>JALGBA010004283.1:4745000-5345000 GCA_023970755.1 Azemiops feae
GTTGCTTCCTTAACACCTGGAGCTTTCTAAAATTGGAAAATTAATAAAATTTGCTTAAAAAAAAAGACTGGCAGTTTTTGCGCACTGCTAATAGAACGAATTACTGGTCTACCCGCCCCAGTTGTCCGTATTGCTTCTAATAGTCTCGCATCCATCTGTATACTCATAAGCTTGGGGATCATCGCCTCTCTTGTTTTTGCTCTCTTTGCCCGCTTTGGACGTATCCGGGTACACGTTGCTATAGGATGGTCCCCCAGTGCCTCCTATCCTGTGGCCACCCCCCCTGTTGTGAGTGTGCCACCCCGCCTCCCATCATTGGGTCCTGTACAAATCATGCTGGGGATTTCTCCCCTTTGCCAATCATGGTTCTTTGCTGTTGCATGAGACAGTGGTTCTGGTCTTGCGTAGGCTGCGCCCATTGCACTCGTTGTGAGTTGTTATGCTGTTGTTCCCACTTCCTTAGTGCCTGATAAGCAGGCAGTAACTCTATGTGATGATTAATTGAGTGCTCATCCGACAGCCAAGCCTCCTTCAGTAACCGGCTGCCCTTGGAGACATCCTGGGTGATGGCCTCCGCCCCGGCAAGGTCAAATGCGTGATTGTTGCTGGTCATATGGACCCACACCTGTGAGCGTTGCTCATGTCGTCTAATGGCCAGCTCATGTTCATGGATCCTAGTTCCAAGCCGTTTGGTCGTCTCCCCAATGTAATTGCAGTGACAGTCCTTACATTTCACTCTATATATCACTGAAGATCTTTCTTCATTGGGGAGTGGTTACTTGGGGCGCATTATTTTGGCACGAAGGGTTTGATTTGGTTTATGGGCAATACTAATGTTATATGGAGCCAATATCCATGCCATCGCCTCTGACACCCCATTGACATATGGTAGAGTTGTCCAGCAGACCGTATGAGCCTCTCAGAATGCAACACACAGGCACTGCTATGGCATGGACAACTCTACCATATGTTAGCCGACGAAAGCTAAGTTTATCAAACAGTTGTTAGTTTATTAAACAGTTGTTTTTATATTTATCCCGGTATTCGACTAAACTGGGGGAGGTATGGCAAACTAAAGACAGCTCTGTTGGGGGGGGAAAACAATTGCACAAAGACCAAGGAACTGGTGAGTAGACTGGTCACTTGGAACCTCTCCAGATTAAGGAAGGATTGGAGATTACCCACAAGTGCTCCATAATGGCTACTGCACATGAAGAGACCACAAAACAGCAGTTTTCCATGAGTTTGAAAGACATCAGAATTAACCATCTTGCTCACAGAGACTTTTAAAGGGCACTAAACTCCCGAACCCCACTTTCTAAACACTTTTGGAAATGGCTCATTAATTATTGTAAGCTATTGTAGACCTTCAGAATGACAAGTTTGAAAACATTGGATGAATATTGGGGTATTGCAATTTTTACAAAAAGTTTTTGTAATTAATTATAAAGTACAAACAATGTCTCATGGGAAATAGATCCTGTCTTAGTTTTATAAACAAGACATAACATAAGTAAGCAATTTCATGATTTCAAATACTGGATACTACAGGGGACTAAAGGTTTTAGGTGGAAGATAGATATATAGGCCTATAAGATGATGTAATATGTTATGACAAGAAAAAAATACTGGAAGAAACTTTTGAAAAAATAGAGTAGAAAACTAGTAACCACAATATCAACAAGGTCAGTAATAATATCTGCTTCTATGGATAGATTATGTTTAAAGGATGTTATTGAAGAAATGGCACATGTAGAACAAATTTTATTTGACAAGCTAGAGATGGTTTTGAAAGTGGATTTACAACCGACAGGCCAAGAGAATGGCTTAGAAACAGTTGTTTCACTGGATCTACAAAAGAACCTGGCTGAGGTTTTAAAAATTATATGACAATGACAAACCAAGAAAATGTCCTGAATATTCCCCCCCCCCCTTAGGGATTTACAAAAGAGGCTTGTTAAAGCTTGAAGAACCCTGTGTGATGGGACAAAGAAGAAATGAAGAAAAATAAAGTCCTATTACAAACTAAAGATTATAACTGCAAGGGTTTATTTGATCAAGGTTAAAAAGAGACACGCTATTAGTTTTGGTTAAACTTTATGGAATTTTTGCTGGTACCAAGATTGAAAAATGAAGTTTCAATTTATTATATTCTTTTCTTTTTCTTCTCTCTCTTTCTTTTTTTCCATGTACTTTTTACTCCTCTCTGTTCTCTTTCAGTTTGTATATTTAGTATAATCAAAATCCTTAAAAATGCACATTACTTGCTATTGCACTTTTAGTGTCCATTTCTCTAGAACAGAACATAGATAAGAATTTTTAAAATATTGGTTTTGTCCCTTTTTTATTCAGTTACCATGTAACAGGATGTTCAGATGGAATTGAACATAAGAAAATAAGTATAAAAAGAATTGTCTTTGAGAAAGTGCGTAGCACCCAAAGAGGGGGAGGGGGGAATGAATCTGTCAATTTTAGTTTCTCATGTCTTATGCCTAGATGTTAATGCTTTGAAATTTTGTTTTAAATTATTTATTTTTACATTTGTATTCCCTTTTTCATGTACAACTTGAGATGGCAAACATACCAATACTCTCTTCTATTTTCATTCCCCCTTCTCCTATTTTTCCCCCCAAAACAATAACTCTGTGAGATAGGTTGGGCTGAGAGAGAGTGACTGGCCCAGCTTTCATGCCTAAGGTAGCACTAGAATTCACAGTCTCCTAGTTTTTCACCACTACACCAAATGGCACTTTTGTATTCATTTACATATTTCTCTGAACATACCCATTTTTACATTTCTCTTATTTAATATATGTTTATACATCATTTTAGAAATATTTTGTTAATACATCTTTTTAAAAAAGATAACAAACTATAAGACAAAATCCAGAACTCAACAGTTTTAAAGGATACATTTTAGCTTTCTGCTACACTAAAAACTAAAAATAAAAACCCAGTCCCTGCCAGAAAACTATATTTGATGTGATGTTAATTACAGTCTTGCATACTTCTCTCCAATGGCTATGTTTCTTTAATAAAGCAGTTTCTTGATAAGTTGTAAATGAGAAAAGTCTTTTGTAAGCTTAAATCCTTCCTCATCAGTCCCTAAAGCTTCTTATTGGAGTGGTGAGGAAGAATTTTGAGAATGCATATGCAATTCAGTACATCATGTGGAGTTTCACAAGGGTTCATAATTAAACACACAGCCTGATATATAAAGCATTATATAGCCGTGATTCTTGAGTACAAGCCAAAAAAGTAAGGTAACATCTCCTTGAAGCTAACAAGCAACTATGCAAATTTATTCAGCTAAATATTGGCAAGGGTACAAAAGTGATTTGCCATTTCCTTCTTCTGGGATATTTTATTATTCAACTTCCAAGCCCTGATATTCCCTGAGAGACTTTGCAAGGCTCTTTGACATCTGACAGAACCAGAAATGATACTTACTGAAGCAGGACTCTCCCTCTGAGAAGGGGTTGCAAGAATTCCTGGAAATAAAATCTTACCCATTTAAAAATCAATGATGGTGTGCAATAACCCTGGACATGGTGTTCCTCATCTGCCTTTTTGTGAGTTGACAGTGGCAGGATTCTTCCCTGGTAACATTGGAGCTTGTAACTGGTTGCTTATGAAGTGTCTCTCAAGAATGAATCTATCTCAAAAACATATTAGCCATTACAGTCTCCCATCTAAATTGTAACCAGGCTTGACCCAGTTGTACCTTCTTATCATCCAGAATCAGGATGTTTCAGATGGACAGAATTCAGGTGATCATATTTGTTGTACTACCTGCTTTTTTGTGGATGGTGATTGTGGTGGAGAAGATAACCTTCCCATTACAAGCAATGCAAAGAAATGCAGTTTAAGATGTTAACTACATATTATGGTTCCTATTTTCTTCTATACCCATCTGATATCAAAGAACTCCTGATGTTGAACCAGGAGTTAGGGGAAAGAAAAGGCAGAAATGAGAAACAGATGTTGCATTTATCCTATGAGGTTGGAGAGCTCCTTCTAAAATTAGAAGGTGAACTCCAATCTGTTATGCAGCTCCTGGACTATTTTTCCACAGGAATACATTTTAAATTGGATTCTGAATTAGCCAAGAACATATAATGTCATTTAAACATTCGAGGCAGCCAATAATTCAGAAAGAAACTGTCATTGCTTGGAAGAGGAGGGTATTTGAAATAAGCTGTTTATGACAAATTAAAAATGAAATATTATTTATCTTTTGTACATGGCATTATATTCAGTGAATTTATTGTGTTGTTTGGCTTGTCCATTAAAAATTCACCAGAAATGCATCATTTTAAATTGCAGACATTTAAGCAACACGGAAGGCAGTTAACTTCATTGCCAGCCCCTTAAAGTATTCTTAAATGAGCTCTAAATGTCCTATAAAGTAATGCCTAAGATTTATTCACTTCTCTTGATTAGCCTTAAGCAAGATAAAAATGTTACAACAGTTCATTGTAGCAGAAGAGTTAGTTGCTCTATGTAGAGTTGGCAATTCTTTAGCAACGCTGGCTTCCAAGCAGAGTTAGAAAAATCTGCCAGTGTCCAAAGTTACTTGATAGATTTAAGTTTTATGCAAAACACATGTATTATGTGGAAGTGGACACCCATTATTTAGTCCAGTTGAAGAATATCTACCTTATTTATTTTTTTCAAAATTCAGTTGGGCAAAAAATATATCACTGACATATTGTGAATATTAACTATGTATTGATATTCCAATTCCACTATTTTTTTGTGTAATTTTTGATAAAATTCTTCTTTGATATATAAAGCTATTCCTCTTTTCTTTTGTTGTGCTAGTGTGAAGTGAAGTTTCCTGATTTTCAGTTGTTCCAACAGTTTTTAATGTTGTCTTTTAATATGTGTTTCTTGGATACAAACTATATCCATTTTTAATTTTCTAGTCGTGTAAAAAAAAAAATCCTTTTTGCGGGGGAGTTCAATTTATTTATATTCATTGAAATAATCCCATTTTCCTTCTCCATCTTCTTCAATTGTATTTAGGTTTTATTCTCCTAGTTGTTCTTATCTGTCTTTGTTCTCTTGCTTTTGCCCCTTCTTCTATGTTTGTGTTTTCTGTTTCTTCTTCTTCCCTTGGTTTGGCTGCTCCTTCTATTGCTATCTCTTCCTGATTTTTTGCTTCTCTCTCTGCATGAAATTCCAGACTTTCCCCTTCCAAAAAAGCTTTGTATCTCTCATAAAATTCCATTGCCTTGAGTGCAGTGTCAAATCTGTATCTTTTCATGTCCCAATTAATTAAAATCCCTTCTGGAATCAGCCATCTGAAGTTCAATCCTTTTTCAATTAATTTTCTGGTCAGGAACTGGTATTCTATTCTTGAATCTCTTATCCTCCTGGGTATCTGCTTCAGCACTACAATTTCCTTTTCTTTATAACACAGAGGATCATCTCTCGCTCTTCTCAATATCTCATCTCTTATAGATCTTTTGACAAATCTAACATGTACTTCTCTAGGGACTTTATTTCTCCTCGCATAGCTTGAATTGACTCAAAATATCTGGTCTATTTCTCCTTCCATTTCCTGTTTCCCGATTTCCAGTGCTTCAGCCAATAGCTCTGTCATCAAATCCACCAGATCCTCTTCTTTGTCCTCCATTACGTTTTGAAATCTTAAAAAAATAAAATGCCTTTTCCATTTCCAAAACTGCCATTGAATCTTCCAATTCTCTATTTGCCTGCATCAGCCTCTGATTTTCATCTTTTATTTCTTCCATCTTCTGATCAGTCTTTACTGACTTGTCTTCTATTTTCTGAATTCTTTGTTCATTCTTTGTAACCATCTGTCGGAAGCTTTCTAGTTGAGATTTTATGTTATGAATTTCTTAATTCATTTTATCAAAGTTGTCTTTTGTCTCCTCATGGTTTTTCCTTGTATCTTCTTTGTGAGAGGAAATTGCCTTGTAATGCCGCTTGCATCTCCTTCTGAATATTGTTAGATTTTTCTTGTGGAAGCATTGATTCGATTGATCTCTGATACACAAGGCTTGCAGAGGTGGAGGATGGGGCTGAGGGTGTTTTCTTGCCAGTTTTAGCTAAATTCGGAACATTCATTTTTAATTCCACCCCCCAAATTTTTTTATCAACTCTTATACCAAACCATTAATCTTGTATTCAATACCACAATATATCATTTAAATTTGTCTTAAATAACTCTTATAGTTCTTATCTATAATCTCTATAATCCAATAAACTCCCTGAAAAAGAAGGGAGAACAAAGAAGAAGAAAAAAATTGTAATCCAATTCTGTTTGTGAGGCTCACTTCCAGAGCAGTTGTCCAAAATCCAAGATTATCTCTCAGTCAAAATTTATAATCTGTAAGGTCCTACTATTCAAAATTAATAGTCCATAGGGCCTTCTCCAAAGAAAATCAACAGTTAAGCTTCCACTGTCCTTAAATAGTTCTGAGACTAAAGTTTATAATCCAATAGGCTCCCCAGACAACAAGAAGAAAAAGAGAAAACAAAAGGGAAAGGGAAAGGGAAAAGAAAAAAAGAAAAAATGGGGAGAGAGAAAAAAGTTTATAATCCACTTCTATCTTCTGACTCCAGCTCTAACCAATTGTCCCAAAATCCAAAGTTGCCAATCTGCCAAATTTATAATCCAAAATGTCTTACTGTAGATAGCTCCTTGCCATTCAGTCTGTCTCTAAATAGTTTATAAAATTACAGGTCAAACAATATATGTAATCCGAGGGAGCCAGATGGCTTCAAAATAGTTTGCAGAAAAGACAGTCCAAAAAGTTTTTTCTCTTTTTCCAGCTGCAATCTACAAAGTTATGAAGTTCATAAACATCAAAGGGTTTAGTCTGTTATCGATGTCTGGACTTCAAGCCAAGTTCCCTCACTCCAGATAAAATATAAATAGAGCTTGGGTAGTTCTTTTTTTCACCACTAGATGTCATTAGGTATCTGTTTTGTAATTTTCCAACCAAAAAAGGTTTGCTCCGATTTTTCCAAGAAAGGTAAAAACTAAAAATAAAAAAAAATTACAACTCCCCAAACTACTTTTATTCTGGGAAAGGGGGTGAAAAAAGGGAAAAAAAACCTCCGTTTAGTTCTGGGAGTTTCCTTGCTTTCAGGTCATTTTTTTTTTTCCAAGAACAGGTTTTAAAATCATAGAGTTGCTCGCTTTTTTTCTCCGGAGATCAGCAGCTTCCGACTGGCTGCATGGATGCAGCCAGTCTTTCTCCTGTCAGTTCTGAGGGCTTCCTTGGATCAAGTGCGTTGACCGTCATCTCCCCATGATCTACAAAGGTCCCCTCTTGTTTTGTCACTTCTCCGGGGCGATCTTTTTGGGGCCCCAGCAGGAAGAAATCGGGCGTGGGAGGCAGAGCTCTGCTTCCCTGCATCCATCTTACCGTGATGTCAAAACCAGAAGTCCCGTGAATATTAACTATGTATTAATAACAGAATAACAGAGTTTAAGCAGGAGACCCTATACCATTCCAAACAAATGGCTCTCCAATCTCTTCTTTAAAAAAACTTCAGTGATAGACCACCCACAACTTCTGGAAGCAAGCCATGTCACTCATTAATTTTTCTCTGTCAGGAAATTTTAACTTTATTATATTAATTTATTAAAATATTAACTTTTTTGTTGTAAATCCATTCTTGAGTTGCACTGAGCAGTTATTTAGTCTTTTAGTTTGTATATTCTTAACATAAATTTCTTATCCTGCATCTTTCTATTTTACTCCTCCTTTCTCTCTCTCTCTCTCTCTCACGCACAAATCCCTGTTATTTCAATTGCAAACTAAAATGGTATCAGCAGCAGCTGCCTTACTGAACTTCTTTCTCCTCCTGATATTTTATCTGTGTTACCCATTTTTATAAACAGTCTGACTACACATCTTAATTTTTATCTAGCTTCATTTCACCTATTATTCAATGGTATTATCTGCTGAAAACAGGCTGAAGTAAACTATTCTGTTGGAAATAACGTTTACATAATAATTGGTTCCTGCTTAAACATATCCAGTTATCACGGTGAGCAAATGTTATTTAAGACTCATTTCTCAAAATGACCAAACTCTTAAGGACCCCATGCAAAATAATTTTATAACAGATTGAATAATGTTCTGGATAAGCCAAGCTTGTCACATTATAAATGTTGTGAAAGATGTTGAGGGTCTATGCACAGAATGGTTTTGCTGTGCACTAAATGCTGCTTTTACTTTTTAAAAAAAAAAAAAACAAACAAACAAAAAACCCTTCTCTTCCTGGTATTTTTCTTCTGACCCCAAAAATTGAATACAAATAATAAATGCTGCATTATGACTTTTTTTCCTGCATTTTTTGCCTAGACCCATTTGCTAGGGGAAAAAAGAAATCAAAGGTAATGAATCCAAGAAAAAGAAGGAGAAGCTTTTCTGCCCTCCCATATTCAGTTACAGCCACAGTTTCTTCTGTTGGCTTGTTCGGATCAGCAAACTCAGGTAGTAAAGAGAGACACATAATAGAAAGAGCTGAATTAAAAAATGGTACACTTAAGGACTAAAGAAATTGATAAGTAAAGTCGCCTGCAATTGAGCTTTCCATGGACATGTCCCTGAAGCTTTTTTTTTTTTTGGGCAAGAACAGAGGAATGGCTTCTCACTGTCAAGCTTACAAGCTTGGATGTCTCCCATGTTTCCCATACACGTATTAACTAAGCAAAAATCTTGCTTAAATTCTAGGCACAGGCAAGGTTGGCCAGCTGCTCTCATTTGTTTTCACAAATATATGCAGTTTTTATCCTCAAATGTCCTACCCTTTAAAATGATCTGGCAGGACTAGTGGAAAAGCAATAGATGGCGGAACATTTACCAACCTGTTTCTTTAATTCAAACAATTTCCTACCACTTCTGCATTTTCGTTTTGTTTGGAAAAAAAAAAAAGACTTCCTATTACACCCTCCCCCAAAGTATTAAAAACACAATGAGCAGTAATCCACTTTTACATGCTGCAAGTCCAATTTGGCTCCAAGCTAATTAAAATCAAATCAAAGTGGTTTCTGTTTGGGAAACTCAGCATGTGAATGGTAGTTTATGCAAATGTTAAGTACAGAATATTGTAATTGCACATGCTTTTTCTGCAAATATTCATCTTTCCTTTCCAGCTGTTCAAAAATTGTCATCTCGTTAGATCTTTGCAAAGGGAATTTCAAATGTTTTTATCTGGAATATTATTCCAGTAGAATTTAGTATTGCTGTCAATGCTGAAGCAAGAGATAGATGCTGTACATTGACTGCTGTCTGGGTGAAGAATGTCCCCCCCCCCCCGCCTCCCTCTGGATCCAAACAGCTAGAGGTACCAGAGCCTGACTGCCAGGGAGAAAGCATATTTCTCTGGCACTTGCTAAGCAGGAAGTAATTTCCAGGACAATTAATAATACCTGTGAAATTTAAACAGTTGAAATTACTGCAGCAGAAACAAGAGTAACATCCAATATCTGATTCAAAAGGACCATAGAAGGCAGGTATAATATGTGGTTAGATGTTTTTATGTTGTTATTATTATTATTAACAACCACCCAAAATGCCTGTTGAGAGGTGCAATATTATATATATATATATATTGCTCCTAGAAGCACGAGGCCGAAGAGACACCAGCCTGAAGATGACGAATGAGACTTCATCGAAACGTCGCCAAGACACTTTCAATTTTACGCGGGAGAAAACCCGAATTACCAAAGACCTACATACAAACACCCGTGAAAACCTCAGAAAACATATAATATTTATCCATCTTCCTGTTCACTTCTTAAAAAAAAAAAATCCCTTCTTAGCATTTTAAGACTGGACCCACATGCAAACACCCAAAACATTTTCTAGTAAAATGTCTCCAATAACTTTAAATGTTCTTATTTGTTTGATTTTTTTTGTCTCTCCTTTATTACTTAAGTAATTCAAAGCAGCAAACATACTCATTCTTCCTCCTATTTTCCTGACAACAACCATTGGGTGTGGTGGGTTGGGTTGAAAGAGAGTGACTGGCCCAAATCACCCAGTTGGCTTTCATGCTTAAGGTGGGTCTAGAACTTACATTCTAACCACTAGACCAAATTGGCTTTTTTAAAGTATTGTGTCTCATTACTATGTCTTAGCTATTGCATATTTTAAAGTATGTTTTACTTCCTTAATGCAGTTGCCCAGTCTGAACTAAGACCATCAGGCACAGAAAGAGAAAGAAGGAGGGAATGTAATACCCCTCTCTCCTCTTTGTTCAAAAGAAAAAAGAAAAAAAATCCCAGAAAATACTTCTGGAGAGGAATGATTTTTTTCCCCCTACATGTTACATGTTCTACAGAGTAAATACAGTGATTGTTTTTTAATCTAGATTGGCCACAATAAAATGAGATGCTACTGCAGAATGGACAACTGTGTATCTATGATGCAGTTTAATCCTAAGTCTACAGTATTTACCACCAAAATAGTTTTAATATGGTGGGTGCTATTTTCTTCTTCCTTTCCTAGTGTTCTAGGAAAATCAAAGTATGAATGAGATGTTATTTATTTAGCCTATGGCAATGGTACATTAGTCAGGAGACTACATGTTAATACAGAGTAGTTGTTTGGCTGCCTTAAAAGTGCTAGTCAAGAAGTGCACCACAGGGCTAATGTCATTCTGCAGCATCATCTGATGTCACCTCACATTTGGGCATCACATTCAAGCAGATCTAGCACTGGTTGAATTCGTACTTCTACATGAAGCCCCATTATTTTTCCCACCGAAGTGGTACTTATTTATCTACTTGCATGTAGCATGCTTTTGAACTGCTAGGATGGCAGAAGCCAAGGCTAGCTTCAAATCCTAGCCCTGAATGATGGGGGGAGGGCGGTTACAGAGCTCACCCCATCATTCAGTACTAGGATTTGAACTGCTGGAGCACAGATCTTCTCCAGCATCTTTAAACCACTGAGCCACTGCTCCTCTAATGAGATGTTAGTAAAATAATAATTTCCAGACTATTCCTGTTATCAATTCCTATTCTCAAGTCATCATGATCTGGCAATACACAGTTCATTTACAATATTATAAAGTTTTAGTTTCATAGCATAGGACATTACACAGATCGTTGCTCTTGAAAGAATGAAATCTACACATTGCTTCTATTTTAAACTAATAATAATATATTGTGCCATTATTGCTCATGTTCGCAGTTCAGTTAGAAGAAATAAAGAGATGAAGATCATCAGATCAACCACCTGTGAACAGTGCAGCTGAGCGGAAATTGTCCAATTTGGACATTTCCTTTTATGCAAAGGCTTATCTTGAAAGATCTGACCAATCTACTAATCAGCAATCAGCTCAAAATCACAAGTCATACATTTTTTAAAGAAAAAAATTACACTGCCTTGATTTATCTATTTTTCTATGATCAGCGTCGAAGATCTTTATTTGGATGCCAATTATATTTAGAATGGGTTTTTTTTTTAGATGGGGAGCCTGTATAGACTAATTGTAAGTGGGGTTAAACCATTTAGGTTTTTAGATCCGCTATATCCTTTTCACTCACATCAATGATTATCTTCAGGAAGGGAAGTATACAGTGACATATAAATTGCAGGAGCAAATATATTCATTCCATTTTGACCATATCCTCATCATTTTATGTTGGAATGCAAGTGCAAGTTCTTATGGTTTTATACTGTATTGATCCACTTTCTTAGTTATGTGTTTATGAAATGTATAGGAATATTGATGCATCCATAGGAAACTGAGAACTAAACACTCAGGAAAAGTTTGCTCCCATAAACTATTGGTGTTTTCCGAGTCCAATGTTCAATTCTGAGTGTCATGTTTATTTCTATAGGAGTATTTGTTGCAGCATATATGAAATTGAAAATCCTGGCACTTGTAGTTCAGTGCTAAGAAAACCACTGTCTCCTCACTCCAAGTTTCAAACTTAAAAACCAATACTTTAAGCGGTATTCAAATGCCCTTCTAACTAGCACAGTTGTGATATTTGGCCCACTCTCCAATGATCTTTGGGGGAATTATGAAAGAAGATTGTCCCGTTTGAATTGTATGGATATGCATGTATATGTGTACACGTGTGTGTCTGTCTCTGTCTCTGTCTTTGTGTGTATAGATACAGACATATTTTCTAGCATCTTAGTGTTTCTAGAATTCTCATGTTCTTTCTAATGTGCTTTGGTAGTTTCTACTGTATATGCTTAAATATGTTCTTTTTTGCATGCCCTGGTCTTTTTGCTGTACTGATTATATTTATTATACAATTATTCTTTGGTTTGGGATCAGTCAGAGAAAAAAAAAGTTCACTTTGCAAATGTTTTCAACAATTCATAACTAAATTTATTCTGAACATGTCCAGATTTGTTTTTATAATATAGTCTTTACAAGTGCTTGTACATATTATATGTTTTTCCTGTTACATAAAGAAATGTACAAAGTCAATTTCTTCTTTAACCACATTATAACATGAATATAGTTGAGATCAACTTTTATATTTAACATGCTAAATTATAACTGATTCAATTTGCTTCCCTAGAATAATCACTTCAATAATCGTCATGCCACACTAAAGCATTTTATATCACTTTACACTGTATTTATCAAATTAACCTTTACCTGACATTTACATTTAATACTAAGCGGGTTTTCCAATAAATCATTTAGCAATATTGAAATGTTATTGAATGTAAGCAGTTTTCAGCTGAAACTGAAAAATAAATGTGTTTGATGACTAATTACCATTTTGCTTCTTGTATCAGTAGACAATATTTACACAGATTCTTTAATCTGTGTGTACTGTAGATAGGAGCAATGAGATATCAAACTGTCCCTGTGAATGAGGTGTCTGTTTTTACTTTCATATTCTCAGAATTTGAACTTAAATGTTCCTGGCTGCCCACACATCCCATTCTGCAAAAATCTTGTCAAAGGAGCACCCATCTAATATCTTCCCCTGAGATTTAATTGAAATGTGAAAAGCCAGAGAATTAGCACACCACTGAAAACATGTTTGTATGGTAAAAAACATTTGCTCACATGTCCATTGGTCACCTTTCACTTGAAGAAGTGCAAATGACGATTCCCTTTGGGGAAAAAGAAATGATAAAGAGATTTTTTTTTAAAAAACCAATTTCCCTGTCATCAGGCATAATGAGAATTTTTAGGGGAGAAAATAGTATTGGCTAAGAGACTCAGAGGATTTCTTGCTGATATCTTTTTATGACAATATAATTGCATCAAATTGTGTTCTTCTGACAGTGAAACAAATGTTAAGGAAATTGATCAGTTTCTCTTGCCACATGCAGTCTTCTGGAAATTTGATCCAGTAGTATGGGAGTTCTTCCAGGAAGGGAGCATAGATGCTGCTCTGTCTCCAGTAGCCATACTGGTGAAGGCCCGGTGGGCATCTGTGAATTTGATTGAGTTGGTGCTAAATCTAAATCCTGCTGAGACCATAAGAGAGGTTGTTTTGCAGAGACCCAATCAGATTTTTTTAATGCTGGCTATGAAGTCAACTTCTTAGCCCGGTTTGGGTTTGAACAGTGTAATTTATTAATGTATCGTGGGAAGTCAGCCCCCCCCCCCGAGAAAGAAATATTTTGGGGAATATTAAAAAGGCAGAATATTATATTTCCCCAAAGCATCTTAAAGGCAGAACCCCCCCCCCAAGTCTCCCTCCCCCAAGCAGAAACCAGGTCTGTAAAAATGCAGATTTGATCATCCTTTCAGAAAGATTGGAGCCAGGAAGCTTGTTGCTGATGAAAGACAAAGACCCCTAAAATCTACATCTACATCCCCCACCCAAACTCTAAGGACAGGAAACATGACCTTTAGGACATAATAGGATTAACCCACCAATACCAAAAAGGACACATTCAAAAGAACCTCAGGTCAAAGTTCATGCCACAGGAACAGGAACTCCAAACACAAAAGCCCAAGAAGGTATAAAAACCCACCACTCCCAGCAACATGTGGTCAGCTGCTTCACAAGCCTCATGTCTTGTGGTTCTGCTCTTCAATAAACTACAACCTTCTTTCTAAAGCAGTCTTCATTTTGTTTATTCCCGGCTTGGACTGGACCCTGTTGAAGATTTTTCTTTCAACAGTATTTATTTAGATGGTTTTTTATTATATCATTCTTTTTATGGTTTCTGATTTAGATACTACTGATTTTCCATTCTGAGGGACTTGTTGACTGCTTCCTGTCAAGCAAATAATGTAATAATTAATATATGCCTGAACATTTGATTTTTTTCTTCCCAAATGAAGAATTTTGTACTTGTCATTGCCACATTTCATTGTGTTATTGTCAATGTATTTCTTAAGCTTATAAAAGTTCCTTTGATTTTTAGTGTGGTTTTCTAAGACAGGGGTCCCCAACCCCTGGGCCATGGACTGGTACCTGTCTATGGCCTGTTAGGAATGGGGCTGCACAAGCAGCAGGCAAGTGAGCGAAGCTTCACCTGCACATGTGCAGAATCTAGGTTGCGTGCAAAACTACCTCCCTTCCCCCCCCCCCAGTCTATGGAAGACATTTTTTTTAAAAAATCAGTCCCTTGGGGATCACTGTTCTAAGATATTAACTATCCCATTTAATTGTGTGTCATTGTGTGGCAAATCTGATAAACATTTCTTCCACCAATTATTAGTGTCACTAATAAAAAAAAAACATTGATAAGTGCTGGTCTTCTCATTTTATACCTCTGCCCATTTTGATGAGGAACCAGTGTTCAGCACACTTTGAGAATGATTATTTTCAGTATGATCCATAGAATTGCCCTATTATTCAGGCCACATTTAATTAACTTTCTGGTCTGCATGACAGAGAGTGCTTTATCAGGTGTGTTAAGTATATTATGTCTATATCATTCCTATAATCTACAAAGGAAATTAGGTGACAAAAAAGATATAATTAGATTAGCAACATTTGTTTTTGACAAATCTATGCAGCATTCTGGTAATTACTGTATTATTTTTGAGGTGCTTAAAATCTTTTTTTTTTTTTTAGGATTTTCAGGTATCCATACCAGACTGACTGTTCTATAGTTTGCTATATCTTTTGAATGTCTTCTTTTCAAGATGGAGTCATTCACAGTTCTCCAGTCATTTGGTACTTTATTAGCGCTGTGGATTTCTCACAAATAATACATAAGGATGCATCCATCCCTCCACTCATCCCTTCAGCTCTTAGGATGGCATTTATCCAGTCCTGGAGATATAATCTCAAATTATAGAGCTCTTCCATGATGACCAATCTTCAGTGCTGCTTCTTCATTCTATTCTTCACAATTTTATGGTGAAATACATTTTGTTATTCTTGTTATGTAAGACTGAATGAAAATAAAAGTTCAGTAATGTTATCTTTTCTTTGTTATCAACTAGCATTTTTCATGTGTGCCTCCGGGGTTTTACTTCCAGAAGCTATTCAGTTTTCCTGAATATCCATTTCTATATCAAATTATTTTGCACTTAGTTAATGATCACTTTGCTCCATTATCCCTCCTATTCCACTTCCTAAACTATGTTTTCTCTACTAATTAATACTACTGTACGTGAAGGACAGCTAACATTTTGTGCCTTTCATAAACGTTGTCCACAAGACATCTCAGGAATTTTTGGAAAAACTATGCATGCATGCATGCATGTATGAATGTATGTATATATCAGTGATGGCGAATCTATGGCACGCATGCCAGAGGCGGCACTCAGAGCCCTCTCTGTGGGCACGCACGCTGTTGCCCCAGCCCCGCCTCCCCCTGTGACCCCCTCCTCACCAGCAGCCCCCCCCAGGAGGAGAGTCACCGGGTGTGGCCTGTGCAGAGCAGCGCAGCCAAGGACATGGCAGCCAGGCAGTGGAGACAAGACTCCGCCCTCAAACCCCATCGTGTGCAGTTGATGCTGCAGGGCGCAGGCAGAGGGCGTGGCTGCCATAGCGCTGCAGGGCTGCCTGGGCGATCTGTGGCAGGCCATGGAGGTGGTGGGTGGCCCGGCGGGTGGAGTAGGTGGGAGGCAGAGCAGGGGCGGGGCAGAGCGGTGGCAGGACGGGGTGGGGAGCGGGACAGTGGTGGGGCATTTTTTGGGCACTCGGTCTCTAAAAGGTTCACCATCACTGGTATATATGAATGTATGTATATATGTATGTTTGTATTCAATTTTTATAAGACCATTTTCCCTGTAAGGTGATTTGGCAGAGGTTGTCTTGCCATAAATATTGGTGTAATTAAAGTTTCTCATTATTATGACTTTGTGCCTGTTTGGAATTTATTTTGGAAGAAATTATATCTTCTTTATTCGGTAGACAATAGTGGATAAAAGCATTTGCATTGCTTTTATTTGTTCCTCTACTTATTTTAATTCAGATCCTTTCCGTAACATTTCTATATTCATTCATTTGACTTTATGGACAGAAATGGATATTTTTAGCACAGAGTACAATTCTTCCTCTCTTGCTAGTTTGAACCAAAGCACTCTGGCCTTGAAGTTTTAGATCTGTAACTTTCCACTCAAACTGTCTATAAGGCCACACAGATAAGAGGGAAGAGTAGAGCTTGTAATTGAATTATTCCACTAGGACCTGTTCTATTTCCTGATTCAGAGGAAATGAAGAAGAAACATTGGAATTTCATATTTCAGTGATATCTCTATTTCTCGATAGTTGATTCAACTATACATCTGAATGGCCTTTAAAAGCTCCTGTTAACTGACTTAAGTTATCTAGTAGAGTCTATGGGAGTGGGTGGCTATAATAAATTTAAAATAATAACAATGGCAATAAGACCCAAGGACTTGATTGGTGGATAAAAATGCCAGAACTAAATATCTGGCTGACTATGCAACCAAAAATAATAATGCTACTGTTCAATAGATCCCATCAGGCTAATATTAATGCTGCACTGGCAATGTCACTATTGTTTTTATATGCTGCCTAGAGTCTCTTAGTTTATAAATTTCATAAATAAGTATGTAAGGGTAGGAATTCATGTGTTTGGATTTTATCCCAAACACAGGGATAAAATTCATATACAAATAAGCCTATCAAAACTATTTTCCCCAATCTACCCTTTTTTGTTACTTATAACAATAAGTTACTTATAACTTGCATTCATCACCTTTGAAAAGTCAGAAAGTGTTCATATCAGTGAAGCTATTCCCTACATTTGATGCAGTGAGCTGTAGTTCAGAAAAATCTATGCCTGATAATAAAAATTTAAATCTTAAAATCTGCTTTCTGAATCTTTAAGACTTTGGGCCTTCATGGACTAATGGAGCTGTCTTCCTATGAGAATTTTTCAAAGTATTTCTCAGCTCACCCTTTTTTTGGTTGTTTTTAATTATAAATGATCTCAGGTGCAATGGATGTAAAATTATATTATAGCAATTTGTTAAGGAGCCCAAAAATATTATCGCAAATACCAATAACATTCCCTATTTTTGTTATCCCTGTATACTGGTAAACTGTCGAGGTATTTAATTAATAACCATACTGATCAGGATGAAACCAGTGCTAGATATTTAAGTGACAAAATACTTCCAACATCATATCAGCTTCTGTTATTCTCAAACAGTGAATGAAGAAATGGAAGCATACCATCAAGATTCATATTTGCTCTGTGCTGATTTGTATTCAGGAATGAATATGATATGCATTTTTGGTATTTGATTCCATGAATATTCAAAGGCTTTTTTTCCTCCTATGAGTATGCTATTTATAATTGGAGTCCAAACAAGATGCTCAGGAGGTTTCATTTAAAAGTTAAATTTCCATGTAAGAAAATTTAATCTAATGAGATTAAAGATTGAAGAACAATATAGTATTTAAACCTAGGAGTAACTCTGCTTTACATGGCAAATTGACTGGTACTGGTCAGGTATAACATTCTGCTCTTGGCCAAGGAAACAGAAGCTTTAGTTTGTCCTTGAAATTTATTGTAGGACATATTATTTTGAAGGCAGCTTTTAAAATGACTGGGAATGATAGGCATATAACTTATCTCTCCGTCCATATGTTATTTATGATACATTGTCTAGACTTCTTAGAGAAGAATATATAGTTCTGCATAGTCTGCCTTTTGACATTATAGCTGCAGAGAAGGGTAAAACAATTTACCAGGATCACAACTGGGCATAGCTTCTGTCATTGCATTGCAGTCAGTTTGTAAGCTGGGACAGGCCATTTACCCCATGAGAAGAACTGTGAATTCTCTCCAGCTTTTTGACAAAGCCATAACACACCAAGGCTTTCTTGTACTGTACAATACAAAGAACTGAACGAAGGTGTAAAACCTGGATTATATACACAATGATATAAAACAATAACATATTTTCATCCAAAGTATGATGCTAGCCAAACCTGGTGGTAGACATTTTTTTTAGCATTAGTTAGTTGCTAGAAAAGGAGCTCTGGATCACAACACTGGATTTTCTGCAGGAGGACTGTCTATAAAAAAGATACCCATTCCACCAGTTATATATTTTAAAACATCGTGTGAAATAGACAACCAAAACACAGTTTTCTCATAGCATAAGTTGGATTCTATGGTAAGAGAATGCTAGAATGTATTTTGCAGCTAGAATGCTGCAAAAAATGAAATAATAATAATAATAATAATAACAATAACGCTAACGCTAACGACGACGACGACGACAACAACAACAACAACAACAACAACAACAACAACAACAACAATAATAATAATAATAATAATAATAATAATAATAATAATAATAATAATAATAATAATAATAATAATAATAATAATAATAATTGGAAGGGACCTTGGAGGTCATCTAGTCCAACCCCTGCTCAGGCAGGAAACCCTATACCATTTCAGACAAATGGCTGTCCAGTCTCTTCTTAAAAACTTCCAGTGTTAGAGCATTCACAGCTTCTGGAGGCATGTTGTTCCACTGATTAATTGTTCTAACTGTCAGAAAATTTCTCCTTAGTTCTAGGTTGCTTCTCTCTTTGGTTAGTTTCCATCCGTTGCTTCTTGTCCTGCCTCAGGTGCTTTGCAGAATAGCTTGACTCCCTCTTCTTTGTGGCAGCCCCTGAGATATTGGAACACTGCTATCATGTCACCCCTCATCCTTATTATGGTTTATGTTTTATGTAAAATATGTTTTATCTTTCAACATAATTTAATAATTAAGTGTTAGATTGAAGACTGCAATCCAGAGGAATGTTATTTCTGATATATAGAGTCATATATTCACATGCATACTTTACTGAGCCTCTGACTGGGTAACTTCTTTACATCTTTACATAGAAAGGGTATCCAGAAGTTTTAATATATGAAAAATGTAACCACCAGGCTGCTGTCTGTTGTACAGTTCAAGGATCATTTGAAACCTATTTTGGAAGATCAGTATCAGTGTCATGGTTCTGACTAATGAAACCAAATAAATCAGAACTCTGAGGCTTGAAGTTTCCTCAAAGCACATGTTTATGGGATACATAATATTGGCATGGTCAAAAGTGAATCCAACTCTGAAATTTCCCTAGAGATTCAATGTAACTAAAATTAACATTTCCCTCCCTTCTACTATGCTATAGATCATATGACCCAATGAAAGTAATTGGCGGGCTTCTCAATTTGTCTTCGCTCCTCCTTCCAGCTCCTGCAGGAATGACCTTGGTTCCCATGAGACCGCTCTGTGATTTGTCTAGCAATACTTTAGTTTTCCTTCCCCCCCCCCTTCTCCCCTCAATCTATGTGGCAACTTAGAACAACAAAGATGACTTCAATCAGGCTTGTTTCAGAAGCTGACAATCAGTTCCCAACTGCTTACTAGGCAAAAGGTTTTGGAGTTAAGACAAACTGAAGGACTGCATTTCATATATGAACTCATTGGATTGTAAAGAGTTAGAGGCTACTTCTTCAAGCATGGAGAAGAGGATCTTCTTTAGCTGTGACAGGCATTCCCTCGGAAGTTGCATTTGTCCCCCACCCCTACCCTCACTCTTTTAAACCTTAGCAAAATGGTAATATGTAGATCTTGCATCAGGCTTTTAACTGCAGATGGCTCCAGCAGTGAGTTTATAGTTAATTCTAATTTGCATTTTTAATTTTCTGTTTTGTTACCTGCCTTCAATGGTCACCAGAACAGAAAGTTGGAAAGTAGAATAAACAACGAACAGACAGTTTATTTTTTTATGGCGTAATTAACAAAAGAGAAAAAAGAAATTATGTAAAGTATTTTGCAACTCTATGTCCATTTCTGAAAACTGAACAGAACTGGATCAAATTTGGAGCTGGGAAGAGAAGCTGGGAAACAAACAAAAAATAGTTTTAAAATGAGGATACACTCATTTATTGACATCTAAAAGTGAAGGTATTTTTAAGAATTATTTCCAACTGTCTGATGTGATAAAGAAATTGTGTAAAGGGGTTCAGAATTCTGTCTATTCTAGTGATATATGGAACATCTTCCAAAAATGAACCAAATTGGAATAAACTTCAAAGATGACGAAGTAAAAAGTAAGCTTGAAACTAGGTTGGTCTTGCCAAGGGTTGTAGAGAAATAAATTTCAGGGGAAAAAATCCCCCAATATATCCCAGTTGGGCAAGGACTTGAAATATTGCCAAGTCCTCCATTCTAAGTCCCCTTCTGTCTTGAACATGAAGCCCAGAATAAAGCTATTATTAAGGGTTTAAAAACAGTTCCAAAGAGTGATTTGGACATAAAAAATATTACATTTTGTAAGAATCTAAAATCTGTGATGAATATACTTATTTAAATAATACAATTTTGATAACTATTTGTTTTCATTTGAAAATAAGTAAATAGCATGTAGATATGTTGACTTATAGCATCATATCATACTATAGGATGTTAATTATGATACAGGGGTTGGAAGGAACCGTATCTAGTCTGATCTCAATCCAATGAAGGAATCTACAGTATAATATTCCCAACAGAAGGTTCACTATACTTTCTGCATTCTAGTTCTTCTATTTCCCTCCTTCTCTCTCTCTCTCTCTCTCTCTCTCTCTCTCATTTCCTCAGATAATCTTCCATGCCTGTTAGATCTCCCAGTTTACTCACTGAGTGAGTAGTTTGTCAATACATATAAATCATATTTTCTCCTTAGGCACATTAAACTTACGTTGATCCCTGAGATGCCAATTTAACATGTCAGTCGAGAAATCTTCCATAGATAAGAACATAATGTCAGAGATAGAAAATCTTCCTGAAACCACACTAGTATTTTGGGAATGTTAAAGGCTGCATCAGGAAGGAGTGTGATCCATATCTTCCACAGGGGTTTTCTGTTTTTGTGTTTGGCATGAGCTTGTAGGTAAAAAAGCTTGGGGAAGGTTCATTTGAACAAGTCTATTTACCAGCTTTCTTCCAGATGTGTGACAATATGTGGATGAACCCCCCAAAGCTATTCAGGATGGGAGCTGGTTATTACCTGGTAGGAGATCATCAGAATATCCTATATGCTTGACTGGGAAACAAGACACATTGTTGGAACACAGCAATGATAAATCACTTCCATATTACTCCTAGGAAAATACCCCTATCCATTAAACAACCAGGAATTGATTTCAAATGGTTGTTTTTATAAGTGTTCAAGTATCTCTTTCCCTCACAGTGGCGAGACACAATGTTACTGATGACTGGTAATTGTGGATGTGGGGCACTACAAGGCCATATACATACATCAGTCAATGGACCACATGGGCTCAAGGGACTCGAGTTGCATAGCTCTGCTACTCGCCAAGTGAGGCTGCAATTCAATATTTACTGATGAGAGACAAATCACATCCTACTCATTAGGTCTTCTGAGCATTTGTGTGATTATTGCTCTGTCACTTTTTTCTTTGAATAATTGACACATACTGCTTAGACAGATCAGTTGATTTTCTCAGTAAACTCAATTATTTACTCTGTGATTATGTACTATTTTTCACTCACCTATATTATTATCATTTAGTTATCATTATTACATGTAACATGAACTACCCTCCTTATGGTAATAATTCTCAAAATCTTCATTTGTTGCCCTTCACCAGGCTTCAGCTTTATCTACAAACTAGAGGAGCTATTTATAATGATCTTATTTATATTTCTAGCACAACATTGTCATCAAAAATATTGAAAGGCTTATTTCCATATGAAATCTAAACTGTATCTGAGCTGTGTAGGCTATCATTAAAATCTATAGAATTTTCAGTGATTGAGAATAACTTTACAAAAATATGAAAATCTCAACAGATAATAGCAAAGAAGCTGAAACTTAACATGCATTGAATTTAAGAGCCTCTTATATTTTATGACATAATTGAGGAATGCTGTGAATATATGGGCTATGATTTATAACTGAATCAGCAAACTTATCTTCCTCTTATTTAACATAATAGAAATTAATGGGGTGTAAAAAAAATTCTTAAGTGATGGAACATGCTATTTTTGTCATGATAGGTAATTGCTTCCCAACATCTGCACAGTTTGTCTTCTCTATGAAGACAGTACAGTACACTCTTTTCTTCATTGTCAGGTGGAGGTACTAGCTACACAAATCCTCTTGCTAAGAAGTTGAGTAGTCCAGTGAAAAAGTTATTTATTTGTTTGATTGCTATTTGATTTAGTCTTTGGCCAAATCCAAACTGACTCTGAATAGCTCATAACATAAAAACAAACTAATAAATAGGAAAACATTTAAAGCTAACAAGCTGGTGAATCTGGCCAGCAGCAACAACATATATATAATACACCCCACAGGGTGCTGCATGGTTGGTCATCAATTAAGACGCTAGGCTTGTCAGCTGGAAAGCTGGCAGCCCAGGTTTGAGACCCAAGTGTCATGCGATGGGGTGAGCCCCCATCCTCATCCCAGGTCCTACCAACCTAGCAGTTCAAAAGCATGCAAATGTAAGTAGATAAACAGGTATTATTTTGGTAGGAAGGTAATAGCACTTTGTGATATCATGCTGGCCACATGACCCTAGAAATAGCTTCAGACAATGTTGGCTCACTGGCCTTGAAAGGATATAAGCATTGCACCCTAGAGCTGGCAATGACTAGCAGAGTAAGCTCCTTTACCTCCTTGCCATAAGGGGCTGCAACTAGTCTAGCACATAGCCTGGAAGATGATCCAGGTCTTTAAGACTCTACAGAATGCTATCAAGGTGGGAGCCACCTGGATTTCAGAAGAAGTCATTCCAGATGGCAACGCCACCACCAGAGAAAGCATGGTGTCATTGTCCTAGTAGATGGCAATGCTAAATCAAAAGAACCCATAGCCTATCAACCCTGTTGGATCAAATTTGCCAGCCAGCCAGAGATTGGACACTCTGTCAACTAGCCAAATCCTATGCCAGATTGAGCTTTATAGTTCATAATCAGCACCTTGAATTTTATCCAGAAACAAAGTAGCAACCAGTCAGGTTCATAAGGCAAGGATAGCACATAATCATGCCAAGTCATGCTCATCATTGTCCTTGGTGACACATTCTGGTCCAACTTAATTAATGTTTAATCATGAGGTAATGTTATGACATTTATCTGAAAGATGAAGTGTAGTTATATTAGTATCTTTTCATGTTTGGTCAATATACTGTACAAGGTTAGCATGGAATTGAAATGAAGAGAGAGTTTTATGTTGAGCTCCCAGAAAAAAATATAAATCAATAAGGTGGTATCCCTACCACTACCTCAAGTATACCCCCTCTCTTAGTAGTGGGTTGTTCCTCATCCCTGATTGAATTCACCATCCTGTTTGTCATTGGTAGATCATGGAAATCTCGGTGTAGTTCTTGCTATTGCTATTCAGAGGCCTCCTGTCTCTACTTCCACTCTGAAGTTATATATAACTTGTATGATTAGTCAATGTCTATACCATTATCTTCCATAAGTAATTCTGATTATGGGCTAAGTTTTTGTATGCTCCTACTTGCTACAATTCTTAATATTTTAACTGCTATTTGACTCTTTCATTATTGTCCACCTTCCTTCACCTCCATTAAAATATTAAGCATGACAGAGAGTTGCTTTATTACCAAGCATTGGATGCTTACATTTGTTTCTTTAGTTCTGGCAAAACAAAAAAGCAGCTTGAGAGTTTTACTTAATAAGATAACCACTTACTTTGTATTCCTGGCATCACCATCCATTTATTAGAACTTGAAATACAACAAAGGAGTCATATAGAAGAATCTATCTTGGTGAGTGCTGGACTTATCAATAGGATAATGTGAAGATTTTCTTTTTTTGCTTTAAAGCTTAGTGAAGGACAATTCTATTTGTTATTTGAACTGTAAATGAATATTAACTGGTGTCCTATTGTGAATTACTGATTTCCCTATTGATGGAATTCCAGCATGAAGGCTGTTAACTGGACTTAAATTAAATTTAACAAGTAATACACTTTTTTTTACATAGAGAATTGTATTGTGAAAGACAAGGTTTTTAAAATCCTTTACTCTTTGAGCACTGACATTTTGATGAAAGGTATACAATTGACTAATACTTTGAATTTTAAAGAAATTTAATCTCTAAACTTCCACAGCAGCAGGATGCCAAAATGTTCTTTAAAAAGATTCATAATTATAAAATGAAGCATCAATCAATAAAATTGAGGTCTCACCTCACTATTTTGTCATTTTTTTTTCCTCCCAAGAATCAGAAGTCCATTTACAATGTGGGAGAACTGCAGGATAAATTGAACTATGTTAGAAGAATCTTTTTTCTCTACAAGCAGCAGAAGATATATTAAGACCTTTATCATGAATGATGTAAATGTATTTATGATCAGAAGTGTATGAAACCATGGTAATTACCTTGATAGACTCTAATTTTGTGAGCCAAAAAGAATAACATTCAGGCCTTGTAGTAGAAAATTCACCCAAGAAATTCCAATAATTGTTTTACTATTTACAGTCTAGAGGTTACAGTGAGTTACTGATCTCTTGAACCCACAAAGGCCAAAAGCAAAGACTGAAAGGTTACATAATTCTTACATAGAACATTGATCAAAGACATATCAAACATGTGCACACACTTAACATACTCAACTGTAGAAGAATAATTGTTTTAGAACTTGTAGGAGATAACAAATAAAGAAATAGTGGTATAATCCTTAGGGGGAAAACACTTCAGACACATTATTTGAAATGAAGAATTATTGCTTAGATGGCAAAGATTCCAAATCTTTACTTGTTATTTTAATAAGTTGATTTTGAATTTGATTATAGTAGAAGTGGTGAGAAGAATATTGTTAATCAGTATGCTTGAGCATGTTGCAATCCTGTGAGAAGCAATTTGGTAAGATGTCAAAATAATGTAGTATACAGTGTTAAAAGAAGTAAAACAACACATATTAAGAAAATCACATCATATATTTGATGAGAAATATATAGGCTATAAAGAATTAAAGCATACATACAATTTCTATTTTTTCTTCATAGGAACAAAGGATCCATTTAATTTGTCTCATTTCTCTTTAACAGATCCAGTCAGTTCTCTGTGATGCATCACAGAATGATTCACAATCAAGATGTGGATGGCTGATATTTTCTCATTTATTGATGTGGCATCCATTGGCCCTATATTTAATCTAGAAGGGCAGGTTAAGTATCAACAAGACAATTTTTTAGGTGATAACCTGGGTGTCATTTACCATCATGTCATAGTCATGACATGGCATATCATGTACTTATTATATCAAATAAAATTTCTAGATTGCCAATTTTTCACACACAGGGAGTTCTTACTTAACCCCAAAAAGGTATTAACAATCCAAATTCAAAGTTCCAACATCCAAGCCCAGCCTCCATGGTCACATGATCACATATTGTGCACTTGGCAACCAGCCTGCATTTACTGGTACTTTACAGATAGTTCTAGAAGAGAAGAGAACAGAACAGAATAGAGCTGGAAGGGACCTTGGAGGTCTTCTGCCCTCTGCTCTCTGCTCAAGCAAGAGAACCTATACCATCTCAGACAAATGACTGTCTAGCCTCTTTTTTAAAAATCTCCAGTGATGGAGCAGCCACAATTTCTGGGGGCAAGCTTTTTCACTGATTAATTGTCCTCACTGTCAGAAGTTTCTCCTTAATTCCAGGTTGTTTCTCTCTTTGATCAGTTTCCAACCATTGTTTCTTGTCCTGCCCTCTGGTGCTTTGGTGAATAACATGACACCCTCTTCTTTGTGGCAGCCCCTCAAATACTGGAATATTGCTATATATAACAACAACAACACCAACAACAACACCAACAACAACAACAATAATAATAATAATAATAATAATAATAATAATAATAATAATAATAATAATAATAATAATAATAATAATAATAATAATAATAATAATAATAATAATAATAATAATAATAATAATAATAATAATAATAATAATAATAATAATAATAATAAAGAAAAAAGTTGGAAGGGATCTTGGAGGTCATTGAGTCCAACCCCCTGCTCAGGCAGGAAACCCTACACCATAGCACTTTCTCCACTGGGGACAGAAAATAAAGCAGGGATTAGTATCTGCACATGGATATATGTATATGTTGTCAATATGAAGGAGGGCTATGCAATACTTTGAATTCAGCCTCTGAATGTGCAAGAGGACAACTATAACATTGTCTGCAACCCTTTACGACTTTTACACATTTCTCAGGGATCACACACTGCCTTAAAAAGTTGGAGGCAGGTGCTACATTTGTGCTCTTACATACTCTGAAACATCTTTCAGAGATTTAATCAAAAGCATTGCACAACCTCAGCATGAAGCTTTCTGAACTTACATCTCCAAACATGAAGGTGGTTGTCTTTGTCAAAAGCTCAACCCTTTTCTTGGCCTTCTTCCTCATGTATATAGATCCTACTTCTGTCTGAGTAATTGTTTCCTTCATATTTCTGCTTTATCTATATAATTTTATGAATGAGCTACATAACACATGCTATTGAACAAATCTAACAATTACTGTCCGAACTGGGAAAATTGTTCTCTAAATTGCTGTTTTCTATGTAAATATCATGAAGCAAATTGAAACTTACTGAAGTTTATATTGTTATATACCTATTAAGTTTTAAATTCGAAACAGGATTCTTTGCTTGCTGCAACACAGAAACACAATTACCTCTCCAAGATAAGTTTTCTAACAGTCTCAAATAATGAGATATGTGAATATGTGCATGTGTTTGTATGTGTACTCTGATAGGTCCATTTGTTTATCTTTCTACCTAAACATTAAGAAGCACAGCATGGTCTCTGGGGAGCCAGGTTTTTATGGCTGTTTGAAAATATAAGAGTGATGGTGCAGTCTAAATATCTAGAGAAAGAGAGACTGTCTAAAGGTAGGACTGTCACTGAGGTTTTAAGCATGGAGTCCCAGCAAAAGACATCCCTTTAGATTTGGAACCTTCTGCACATACATGCAGTGGGGTACCTCAAGGTTTTGTCTTGAGCCCAGTGGTCTTCAACATCTTCATAAATGATATAGATGAAGGGATAGAGCCTATCAAATTTGCAGATGATACCAATCTGAGGAAAATTGTCAACACTTTGAAAGATAGACTAAAGATTCAGAAGGATCTGGACAGACTTGAGCGTTGGTCCCTGTTCAACAAGATGCAGTTCAGTAGTCCTGCATTTAGGCAGGGAAAAATAACCAAATGAACAGGTATATAATATGTGGTACCTGGCTCAGCGGTAGTACCTGAGCCAGCAGTGTGCTGCAGCTGCCAAAAAGCCAACACAGTCCTAGGCTGCATCAACAGAGCGATAGCTTCAAGAGCACAAGAATTGATAGTGCAATTCTATGTGAGGCCACATTTGGAATACTGTGCCCAGTTCTAGTCACTACAATACAAAAAAAGATGATGAGGCCCTAGAAAGATTACAGAGAATAGCAACATTGATGATAAGGGTCTGGAGGCTAAACAGTTTGATGGACAATTAAGGGAACTAGGTGTGAAGCCTAATGAAGAGAAAAGACGTGATATGATAGCTGGCTTCCGGTACTTGAGGGGCTGTCACAGTAAGGAGGGGGGTCAACTTATTCTCCACAGCATCTAAGGGCAGGACAAGAAGCAATGGGTAGAAAATTGTTAAACAAAGATCCTATCTGGAACTAAGGGGAAATTTCCTTCCTGTAAGAACAATTAATTAACGGAACAGCTTACCTCCTGGAGTTGTTCCTAGGTGCTCCATTGTTGGAGGTTTTCAATAAAAGATTGAATAGCCATTTGTCTGGAGTGGAATAATACCTTGGACAGGGTTTGGACTACAAGAGTCCAAGGTTCTTTCCAGCTCTATGATACTATGAGCATGCTGTCTACTAAAAAAAAAATTGATGAGCAGATTAAATTGGAGAAGGTAGTTTCAGAGTTCTCCAGGCCCTAAGCTGTATAGAGCTTTGTGTGCCTTGAATTCAAGCATAGGAAATCATGAAAGTATATACTTTTAAATCCATCTCATTACACATGTTCCCATCAGGTTAACTACTTTCAGAAGATTTATCTTTCACTCTTCACTACAGGGCCATTGCTTTGCTAGGGAAGAGAAGATGTTACTGATAGTTGCCAAGTACAGCTGCCAATTATCTATTCTCATTTAGGAAAATTCTCTTCTTCGTTTGTTTGTTTGCAAAATCTGCTATAGCTAACTCACAAAAAGTAATTGTCAGTTAATTAATCTTATGTTATTATTACACCTTGTAAGGATTTTATAATAGAGGACATATTAAAATAGCAACAAGAAGTTTTTTTCTTTGTGGATTATGCTTTTGATGAGAAGCCAGGTTTTTGTATTAAAAAAAAACAAAACACAAAAACATGGAGGCTTCTGAAACCATAAGACTACTCACATAATTAAATTCTTTTCACCAAATAACCTTTATGTATATGGTAGCATTTTTCATGCTTCCATCCTTCCAAGGTCAGTAAAATGAGGACCCAGGTTGTTGGGGGTAATGTGCTGAAATTGTAAACTGCTGTACTGTAAATGCTGTACATGGGGCAGTATATAAGTGTAAGGTGCTATTGCTCTTTTATTTGATATACATTAACTTTTTTTGTTACTGAGCTCTGCCACAATATAGTGCAATACAACTAGAAATAGAAAGAATATTTTGACAAAGAGGAAATATCTAGAAAAAATATCCTCATACCTTTTAAAATGCTTAGTTCAAAATGTCCCATATGTAGCATGACATTTTACCAATAAAATGAAATGAATATGTTTACCAAGGATGGCCCATGTAACACCATTGCTCCGCAAGCTGCATTGGCTGCCCATTTGCTTCCAGGTGCAATTCAAGGTGTTGGTAATCACCTTTAAAGTCCTTCATGGCAGAGGTCCAGGCTATTTGAGGGACCGTCTCATCCCACAGGGACTGGCCCATCCCACCCGTGCTAGCAGAGAAGGCACCCAGCAGGCCCCATCGGGCTGAATATTCCGCCTGGTGGGATCCAGGATAAGGACCTTCTCTGCCCTCTCACCTGCCCTCTGGAACATCTTGCTCCCTGGAGTGAGATTGGCGTCAACCCTCCCAATTTTCTGTAAGAGCCTAAAGACCTGGTTCTGCCAGTTGGGTTGGAGCTCCAATGTGGGAAAATCACAGTGGAGATACTTGATTGATTAACAACAGATCCTTCCTCCCCTGTCCCATCCTGCTCCCACCCTGCCCATCTTTTAATTGTGGCACTTTATTGTCTGTGTGTAGTATTTTATTCATGCTTTTATCTTTATACAATTTTTATTTTTTATGATTGCAAGCCGCCCAGAATTACTCTGAAGTAAGATGGGTAGTCAATAAATTTTCTAAACAAACAAACAAATATTTTGTATAAAGGAAATACTTTAGTTTAGATATCCTATGTATTTAACTTTCAGTCAGACTATATGAAAAATTGAATGGGCTTGTTTAGATTTTATCTGAAAAGCATAACAAGGAATATGAGACGATGATATTTCATCCCATCCAATCCTATATATATATATGTTTTCTGAGGTTTTCTTTGGAAAGTAATTTCCACCCCAAAACTTTACTCTGAGGACGCTGGCAGGGGACCAGCGAAAGCTAAGTTGTTTTAATATTGTAAATAGTTGTTTTTATTGTTTTAAACTTTTTAACAATAAACAGCTGGTTTATATTTCTCCCGGAGATCGAGGACTGTGTTATTGAACATATATATATATATATATATATATAAAAACTGCATAGGAAGAGAGTACTGGCCCCACTGACTGCTCACAAGATGAAATGCCGCTAAAATGAAGATGGTGTTTATTTAGAAATAATCTGGTGCTATATTAGTTCTGATGCTGGCTCTGAATGAGGTCACTTTCCCCCAAAGGAGCAGGTCTGCAACTTCGGAGTTCATAACTGTTCCCTGAACAGCAAATGGAGGACATGACCAGGAAGTATCTTGGCTCAGGGTCATCTGATCCACCAAGTGTGTTCCTTCCTGGAACTGAGAGCCCTAGCCACAGTTACTCATGCCCCATCTTTATATTGGATTTTGCAGTGCACTGCTAGGGGTTGCCTTTGAAGACTACTATCTGGAAACCATAGTTGGTACAAAATGTGGAAGTTTGCCTCCTGCGGTTGGTGCAGAATGTGGCAGTTTGTAGCTTCAATAGAATTACAACAGTATTGCTGGGGATGGCATAACTGTTACCTGAAGCTGGAAAGATATGTTTGAGTTAAGGAGTTGCCGATGAATGTCACAATATGTCAATGCATCTTTTTGCCCTTGAATACGAAGTTATGCATATCCCTAAACCTTTACATTGGAATGAGTAGGATAGTAACAAACACTTTTAATTAAACCCAGCATTAATTTAAGAACGCATTGTTTTTGCACCCTAAAGGGGAAATTGCCTTTTCTAGCACATTCCTCTTTCGTAGACATCAATTTTGCTTAGCTGAGAAATGATCTTATCACCTCGAGTCTTTTTTAGCATAGCTATGCCTGCTCGATAATTGGCATGCTGCTTTAAAAAAAAAAGCTTTTCTGTTAAAATTTCTCTTTCTGACACATCTCCTCCTCCTATACTTTAATTAAAGCAGAGAGAGAATTTGTCATTCCAGGCACATCCAAGACAGGATTGTGTATAACCTTAGTGTCATCATTTGATACTTAAGCTATAACAACGGAAGTGGCCACTAATCATCTGAAGATAATGGGAAGAACTCACCTGAAAAGTGACTCCCTGAGAATAGGAACTAAATGAGGAAGATATTGGCCTTTTCCAAACTGCAGTTAAACCCTTCACCTCATGTAAAAGTTGTGTCTTAATTGATACAAAAATAATTTGAAAGAAGCTAACATTTTCTACTTCTCACTTTCTAATAATATTTTTTAAAAAATGTGACCTCCCCAGTTGAAAATATCCTAGTGCAACTCATCTTACATTCTCATTGACCTGAATGCAAGAAAGGTTAAAGTTAAAGGTGGTGCGTTTGAGTCCTACTTGTATGAGAATTCAAAGATTCTCACTAGGCAGAACACAATGAAGGTTTAGCTCCATTAGTTTCCCAAGCATTCATATTTTATGGATCTGAAAAATAATCCAGCTCTGTCAGGGATTTGTATAAACAAGTCAAAGCTTCAAACTCAGATATAAGATGGGGCTATAACTGCTTTCCCAGACCCTATGTTTTGTAACATGTTCATAGTAGCCCTTTTGAATCCACTAATTATTTAGCAGATTTATATCTTGCCTTTCATCCAAGAAGTGGCTTAAATGGGGATATCCTTTAATTTTATGCACAGAACAACAACTCTGTGGCATGGATTGAGCTGAGATAAAAGTGACTGGACCAAAACCACAAATAGATGTAAATCTGATCATCCCCAGTCCTAGACCAATGGCTTAAACACCTGACAACTCTGACTCTTCCATGAATTCAGCTGATAGATCAGAAGAAAAATTACATTCACTTCAAGGTGATTATCTCTGTCTCTATCACACAGACACATACATCTACCTACCTGCCTGCCTGCCTGCCTAATTAGGAACCACCCATCTCCCTCCCAAAGAAACTCTGGGTGGTGTACAAGTAAAACATTAAAAATGAAACTGACATATTCCTAAGCCCTGCCAACTGACACAGACCAAGGGAGGTATTGAGGTGGAAGATACTTATTATTTTCCATGTCTTCCTGGTTTCCTTATTTTGAGGAAAGCATTTTAGTGGAGATTACATTTGGACTTCTCAGATTCTGGCAGATCTATAAAGGGGAAATTTTGGGTGTTTGTCAAAGAAGAAAGGTCCTGTTCCCAGAAAACTCTGCTTTGAAATCCATCATGGGGTGATATATGCAGGCATATTGGAAGTTTCTAGGATGTTCTTGAAAGTTCCTTGTTTTCATTCTAATCCTCTTAGAATGGTTATCAAGGTGACATAAGATTGCTTTGTAATTTATTTCAGTAACAGCTTTCATCAAATGCGCTGTGATTAAAGAAAGAGAGAGTGAGAGTGTGAGTGAGAGTGAGAGAAAGAGAACATGGATAAAACAGAATGTAGTGCAATGCAATTTGTAATCTAACCAAATGAAGTACAAAAAAAACAGAGTGGAATGTTAAAGATTGCTTGCTAAGAACTGAATACAGGCATATAGACTTTTTTTTCCTGGATAGCACTTGGTTTACAGATAGAAAGTACTGGCAATGAACTAAGCTGTAATTCCACCTCAGTGGGGAAAAATAGGTTTTATATTGGAGGAAATGAAGGTGTTTTGGTTTTAATAGCAAGACTCAAGCAACTATATTTTTTCTTAAGCCAAACAACTATGCAATAGAATCTTAGAAACAGAACTAATCTATTAATCATTAAAGGCTTAAATGCACAGAATGCTGATTCTGCCCCACCACTTTTTCCTTTAATTATAGTGTGTGATTAGCTCCATTGATCTTAACTGGCTTTCTCAAATTCTTAAAGTTAGGCATGAAATGATTGAGAGTTAAAATATGCCAAGGAAGCCAGGCTGTAGAAGCAACACCAATGTGTCCTTGTGAATTTCTGTTTCAGAATTTCCAGATCTAGCACCCAAAGATCTCATATGATGCTCCAAACCTCTGGGTATTATTATTAATAGGGAAGCATTCTGAAGGATATAATAGGCATTTGTTATGTCTGTCTGTCTGTCTGTCTGTCTGTCTGTCTGTCTGTCTGTCTGTCTGTCTGTCTGTCTGTCTATCTGTCTATCTATCTATCTATCACGTCTGTCTGTCTGTCTGTCTGTCTATCTGCCTGTGTATCTCCTTGCTTGCTTGCTATTTTCTCATACAGCTTTCCAAGCACTGAAGACAGAAAAGCCCAGTCAGTAAGCAGGTAAGGGTTTAACTCCAGTGAGAGGTCATATTCTAACTTGATAGATACAGTTGGACCACCTATTTGCTTTGGTTTGTAATGAGTACCTCAGTTCTGAAAATTTGCTGTCTCGATCTTGCATCATTCTAGAGGTATCCTTGCTAACACATTCACAATTGCAGCATATTCATAGAGAAAAAAGAAGTTGTGTCTTCTCATTATCTAACACTGGAAAATGACATACAGACACGATGAGCATTGAGAGCTAATGAAGTTTATCAATGGCCTACAAGACTGAAGTACAGGAAAAAGAAAGTCACAATATACTCAAATTGTATAGAGAAAAAAAGACTAATGATTACTTTATTTAATTTATTAAATTAATAAAGAGGGAAAAGTAAATAAAAGCTAGCTCAACTGAAAAAAATTATAGGCTTTAAATAAAAGAGAAAATGATCCATTCTAGTTTGAGGCAGCTCTGTTGATTCTTAATATAATGCATGCTTTTTCTCCTTTTTTTTTCTTTGTAAGCATTTTTTTTCTCAAGCAAACATTGACCAATATCATTACTAAATCAATATAAACAAAGGAGAAAAGGAAAAACAATAATTTTAAGTGGTATAAAGAAGCATGCAGTTGTGATTTCAAGATTTGGGCTTGTGGTGACTTTGTCTGGCTCTTTTCCTGTCCAGCAAATTCTGGTGAATTTCTGGTGAGATGAAACTTTATATAAGCCATAAGCAGACACTTTATAGAAAAGGATCCTACTGCCCAAAAAATGTTGTCTCATACTTTTATTTGTGTGTGTGTGTTTGTGTGTGTGTGTGTGAATTGTTATCTACCCAATTTTCAGCCATAAAAGATAAGATCCATCTATAAACAGGTGAATGCACTGATTGGCCTCAGCCACATTTCTAGACGAAGAGTGTTCCACTTCAGTTATTGCTATGTCTGAACAATTCTTCTTTTTTTTCTTTTCAGACTCATTTTCAAAGAAATTGAGAAGGTACATAGAAAGGAAGGAAGGAAGGAAGGAAGAAAGAAAGAAAGAAAGAAAGAAAGAAAGAAAGAAAGAAAGAAAGAAAGAAAGAAAGAAAGAAAGAAAGAAAGAAAGAAAGAAAGAAAGAAAAGCCTAACATTTATGTTATCTAAACTTAACAAGGGCCAAATGTGAATTCAACAATTGACATGTATCTGTCATAGATAACAGGAAAAGTTCTCAACTACTTCTCAACTAAATAAGAGTCAGTGTGTTCTGGTTTGATGCAGGGTGCTCATGCTGCAGTAAATGGATTGTTTCTCTTCAAAAATTACTCTAGGATTATTAAAGTCAAATGGCAGAAAATTATAAAGGCGTAGGTGGTTCTACATATGCAGCTTTGTGATTGATCTGAGGTTCTGTATGGCCCATGTCTATTTTACTTTGAACAGACAGATAATTTTTGTGATATTTTTCTTTAATTTACATTATAGTCCTATATAGAAAAGATGCTATCAAAGATGTCTGAATGCTTGGCATTTAATAATATTAAGTATTTTGATTTGACCCACAAATTAAAGTTATCAGGTTAGTTTATGAAGAAAGAGAAGCTGCTTGATCCTTTTTTTTTTGTAAATCTTTTTTAGCCTGTTCAAAAATCTCAAATCTCTTCTTTTTCTACCAGAGGAATAGCTGGTAAAACCTCAATTATTTTTTTTGCCAGGTTTTAAGGGAGTATCACGCTGTTTTGGTTCCAATTTTATATCCTTTGCCTTCAGGTATATGAATTTAATAATTATGTTGCATGGTAAATGTCTTTTTTGTGATATCCATGACTTGATTCCCGAATGTGGATGCAAACTTTAACAAAGAAAAAAGATGTCATCAATAAGAGCATACAAACAACCCAATATGATAAATCACCAGAAGCCTTATTAAAACATTTTTAATAAATCTAGAGTCAGATTTATTCTATAAGTTGCTCTCTGACAACATTTAAGTTAATCTGTGGCCTCCCAAAAACACTTCTGAATCATTTTCACTCAATTCCAAGGAAAATAAAGGACCTTAATTTATTTATATCCCCCAAGAGAAGAAAACCAATGAATCAGATACAGTGTTCTTGCCTTTATCTTTGTTACAAAGTGATTACACACTATGTATATGAGCAACCATACTTTCATTTTGTTTCACTGTAAAGTCTACACTGTTCTTGACTTTCTCCCATTCTATTTTCCCAAAGAATTCCTTTTTTTTTTTTAGAGCAGGCAGTCAAAAAGAGGGAGGCTGCAGGAAGGAGGGATGGATTGAAAAAGAGGAGAGAGGTCACCATCACCTCACAGCAATAAATTAAGCTAAGTGCCACCATGGTGTAGAAAATAAGAAATCTCCGAGGAAGAAAACTTTTGAGAAATTAGCAGATGGATTTTGGTACACTGTTAATATCAGGGCAAAGTAGAGGTCTGGAGTTAAAGGAGTTAGAAGCTTCTTAAGTTGCAGCCACTGTTGTTGTGGCTAAAGTTTCACAGACTGCACATCCTTTCTTCTCTATTAAATGTTTTGTAAGCAATGCAATAGGAGAGTGTTCTGTTATCATTTGGCAATGTAATTGGTTTCTGCCACAAATGTTTAAAATCTCGAGCTTATATAAAAGGGACATATTTGGCATGACACCTTGTGTGAAAAATATATTCATCCTTTCTGCATATATTTGAATTTTTAGCAGCGCTAACATGGTAGCTATAAATGTAGAGGTCTGAGCAACTTCTGTCAACAGATTAGCATCTAGAAGTATGGGGGATAGGATTTGCTTAGTTTGAAATCTCATCAGCATTTACACGACTGCAGCATTTCAAAACTGTAACACGGTCATACAGCAATTTGGTGGCTATGAATAGCTAAATTATTTAAATCTACTACTCAGGTTTCAAGGTCACAACAAAGTGGTAACCGAGCTTTCTTTTCCTCTGTAGCAGGACAGAAATGTCCCAGTTTTGGTGCTGCAATCTAGCCAATTTGGGAACATCAGCTTTCTTTTCTTTTTTCTTTTTTTTTTTGGGGGGGGGAGCTCTCTCTCTCTCTTGCTCTCTCTCTCTCTCTCTCTTCATAAGGTCTTGGAAATCATTGCCAAATGATGGCTTACACAATTAACAAGGCAGTTTCGTTGACAAGGGGACACATTAGTTCATATCTGGGGGAAAAAAGATGTTAGAAATGTACTTTTGAGCAAAAGCTGAGCACGAATCAGCAGCATAATGTAACTGAAAAAGAGGCCAATGCAATTTTAGGTTAGAGTAATATACCTGTAGTTCTGCTGCAGAGTTACAAGAGCTGAATGTAATGTTTATATTGAACTCTGCATAGATCAGATGCCACCTTGACTACTGTGGCCAGTTCTGATTATCACCTTTTAAGAAGCCTTGAGATAAATTGGAACTGACTCAGAGGAGTGTGATAAATATTCTTCACGTACCTGAAATGGTAATAGATAAAAGATAATATCAGCCTGCTTCTTTTGCATTAATGTACTGGATAGGGGCCAAGAATGTTACCTACATTGGTCTCTATTGAAATATCAGGAAAACCTATAAAGGAGAGACATTCAGCCACAGAGTTTTTGGCTTAGGCAGATACTACACTTTTTGTTACTAGATATATTCGAGCCAAGATTAACTAGCCATTATTACAGAATGTTTAATGAAATTTAATGATATTTCAGGCTGTCAGGGATTGGACTCTGAGACTTAAAGAGCCTCATCCAATTCTGAAGTTTTGTTTTCTTTACCTTTTTGAGGTAGGAAAGAATTTACTCCATCAAGTTTTACATGGAAGACCTACCTGTCAGTTTAAGTTGTATTCGTGGCAGAGAAGTGGGCTTACATATTGAGAATGTCTCTATATAAAACTCAGGAAAAATATGAACAAGGCTGATGGATTAACTATATGAAATTCACTACATGAAATTCTGTCATGTAAAATAAGCTTTAATATATTTCTCTGCTAAGGCCTTATAAAATGTTTGTTTTTATGGGGCAAAACCAGATTTATGGCTATTTTTATCGTTTGCATTCACTATTGTGCAAATGTTGACAGGAAGACATCTTCATGTGTTGCAACTAATACTGGAAAAACTCCATGTCAGCTCTCTGACAAATATGACAGAAATGTAGCTGAAATTATATTAGTGTTGCTTAGTGTTTTATAACACTCTCTAAGAAGTTTACACAGTCAGCATATTGCCACCAAAATCTGGCTTCTTATTTTACTGACTTTGGAAGGATGGAAGGCTGAGTCTACCTTGAGCCTCATCCTGATCAAACTCGAGGCTGTGGGCAGAGTTTGCCTGCAATACTGCAATCTAACCACTGAGCCACCAGGGCTCTTTTAAAATAAACTTTAATGTTAAAAAAAAGAAAATCATGGCAAGTGAACCAATGTAGGACAAATGCTGTATCATAGAGGATTTATGCACATTCTGAAATTCTGTGCCAGGGAATTATTGCTCTGTGGCCTCTGCACTCCCTCTCCTCTAAGTCCAACCACAGGCAGAATGACTGAGGAAGGGAACTTGCTTTACACAAATAGGCTGATTCCTGTTGTTAAAAATAATCATATGAGCCCCTAAAGTTTTCAGGAATAGAATCTGAGCATGGAGATTAGGCTCTTCAGTTCTGATCTTCTGCCTGGGGTGGAATGAAAGATTGTAGAGCATAAGTAAATTCTCCTTGTAATACTAACTGTCCAGATACAATTGGAGAAGTGGAATAATAAACAAAACTGTGACATTCAAAATTATCTTAGATAGGTTACAGACTGGGGATGGGACCAGTAGCTGGAGATGCTTATGGACTCAAGTCACTGAGAATCTTCACTTTGTGCTCATTTTTCAACATTTGTGTTACCAAGTCCTTAAATCTCAGGAGTACCAGAAGATTCCACCAATAAAAATTGAACTTTCTGGTTTTGAATGTTCGCAAACTACCTGTGGAATAAGTCAGTAATTTTTGATAATTTACATATCAGGAATTTGCCAGCTTTGTGTTTTCCTCTCTCATTATTGAATTATGTATACATATATATGTACAATGTTAGCATGATTATTTATGTATATGCTTGGGCTTGCAGATATTCAAAGATAATGTGTTTGCACGCTTAGATTAAACCATGAAAATGGCATCAAAGTTGTAGAGAAAGTAGGCGTCTATGTCTAGGCTCAAAGTAAACACAAATTGAAGATGCAGTGAATTATTTAAAACATTTAAAGTACAGATCAAGCAGTGTACCCAGAAGAGGAAGAGAAAATTAATCAAGAGGTATCCAAGCTGAGTCAAAGAGAACAGAATGCAAACAAGAATAAAATACATTTTCATAATGGATTATTAACTGCTAGGTTCATATATCCATAACATACAGTGCAGGAATTTATAGCCATAAATATCTGAGGAATATATACAGAATATATAATAACAGAGCTGGAAGAGACTTTGGAGGTCTTATAGTCCAATCTCCTGCTCAAGCAGGAGATCCTATACCATTCTGGACAAATGGCTATCCAATCTCTTCTTAAAATTCTCCAGTGATGGAGCATCCACAACTTCTGGAGACTAGCCATTCCACTGATTAATTGTTCTGACTGTCAAATTTCTCTTTAGTTCTAGATTATATTGCTCCTTGATAAGTTTCCATCCATTACTTCTTGCCCTGCCCTCAGCTACTTTGGAGGATAGGTTGTTCCCCTCTTTTTTATGACAGCCTCTCAAATATTGGAAGACTGCTATCATGTCACCCCTAGTCCTTTCTTCATTAGACTAGACATACCCAATTCCTGCAACTGTTCACCATATGTTTTAGCCTCCAGCCCCCTAATCATCTTTGTTGCTCTTCTCTTCACTCTTTCTAGAATCTAGAGTGAAGAGAAGTATCTCAGCATCTTTTTTCTATATTATACTACACTTCTGAGTCTAAACTAGTGCAATGTCTACTACTTGCAGGTCAGTCATCACTACATATTTCTGCTTTGCACTTTGCAGATCCACTTCAATACTTCAGCATAGAAGCAGTTCGATTGGAGCAACACTAAAATCATCGGCCACACTACCATCCACCATGCTCATGAGTTCTTGGCACTCCACAAGCAATTCCATCAACAGATACATTAATCTACAACCAGCCTATGAACCCCTCAGAATCCAAATCAATCGCACAATCAACAGGAGACAGCACCAACCCACGACCAACCCACACAAGCCCCCTCTCCCCCCTCAGCAGTTCACCTTCCAATGACCCTGACCTGATGTAACCTTCCCATCACAAGACCCATCACAGCCTCTCTCTGATGACTCACACCTGACCCATCACAAGACCCTCACTTGACACACACACATAAACAGAAGAGCACTGACACAGACATCCCCTAAACACCACTGAAGATGTTACCTAGCTTGGTAACAAAACACTCAGAAACCAACCCACAAGCTCAGAGAACAAACCTTCACCCTCACAGAAGCTGTTGGAATAACTTCATCCTGCATACTTAATTTGTCTTTTCCTTCCTCTGATTTCCTCTTAATTAGGAAGAGGAAATGAAGAGTGTGTCCATGAAGAGTACATGTATATGTGTTCACTATTTGATGATTGAGCTATTTAGATGGCATACCACCTCTCTACCTCCCCTCTTTTTTTTGCCTTATAGATGCACTGTAACTCCTTCAAGTTATACTTGGTTAGTTCAGTCCAAGAATGTAGCTCCAATACAGTATTATTTTCCTACAGAAAAATGTAACTCTCAGCTTGCTTAATGGAAGAATACACTGTTACACTGTAGATGTGGGGAGAACCAATATTTTTATAATCCTTAATGTCTTGTTTAAGGCTGTTGCTGGAGTGACATTTCTTGGCTTAAAAAAAAATACCAGTGAAACAGTGAAGAATCATGTTCATCTGAAGAAGAAAGGATGTTTGTTGCTGTCAAAAAAGAAAGGGCTAATAGGTTTTTCTTGACTGATTGGAAAATGTGAAGTTATGTTATGCCTGTTGCACATAAAGGTTATGTTCTCTTTTTGCAAACAAACTAGGGAAAGAACCAAGCAGAAATAATGATTGCAAGTTTTATTTTGCAAATTCATTTCTTGCATGCCCTAGAGCTCACAGATGCACACAAATATATAGATGGACAATTCTGCACAACTGATGCACATTTCTTCCAAACCAAATAAATACATATTTTGAATAAAGTTCTTGTTTTTTTATTCCATATCATTTGTGTTCATTCCTAACAGAACCAAAATGAAATAAATATATTCAATTTAATCTGGCAGCTTTTCAAATTGAATTAAACAAGAGAGCATTTTATATTCATACAGTCCTAAAATTGTGCATAAATCTGATGATAAAGAAATGTCAAAAGTCTTTTGATCCCAGTGGGAATTAGGGAGTAGAGGGAAAGGAAGACTCTGAAAGAAGAGGGAAGCAGTGGCAACAATTTATTAATTTTGGAACACAAAACACTGGAACATGATTAGCTGAGCAATAATATTTTAGATATTTTTGGTAGTAGGTGATGGGAGTGGATGATGATTATGTGGCAAGGCTGAAGAAAACAGAAGAAAAAGATAATAGATAAGGTAGATGAATGAGGTCAAAGAGATTACTGGAATATCCTTGGTTGAGCAATGAATTACCGACAGGAGCCATGGTGGTGCAGTTGCTAGAATGCAATACTGCATGCTAATTCAGCTCAATGCCAAGAGTTTGATCCTCATGGCTCAAGGTTGACTCAACCCTCCATTCTTCCAAATGAGGACGCAGATTGTTGGGGTAATATGCTGCCTCTGTAAACCACTTAGTGCTGTAAAGCACTATGAAGAGAGATATAGGTCTAAGTGCTGTTGCTGTTACTACTATTTGCTAAAGATAAGTTGAGATGATGAGCATTTGTCTGTAGAATTAGTATTTGTCAGATTTGATTCAATGGCATCTAACTAACTAAATGTGCAGATGTAAGGTGCTTTTATTTTATTTTCCTTATCTGCTAAGAAAGATATGTCTGTTGTATGAGAGGAAAGCCTATCTGCAACTTTGTTCAGATCAAGATACTTTGACATTTTCTCCCCAATATCCATAAAAAACCAAATCCCATAACCAGTTATTTGTTTAAGAGGATCTTAAAACTGACTTACAGGGATTTTTGCACTTCTGTCAAATGCTGAATTCTTGTATATCCTTCCTTTTGAATCACTTCTATATTATATGAGCTCTATTATTGTAATTGTTTGGCAATATCAACTTATCCTAACTTTTCTTTTTCACTTTCTTGGTTAGTCATACCCTGCCAGTTCAGGCTGATTTTCTATTCTTGTCCCAGGAGAATTATAACAGGAGAATTTGGGGTAAAAATAGCACCATTGGTATAGCAACTGAAATTGGCACAGGGCATGAGTTCAGTCCAGCCCGGTCCCTGACAAGGAAGGAAGCTAAAGAGTTGACCTTGCTTCTCGAAGAACAAAGAAGTCACAATATCTGGCTGTAATTTAATCTTGGATAAAGAAATGTGAATGAGATTTCTTTAAAAGTAGAGGGATTCCTTTAAAGATTAAATTGTAAATTAATTAAATTAAATTAAAGCAATTACAATTTGTCTTGTCTGTCACACTGATGTACAGGTTCCCCCAGGTGGATGAGGCAACATAAGGAAAAACATCTACTACTCCTTCCCAGTCTTGGAAATCTTCTCCAGATTTGTAGCCAAAAATGTGTTTCTGTTGCTCCCAAGACACAACAGAAAACTGAAGAAAAGCAAGATTGAAAGGAGGTTCCAAGAATGGAACGCAAATGCAGAAAAATTTCCATGCTTTATTTGAAAGTTATATACTTAACTCCACTGAATTCATTAAAGTTAAGTAGCTGTCTATACAAACAAATACTAACCTATGGATTTATTTTGTTTTAAGAAAAAATTCAGAAATAGCCTCCTTTCTAGATACAAATCATTTTTGCAAAACTATCTATTAATGAGTTGTACACAATAACATTAAAAAAAAGAAGTATACTATGCAGCATTCATTAATGTAGTTTATACAGTCACAGCTATGATAGCCCAAGGATGCCTTGATAGAAAAAGGACTGTATTGTTGATTCTCCACCCAGAACGGTCTCACAACTCAAAGAGCCATAGTTCAAAGATCAATTGCTATCTCATTGGAACTGTCTGTTTCTTCCCATTTGTCATTGTGGTTGTTTGGACTTGGGAATATCAACTTCATGATTAAAAAAATACATTCTGCACTGTTGACAGCCAGAAGAATGCAATGGAGACCCCCCAAGGCTGTTCCCATCACCATTCCTTTGAGCACAACCCTTAAGAAAAACATGATACGAATTTTAGCTCTGGAAAAAAGGAAAAGCTAGAACCTTATGATAGTGAATTGGCTGTAGAAAGAGAACTCTGCACACAAACAACTTTTATTTTCCAGCCTACAAAAACAAACCTTTTCCTTTGACGAAGAGACTCAATCACACCTTTGAAAGTAAGCTATGGCATTTCCTATGGGTGTTGGTGAAGCATGGTGAAAGATAGGCTACAGTGGTAGCAGTTTTTCTATGGGCATGCTATTTTCCCCATCTCAAGGGCAGGAGAAAAGCCCATTATGATGAATGAGTCCTAAATAGCTACAATTGGTTGAGGTAGCAGGAGATCATTGGCTCCTTTTATAAACAGAGTGCTACCTTAAATCTTCTCTTTCTCTCTCTCTCTCTCTCTCTCTAATCTATCTATCTATCTACCTACCTACCTACCTACCTACCTACCTACCTACCTACCTACCTACCTTAGCTGAAATATGTTTATCCTAGTTTTATGGTTGAAAAGCACATAAGCTTTAAACTAATACAGCTGTTTTAATTTTTTTAATATGTTGGTTATTAAATCTCTGGGAAACACATCAACATGCTTGAGGGTGTTTCAAAAGAACTGTGGTTGTTCTTTGTTTGCTTTGAGGTTGGCCTTGATGCTGCCAATGTGCAGAGGGAGGGATAACCAAAGGGAACTCTGCAAAGGTAAAAATGATGGGAATATATAAAATGTTTCATTAGCAAAGAGTCAACAAAGAATTTGATTTACAGGATTATCTAGAAATATTAAACTGAGAGTAGAGAGAGTAAGAAAGTCACAGAATACCAATGAAAGTAACGTGCTGCATGTTTCAAAGCATAGTTCACTCCTTGGAGAACTGCAAGTCCTCCTCTTCCTTTGTCAAGCAATGTCACTAAATTATCCAGATTACTGCTGCCTAGCTCAGGGACATGTTTTAATGCTGCCATACCCAATGGATAGATAACAGTGTGAAGACACCAGCAATTCTCATGGTGTCTCCATCCTGATCACAAATAAACCTGGGACTCTCCATTCATTTACACTGCAACCTAATAAAGCATTTTCAATTAAAAATAAATTAACATTATAAATGAAGCACAGAGAGGGGGGAAATTGCAGTTTGTATCAATGAAATATTGGTGTATATGAGATTTGGGTCTGGGGGATCATGTGGGGGAATTTAAGAGAATTCTTGTTGAAGAACATACGTTACTTTTTCACTATCTCTTATTATTAAGGGCTATATATTATTAAAGCTTATTTGCTTCAGAAGAGCAGAACAAAGACATACATAATTAGGGGCCAGTGCTATGATTAAACAAAGCAAAGCAAGACTTGTGTTTGAGGGAATGAATTGACAGAGACAACTTTATCCTGGGAAAATGGACCATTCCTATTCACAGAAGTTCACATTTGAATTCTCAATGCAGAGTCATGCTGAAGCAATTCCTGTAGAATCAGACTTGCTATTCAAAAAAGTAGCAAAGATAAGATTTCTGATATTTTTGTAGATTCAGAATCATGTATTCATTTATTTATTTGAAATAGCTTTTACTGAACAGAAAAATTGTCTTTGCATTGCTGTCTACTTTGAACAACCAATATTTGAGGTAGTTTATATATATACATACACATACATCATAGTGCCTGTGTATGTTTGTTGAGCACTGGGAAAATGGATGAGGAAACAAATTTGGATCCGAGTCCCTTGTATTAAGAATTTAATTCTTCCTACATATAATGCAAAGAATGACTCTTCAACCACAAGTCTTTCCATATCCAACAGTTTATTACAGATAAAGTTATTGAAATCACAGTTAACTCCCATACTGAATGATGTCATACAATTACTTGGAATTCAATGAGAAGTACCATTATTATTTAATTTCTGCTATCCATCTGAAGTTGGAAATAAAACTTTTTTTAATGTTTGACTATAGTGTGTTCTAGAATGAGAATAATGACCAGCTTCACTTTTGGGGAGGTTGTAGAATTTCATATAGAAGTTTTCCAAAGTTCACAGCCATGAAAAATTCCTGAATTCATTATTGGGCCTGACTAGGAATTGTCTTCCCATGTTCATATTCAGTTACATTGGTCTTCTGCAGGAAAATTTTCCACTTTGTTCCATTTATGCTGATAGTCTAAAATCTTAACAAAACCAAAACCAACTCTTGACATTTTAAAAATGATTTTGAGTCAAAGGTCACCTTATACTGTACGTTTCACTGTTCTTTGAATAAACATCTGAATCACTATAGAAAAATGATCCAACGTGTCATTATTTTCTGCTGGAATTATTCATCAAGTTTTGTACTGTGGGGGTGACCTTGCTCCAAACAATCCTTGTTTTCAAATAAATAACGTCTTTATTGCTTTAAAATCCAAACCTTCTCCTCTGCTCATCACCTTTATCCCCATCTTTATAAAGTAAAGCCTGGTGTTTTTTCTCTCTTTTTTTTTAACCAGAGCTGAGCATTGCCATGGCAACGACTATTGGGAATGGAGCTAACTCTTATTCTAGCATCAGAAAAGTTGGAACCTGCTCAGAAAGAAAAATCAATCCATCTATCACTTGCTTACTAAGAATCCTCAGTTTTATCCACTAATACAGCATGGAATAAACTAGCCTTATTATATTCAAAGACTGTTTACACAATTTATTTATTGCATTTCTTTTTCTATTGCTTGAAATGTTATTCTGCATACACTTTTAGTGACATGTTGATATATTCTTTGATATATTCTTTTTATCCTTATGGCATAAAAACATTTTATATTCTATTATTTGAACCATAATAATCTAATGCAAGCCAAAACAGAAATCCTGAGTAAACTGAAGGCTAGCTTATATTTTCAGCTATAGAGAACTTGCCTTGCACATAAAAATCCCATGTTAAGACATCATCATCACCATCATCACCATCATCATCATCGTGTGGAAATTAAAGGAATATAAGACCACAATGCTAGGAAATATTTTGGTCTTGCATCTTCACATGCTGTTACCAAGGTAGATAAATTAATATTATGGAGTATAAGTCAGCTTTATTTCAAGTCAAATTGCTTTTAGTCTCAATTTGTCCCTATTATTCAGAGTTGGCATTCTCAAGTCCACAGAATGTACTCCTAAACCAACTTAGTGCTATATTTCCAGAGATGACTAGCTAATTCTGGAACTTTATAAGCAAGGCAAGATAACAACGTCAATTATTCTGTTTCTCCCTAAGGTTTGGTACCTAATATCCACTATGGCCTTTTAAGTTGGAGATCTTATTCAGTTAAAAAAAAAATAGCAGGTGTTACTGTCTTCAAAATGAAATTTCTTTTAAAAAGTTATTGTTATCTCCGGAAAGTAACAGCTTCCTTTCTTCCTTTTTGCTGAAATGTTTTTATATACAGTTGAAGTGAAAGTTGGATGTTTCAGTTTGGTCAACTTTCCTAAAAGGTGCTTCAGGACATTGTTTTGTGCACATAGTAAGTCATTTTTATGTTGTTATACAAACAAAAAAATCATCCTTTTCCTAACTGAGAAAATAGTTTACAAGCAATTGTGCAAAAACATATTGTAAAGTGCACTACATAAGAGCCACATTGTTATTGTTCATACTTTGAATGAAATTTCCTAGTAGTTGGATATGCGTATAATGTGGCATTTTTCTTCATTTTAGTAAATGAATGGAATTGAGTGAGGCATTAAGAGGATGTGGCATTACTTCCTTCAATCAGTGTAGAAACTATGAGCACTCTGCCTTGAAAATGCATTCTTGAATTTCTCTAATACTTTAGAGTCTATATTTGTATTAGACAAGAGAAATTTCAAAATGTCTTCAGAATTATTTGTCCTTGCTCTTCAGGTTTTCCATAATTATAGTTCATAAAACATGCTATATTCAAATTGTAGATTAATAAGAGTGGAAATATGCATGCTTAAATAGTCAAATCAGGACTCCAGTCCATATGGTGCAGCTCCTATTTGCATGGCATCATTGGCTTTTATCCTAATTTTAATTATTCTAAAAAAAAAAATCAACAGGAAAGACAGTTCTTTTCAAACAGACAAAGATAAATTATAGTATAACAATAACGAAAGCATGAACAATAAACACAAACATACAGTACTGTTTCTACAAGAATTCTGTTTTTCTAATAAAATAAATACATAGTAGCATCTTGGCTTCTTCAGACAACTTGACAGATTAATCCATCACCAAATGACTAGTTTTGTTCTAGGACAGTTGGCAAATACAATTGCATTAACATTCTACCATCAGAGCAAATCAAATTCTTTTTCTATTTTTGGATGATTTGCAAACAGAGTAAGTTCAAAATTTTCCACAGATAAAGACAGGAATATTGATTCAGGCAGATAGCAAATATTTAGAGAAATACTATGAAAATGGTAGTTACTACTACCTACTCCAAGTTGCTGTCTTTTTGAAAAGAAGTATGGGGCTTAATGCCTATTAGCTTTGATAGCTATGCGACGGTATCTGAAGGCCATCTGTAAGGAGATTAGTGAACTTCCTAGTATAGTTCGTTGGCCCCTGGAAGAAGAGATTGTTGGACTGGATGGACCTAGGACCTGCTTATATTCTTATGAAATAGATAAAAGTTCATACAATATTTCAATGCAGAGCTATTGAGGTACTGGATCAGGAATGCAAAAATCTGGATGGTAGCAATTCTAAGACCTTGCCATCATTTAGCAGTCACCAAGCTTTTTGCTGCTCAGATGTGACAGCCATAATAAGTAAGGCCAGAATTGAATGCCATCAGATATAGTAATGATCACTAGTTCAGATGATTGTAAAAGAACACATTTGTAGAGAATTGAGCCATCAGTAGTTACTCTTTCTGATGATTGTCTGCTAGCTGTGGAAGCGTGCATTAAATGCCAATTAACAAGGAACAGCAGAATTATACAGACCTGCAAGTATTCTCTGCCTCCATACAATAATTATACCCCAGAGCATAAAGATGGGGAAATAAACAGTCTTCCTCCCTCCATTCTTTTGTAGCTTGTAGCTTCTGCTGAAGGTTTATTTCCTTTCATCAGGCTCTTTAGCCCTGATCAGAGAAATCAGTATGAAAAGCATTATATATTTGCTTGTAGCACAAACTTCCTACAGATCAGATGGGAGAGCAGTGGTAAACAAGCCTTGCCTGGAAGACCTTAATTCAGCTTCACCATGAATCTCAGGGGCATCTTTCTTTCTTATCTTAGTACCTAAATGTTAAAGCAAAGCAAAATAACAGGATCCCAATATTTTAACAGCTAGTCATGGATAGCTTAAAATGGTTAGATCACTGAAAGTCCTAAAAGATTAACATATTTCCAGACAAGCAAAATATGTTCTTGTGGTTCTTTGATAGCAGATAGAATCCAAGTAGTATTTCAATATTTCAAGTTTCTGTCTCATAATATGGGAGAGATTTAGAAGTTATCTTTGTAATCACCAGGATGACAGCAAGATTATATCTTCTTCTGATATGCTGTATACTTACATGACAACAACATGCACATATATCTTGGATGTTGTTAAGCCTATGTGTACAGGACATGTTTGGTAATAAAATTAGCTGTAATATAATCATGCACTATGACCTGGAAAGGGCCACTTGGTACAGCAAATATGAACAGAACAATTAGAGGTTCTATCCAGATATAAGCTTATTTAGATAAGTCCTATCAAAATCCAACACTTTCACTGGGTCTACTTTAAGTATGCTTGAATATAATTCTAAATACCTACAAAGATCACATTATGGTTTAATGAGAAAATGACACAAGTATCCCTTTATTTTTCTGTTGTGCTATAAGGAGAACAGCAAGAGTAATTTATGGAAATGTATACATTTATTTTCAAATAAAAAGGTCATGTTAGGCAGATATTAGTGCATGTAATAGAAAACTTAAGAAATACTCTTAATATTCTTAATCCTGACCATTTACTTCTTATAATGTGAAGATAATATTTCATTTCTATTCATTCTATTTGGTGCTCTATTTTACAGAATTTCTGACTGTACCTTCTAATCTACTAGAAACCCTCTGTTTTGCCTTCCCTGGGGCTCCAGCAAAGGATCAAACAAATTAATTCACTTATATACCCTTACAATCTGAGTAACTCAGTCAGGTAAATGGAAACACTTGCTCTTCCCCAACTACTATATGAAATTAAGTCAGTCCAACTTCCCTTATCAGAGACTGCATTTCCTCATCCATCATCAGAATTGTTTTAATCCTGCATTTCAATATGGGAAGCAGGTGCCCAGTGTTTTACATCATCACTAGTGTGTAAAGATTATGTGAGTAATGTTCTGAAACTGAAGGCACTAGATAGGATTAGATCATCTTGTTCTAACTTGCTCTCCTTCCCAATGTGTGAACTTCAAACACCAGAAGTTGAAAATGATATGCAAATATACTCACTTACTTTGAAATTTTGTTTCCCAGATTAGTTTTGAAGTAATATTTATATCCTCCAAGAGGAGACAAAAATCTGATAAGAGATGATAATGCAGATGTTTTATAATACATGAGCAGCAACTGTTTATAAAATCGTCCTTTTTGTTGCTTCCTGTACTTGTCAAACTTGATAAAAAGCTCTAATTGTCCTGTAATTTGTTGATTTGTTTTTTTGTTTTTTTAACCAACCAATGTTTGGCATTTCAATCGATGACTTTGAAACAAGTCCCTGATGAGGGTTTTTTTTTTAGTTTCACATTTTAAGTTAACGAACTGTCAAAAAATACGCATCCAGTTCTGTTTCTTAAAAGGGGAGTTTTGATACTGTCTAACTAATGCTATTGAGAACATTTCCAAATATAGCCTGAAAAAAGCTATATTTATTTCCAAAAGAGTAACAAAAAAGCTATGTAATCTTTACAGTGATATGTAGGAATTATAACTTGACTATCACTCAATAGGAAAGTGAATGAGCTAGGATTCAAGGACTGATGAATATAACTTTGAGGACAGCATTTGTGCTGCTAGCATTGAAAGAGGCAATGGATCATTCATTCCTGAAGAAAATCTCCTTAGATCCAGGATATTGCTAATTATTGTTGAGATATAAATACCCATTCTGGACAAAGTGCTTGAAAGAGTGGTGGTCGTGCTGCTGCAGAACTTCTTGGAAGATCCCAGTGATCTTGACTTTCGATCTTCTCATGCCCGTGCACTGGATAGTTATGATGAGGGAGCTCTATTGCTGCCAGATTTTGTCCCAGTTCTATTCAAAATCTATATGAAAGTATGGAGGCAGTAATCAAGGGGTTTGAAGGAAGTTTCACCAATATGCATATGACACTCAGATTTATTTCACTACAGTTACTGGATCAGGATAGACTGTGAATATTCTGGAATAATATTGCAGTGCTGCATGGATGAGGGCCAATAAACAGATGGAATCATGACAAAATTGAGGGACTGAGGGTGGGTGATTCTTAGGTACAAGACCTGGAAAGCTTATGTGTTCTAAATGAGGTAGCATTTCCTTAGAAAGAATCATAGAATCATAGAATCATAGGGCTGGAAGGTCTTTTAGGTCAACCCCCTTCCCAAGGGAGGAGTCCCTTATACCATCCCAGACAAATGGTTGTCCAATCTTTTCTTGAAAATCTCTAGCAATGGAGCACGTACAACTCTGGAAGACAATCTGTTCCATTGATCAATCACTCACTGTCAGGAAATTCCTCCTCATTTCAAGGTTGGATCTCCCTCTGATGAGTTTTCACCCATTGCTTCTTATCATTTCCTCAACTGAGAGTAAATTGACACTCTCTTCCCTGTGATGGCCCTTTAAGTAGTGGAAGACTGTTATTGTGTCTCCCTTAAGCCTTCTCTTTCTTAGATTAAACATACCTGGTTCCCTTAGCCATTCATCATATGATTTAGCCACCAGACCTTTATCATCCTGGATTTGGTGAATGCAATTTCAGGTATTCTTAGAGTCATCATTGTCAATGATGGCCCAAGTGACCTCCATGACCTACACTGAAGTTGCCAGCTCCCCCCCCTCCTCCTCCTCCTCCTATTATTATTATTATTATTATTATTATTATTATTATTATTATTATTATTATTATTATTATTATTATTATTATTATTATTATTATTATTATTATTATTGTTGTTGTTGTTGTTGTTGTTGTTGTTGTTGTTGTTGTTGTTGTTATTGTTATTGTTGTTATTGTTATTATTTTAAAGTTATTTTTTTTAAAATGAGACCTGTCTATTTCTGTTGAACAGTTTTCTTGGAACTGATAAATCTACGTCCTTTCTCAACAGCTGAAGTGTGGCCACTTACTGTGCTCATGCCTTTATCTTTTCCTTTGAGAACTATTATGAGCTTCATATCCCAGGTTGTTCTTCAGCAGGAAGACAAATATACCATAAATATCACAGGTCACAGTTGCAGATACTTGTCCATTAATCTCACTTCTTCTTTGTGGAGTAGAACTCTAGTAAATGTTTTTCCTCCCCTTCTTGTTGTTCTTTTCTTTAGCAGTTATATTAGCCAACTACAAACTCTTGACCAAAGAGAAAAATTATTTAGAGATTCTCCTTAAATTGCCCCAGCCAACTCCTGTTAGTGTTCCATGTTTGATCTCTCAGTAAGCTCACTTTCTAGAACCAGGCTGACTTATATTCCTTTTTACAAATATACAGGTGCAGGGGGCTATTTTATGGTTTTTAATAACATTTGCTAGTTGGAAAAGCTGCTACTGGATTCTTGATTTTTTTTGTCACCATGACAAATAATGGCTCTCCTCCTTATATTGTCTGGGGTTTTGTAGTGTTAAGTGAGTAGATGGCATAAAATTGCAAACAAAACACTTGGTTTGATAACAGTATCATGAAAAATATCTTGGAATAGTAGTTGATTACAAACGGAATAGTTGATTACAAACTGAATATGAATCAGATATGATATGCTTGCCAAGTATGCAAATGGAATTACAGGATGCATCAACATAAGCATAATTTCCATAATTTCACAAGAAGCAACCATTCCTCTCTGCTTTAGTCACACTGCAAATTTGGAATACGTTCATATAATGACAGAAGAAGAAAAAATGATCGGGGACCAGACACAAAGTCCTCTGAACAGAGATTGAAGGACCTGACCATTTTGAAAAATGATTATTCAGGGGGATATGATAACATTCTTCCAATATCTAAAAGGAAATTGTGTTGAAGGAGATAAAGGAATAATGGTTTTAAATTACAGAAAAACAAATCCTGACTGATGTTTTCGTTAATCTAAGAGGTTTGAAACCAAATACTAGAGAAGTGGTGGGCTCCCATCACTCTGGCAATGTTTAATTAACTCTCACTGATGATGCTCTTCAACATCTTCATCAATGATTTGGATAAGGGGATAGATGGGCAACTCATCAAATTTGCAGACGACACCAAGCTGGCAGGAATAGCCAACACTCCAGAAGATAGGCTTAATATACAGGAGGACCTGGACAGACTTGAACTTTGGGCATTATCTAACAAAATGGAATTCGATGTTGAAAAAAGTTTCTACTTTTAGGCACGAAAAACCAAACAGGTATAATATAGGGGGTACCTTGCTCAACAGTAGTAACTGTGAGAGGGATCTCGGAGTCCTAGTGGACAATCACTTAAATATGAGCCAGCAGTGTGCTTCAGCTGCCAAAAAAGCCAACACAGTGCTAGGCTGCATTAACAGAGGGATAGAATCAAGATCACGTGAAGTATTAACACCACTTTACAATGGCTTGGTAAGGCCACACTTGGAATACTGCATCCAGTTTTGGTCACCACGATGTAAAAAAGATGTTGAGACTCTAGAAAGAGTACAGAGAAGAGCAACAAAGATGATTAGGGGACTGGAGGCTAAAACATATAAGGAATGGTTGCTGGAATTGGGTATGTCTAATTTAATGAAGAGAAGGACGAGGGATGACATGATAGCAGTGTTCCAATATCTTAGGGGCTGCCACAAAGAAGAGGGAGTCAAGCTATTCTCCAAAGCACCTGAAGGCAGGACATGAAGCAACGGATGGAAACTAACCAAAGAGAGAAGCAACCTAGGAGAAATTTCCTGATAGTTAGAACAATTAATCAGTGGAACAACCTGCCTCCAGAAGCTGTGAATGCTCCAACACTGGAAGTTTTTAAGAAGAGACTGGACAGCCATTTGTCTGAAATGGAATAGGGTTTCCTGCCTGAGCAGGGGGTTGGACTAGATGACCTCCAAGGTCCCTTCCAACTTTATTATTATTATTATTATTATTATTATTATTATTATTATTATTATTATTATTATTATTATTATTATTATTATTATTATTATTATTATTATTATTATTATTATTATTATTATTATTATTATTATTATTATTATTATTATTATTATTATACCTTGCTTGATAAAGAAACACCTGTAAGAAAACAATCAAACTCAGGGAGCCCCCAAACACTCTCTTTAAGATGTATTCCTGAATTTAATAAGGGGTTGGACTTAATGGACTAAATAGCCCTTTCCAATTCAAATTAATCTAGAATTTAAAAATGGTCTGAACAACTTTGAAACAGACATTTACCTTGGAAGCATGTGTCACCTGAGGTAACTGCAAAATTTTATTTTCCTCATTCCTTTGCTTTCTCCTCATGTCCTCAGTGACAAGTCAAAAAAAGAAGTTGGAGGATCCAAAGAGGAAACAAAAACTCCATACATAATTAGTATTACAAAGATTTTACACTGTGTATTAGGTAGAAATAATCTAGATGTAACCTTCCTGAGCTCTTAGAACAAACCTTGATTCTTCTCTAACTTTGAAAATGCTTTGTCAATGCAGAGCATGGAAATCTGAAATACTTTTATCAAACCATCTCTGTTTTTTCATTCTTAGTTTCAGAGGTGTTTTTTCTTTCAATTCAGCAGTATCTGTTCTGTAATTTATCGCTTTTTAAAGCCTCGTTCATGCCATTTCTTTGTAAATTGTTCTACCACCCAATGGCCTGTTGGGTGCCAGTATATTCTTTTAGGGTTCCTGACAATGAACATGCTAAGCTCAAACGTTTATTAAAGTAATGACAAGATAAGGTATATCTAAATATCCCTTATGCAGACAGGAACTCTAAGAGAGATTGCAGATGGATTCCTTCCTTGTGACACCTGCAACATAGCAGATTCTTGATATCATCTACATTGAAGTTACCAATCTCATACCAGTTTCCCTAGGCTAAATATGTTTTTCATAGATGAGGAAGGGTGATCTAAATTAGCACCTGGAGACGCCTGTTGAGAAAGTTCTGCAAAGCCATCTTTTCTTGGCAGCTATCAACTCATATTCTCTTTTGAAAAGTTATACATCCACCTTGTTTAATGACCAAGTTCCATTCCTACGATCAAGTCACTAAGTGAAATGATTGCTGAGTGAACAAATGACTGAGAGAGACAGAGAAATGCTGTGAAGAACAATGGCTGCTGCTGTCTCATCCAGATAAAGTTCTCTGATACAGCTATGCCAACATTACTCTCACTTGCTGGTATATGATAAAACACCAGGGAAAAGTTCGTTATACCATTTGGCAATTTTCCATATGAACACTAAATTACTTCATCATTAATGTGTGATTTCCTTTTAGAAACATACACTACTTAAACATTATAGATTCCAAGATGCAGTGAAATTTTAACAAGTATGCAAACAGTTAAGGTACTTACATGCATGATGAATTCTGATAGATTTCACTATTAGATGGAATGTTCTAGCAGAAAATTATTTCATGCAGACCAGGAATAACAACCAATGCAGAGATCAAAATATATTCTTAAAGCAAGATATACTGACTAATTTCTTCTATAATCCATTATCTTGAAGCCTTCCTTTACTGCAAGGGTTGAATGAAAAGCAATGCCTATAATATTATAAGTCTCCAACAGATGACAATATTGACATGATAAAAGCTTTGATGTATTCTTTGGCATCTCTTCTTTCACTTCAGTTGATAACAATTTGCTTTGAGAAAAGGTTGTGTGTGTCATTATTGTTCATAAAACGAAAGCCTGTGGTGCACTTTAAGCAATTCACTGTGATTAAATTTTTGACTGCCAAAGGACTCACCACAGAATGCAGCTTCTTTGTGGTGATGAGTCTGCTGATTTCAAAACTGTGTATTGCTGTACCAAAAAAAAAATAAAAAATGCAACATACATACTGACTACTTGAATGTAAAGTGTGCTTTGCTGTTTTGGCACCTGTTGTACTATCAATATTCAATACATATTGTACAAGTCCATACTATAATATAATGATATCCCTGGAATATATAAGATTTATATATTATGGAAATGCATCTATTTCTAAGACACAACTTAAAAACACAAATCTTCTTTCTACAATAGGAATCCTGCCTACAAATGCAGCTACTGAGAGAAATGGGCACAAAAAATTAAGTCTATTTTCATGGAGATTATATATATATAAAGATAATAACTTAAACTTCTATGTTTAAAAAAATGAATTATATATCTATCCCTTGCACTAAAAAAAATATTTGTACCTATTTCAGAGAGTGTGAGGATAGTCTTTTCTCTATCCAGTCTTTGATTTCCTATGGTCTATAGTTCTCGTGATGCAGCATGTGCAACCCAAGTTAACATCCCCTGTAACACTTTCCTGATCTGAAAATATAATTCGCCTATAATTTGAAAGATGAGATCGTCAGGAATATTAGGTATCAGAAGGATTTAGATTGCTGTTAGATAGGTTTTAATATACAGGCCATACAACATTCTTCTCAAAAAGGCTTGCTTACTCTAAGGGCAAGTCTATGGGGCAACCTAAATTTGTTAAATGATTCCATCTTTTCTTAAACCAGCTTTAGAAATTTTACTCTGGATTGCAATGGATTGCCACAGGCACCAGATTGGTGGTCAGTCTGCACTATAGCCGTCAACAGATTAAACTGACTATCCTTTCTTCTTGCCCTTTTCATCTGTGATAAACTCATTGGCTGCCTCCTGCATAGATTGGTCTTCTTGTATCTGCTTTTTCCTTTTAGAGATAGTTCCCTCCTCTCAAATCCCTGTGACTTTCCTTTGCTTTCCCAGATGTTTGTGAACATGGCTCCAGGGAAATCAGGAAATCCAGGCAATTCAAATGGGTATAAAGATTTATTGCAAGCTTACGCTCTTTACAAGAATCTGAACTATGAATGGCCAAAGAAAATTGGTGGTAGGTAAGAGTAGAAGGAATTCAAAGTGGCCTAAACTTAGATCTCATGTGTGTGAAGAGATTTATGATTGATGATGTGTTTGACACCTTCCTTGGACTCAGCCTGATCATCTCCTACACATAGGTTAGGGTTTCATCTAAAAAGGGATTCCATGTTTAGGAGGAAGTCATGGGGTGGCTATCTGCTTGCATAGTTTTGAATGAGCATGTGAGCTCAGCCATTGTTCAATAAGCCATCACTGGCTAGACTCAGCCAAAAATTAAAGACCTATATTATGGCTTGACACAGTATGTGCAATTCATTGCTGTCTCTTATATGCAGCTAAATCATAACTTATAATAATGGTCATATAAGCACTTTAGTCAATATAAGCACTTTAGTCATTTAAAAACACGAAGCTCACACTGGGTACAGAGTCTCTGCCAACAAGGTCTATGCTGGATTTCTTCACAAGTCATTTATTCTATCTTACTTGAATACACATCCAAGCAGAACTGTTATCAAGCTTTTCATAGCTGCCTAAACTGAAAATGAGCTTTCTCCAGATGATTCTCACAGAGTCTTTAGCAAGATTCATTACGAGGAAAGTAACAGTGATACAAGCATTTCTGCAAGTGAATTTCTTTTAGATTAGAACCAATATATTTCTGAGTACATTAAGGCAGAATCTTTTTTTTCCTCTTGGATAGTGGGGGTGTCTGCAGGTTTGCACTATAATTGAAAAGCATGCCTTAAGCTATAGATCTTTTAATGTTATTGAGCTTAAGTGTTTTCCACCCACTTCCATCCTTATTAGTGATCCCTATCCTGTTGTTACTGGCTCTGTTTCAGGTCACTGCAGTTCCCTCCAAAGTGAGGAAACCTAGCAGAGGCTGGAATTTTATTTTCCATAACTACCAAGATAACCTTGCAGTCCTTGTGATAAACCAAAATACATTTGGGTCTGTACTTCAAAGCACTAGGATAAGCCCCATTCATTAGATGGGATCAGCAGAATAACTTGGATTGCTCTTGAACAAGAGATCAAATAAAACTCATTAGGGAGCTCATGTGAAAAATAACAGTTGCAAAAAATGAACAAAGTACTAATAAAATGACATAGCTTTGCAAGATAATGCCAAAAAAAGAAAAGACATCCTCACCATACATTGCATACAGTAGTTGCACCACTCACTACAGTCTTCTTATTCAAGACTGGATAAGTTTAGCCCTTGGCCATCAAAACCTGCCATTAAACATAACTTAATAGCCACCATTCACAAAAGATAATAAGCAATCACTAAGCAAATTCCATTATGGAAATAAATTATCTTTCCTTACTATTCTGCATTTTAAAATTCCATTCAGTTCTGGGTATGATATTTTAGGAAGGACACTGACAATCTAGAGCATGCTCAAAGTAGGGAAATTAACCTGATAATGAGCCTGAAGGGGAACAATAACTTATGAAGAAAACTCTAAAGGTTGAAGGTATTGGGTCTGTTCAACTTAGAGAAGACTGCAGAAAGAAATGCTAGTTATTTTCAAGTATCTGAAGGTCAATCATCTAGGTAATCTTCTTCCATGTTGTTCCAATGTAAATTAAAAACCAATGGGTTTAATTTACCATGAAACAAATTTTCATTGGACATCTCAACAATCTTTAAAAGCTTTAGATTTCAGGACTTATACATATCTAGGAATGCTTTAAAAATCTAGATGACAAAAGCCTTGTCTTTTTCACTTATCTGTTTTTAATTACAAATGAAGACTTGTAGATGGTAGCAAAAACAGCATAGCTTGCTATGTTGCAAATGGTTTTCATAAATAATTTAAAAGTTGCAAGAATAATTTTATTATCTTAACAAAACTAGTTAATTAGTATATTATTTTGCAGAATATAGACTAACTTTGAATTCAAACAGAGAAACTCAAAAGCTTTCTTAATGATAGACTTCCAAGCACAGAATCTCAGTCTTTAAAAAAGTTAAAAGAGATATGTATTTCTCCAAACTATAAAGATAGGAACAGTTACTCTAAAAATAAATCAGGACACAGACATCATTAGAGAGAGAGAAGAAATATATTAGCATTAAAGTGAACTCACAAAAGCTTAACAGCCAAGTGAAGCTTCATTTAACTGAACTGAGAGTCAAACAGGGAGTAAACTTACAAAGCATGGCAAGATTTGAAAGAAAATCTAAAAGAACAGCAGGAGTGAAAAAGCATGAGACTTTCATGCACACGAAATTGTCATCCAGAGCAGTTATTGAAGTTCACAGGTTGATTCAAAGGAAACAGTTGTATCCATTGTACATACTGAGTATAAGAAGTACCAAAAGCAGTCCAGGCCTGGTATTGTGACCCAGCTTGAGCCTTCAAACTAGAGATGGTGGACTCAGTTATTTATGAAATACAACTTTTAGACTCAGTAGCCTTAGAATCTTTTCTCCTTAAAGAAACAGCTCTCCTTTTGGCTTGTGACCAAGATGTTATTCAGCCAGTTCAATTTGGTTGCACTCTTTTTATATAGGTAGTCTTTCTGGTTCAAGGAAGACATGCAAGTGTGTAGACCATCTGTGAACAAAGACATGGTTTGCAGTTGCAGTCTGAAAACAGAGTCCAGCACAATGGGGGTACTGGAAGTCCATTGTTGCAATAACTGTGGTTGTTATTCTGTGATACCGCTCACATATTTTCTATTAATTTTTGTTGGCATCTGTGTTGCAGACTACATAACACAGGGCTTGCCTGCTCAGCAACCTCAGCTTTTCCATGGATGGATGTCACAGTGGCATAGGGTTTCCCTGCACAGTGTTTATGCAGTACTTCCATGAATGACCTTGAGGTCTCTTTCCGGTCTCCAGTTCACTATAGAGCAATTAGCAAGGCATGTGGTGGTCATTAATCCTGACAATCAGGGATTCAATGCTGGTGGACCCCACATGATCCAAGACTTCCATATTTGAGACAGTTTTGCCAACAAATGCGAAAAATGCAAAGGAGGGCATGCATGTGAAATTTCTCTAGCTGTTTGATGTGTTTTAGTACAGAATCTAGGACACATATCCATACAGAAGAGAAGTGATAACCACAACCCCGGAAACTTCCAGCTTCATGGAAATACAGATGTTTTATTGATTAAGTACTCTATTCAGTTGCCTCAGAGCCTGGCTGGCTTTATTGCTCCTGAAGTGAATTTCTTTATACAAAGACCTATTGCTCAAAATGAGGCATTCTTATTGCAAATACATTACAGCAGACTAGTATGGTTGTTACAAAAGAAGGGGGAAATGTTATAGACTAAGGTTTTTGGGGGGTAGATAACCTTTTTCTGAGTGATCAACTTGTCTAAGCAGAACAAGGAAATAATGTTCATGTTATTTATCTGGTAGAATGAGGATTACATCAATTCTGACTGGGAAGGAAAGCAGCATAATTATTGGTAATTATTCCACAGTAGTATATGAAGCATGTAAACATACGTAGGTAAGGATTTGATGCAATACTGACAACAGAGTTAATTCTGCAGAATATAATGAGGCAATATTAGGAAGTGTTTATTAGCTGTAATAGTGTTCCACCTTTCTTCCAGTGATGTCAAGAAATATATTTACCCAAGAAGTTAATGATCTAGATCCTTTCCAGATTTGAGTCTGTTTAATTTTTTTAAAAAAACCTTATAATATACTTTCAGATTTTAGTTCTGCATGAGACTGTATTTCATAGATGCAGTACTTAGGGTAGTACAATGATCCAGTTTGAGAGTGATTTGACTGAATCTCTAAATTGAATTTTCTGAACTGGGTTGCCAGTTTGAATCAAAGCCAAGCACATCCAAATCATTTCATTATGGATGGCCTAAGATTTTGCATACGTGGCCATTTTCATTTTTCAAATCAAACTGATGATGGGAAAAAAAAACAGAATTGGATCAAGGTTGATTCATTCAGCTGCTACATCCAGTTGTATGCAAAGTACTTCAAATTTACAATGTTTTAAGATTGAGAGTTTCTAGTCCAACTCTATTGAAAGTGTTCTGTCATTCTATTGAAGATTCCAGAAATCTTCCCTATGCTAAACACTTCTACTTTGAGGTTAGTCACCAGTTTGAACCCTGGTGAAATGTTTCCAGAAAGTTTGGAACAACCCATTTGAAACTTGAAATGTTTTACACTCCATCTATGCACCACAGATAGGGAACTTTTAGAACTTCAGATATTGCAAAAGAACATCTCCTAATGTATCTCACTGTTGACCATGCTGGAGGATCTCGTTTTTCTCATACTACCTCACAGATATGCAAGAAAATAAGTCTTGTTGAATTCAGCAAGGAGCTATACAAGCATGTCACTATTATTTCTAGAAAGAAAACCAGAAAGATTGAGAATAATAATAATAAAAAAACCCTTAGGCTCACAAGGAAAGATAAAAGCAATGAGAAGTGCTTTTCTGACTATGTAAGTAGTAAGGGAGGGAATGGCTGGCCATTAGGAAAGATATAAAAGGGAGAAAGTAGATTTTCTCATAAACTATTCTTCAAAAAGGAAACTTTATTTAAAAAAAAAACTAAGCAGAAAAATGGACAAAAGGAGGGCCTAACAATAAGATTATCTATATGTAAAGGCATAGTTAAGGAGCACCTGGCTATAGTGAATCAGTCTAACTTTCCAACTAACCACCCCAGTTGCATCCAGGAAGCTGAAAGAAACTTGTGGATGTCATCTCAGAGCTCTTTTCATGAACTTCAAGAAATTATGCAGGACAAGAGATTTACTGGAGAATTAGAGAAGGACAGCCAAGGCAACTATAGACAGGTCAATGTGACATTTTCACCAGGAAAAGCTCTGAAACAGATTATTGAGCAGCTGGTTGTAAACAAAGAATTCATTGCTTGGCAGATGCCAGCATAGGATTATCAAGAATAAATCATGCCAAAGCATTAGCTGACGTCTCTTTTGAGAGCCTAGTGAAGAAAATAGACAATGTGGACTGGGCTATGTTAGTATCAAGTGTATATAGAGATGATTGAATAACAATATCCCAAAAGTAGACATCAATGCCTTCGCATCATGTGGACAAAGTGTCAAGTGATATACTAAAGAGTTCCACTCTAGGCCCTTTGCTGTTCAATGTATTTATAAATAACCTGGTTGCAGGTTTCAAAAATAGAATAATTATATTTCCAGATGACACGAAAAGCAATATTGCAAGCACCTTAGAGGACTGCATTAAGAGTCGGGCAGCAACATCAATTTCAAATAGATTCTTTCTTTTGGATTGGCAAAATCAAAGATGTATAATAGATATAGAATAGAGAGAACCATAATGGTAAGCAATATTGGAAAAAAGCATCTGGGTCTTTTGAAAAATCATAAACTTATAATAATTCAGTAGTGTGATACAGCCAAAAAAAAAAAAAAAGCAAAAGCAATCAAGGATGGCTCAGGCGTCAATATTCAAAAAAATAATCATTCCTTCATAATGTGCATTGTCAGTCTCCCCTTAAAATACTGCATCCAGTTCTGAGCCTCACATTCTAGAAAACACATTGACATACAGAGCATGTTCAGGGGAAAGCAACCAAGATGATAAGAGGCCTGTAAGGAAAAACAGATAAGGAATAGTTGCAGTCATCAGCATCCATAGGTTATTGCTGCTTTCATGGAATGATAATAGCATCATGACAGCATTGCACCATAAACGTCAGCCCTTCGGATCGTGCATATAATGCCACAGCACTCTAGAAAAAGGATGGGGTTGCAGTGCTGCTTGCTCACTCTCATCGCCCTTGAATAAACCTTCTCCCACCCCATAGAGCTCAGACCATGTTGATTTGAGGCATTTTCCTGGAGAAGAAAAAGCTATGGAGAAAAACTGTTCAAGTATATAAAAGCTGTCATTTAGAATAGGAGGCAGAATTGTTTATTTATGTGTAAAGGTTATTGGGTGTCCTTATTATAAATCACCCAAAACCGGGATAGCACACAAACAATAAAAATATCCCAAATCCAGACAATTTGCAATTGTTGGGTTGTTCCAGAATGCAGGAAAAGAAAGAATAGATTTAAATTACAAGGAAGCAAATTTAGATTGGACAGCAGGAAAATTCTTTCATTGTAAGAATTGCTCAATAATGGACCTAACCACCTCACAAGATGTTGCAATGTTTTTCACTGGAGGTGAAGAAGCAGAAGCTGGATTGTCATTTATATGCATACTATATCATTAGATCCCTGTATTGAGTGGGGGATTGTAGCAGATGATATCCAAAATTTCATCCCAACTCTTAATTTTTCTATATATAAAATGAACAGTGGAACTTAGCTAGGTATTCAGCAAGTGTTAATGAAATTGGGTGGAAGGAGATTCATGACTGTAAAAATCATTATGCCTTAGAAATAAACCCTATTTGGAAAAAAAAAAGTCCAAATAGAAAGAAAGGGAAAATAGCATCCTGTGCAAATGAATTTTATATGGAAATACACCTAACTAAGCATGAACATTCAATTGTTAAGAGAATTTTGAAAGGTAAGGAGAAAGGAAGAAATAGTGTGGGAGTTTATTTATTTATTTATTTAGAAAATTTATATTGGCGCCTACTCGCACCTGGCGACTCAAGGCGACTTGAACAGATAAAAAACACTCTATAAAAAGAAGAAAAACAACAAGAGGAAAAATAATAAAATAATAACTCCCCATGTCCCCACCCTGGTGACAACACACATTCAAACTAACCATTTAGTGGGCTCTAGCCTGCTCTGGGTTCCCCAGGCCTCTGGCAGAACCAGGTCTTCAGCGCCTTCCAGAAGAATGTCAGAGTGAGGGCCAGTCTAATCTCTGGGGGAATGATGTTCCAGTGGGAGGGAGCCACCACACAGAAGGCCCCTCTTCTTGGTCCCACCAGATGTATCTCGTTAGGGGACGGGATCCGCAACATTCCTTGCCTCCCCGCTCTAGTGAGTTAGGTAGATGTGACCGGCAAGAGACGGTCCCTCAGGTAACCTGGTCCCAAGCCATAAAGGGCTTTAAAAGTGACAACCAGCACCTTGAATTGCACCCAGAAGCAAACCGGCAGCCAATGCAGCTCCCACAGGAGAAGTGACACATGTGCATACCGAGGTCTGCACAAAACTATGTGGGCTGCTGCATTTTGTACCAACTGAAGCTTCCGGATGCTCTTCAGGGGCAGCCCCATGTAGAGCATGTTGCAATAGTCAAGACAGGAGGTGATTAAGGCATGAGTGACCATGAGTAGGGATTGTTGGTCCAGGAAAGGGCGTAATTGGCGCACAATCCGCAGTTGTGCAAAGGCCCTCCTGGCCATGACTGCCACCTGCTTTTCAAGCAGCAGTCACAAGTCTAGGAGTACCCCCAGTTTACGCACAGGGTCTGTTATAACATGTTAAACCACCCAAAGTATAGGTACTAAGATTTTCTGGATCAAATTACCAAACTTTCAAAGAGGACAGACATAGAAGTAGCTACAAACTTCAAATAGCCTGATTTTTTTAAAAAATGAAAATGAATCCCTTCCAGGAATGAGGAGGGACAGCAAATACCTTAAAAGACAAAAATGGAATTCAAGAAGATCTTGATGTGACTTAGAACTGCCTTTGAACTAACAAAATGATTTTCAACAGATATAAAAACAGTCTAAGGGCTTTAATGTACTGCAAGCTAAACATCAGTCAGCAGTGTGATGTACTGTTGGTGCTGTGTCAGTAGAATTTTAATACACAGATATAAGGATTAATTGTAACACTATGTTCTGGTCAGAAGTTCTCTATAATAATTTATCTATTATTTAAGAATATGGACAAGGCACAACATATCCAGAGGAAAGATGTAAAAATAGTGAAAAACTGTAGGTGTCAAGTCATATGAGGATACATGGAAAGTATGTTTAGCCAGGAGAGAAAATTCTTAAGAGTTGCAATTATAGCCATTTTCAGGTAGTTGAAGGATGATAACTTAAGTGGTGAAGCAAGTTTGTGGGACGTGCACCAGAAAGTTTAAATCACAACAGAGGAGACTTTTAGGCCAACAATAAGATCTTCTTAACAGAATAGATTATTTGCCGGCTAAACTGGCTGCCTCTGAAAGTCCTAAATTCTCATTTATTCAAAGTATTTGATGGAACAGCCTGCTTCCTGTAATGGAGAGGTGAACTGCAGAGCCTTTGAATTCCTTCCAGTTCAGTTCTTCTGTTCCATGAGTTTATCAAATTAAAGGCTGCTTCAAAAACTTTGCAGACCTAATGCACAAAACACATTGGGGATTCAACTGGATTCCATACTCCATTTCATCTTGAAGAAATGGAAAGGCCTATCCCTGTTTCAATGAATAATTTTAGATTATTCGTTCTGGGAGCTATACTGAATTAAGGTGAGCCAATCTTTCTAAATAACAGGATATAGGAGAAGAGTAGGCAGAGCTGGGGGTGGGTGGAGTTAAATACATCATCAGCTTAGAGTCATTGGGCTCCAAGTCCAACACCTTTATAGGTTCTCCTGCTTGAGCAGGGGACCTCCAAGGTCCTTTCCAGCTTCTATTCTATTCTATTCTATTCTATTCTATTCTATTCTATTCTATTCTATTCTATTCTATTCTATTCTATTCTATTCTATTCTATTCTATTCTATTCTATTCTATTCTATTCTATTCTATTCTATTCTATTCTGCTATATGCTTTTCCAAAATGGAAAAGGCCAGCGTATAGCACAATTCAATATGTGGCTAAAGGAGTGGTGTAAAGGGGAAGGCTTTGGATATATTAGTCACAATGTCAGTAGCTGGTCCAATGAAAAAATGTACAAAAGAGATGGTTTGCATCCATCAAAGAAAGGAACTGAGTTACTCGGCTATAAATTCATAGATTATCTGGAGGAATATTTAAACTAAACAGCGGGGACAGTGAGTTAATTGATACAGAACATCCCTGTCCCCGGCAATCTAAAAACTATAGGGCTATTAGTGCATGTAACATAGATGTGTGTGTGGACAAGAATATCGACCTTGCTGTCAAGCAAAATCAAGTTTTCAATAGCGAGTGCCACACAAAGTACACTAACCAAATAGGAGGTAGGACAATAGGGGAACTCAGGCACCACACAGGTTATGTAGAAAGTAAACACAGGGTCAGTCATAAAGGACTCAAATGTCTATACACCAATGCACAGAGTATGAACAGCAATCAGGGTGAACTAGAAATTCAGGTTAATGAGGGCAGATATGATATTGTTGCCATTACGAAAACATGGTGGGATGAAACCCACAAATGGAACACACAGCTAGAGGGATTTAAATTATTTAAAAGAAACAGACCAAATAAAAGAGGAGGTGGAGTTGCTCTCTATATAAGAAATAACTACATCTCTACAGAAATAGAGCACAACAATGATGAAAACTGTCTTGAATGCATTTGGGTCAATATAAAAGGGAGAAAAAATGACATTGCCATAGCTGTATACTATAGGCCACCCAACCAAACAGAGGAAATAGACGAACTTTTTGCTAGTCAGCTAACTAAGGTATGTAGGAAGCACATCACAATAGTAATGGGGGACTTTAACTACCCTGACATCAACTGGGAGACAAACTCTGCACCAAGTGGAAGATCAAACAGATTCCTGACAAACCTAGCAGACAACTTTGTCTCCCAAAAAGTAGAGAAGGGAACTAGGGGATTAGCCATTCTGGATCTAATTCTCACTAACAGAGATGAAATGATAGAAGGTGTTGAAGTCACAGGAACCTTGGGAGGTAGTGATCATGTAATATTGGAATTCAACATTATGGAAGCACAAGCAATAGAACACAGTCAAACTAGAGTCTTGGACTTCAAGAGAGCTAATTTCAATAAACTTAGAGAGGGCTTGGGAAGGATTCCATGGATGAGAATCATCAAGGGGAAAACAACTCAAGAAGCTTGGGAAATTTTGAAAAGCGAGATAATAAAAGCCCAGTCTAGCACAATACCAACAAAGAGGAAAAATAACAGCTCTCAAAAGAGACCAGCATGGCTGCATAAAGAACTCTCTGATAAATTGAAAGATAAAAAGGACAAGTATAGAAAGTGGAAAGAGGGGCACATAACAAAGTCAGAATATCAGCAAATAGCCTGAGCCTGCAAAGATGAAGTGAGGAAAGCTAAGGCTCATAATGAACTAAGGCTTGCGACCAAAGTCAAAAATAACAAAAAAAGCTTCTTTCAACATGTAAAAAAATAAGAAAAAAGTGAAGGAAATGATTGGTCCATTAGTGGGTGAAAGTGGCAAGAAGGTGACAAGCAATAGTGAGAAAGCAGAACTATTCAACTCGTTTTTTGCATCTGTCTTTACACAAAGGGAAAAAACAGACCAACCTATCAAAAATAGTGCCATAAAAAACAGAATAGAAACACAAGTTAAGATAGGCAAGAAAATGGTAAGTGAGCACCTGTCCAGCCTAGACGAGTTCAAATCACCAGGACCAGATGGATTACACCCCAAGGCTCTCAAGGAACTGGCAGATGTGATCTCAGAACCACTGAACTATATTTTTCAAAGATCCTGGAGCACTGGGGAACTACCAGAGGACTGGAAAACAGCTGATGTAGTTCCCATCTTCAAAAAAGGAAAAAAATGGATCCAGGAAATTACAGACCTATCAGCCTGACCTCAATACCTGGGAAGATTCTGGAAAAGATAATAAAACAACGAATCAGCGAACACCTAGAGGCAAACAAAATCACTACTAAAAGCCAACATGGGTTTGTCAAAAACAGATCATGCCAGACAAACCTTATTGCATTCTTTGACCAAGTGACAAAATTAGTGGATCAGAGGAATGCTATGGATATAATTTACTTGGACTTAAGTAAGGCATTTGATAAAGTAGATCACAACCTACTCCTTGACAAGATAGAAAAATGTGGGTTAGACAGCATCACCACCAGATGGATTCGTAGCTTGCTGACCGGCCGTACTCAGCGTGTGGTCCTCAATGGAACCGCATCTACATGGAGGGAAGTGTGCAGTGGGGTGCCCCAGGGCTCTGTTCTGGGGCCAGTGCTCTTCAACATCTTCATCAACGATTGACGAGGGGGATAGATGGGGAACTCATCAAATTTGCGGATGACACCAAGCTGGCAGGAATAGCCAACACTCCAGAAGACAGGCTTAAGATACAGGAGGACCTGGACAGACTTGAACACTGGGCGCTATATAACAAAATGAAATTCAATGGTGAAAAAGTAAGGTTCACATTTAGGCAGAAAAACTAAATGTACAGGTATAGTATAGGTGTACCTTGCTCAATAGTAGTAACTGTGAGAGGGATCTCGGAGTCCTAGTGGACAATCACTTAAATATGAGCCAGCAGTGTGCTGAAGCTGCATTAACACAGTGCTGGGCTGCATTAACAGAGGGATAGAATCAAGATCACGTGAAGTATTAATACCACTTTACAATGCCTTGGTAAGGCCACACTTGGAATACTGCATCCAGTTTTGGTCACCACGATGTAAAAAAGATGTTGAGACTCTAGAAAGAGTGCAGAGAAGGGCAACAAAGATGATTAGGGGACTGGAGGCTAAAGCATATCAGGAACGTTTGCTGGATTGGGTATGTCTAGTTTAATGAAAAGAAGGACTAGGGGTGACATGATAGCAGTATTCCAATATCTCAGGGGTTGCCACAAAGAAGAGGGAGTCAAGCTATTCTCCAAGGCGCCTGAGGGCAGGACAAGAAGTAATGGATGGAAACTAGTCAAGGAGAGAAGCAACCTGGAACTGAGGAGAAACTTCCTGACAGTTAGAACAATTAACCAGTGAAACAACCTGCCTCCAGAAGCGGTGAATGCTCCAACACTGGAAGTTTTTAAGAGAGACTGGACAGCCATTTGTCCGAAATGGTATAGGGTTTCCTGCCTGAGCAGGGGGTTGGACTCGATGACCTCCAAGGTCCCTTCCAACTTTATTATTATTATTTATTATTCTATCTATTCTATTCTATTCTATTCTATTCTATTCTATTCTATTCTATTCTATTCTATTCTATTCTATTCTATTCTATTCTATTCTATTCTATTCTATTCTATTCTATTCTATTCTATTCTATTCTATTCTATTCTGCTATATGCTTTGCCCTTATCTGACACCAATTTAGTGTTGAACTTCAGTTGATCAGATTCTTGTGTATAAGCTTGAATAAAACTTCTATGTTGCAACCTAATTGGTGGTCCTGATTCTTTGCATCTGACACAGGATTGATCACATAGGGTTCTATGGAATGCTTTATGGGGTTTTGTAAAAGACCACTGTAAGAGCAAATCCCTCCCCCCACCCCCCAAACCTTCAGTGCCAATTTTAGCTTTGCCCCTTGAGCAGGCAAGTGACTTTGTTGTATTTTTTTTTAACTAACAGGAACCCTAGAAATTGGATTTCACTCTGTTTTAAAACTTTTTCTGAACAGTGGTTTCTACAATATTAGGCTATATTTATACTCTGTATTTATATGGCATTCGACTGCTATATTGAGTCATGAATATTCAGAAAAGAATCCAATCAAAATTAATCAATTATAATACCATTTGTTTAACTTAAGTAAGTATAGCATACATTTGTATATGTTTTGTATTTTTGAAATTTAGCATACATACATTCGTAATTTTAATGAGATTATGCCCAAAGCAAATAAAGTGAACTGAAATGAATGTATACAAGTGATTTACATGTTATTGTCCTATTTTTCTTTAGATGCATTCTTTTATTTTGTGTTAGAATTATGTGGCAGTAAAAATTGAAGTATAAATATTTATTATTGCAGTTTCAGACCATTTTTCAAGTTGCTATTTTCTGTCCCATTTTTATTCTTTCATTGAAGAGAGTAGAAAGGGGGAGGCACGTGAAAGTGAATATTTTTAATTGTTTTATCAATATGCCTCTTCTTGAACAGCACATGATTCAAAATATGTAGCTTTTTATTTTGGAAGATATGCTTCACCCACCCAGAGTAATATTTTTTTTTCTACATATCTCATTCCATTCTATTGGAAACAACAGTTATATCCATTTGAAGTACCCTTTTTTCAACTCTCAATCTGGAGATTTATTGTACTCTGGATCAGACCTTCAAAATGGACCGTATATCACATGAGTAATTTACTATATGATATCCACATGTCTGGATTCAAAACAGCTGACCAAAAGGCTATTTGGATGATCAAATTACCTCCCTCACACAGGAGTTATAAAAACAATGCTGGATATATTGCCTGCACTTAAATTGTCAGAATGAATAGCACATCGTTCCTGACAGCCCAGCCACCAAAGTCTTAACTGATAATATCTCTCTTCCACAGAATGAAAGTAATTCTGTTTATCTGAATAGCAATATGAAAATACATGCATCTTTCTTTTTTAAAAAAATGAATAACTGAAACAAGTAATTCTGAAAAACTAAAAACGTGCACAGAACTTTAATTCATATTTACATACATGTAATGTGCCTCCACAAGTTTTAATGTAAAACTTCCTATGCCTAAATGTATTTGCCACATATTGCTGAGAGCTGCAAAGCTTGGATGATGAACCTAACTATAAAAAACAAGAATCTATAAAAGCAGAGATAAAAATCAATGTACTGTTAAACATCTCATCAGAGATTTCACAACACACACAAAAAATGTTTGCTTGGATATCTTGAGTGAATTCCAACTTCACTGACTGAATTTGCCTTTTCTGAAATTCTTAGGCAGAAAATTATTGCCATTTCTTTTCCAGACCTATAGCATAGTCTTTCTCATAATTCTTAGTCATGGATTTTAGTTAAATCACATCTTGATCCTTTTCCTAAAAGAGTTTTATGGGCTTCTTTTTTGGCCTCGTTATTTAAGTGTTATTGATATTCCTCCAGGTAATCATGGAGGTTAATGGATGCCATCCAAGAACCTCAGACTGGTAAATGCTAGACCATCCTTTCTGAATTTTCAGCTACTTTTTTTTCACTAGGCTTTGCTGGTTATGAAAAATAAATGCAGTGTATGATTATATAACCAGTATAAGTGAAAACCACTTCCCCAGTAACTTGACTATTATGTAATTAAATCTGCAATTCTTACATTACTTTGAGACTAAGTCTCATACAACTCAGAAGAGCTTATGTTTTACACACACACACACACATACACACACACACACACACACACACACACACACACATATATATATATATATATATATATATATGTTCAATAACACAGTCCTCGATCTCCGGGAGAAATATAAACCAGCTGTTTATTGTTAAAAAGTTTAAAACAATAAAAACAACTATTTACAATATTAAAACAACTTAGCTTTCGCTGGTCCCCTGCCAGCGTCCTCAGAGTAAAGTTTTGGGGTGGAAATTACTTTTATAAACCTTGCTAGCCTAACTGCTTACTCATTGACCGTGTGATAGGGCCATCCGTCCTGGCTGACCGTAATTGCCTTAATTGTCCCGCCTCCTCTTTTTTGCACTCCAGTTCTCCAACCTTCCTCCCTCCCATCCTTGTCAATCCCCTCCTTCCTGGCGTTGCCGCCGTTGGCTTGCTTTCCAGCTGCTCCCCCGTACTCGTTCTGGGCCTTACACCCAGATCCGGTGTCTTAGATGCCTTCCCATTGCCGCTCCCCTCCTTTCCATCCCGTTTGTCTGCCCGTTGTTCCTGTCTTCCACTATCTATCCCTATTAGTGCTATTTCCTCCGATTTCCTTCCGCGCTTGGATGTGCGTGCGCACAGCTGTATCCCGTCCCTCTGCCTCGTCTGCCTACGATCAGCTGGGCTATCTGCCGGCTCACTCCTGAATTCACCTCCTCTCATCCTTGCAGATCCTATCCTTCCTAATGTTGCTGCCGTTGGTGCGTTAGCCAACTGCCTCACCTTCCCCCCTCCTTCTTATCCCTTTGAACCATCCGCTGTACCTGCCTTCCATTATCTATCCCCCTGGGTCCTATTCCTTCCAATCTTTCTGCATGCCTGGGTGTGCGCATGCACAGCCGCATCCTATCCTTCTGCTTCATCTGCCTAAGCTCAGCTGAGCCACCTGCTGCCTCGCCCTCAGTTCCACCCTCTCCCTTCCTTACCGATCTTATCCTTCCTGGTGTCATCGCTCCTATATGTCTTTAATAATTTTAAATATTGGAATCCCAGGTATGGACATTTAAAGTCAATTAAATAAAATAATGAACTCCAGGATATTAAAAAAAGGCTTCTTTATTGCTGAGCTTTCGTTAACAACCTGTTAACATCATCAGAGCAAAGGGCTAAATGGCAGGGGAAGATTTAAGAAAAGATGAATCCATCATCATCCTCCCAGCCGATAAAGGTAAATCTACAGTGATTTTAAATAAACATGAATATGACCACAAAATCCTTGACCTACTTGGTGACACAACCGTATACCACGTCACCAACAAAGATCCTATGACATCACTCACCAACAGACTCAACAACACTTTAAACAGACTAAAGAGACAGAACAAAATAAAGGAGGAAGACCACAGATCCATCCGACCCAGGGATACGGCCATGGCGCGCATATATGGACTCCCAAAAATCCACAAGGTAGGAGTCCCTTTAAGACCTATCGTGTCTTTCAGAGGTACACCCACTTATGGCCTAGCAAAGTGGTTAAGCCTAAAACTTAAACACCTGATCAGCGACTCTCTAACCATGGTTAAATCCCCAGAAGATTTTTTGATGAGATTACGTCCATTAAAGGTTAAGGATGATGAGATCATGATCTCATTCGATGTGGTATCCCTTTTCACATCTATCCCCCAAGACCTAACCGCCTCTGTTTTTAGAAAACTTTTACAGAAAGGAGAATTTCAACAACCCAATTCTCTCAACACGGAGGACTACATACAACTACTGGGTTTCTGCCTTAAAACCTATTTTACTTATAAAGACACCATATATGAGCAAGTAAAAGGCACACCCATGGGGTCTCCTATCTCAAGCATCATAGCTGAGGTTGTATTACAGGATCTAGAACGTGTTGTGATGACTGACTATCAACCCAGCTTTTGGGTTAGATACGTCGATGACACTTTTGCGGTCATTAAACGGTGTGACACTACCAGATTCTTACATAAACTAAATTCGTTCCATCCAGACATTCAATTTACAGCAGAAGAAGAGAGCAACAACTCCTTACCCTTCCTGGATGTGTTAGTCCATCGCCTCCCTGATGGAAATTTATCAACCTCCATATATCGTAAAACCACCCACACAGATAGAATCCTTCACTACTTAAGCAATCATCCCACATCACACAAAGTCAGCTGTATAAGAACATTATTCAAAAGAATCAAGACCCACTGCAGCACAGAAACAGCAAAATCTAAAGAGAAAGCCCACCTACTCCGCATATGTAAACAGAATGATTACCCACTAAGTTTCATTAGGCGTTGCTGCAAGGATAGGACACCACACTCAATCCACAATTCTCCAGCTACTACGACTTGGGCAACAATCCCGTATATCAATGGAGTCTCAGAAGCCACTGCCAGGATTCTTGCCCCATATAACATCAACATCGCACACAAACCCAACCAAACATTACGCTCCAAACTGATGCGGCCCAAAGAACCATTACCAACCAGTGATTTATCCTCCATCATATACAAAATTGAATGCAATACATGCCAATGTAACTACATTGGAGAAACATCAAAAAGACTTAAAACAAGAATACATGAGCATATTTTAGCAATAAAAAGGCAGGAACAACGCTCCCAAGTCTGGACTCATATATCCGAACATGGCCACACTTTCAACTTTAAAGAGGCAAAAGTCATAGCTCAAGATTCCACCAAAGGCGGCCGTCTTTTAAAAGAAGCTTGGTTTTCAGACTGCCATTCCATCAACAGACACATTGACCTACTACCCCCTTACCAAACCCTAAAAAGTCACTTACAGCAACACAAAACACCCAAACACTTCAACTCAACCAACAACAACACAATAACACCACCTCAACCACATGCCAAACCCCTAACCAACATAACAGGCATCCTTTCTTCAACACAACCCTTTTCATCTAATCCAAATAAAGAACACAACTCTAACACAACCATGACAACTTGCACAACCAACACAACACATCCTGACACTTTCACACACAGAAGCAACAACACTACTGACCACAGCATCCATGACACAAACATCCAAAACATAAATCCAATCTCACAAGACACTCACACACAACAAAACATACACACACAAGACCTGAATAGAAGCAGAATATTAAGACCTAGACCAGAATTGACACCTGCAATAAAACAAGCTGTTACAACCCAATTCCAAAATTCTGCAAAACCACCCACAACAGACAAACACAACAAACAACCACACACAAACATTCCAATTGATTATACACAACAACACACACACACGCAGCAACCTTACTCTGGAAAAACTGCAAAATCCAAAAGAGTGACTCCTATAACAGTAACGATTCCACAACGTTCCCAAAAAAGGGGGGGGGAATAAGGACAAGCAAACCACTTACATGCCCTACGAGGGCATCTACTTTCTCTCCCTGCAGATCCGGTCCCCCAGCACCTGCACGTGAGAGGGCAAGACGAACATCAAAACTGCTCTCTACGGAAGGAATCCAGCCGGCACAAGACCTCACGCAACGCCCCGAAAAACCTCGCGCCGAACAGCTGATGAGAGCGATCCGACTTACGCGCCAAACATCTGACAGATCCAGTCCCACAGCGCCTGCACGTGAGAGGGCAAGACGAACATCCAAGCTACTCTCCACTGAGGGAATCCAGCCGGCACAAGACTTCGCGCGGCCCCCTGTTAACCTCGCGCCGAACAGCTGACAGGCACGATCCGGCTTGCGCGCCTAACAGCTGACAAGCGCGACTTTTAAATCTTGTCGGGAGGCTTACTGCTGTATACCTGCTATTGTCAACGTGATTTTTTCTAAACGAGCTTCCTAAGCACGCTATGTGCACATGCCACAATGTAACTGTTTTCCAACTGTTATGTGAATTTATGCACATGCTCCCCTGCCATTTAGCCCTTTGCTCTGATGATGTTAACAGGTTGTTAACGAAAGCTCAGCAATAAAGAAGCCTTTTTCTAATATCCTGGAGTTCATTATTTTATTTAATATATATATATATATATATATATATATATATATATGTCTTTAATAATTTTAAATATTGGAATCCCAGGTATGGACATTTAAAGTCAATTAAATGGCAGTTAAAAGGAAGAAACAGCTGCGATCACACATTGCTCCTAGAAGCACGAGGCCGAAGAGACACCAGCCTGAAGATGACGAATGAGACTTCGTCGAAACGTCACCAAGACACTTCCAATTTTACGCGGGAGAAAACCCGAATTACCAAAGACCTACATATATATATATATATATATATATTCAATTTTTTTGTGGCTGACAAAGAGTATATTCTCTTGTATTAATATTAGGATGCACATGGCTATTTCTGTATAATTCTATTGTTTCCAGGATTGATGCAGTCATACACAGCCTCTTGCTGCATTGCTAATAAAACGAAGGAAATTTGTTGTTTTAATATATCCTTTCTTGACCTGCAATTAAAATTGATTTGGAAATCTTATTAATGACCTTAGCTGCAAGGTGAATTGATATAATCAGTGGAAAACTCAGAACAAGAGATCCAAAGGATTACTTACTGGTCAGGTGTCTATGGAGATTCTCAGCCATCCAGATCATGGTTGCCCCATGGTTGACACAAAATGGGATTTATCAGAACCAGACACCACTGAAGCCTGCCTACCAGCAAAGATGGGAAAGAAAAAGAATTAAAACACATCAAGAAAGCTCTCCGAACATGTGGCTAACCCAAGTGGGTCTTCCTCAAGTCCCCCAAAGACCGAGCAGGAGCTCCTCCATAACAAACAAAGAAGAGAACAATAAACAAAGCTATGTGCAGATCCGTACATTGGGAAGCAAAACAACCACTTCATAAATGTATGGCACAACAAAGAAGAACGGGACAAGGACAAGATTCAGCAGTCCATCTGCATTTAAAAGACAAAGGCCACTCTTTCAAAGACAGCAAAGTTCACATTTTGGACAGAGAGGACCACTGGTTTGTAAGAGGGGTCAAAGAGGCCATTTGTGTCAAAATTGAACAGCCCTCTCTCAACGGGGGGGGGGGATACAACATCATCTATGTCTAGTCTACAACACAGTCCTTTCCGCAGTTCCAAGAAGATTCCACACCCATTTGCACTACTCAGGTGACCCTGAGGACACATATAAATCTCCAAGTGACCTAAATCTGGCTTAGAAAATGCTACAGTTGTGTAATTTTTAGCAGTTTGACATATCATACCTATATATTGGTTTTCAATAGTGCTAATGGATGATTCAGTACCAAAGGTCAGTAATACGTTTTTCTTTTATGCTTTTTCATCTGAAAATATACCACCTTGCATTGTACTGCATTGCAATCATTATATTATGATTATATTTATTAAATTAGTATATTGACAAGCTGGAGCTTCTCCATTTAAACTTTTAGAGCTCTTGTTTCCATTATCTCATCCTTTTTTTCCAGGGAAAACAACCTCAATCAGCATCATGCAGATATCTCTGACATTGAAATGAATGGACATAAAAGCCTCATAGCATGCTGACCCATTTGTGGTATTCAATGCCTTCAGCATAATTTTGTTCTGAGATATTATACATAAGGAAAGTGATAATTGTTTGATATTACATGGAAATCGCACTTCTTATAATTGCTACTTTTCCAAGCAGCCTCTCCACCATTCCATTCTAGTTTTTAAAGTTGAGCTCCAAAACAGAAGGCTTGGTATGTATGGCAATCCAGCCATAGTTTGGTGGATGTACTTGTCATTTCCATCAAATGTAAATAAAATGACCCCAAAACTCCAAGAAAAGGATATCATCATTACTCGTCCCAGCTCCAGCTCACCTAGCACTTTGAAAGCATGCAAATGTGAGTAGATTAATAGGTACCACTTTGGTAGAAAGATAACAGCATTGCAGCATTCCATGTGCTAGACATAGACATATACTTCTATTATTTTCTTTTCTTTTTTCTATCTTTTTACTTTTTTGTAACTTTTAACTTTGATACATAAGATATATAAGCTATGTATATGTATATCTTAATACTTATATCAAACTTAAAAGATACAAAAAAGTAAAAAGATAGAAAAAAGAAAAGAATATAATAGAAGTATAGAAGTGACAGAAAAGTAGAAAAGATTTATATAATCTCTTCTCTTCACATGCATCCCTTTTTAATCAATAAACCAGAAATCAGGAAAAATTCCATAAAGGGTATCCAGTCTTCTATAAGTTATTGTTTCCTTTTTGATTAAGTCAGTTTAGCCATATAAAATCATACATAAGTATTTTCTAATTTACTAATAAGTCCTAGTAAGAAAATTCTGGTTTCTTCTGAATATTAATTTGAACTGGTTCTATAAAGTCCCAGCATGCAGCACGCAAGGAATGAGGAAACTCCCTGATACATTCTGATATCTATGGTCACAGGAAGTTTTGCTACTGGACAATCTAGTATAGGATTTACTTAATCTAGTATAGGATTTACTGACATTTTACATTTCCCCTGTTCCACTTTGTTGGTTTTTCTCATGGCTGCCAAGAGAACTGTCATTTTTTTAAAATTTTATGTTATCTGTCTGGTTGCATGGCTACCATGTAACCTTTTCAATTTCATAAGGCAGAGCTGTCTTTGTTGTTCTTTCTTCTGCTAAGTCTTATTGTAATAAAAGAAATAAAGGAAAAGCTAAATGCATCCACTCCAGTGTCTTAATGTTTCCAATTAAATTTAAGTTGCTTATAACTCCTCAAAGCACTGCCTTGGTAAGATATAACAGCTTGCCCTTTTGATTATGTCACAATCAGGGAACACAACTTCTTATTTAATGAAAGAAATATTTAATGGCCTCAAAAAATAAAACCCAATCAACAAATAACATGTGAAACTTGAAAGAATAAAGTTTTTTTGAGACTAGACCTGATTTCACTTGATATTTGAAAGTTTCCAGAATACCAAAGAAGTATGTTTGGCTCAAAAGATCAAGTCCAATTAAACTAATTTAGTGCTACTATCAACAGGAATATCAACTTTCAACTAAGTGTTAGCACCTGCTAGGAGATAGATAGAGGTCAACAGAATTCAAGCAGGTTGAATTTGGCTTGCTTGTGGATATGTAGAGATTCTAGGCTGATTCCTCTTTTACTCTGCCCCCGGGTTCTGCCACTCCTTCCCCTGCAGAGTGTGACTTAAATAAAAACATTTTAGTGTTTGTATACGAAAAGCTAGCCAAGGACATGTGTCCACTGATTGTGTGGGTATCATAATCAGGAAGGTTGCACATTGGGATATAACTGCTATGCATGCCCAGATTATGTTCCAAAGTGACAAGGAGACTTATCCTGCCACATTGTAGAATGTGATGAGATAAAGAGAAAGGGGAAACTCCAGATATTAGCTATTTCTAATCAAGCAGCAAACAATGTATTCTATCCTCTATGTTCATGATTAAGCTGTCTTTGTACACTAACTATTGCATGCCTTCAGTATTGCCTCACTGATGGTGAGAAAATGCAACAAACAGCATATGTCTCAAGTGCATATGCTCATTTTCTGCCAGTTCAATTCTGTATGGACATGGTATGCATTTTGACAAGTGAAGTTATTTTTTTCCCCATTATTAAAAGTAAGACTGTTGTCTCCTTTACAGGAGCCCAGGTTGTAAGGTTAACACAAGGTTTTGGGGGACTTGCAAAAATAGCACCTCTGAGGAAATAAAATGGAGACCTGACTGAACTTGCAGAAATGCTGCCATCCTTTTCTGAAAAGTAGCAAATAAAATCACAGATTTTTTGCTTGGGAGTCCTGAATGGTATGGCCGTGGAAAAAGCTATGTTCAAATCAGCCCATTGGGGAAATTTTTGAATAAAATTAGGACCTTTGGAATGAAGCAGGAAATTAAATCAGGTTCCCTCAAAACCCTCTGTAGCTCTTCAAAATGGTCAAAGATTCAGTGGTTTTCCTGATATTTCTAGGATTATTCCAGACAATATACAAGGTCACAATTTTGCTCCCATATATGGAAAAGCTGAGAGATTTGAGTGGCACGATGGGCTCACTAACATTGATCTGAAGAGGCAGCCAATTAATATTATCATATTATTAAACTACCTAATTGTCAGGGTTTGCCAGAGGAGATCTTTTATTGTCATAAGCACAAGAACCATTTCATAGAAAAGAAAAAGCAGGTGAAGAAAAATGGTTAACATATCAGCATTTTTGTTAATATAGGAAAATGGACAACTCAAGATGAAATCAAGAAGAAAAAAATGAACACAAAAGGATTTAATTTTCCGTGGTTTTCATATGCACAACTAAGAGACAGGTTTCAGATGGATAAAAAGCTACCAGATATAAAGAATCTGTAATGGAGTTTATATATAATGATGCAGAGAATTTTAAAAATTAATATTCAGTTGAAACTAAAACTTTTCTTACTGATACTTATGGATAGCCTAATGGAAAAGACTCATGGAAGTTTGGTTTTAAATATGTTAACTGCAGGGAGGCTATTATACAGTACGCACAAAAATGGAAAAATTTAGAAATACTAATAATGGAAGAGTAGATTGTGAAGATGGCGGAGCTTGCAAAATGATCGACTTGATATATTTGATAAAGGAAGGAGCAATAACTACTTTCATAAAAGATTCGAATTTTTTGCTGAAAATGGATAATCTCTGGATTTATTCAGTAAAAAACAATGTATATGGGAAGAAGTGAACTATGTTATATAATTTGGGGGATAGAAATAGTATTAACTTTGTAACTGCTGCAAAAACAACTAGATGTCATTTCTTTAATTTTTTAATATCTTTTCCTTTTTCACTAATTTTATTAAGAATTAAAGAGATAAAACACAGGAACTTAATGCAAAAAGTATAGTAAAAATAAAAAGAAATATTAAAAACTATAGAAAAAGATATTCCTCAAAAAATAAGTAGTAAGAAAAAGAATTACCCCCTCCATCTCCAACAAGTATATTATTTATCTCTGTCTCTTAAAATACAACCAATTATCTCTTCATTCCATACCTCACTACATTTTCTATGAATTCATTGCTAAAACTTCAGGTCTACTTATTAATCAGCAAAGGTCTAGTGAAAAATTAACAGAAACATATAACTATATAATCACCCTTTCCATTTAATCTAAATTCCCCTTAAACCTCTTTAATAATCAAAATCTAATCCTAATTAACAATTTAACATTACAAAAAAATAAAAAACTATTAAACATTACCAGAAATAGTTACTCCTTTTTATATATCAAAGAATAATAATATAGATATTGTAAATTAATTACACCTAGTTATTTTTTTTTCATATTGAACTATCCAGTCAAGGTAACCAGAGGTAGCAATTCATTATCTAATGATTAGGTTATTTATATAAATAAATTTTGCATGTTTTTTTCTACTTTCCAGCCATCCTTAAGTCTCACAGATAAAATTCTAACTCCTGTTTTCTTTTACTATCTTTCTCTTGACTCTTGAATTCTTGTCATCTTTATCCAAATCCCTTTATAATTTCTGTGTAATAATTCCAGTCGATCTCTTATATTCCAATTTAAAATAGAAACATCTTTTTATTCATTGTTTCTTTGTCCTTATTAATTTTTAAATGATCATCCAATTCTATTTATAAATCCAATATTTACACATTTCTTTCTTATAGGTTAAGTCCACCTTAAAGTCTATTTTGATTATCTTCAAGGGTTCCCCTACATTAAATTTTGGTTTCTGTATAGAGTTAAAAAAACTCACACATTTCTTGCACCCACAAATTAGCATTTCCTTAAAGTAGTCATCTGGTGCCCTTTAGTAATTGACCTTCAAAGCCTTATTATTAGTTTGAAATGTAAATATGACCATTTTTTCTCCACACAAGAGAATCTTTCTAATTAACTTCAAAGTCTTTCTTTAAATCAATCTCATCCAAAGCCTTAATGTTTAAGAACCTTCCAAATTTTTTTTATAAACATTGTTTAGCTGTATATTGCAAAAAAAATGCAAAAAATACAGATCTTAAAAAGATGAAAACATGCCATTTTCTTTCTTTTTAAGTGATTCATAAACCTGATTCCAAAAGTTATTCAGTCTTAAATAAACAACAAAATGAAGTAAAACAAAGTAAAATAAAATAAAGCTCCAAGGCGATTAAAATAATGTGATTTAGTCAGACTTTAAGTCCATGAAAGGCTGCATTTACAGCTCAGAACATGATGGAAACTGTGACTCCCACCTGATCGAAAGCGGCTATAAAAACATTGGTTTCAGCCATCTACTCACAAAAAAAAAACAGCTGTAGGGAGTAGTTTGGTTAATCTCAAGATCCCTTTTTGTTCCAGAGAAAATTTTGGCAGTGCAGATCTCGCATCCATCTATGTGTCTTCTGGCTGTAATGCCACATGCTCTGCAAAGCAGAAAAATGTAGGGTATTAATTTGCCATTCCTCACCAGCATTCTCATTTTTCAGTCTCATCTCTTTTTTTTATCTGTATTGTTGCTCACTTTTTTTCTTCCACATTTTTTATCTATTTTTCTTTTATATATATATAACTTTTAACTTTGTAAAAATATTTCTGCAGTGAGAGAGAGGGAGATGGAGGGAGAGAGAGAAGCAGACAGACAGATAGACAAAGTTATGTCTGTGATGGAGATAAGGCTAACCCTCTAATATTTCTGTACTACTGCTATCAGTATAAATGGGAATTAGTTATGTTTTCAGCACTCTACATATGGAGTCAAGATACAGAAGTCAATAGGACTCAAGGTTAAGAAACATATTTTTTCTTAAATCTGCCCATGTCAGACCCACAACTTTTCTATGCCTTTTTTCTTTTGGGTTCTGCCATTTTGCTGGGGGTGGAGGCTGTTAGGCCACGCTGTTGGGAGGGGGAGGTTGGTCAGTGTTTTCTCTGCCTCGGGGTGTGAACGGGAGAGGAATGTGCCCTGGGCCATCTATATTATCTCCACTCCGATGGGAGGAGGCCAGGAGGAAACAAAACCCTGAGAACAGTGCCTGGATCTGCACTTATCACCTCAGTTCCCATAACAACTTCGCATCTGAGGATTGGATGAAATCAAACTGGACATTTGGCCATTGGGGTGAGGTTTTGAAAGGGTTGCTTTAATGTACCATTTCTCACGGGAAAACATTAGCTCTTGCTTTGCTCTTCTGCTATCACTGGCTCTCAATAAAAGTTCCTTTTGAAACAATGACTGTTTCAAGAATTCTGCTTTCTTGGGAGGACTAGCTGAGGCAGGACCTTACAGCCCAGTTGCAGAGAAAGTACCTGAGAAATGAGTGAAATTGGTATCAGACTAACATTTACAGGAATCAACTTAAACCTGCATTGTTGTTGAAGTATGATGGCCACAAACACCACTTATTCTATACCCCATCAGTTTGTACAGTTACTGTATCTCATTATGCCTATGTATTCTTGCTGCATCTCCTAACAAACACTGACTCTCGCTATAAGCCACAATCCTTGGTAAGTTCTGTTAATGATTAGGAAGATCTTATAGGAAAGGTTATATTTCTTAATTAACTACACCAACTAATCTGCCACTCTACAAATTATCCCATAGTGGGCACTTTTCCAATCTTTCTGAGAAGAGGACAAGCTTCTCTCAAGAAGCTCTTGAGAGAAGCTCTTGATTGTGGTGGAATCCACTACAATCTCTCCCCCTGCCCCCCCCCCCAGGACATGAGCTTCCCAACCTTTTTGGTGCCTTAAATATACAATAATCAGAGACCACAAAAGGCTACCTCTCAAAAGTTGGAGTTTTAATTTTGCCCTTTTGTTATTAGTGTATTTGCTTGTTAGCTGTCTAGAGTTGTGTTGTGTTATGTAATATAGGCAGCCATAGGCAATTTTCATACAAATAAGTCAGTGCACATTCTTCAGTGCAAGACAAATTTGAAATTCCAGAAAAGCATGCACAAAAGGAAGAACTTTGACACAGTATTTGAAGGTTTTCATTTTATGTTGGGCAAAATGCTTGCTGCATTGATTTACCACCGTTTAGGATTTTAGTTGGAGAAACTGGAAGATGTTGTCCCTCCCTAATCCCCATGATCTTAAAAGAGCTACAGGGAAAACATTTCAGAAATTTATTACAGTAAAACCTCTGGAGATATTCAGCTGACATTGTGAAGAGTTAATGTCGTCTAGAGCAGGCATGTCGAACTCGAGATTGAGATAGAAACCAACATTTGGGCAGACCATAACCCAATAAAAATGATTTGGAAAGGTACTAAGAAAAAATTAAGATGGTTTTTGAATAAGTCTATACTGAAAGAGAAAGAATTTCTACAATTAGTGACAAGGGAAATGGAATTTTTCTTTAAAATAAACAAGAAAGAAGAAACTTCTCTCCAAAATGTTTGGGATATGGCCAAAGCATACTTTAGAGGCCTGGCCATAACATATACTGCTAAAAAGAATAAAGAAAAGAAACAACTACAGTTAAACCTGAGAGAAGAACTTAAAAATTTGGAATTTGAGCTACAAAATGACCCACAAAAGAAAGTTCTTAAGAAACAAATGGAGATAATAAAACATAAATTAAACTTGGCTGAGATGGATATTATGGCACAGCAGATTAAACGGTCTAAAGAGAACTTTTTTGAAAGCGCTAATAAGCCAGGAAGATGGTTGGCATATAGGCTAAAGAAAGAACGGGAAAAAAGACTGATAAATAAGCTACAAGATTCAAAAGGAGAGTTACACTTTCATAATGACCCAATGAAAAAGATTATTAAGGCCTATTATGAGATTCTTTATAAGGCAGAGGTGGTTTCCAAAGAGGGAATACAAGCCTATATGAAAGAAAGCGATTTGCCAAAAGTTCCAGAGAACATCCGAAATATATTAAATCAGAAAATATCAATGATGGAGATTACAGAAGCTATAAAAAGGCAAAAAAAAAGACAAGACTCCGGGCCCAGATGGACTGCCTGCAGAGCTTTATGTAGCATTACAAGACATATTAAGCCCGATTTTGAAGGAACTATGTAATAAAACTTTCTTAGAGACAAAGCTAATATCACTTTGATACCCAAAGATGATACCGATTCCACACAAATAAAAAACTATAGACCAATATCGTTATTAAACGTAGACTACAAAATTTTTGCTTCGATACTGGCAGAAATAATGAAGAAATTCTTGACAGAATTCATCCACACAGACCAAAATGGTTTCCTACCCAAAAGACAGATAAAAAACAACTTAAGGATTATCTTAAACGTCCTGGAATATTATGAAAACCATCCAGGGAAGCAGATGGCACTGATATTTCTCGATGCGCAAAAAGCCTTCGACAATCTAAATTGGCAATTTATGTTTCAGCAGCTGATAGAAATGGACTTTGGCAACAACTTTATAAATGCAATTCAAGCTATTTATAATAAACAAACAGCCAGGATACTTTTAAATGGTGACTATACAGAAAGCTTTGATATTAAAAAAGGCACAAGACAGGGTTCTCCATTATCCCCTTTGCTATTTATTTTAACATTGGAAGTACTGGCTAGAAACATCAGGTAGGACACGGAAATAAAAGGACTGGAGATAAAAGACCAAAAATATAAACTACAAGCCTTTGCAGATGATTTGGTTTTCATTTTTGGAGGAGCCACTAGAAAAATCTAATAAATTGTTGCAGAAAATAGAAAAAATTGGAGAAGTGGCTGGTTTGAAAATAAATAGAGAAAAGACTAAGGTATTAACAAAGAACTTAACAGTTAAACAGAAAACCTACTTTACAAAAAAAACAAATTTGCAAATAGTCAAAAAAGTGAAATATCTAGGCATCTATTTAACACCAAGATGTACAACATTAAAAGAAGATAATTATGAAAGACTGTTGAAACAAATAAAATTAAATTTGGAAAAATGGAAAAACCTCCAACTTTCATTGTTAGGAAAAATAGCGACAATGAAGATGAGTATCCTACCGAAACTACTCTTTTTATTCCAAACAATCCCTGTAAAACTGGGGAAGATTTTCTTTGATGACTTAAACGCAACAATATTAAGATTCATATGGCAAGGGAAGAAAGCACAAATTAAAGCTAAAATGTTACAAGAAGCTAAAGATAGTGGAGGATTTGGACTTCCAGATTGGAGACTTTATTATCAAGCAGTGATCTTACCGTGGATTAAAGAATGGATAACGTTGAGAAATAAGACTTCTCTACCTAGGGGGGCATGACCTGCAATTGGGTTGGCATGCCTTTCTGTGGTATGGAAAAATAAAATACACAGATATTTCCAACGCCATGCTATAAGGAATGTACTCCTTTCAGAATGGGAAAGAATAAAACAAAAAAACTATATTAAAGTACCAGAGTGGCTCACAACAATGGAAGCTTTTGCTTACCCAAATTTAATTAATTATGACAAACTTGTCACCTATAAAGACATTTTGGATAATGACGGAAAACTTAAAGACAGGCAAGATCTACAACAACAAGGTATTGACTTATCATGGTGGCCTTACTTACAAATCAAAACAAGATATGAGAAAGATCTAAAGACAGTGGGATTTTATAAAGAACAGATAGAATTTGATCAAATACTCTTGAAAACAGATGAAAATTTGATTAAGAAACTTTATAGATTTCTGCTAAAATGGAAGATGGAAGAAGAACAAGTAAAAGAGACAATGATAGTTTGGGCAAAAAACTTCGGATATTCTATAGACTTAGAAGCTTGGCAAAAGTTATGGGACAGAAATATTAAACTGACTAAAGTAGCTTCATATAAAGAAAATTTGTATAAAATGTTTTATAGATGACACATGACACCAGTAAGGTTAGCGAAAATGTTTAAAAATGTTTCGAATAACTGTTGGAAATGTAAACAAAAGCCAGGTACTTATTATCATATCTTGTGGGTATGTCCTAGTGCAAAGAAATTTTGGTTTAAGATTCATGCATGGCTGGAAAAGATGACTAAAATACAAATAGAATTTAGGCCAGAATTGTTTTTGTTAGGAATACTAGGATCTAATTATGGGAAAGAGAACGAGTATTTAATATTACATATATTGACAGCTGCGAGAATAGCATTTGCCCAATACTGGAAAAATGAAGATGTACCATCTGATGAGATTATAATTAGGAAAATCTTAGAATGTGCAGAAATGGACAGATTAACGCTAGAGATTAAAGAGAAAGAAGACTCAGTCTATTTTAAAACATGGGAAAATTTTTATCAATGGTTAGCAAAATGAGTTAATGAAAACTGCTTATGAAATTTATTAAGATGATTGATTTTCTCTTTTGATTAATTGATATGTTTTATAATTTTTGCTATTTTTGTTGACTACAGTTACTTATTATTCTATTAATTAACCCTGTTGAATACTTGTATCCGGACGATAGTTTGCTTGCTAAAGCGTGGAATGTTATTGGGGGCAACCTCACTGTTGTACCCATTCCCACCCTAAACCCTTCCCTGAACCCTATCCCGAATCCCACTACCTATAATGATCCTTGTTTTCCCTTACCCCGATAAAACTTAATAAAATATTGGGGGGGGAAACTCATGACGTTGCGCAACATATTGCGACTTTTTCCCCATTGCCAGCAATGGGGTGGGCGTGGTTTCAGTGTGATGCATCCGGCCCGTGGGCTGGCAGTTTGACATGCCTGCTCTAGAGATTTCACAGTTCTGTTGTTTTCCAACCATTTTGCTAAAAAAAATGAAGCAAGGTGCAGGTGTTTTAATACTTTCCCATTACAGCCAACAGCTTTCTTTTCTTTTACTTAATCAACTTGCAACATGCTTAAATTTTGCCCTCAAGTAACAAGCTTGAATCAAATCATGCCTTCATCAAATTTCAAATCTTCAATTAGAATCAAATCAAGTCTGATTTGTATAGGCCTATTGAATAGGTGAGTGGGCTATTGGTGATAACATAGCTCTAACTTGACACTGAAATGAAAGCATTTGGGCCACAGCTCACATAAATGAACAGATGAGGGTGTGTTTTAGCCAGTTCTGTGTCTTTGACAAAACAACATGGAAGACAATTGAAAATGGGGGGGAGAGGGATGCCAAGAATATATAGGAGACACCTTTTCTCTGAGCAAGTTCATCTCCTCACTGTTGTTACTTCTGCCCATTTACTTGCATTAACCTCTGTATCCTATTTGCCATACCACTGAGATGGAGAGTGATCAGGAAAGGTCTGTTTATTATTATCCTAAAGTTGCCAAGAGACAGCAAAAAGAAGGAAGAGAACATTAGAAGTCCAGGGCTAGAACAAAGGATCTAGAATAATAAGTGGAATGAAAAGATCAAACATATTTTAGAAATTTACTTTATACTTTATCTGCAGCTTCATTGCAACTACAGCCATGGAGTAAAGCCTGCAAACTGAGTGTTCTAATGGTATCCAAAAGAAGAAGAAGAAGAAGGGGGGAGAGCTATACTGTCTCTTCCCAACTCATTTGAGGCACTTTTAAATCAGGGATGGATGGTTTACATTTCATTACTGAATTTCCTTGCATCAATGCCTTCTCAAAGCTATCACACATTCTCCTCCACTTGCCATATTGACCCAATAAATGATTCCTACAAGGCTAAGACATCACTAACAAATCAGCAAGCATACTCTAGATTGATTGGGACTGCTGAGAAATCGTGACTTGCAATTAAGCACTTAAACACATGATTTAGCTTATGCAAATTATGATCCCCAGGGCTTTGCAAGTGTGACACACTGTCAGTAGATGCCTCTGTGTCCAGCTTTTTCTTGTAAGCCTCTGAAGAAGCTTTCCATCAGCCTTTAGTATCACAGCACAGGGGGCTGGCCTTGTTTCGGAGACTGCCATTTGTTGTTTATTCAATCCTAGCAAGCATCTAGGTGATATCTTACTCTTGATTTTGAACAGAGAAAGAGAAGAGAGAAAAAGGTCTTTGAATATTCTTTGCCCCAATGTCAGGTTTTCTTTGCAGCATAAAATAAAATTTATACTTATTTTTTTTCACATATAATGGTGAAATATTGCTTTAAATATGCTATTTTACCATTAAGGAAAAAAGAATATTAAAAAAACTTGATTGAAGGTTGACTCATGCACAGAGATGAGAAGAACATTTGTCACTGGAGGAATTTTAGGTTTCTCATGAATGTGCACGTGTCACCCTTGATTTCCTTCAGGGGGCAGCTCAAAAGTTCTGAATTGCTAAATTCAATAAAGAATGCTATAGTCTGAAGCTGTAAGCAGAGTTTTCAAATGGGATTAAAACCTTTGCTAAATGGAATTTACCTGAGTATACATTATCAAAACTCAGTAACTGCCAGCACAGGGTTATCTAATCTGGGCTCAAAAGCTAAATAAGGTTAGACTTGAACAGAGGCCAAAATGGGTTTGGGTATGTGGTAGAAGATAATGGCAACTGCTACCAAGAAGGCTACACAATTGTAGCCATGTATGCACTGAGAGTCAAGCTCAATTTAAGGGCATTTTATCTTTATATACTACTAAAACTCTCATTGTGTTCACTTATGTTTCTGTTTGTACCCTCAGGTTAGCCCAAACAATATATTATACTGCAATTTTTGAATCAAGGTTCTTAAATCCGCTAACTTAAAGAATGCATAAAAAATTCAGGACCAATTAGTCCCATGGAATTGGAATTTACATGATGTTCAAGCCAGATTTATTGCTAAAACTGTGACTGTTCCAGGGTTCCTGTGGGCATGTGATTGTGATTTCCAATGTTCCCTGCCAGCCTCCCACAAACAAAATGAGGAAGTCAACAGAAAATCAGAAGTCACTCCTGTTCCCACTACTTTTTTTGCCAACCTGGGGTTATTCTGCTTTTCTGATTACCCCAATGGGACAGTCCAGCACTGTGGTAAAAAAAGATATGGTCAGCCTGAAATTTGATGTTCATTCTGGTCACACCAGACTGCATTACTCTTCTCTCAAAGAATGACCCAATAGGTCACACAGTTGTCTAGTATATTACAAAAGTCTTTTAGGTTCAGAAGGCACTGCTGGATACTATAATAGTCTATTAAATGTTGTATAAGAGCACTATTTGATTCCTACTACAAGCTAGCCCTTGGAAACGAATTTTGTAGATATAGTAAAGTACTTCCTGATTAAAACAGCAGTCCAAGTGCTGAAATAATGGAAGTCTGACTTCTAAAGTGAGGTGGGCAACCTATGACCCTCCAGACACTGCTGAATTATAATTCCCGCGATCCCTGAAAATTGTTCCTGCTAGCTAGTAAAGCAACATGAAGCAATATGTGGAGGCCATAGGTTTTCTATTAGAAATTGCCTGAATGAGATATGATAATGATAACATACTTAAGGATCCTTATAGCTTTCTAATGGTTTTTACAGATTCTCTTGGCAAAATAGCTTGTGGTTCAATAGAGGACTTGGCTGATCTTTGGAATGAAGAAATTACCTTGGTCATTAACATGGTGGTCCAGGAACTCTTTCTCTCCATTTGGGAACATGCAATTTCAAACAACTGTTGGTAATAGTGATGAATATTCATGATCGGTCTGTCCATTGGGATCAGTTCATAGAAAATATAGTAGTGAAGAAATCTGCTTTCATTATCAGTAATATACTTGCTTAGAATTAGAATTTAGGTTTTTAGGCCAATTTGATGAATCAAATAAAGTTGTATGTGTCCCTGCCAAATTAGAATTAAGTATTAACTGATAATATTTTTTGCAGTTTGCTTTTTTTGTTAAGGATGGTTTTCTGGCTGTAAAACCAGCATGCAGCATTTTTGGAATAGAAAACTATATTGTCATAAACCAATTCCGTTATGCCCAATGAATGGCCTGCCCTTGCTGTTTGATGATAGGACAATCAAGGAAAGTGATTGACAAATTCCTCTGGCTTCTTTTCTCTTTCTACTGGTGGAAGGAAAAACAGCCATCAACTGTTGTGTTTGATAACAGAGAGGCTGTAGGTGGTCTATCACTGAAGGTTTTCATGAAAAAATTGGATAGCCATTTGGAATGGTATGAGGGCTTATGAAACTAGAAGACCTCCAAGGTCCCTTCCAACTTTATAATCCTATCCAAATTATATGCAAGAAATTATGTGAAATATATACACTTATGGATCCAATTTGAAGAATTGCTTGGCAGCCTTGCAATTCTGATATGTACTTGATTCTAATTACCATCGGAGTTCCATGGTATTTCCAATATTAACTAGGTATATTTGACATTATTGGTTAAGCAGTTAAAATTGGATCTCTGTTTTCATGAGAAATTAACTATTTGGCATATCTCTTATTTAACAATGGGGGGGATTAAAAACTGGAAAATGGAGTAGTTACAATTAATCAGTTAATTACTAATAGTATTTTAAGATTTTTGGAAGATTACAAAAATAGAATTTATTATAACAAAAGCAACATCACCCAGCTACATGAAAATATATTCAGTTACATCTGTTGTATTCTTTATTTAGTTCGGATGCCTTAGCAGTCTCTGAGGTTTAGTAGCACTGAGTGCATTGATGGGGCTACATCAATAATCCAATATTATCAACAATTTAAAAATTATCCAAAAATAAATATGAATAATATAAATAACTCTCCCATAGTCAATTGGAGTATCCTATATTACAAAACTAATGATGTCAGGTTTTAAGGAATGCCAAGTATATCTCTTATAGTTTGTAAATAAACAAAACATACTAAATTCCTATAAAGGTTGATTGTTATCCTTCCTGTGCTGTATATGCAATGAAGATATGATAGTACATATGTTTTGCTCATCCCCACTGGTTGTTCCTTTTGGATTAGATATTAAGCTAACTTTCAAATACCTTAACTGAGTACTGAGGATAAGAGGAAGGCAACATCATGAACATGTGGCATAGAAATAAAGTTCATGCTGCAATGGAACATGAGAATCAGCCTTATGAATATCAGATCTAGGTTGCAAAAACCTGGACAACAATTAGGTGCCAGTAATACAACATTTCTTACTAGTAGTTTAATGTTGTCTAGGCATGGTAGCACTATACAAGCCACTAGCCATTATCTTTGGCTCCTGAATACTTTTGAATGAAGCTGCTTGAATGATTGTCTCTTTTCCAGTGAATCTGCCTGCTTTTTAAGTTCAGTTGATCTTAAATGGTTTATGCCCAAGTAGAGGAGGTCTTTTTTTTTGGGGGGGGGGGGCTACATTCTATATACAGACCTCTTTACCTTTTAAAGTTTCTATGGACCTTCAGTTATCTGTAGCCATTGGAAAATACATCTTTCTCACTGGATTTTTGGAGCTCATTAGACTATGGCTTTGTGATATTGTTGTTTACTTGTTCAAATTGTCATGCTGTTATTGCAGCATATGATGATTTTGTTTGGTATTTTAAACAGGTTGCAATATTTTGGTTGCTTTGTTAGCTCTCTTATAAATGTCAGTTGAGAGAATGTATTGTGGAATGAAAATTATATTATAAATAAAGATTATTGTGGTACATCTATAGTCTACTTGGCCTATAAAGACAGAGGTATCAAAGTAATGCATGAAGGTATCTGTATGTATGTTGTTCCATTATACAATAATTCTCTTCCCCTCCCTTTATCCCCTGACATCTTTTTTAACTGTCAACATTTCCCCAGCATTGCCAGTGAGGCGTTGTTGAGCTAAAATTTGAGTCATAGTCTTCTGTTAATACTGTTGTTACATTAGGAGATAGATTGTATGGACAGAAGATTTGCATTCAAATGCAAACATTAGACAATAATGCCCACTTGAGCTATTGCATATAAAATGTATTAAAACTCAATGATTTGGATGTTGCCCAAAGTCTCTTTCTCATTTGCAGTAATGGATAAGAAAACTTGTAGTAGGTTGCAGGCTGATTGTGTCAAGCATTTGGTGTCCAAGTATGATTAGCCTGCTGCCCCCAAGACATTCAGCTGCTAAATGTGATGGAAAGTGCAGTGTCTTTCCTGACAAGTGGTGACACTGCCAGCAACTTTGTAATGGAATTTCATTTTGCTTTTGTGGAAATGGCCTGAGGCTTGGCTCTGGGAAGCATGGTCATCCCTTGTTTTTCTCTTGCATAATCACGATGAGGAGCAGCATTTAAATATGAGTGGAATGCAGTGAGAAACATTAGAGTTCAGACGCTGAGAATGTCTGTGAGAGGCCATTGACACGTCAGTTACAATTCAAATTTGCAATCGTGAAAGGTTGTAAATGATTCTGTTAACAGATGATCTGTACAGAGGATTCTGTTACAGATCATCTGTTACAGATGATTCTGCATTCCTTACCTGGAAGCAGATCACTTTTAGAAGCATTGCTGTGCTAATGGCTGAGCTGCTGTTTGCTCATGTGGGAAATGTAAGTTATCCTACTTTCTGCAAAGTGAGTCACTCTAAGTAGTTTAGATTATTGCTATAAAATGGGGATATTTGGCACACATTGCCTATCACCAAGGGATCTCATTAAATGGAAAAGCTCCAGAAACTATTTCCCCAGACTGCTGCACATTTGGCCTCACTTCTAATCATATATCTTTGTAAAGTTACTGGCCCCAGATGGTAACTTGCACATCTGGACCTGCACTAGCCACACACTGCCAGGGAGGTGAGAGATTTCATGTCTGTTTGGATCAAGGTGAATAGAGACACAATTTTTCACTGCTAGAATTCTTTCTTTTTTTAAGACTAGCACTTACTATAGCTGATGAATAGTTTGCTTGTTTATCATGTTTATATGACTGCCCCAACTCATATGATGTGACTCTGGATATCATACAGACAGATCATAACAAGCAATTCTAAAAACATATAAAAAGTACAATTAATATTATGTGAAGACTTAAAGGGAACATCTGAATAGCTTCTCCAAATCTTCCATTTGCTCTTTTGCAAATGCTTCAAAAACCCCTGCACCCACAAAAACCCTAAGACAATCTTCAGAACTCAGAAGCACAAGCAAAACTGTGAAAAATGTAAGTTTCTCTCCCCTAAATATTTCCCAGGCTTTCACAACTCTAGGGGTGCCATAATCTGCTTTTTCAGCTTGGAGGGCTGAAAATTAGATTTGCTAATGAAGAAAGTATTTAAAATGTTACCAATGGAGTTATTCAAAAATTATGCTTGGATTTAATTTATTTCTTTGCAATAGCAAGAATACAGGATTTTTGCTCGCTAAGGATATAGGATAGAAGAACCATGGCAAAATTGGAAAAAAACAAAAAAGGGGGAGCTTAAAATAACTAAATTTGAGATCATTCTTTTCACAGACTTTCAGGTGATGTTCCATTTCTAGTGCAATGTATCCATTTCTCTCAGTCAGAAATAACTGAAAAACTAGAGAGCCTTTCACATGGAAAATGGAATATTAGGATGCTTCGTTCTTCTACAAATGAGAATCTGCTTATTGAGCAGTTTCTCTGAGGGATTAATGTAAAGAGAGATCCAAAAGGATAGCCAACCAAACAAAGGGAAAGAAGTCATTGTGTCCTAAAGCTGAAGAGCAAATTGATCATAGTAGAAGTATCAGGGTATTTATGGAACAAAGAAATATGCAAATCAAGAAAACTCTTAGATAGCTGATTTTGCTTTTGTAATTACTTCAAATACAGGTACTGCTTGATTTGGAACCGTTTGTTTAGTGACTGTTCAAAGTTACAACAGCACTGAAAAAAAGTGACTTATAACCGTTTTTCACACTTACAACTGTTGCAGCATCTCCACATGGTCAAAACGCAGAGGCTTGGCAACTGGCTCATATTTATGATGATTGCAGTGTCCCTGGGGCATGTGATCCTCTTTTGTGACCTTCTGATAAGCAAAGTCAATGGGGAACCCAGATTCACTTAACAATAGTATTACTAATTTAACAGTTGCAGTGATTCACTTAACAACTAAGGCAAGAAAGGGTAAAATGGGGCAGAATTCACTTAAGAATTGTCTAACTTAGTTTTGGAAATTTGGGGCTCAATTGTGATCATAAGTCAAGGATTACCTGTATATAATTTTCAAAGTAGTACCTCCTCCTTCAAAAACTGAACCTATGACATTCTTGGGTATGGGGAAAAGGGACATATTTTTCATTCCTTAATGAAAAAAACGTTAGTTAATGTACATATAAGAAAGCCAACATTTATGTTGCACTGTCATAACTCAACAACCATGGAATTGTAGAAGCAAAAGACTCTGTTGTCCCACCTCTGTGATAAGCCTCTGTGCCCTAGTTCCTTTTCAGAGGTATAAAATACATATGACTGAAATTGTAAGAAGAAAACCCCATCACAGGTAAGGGAAAATAAGAATCATTTAGCATTCTGAAACATTAACCATCGACCAAAGCGTTGTCAGTGGAGGGACCAATTTCAGGATTGCTTGCTTACACAGGGAAAAAGAGAGAGAGACTGCTATGTAATTCTGCTTGATGCAGATTTAAAAAGCAAAGATAAGAAATAAAGAGTAGAGTTGAAGCCTCATAAAAAATCCAAAATCAAAGATATAGATGAGTATGTTATCAGGCAGAATCAGGTACATTGCATCAATTTGTTAAGTGAATTTTGCCCCATTTTACAACGTTTCTTGCCACAGTTGTGTTCAGTGAATCACTGCAGTTGATAAGTTGGTAATGCGGCTGTTAAGTGAATCTGTCTTCCCCATTGATCTTGATTGTCAAAAGGTTGCAAAAGGTGATCACGCGACTTTGGGACACAGCAACGGTCATAAGTATGAACCAGTTGCCAAGCATCTTAATTTTGAGCACATGATCATGGGGATGCTACAAAGGTCATAAATGTATAAAATGGGCATAAGTCACTTTTTTCAGTGCCATTGTAACTTTGAATGGTCACTAAATGAACTGTTGTAAGTCAAGCGCTACCTATATAGGATTCCACTGCATTTTTAATGCTGTTCGTCAAGATATTTTCTTGTTCTGTGGCAGCTTCATATTACTCCCTTCTTGTGGCCACCTTGCCAGTTAAGCTTAAGTGTATGCGAGCTCTCCAAAAGGTTGATCTTCTTTGATATCAGTAGTACACAGTGCAGCTACTCTGCACTGGTTAATTTCCTTGGAGTGTTTTTTTTTTCTCATGAACTATCCATGATAGCTTTCATTAAAGGGTTCTTTGGCAAAGATCCTATGGGTAAAAATCTTCACTGATGTCAGTCCTGCTCTGCTATATGGTAGTCCAGGCAACAGGTGCTAAAAAGCTTTTTTCTCTTTCCCTTCTGTCTCGTGAAGCTGCATGAGCTTTTTCATCCCACTTAATTTCTCCATAAAGTGGAAATTTTTATTTCAGCTGTGTTTGCATCATTAGTTCACTAGCAATCTAAATTATCCATGCAAGCCGCTTCACTTATTGAGTCCTCTTTACAGGAAAAGAGCAGCAATCAAATCAGTCAGCCCAAATTATCCTTGACTTTAACAAAGGACTCTAGGATCACTTTAAGAAGCAGCTTTCATTGCTTATAGGGAGCATATTATACAGGAGGAAGGTCTGTAGCTCCACAGCACAAAAGCAAGTTTAAAATAAAAATGATTGATAAAGAGAATGCAATTTTCATTGTCGCTGTTTGTTGTATTCCGTGTTTTATTAAAGCTGACTAAATATAAATTAGACAAGCTGCACTAGCTGGCACATGAACAACAGGAAAATTTTTACAGCAAATCTCCTCCCCTTGAAATTGCAGCATGTGATGAAACAAATTCCTGACAACTAGATGGATGGAGAAGATCACAGTCTTGTCTTAGTCTTTCCATTGTGTGAGGCAGATTGTTGTTATTTCCTAGACTGATCTTTGCAATGAAAGCTGTTTCTTAAAGTAATCTTTTTCATTGACTCAGATAGGATTTGACCAATAGCTTTGTCTTGTTAAAGAATGATGCTTTTACACTGGGAATACATACATTATAAGGATAAAACTTATTAACCGTTCATTTACTTTCTTTCAGTAATGAGATAAAGTCCATCATTTGATGTGAGCAATTAAACAACAGCTTATATTAGAAAAATAACACAAACAAATTGTATTGAGGACGTTATTCCTTTTAAAATAAATATCTTAATTAGCAAGAATGGCCATTTTTGATTAAATGAAGTATTTAATTTGCCCAATATATTCCTCATTTGGCAGTAAGTGGAAACATGGCCCCATCCTACATCCAATAAACACACTCTGGTAAAGAATAGAAAACAGTAATGCCTTTTAGACAATTGAATGTTTCATATCCTAATTATTGATCTGAAAAAAAAATAATGCAGTATACTGTAAGTATTATAAAAGCCATTCTAAATTTGTAGCAAATAACTTAATCAGATTTATTGGAAAAGTTGGGATTCATGGGATCATTTTATGAATTCATAAGTTTGGATAATTATTAACTCCGCTATAATATTTGCCTTGGAAACACAAAGCTTTTTGCAGATATACAATTTTCATTTATACACACTCATTGCAATTCATTCTGCACCTTAATAATTATAAAGTAAAATCCTTATAACTTTTCTTCAAGATCTAATAATAATAATTGTGACACTGTATCTTCTATTTTGGCCTATGTGTATGCAGAACTAAATTGTGACATTTCCAGACCCCTATTTTGGTGACGGTCAGCAGCTTAGATGACTAAAGTGGGGAGGGTCCCAACCCTAGTAGCTTGAGAGAGATTAGACTTCATGCAGCATGTTGAAAATGTCCTGGAAATAGGACAGCCCAAACTCCTGACTTCTCAGATGGAGTTGATAGTTCTCTTCTTTTTTTTTGAAGAACTTTTTTATTTTTCCCAACTCTCCCCCATACATATCAGCAAATATATCGCAATATTTATCACATGTTAATATACATTCTTTTTACATTCTTATATATCAAATACTCTTAATAAAATAAAGTAAATACGTACACATAAATTTTGGTGTTGCTCGTCCATTTCCCCTTTCACTGTATCCACACTCCTACTCTTTCTTCTCTACCTTCTTTCTCCCTTTCTTCTCTTTCTTCCCTACTTCCCTCTTCTTCCTCTCTTCTCCTCTTTCCTTCACCACTCCCCTCCCATTTCTCCCCACTTCTCCTCTTCTCCTCCAACCTTCCTACTTCCTTCCCCCCTCCTTTACTCTCTTCTCTCTCTCCTCTCCTTTCTTCCCTCTCATCCCTCTTCAGATACAATTCAGGAGTAATGTCCGAGCAATTCCTCTCTCTAAATTTCCCTATCTATATTATATATAATAAGATTGATTTTCTATTACGTTAATACTTCTATTTATCTGACCTTCTCGGTATATACTTCTGTAAATATATATACTACCTCCAGTTATTCAATACTGTGTCGCCTGGGTCTCCCTCCTTATCTCCTCCTTTTTCTTCCATCTAAATTGGTGTTAACTATCTTTTAACCACATTCTCTTTTCACCCAATCATAAAAAATTCCCCAAATTTCATAATACTCTTTTCAAGAGTATCCTCAACATGGCATAAGCATGTTCAGTGCAGAAGATGGCATTTTGTTACCCATGCCCAATTCTTCAAAGTGCAGAGCAAGTTCTTTTTTTCTTCTTTTTTCTACTCTATCCATGTTAGGGTGGTCAAGGGACTTCAACAAAGACGTTGGTGGCTTCATACCCCAACCTTCATTTTTTGCACTTCTGGCTTAAAGGTGCTACATACAATCATGATATAACATGGCCTGCCCACCCTGCACCAGCAGAGAATGCATGCTGCAGGCCCCATCAATCATGGATTTTTGGCTGGCAGGGTCCAGGAGAAGGACCGTGACTTCTGTCCTTTTTACCACCTGAAGTGAGATTGGCTCCCACCCTTCTGACCTTCTGTAAGGTCCTGAAGACCTGGCTCTGCTAGATGGCTTGGGGCCCCAATGCGAGAACATCACACTGGAAGTGGTTGATAAATTAAGAGGAAATCCCACTTCCCCGCCCCGCACCCAGTTTCCTCCCTCCCCATCTTTTAACTATAACTTTATCTTTGATTGTAACTCCATCTTTATTGATTTAGAAATATTTATATCATGGTTTTGTGCTTTTAATGCCGTAAACCACCCACAGTTTCTTCGAAATGAGATGGACGTCAAGTAAATTTAATAAATAAATATCAGCAATGTATCACAACTATTATTCATTATGACTACAAGCAACATCTGGGATCAACTGTAAGTTCAGAAAACAGACCCACTTATACCAAATTTGAGACAAACAGATAGGCAAGAATTCCTTAAAAGAAAGTAGGGATCGTAGTGCATGATAGTGCCACCTCCTAAATATGATGGAATTTCCTGCAAATGAAACATTCCTTTCAATAATATAATAATAATTTACTAGTTAAGAAAACTCATAAAACATTATAATTCAATCATTTACATTTAAAGACTAAATGAACCAATGATAAAAGCAAGAATCTTGATCTGGGTAAATCATCACTATTTATGCCTAACTTCAATCAACAGAGTTTAATGTGTTGCCCTTCACCCAACCATCCTGGTGTCTATCCTTGTGATATTCCAAGTGGTGATGTGATCCCATCTCTGATCACTCCATTTCCTCTATGCATGCCATTTAACCTAAATTCCATTTCCTGACAGGCTGTAATCCCCAATTAACTAAATATGATTGATGATTTACACAGTTCAGATGAGTTCTCACAATACATTGAATTACAAATTACTCAACCCTATCTTAGCATTTTGTGTGAACTCAGTCACAGGGACTAATTATCCATTATGCAGAAATACATTTATACCATCCACTTGTCACTCCTTTGTACACATCACTCCTGTCACTCCTTTGTACACATTATTTTTCTACTGTAGTCTTGCTGGCCTTCTTTTTTTAATAGCTTTGAACACCTTGACTCTGTTTCGGATCAATTCTACTGTGCTCTCTTCCCATCAGTTCATCTGTTGCTGTTTCCAAGCAACCGCTACAAACTGGAACCACAAAACCACAAAACTGTATTGTCATCTCCCTGTTGCTATGGCAAATATAGGAATCTTACAAATTCCTTCTTCCAATATCAATTAATCTGAGCTAACCATGGTTTGTACATACTGGCACAACTATTTACTAAAGAGAACAAGAATACATTTTGGGCCCAATTGTTTATTTCAATTATTACGAGGGCAATTCAGAGATAAACCTCGGTTTGTTTATCAATGACAGACACTCACAGATACAGATCTTTTATTATTATACACATTAGAAAACTACAACATTACATTACTTTTTGACATAATCGCCATTCAAATTGAGGCACTTGTCATAATGTCTTACAAGAAATTCCTTAGTAGTAGTCGCTTGGCGCCAAATCTGGGCAATGGGGGGGTGATCAAAAACATCCCAACGGAACTGCTTCAAAAGTTCTTGGGTGCATCTAGTGGTGTGCAGGTGTGCAGGTGAGCATTATCGTGAACCAACACCACATCAGAAGTAGTGCCATAGAAAATCCCAACAAATGTGAAGATGCCAAAGGAGTATTGGTAGTGAAGTTCATGGAGTGTGGTTCTACCATCAATTCAGAAGTCTACTGTGAAACATTACAAAAACTCAGATGAGCCATCCATAACAAGCGTCAGGGCATGCTGACTTCTGGTGTGGTGTTGGTTCACGATAATGAGGATAACTTTTGAAGCATTTTCTAATGTGTATAATAAAAGTTCTGTTTCTGCGAGTGTCTGTCATTGATAACCAAATGGAGTTTATTTCTGAATTGCCCTCATATTTAGATAGAAGATAGGCAAATCATGCCATCCAGGTATTTTTGATTACCAATCAAAAATATTCTCCTTCATTGATTACTAATCGTACAATCCTTTATTTTTTATCACAAGATCTGTAATATATTATAATAATAACTTTGAAGAATGGGAGAAATAGCCACAGCCAAGACAATAGTTGGATAAGAGAATTCTGAGTCCAAAGCAAGGATGCAAATTGAGAAAAGATCTCAGATTTGATCCTTCTTTAGTCCTTTTTAGACTTGCAAAATTATGTTACTGTAACCCTATAATAAAATAAGTTTTACTATTCATCACTTTGGTTTCCAGGTCTGGTCTAATTTGAAGGATAGGCAACAAACTTGCAAATCTGAATGTGCCTCCCCCATCCTGCCTTTATCCTAAATCAGTAGTCCTCAACCTTTGTGGCTTGGTGGCCCGGCTGGGGGAGAGGGGAACTGGGCTTGCGCAAGTGGTGAGCCCACGCAGGCATGCACGCAACTCTTATGCAAGCAGCGAATCGGTGCAAGTGGCAGGCCTGGGGGTCGGAGAGCCTTGTCCTAAACAGAATACAATCTCTGCCTTTATCCTAAAAAAACAGTCCAATTCTCTTTATGATCTTCCTAATATTTAGCTTAAATTGACTCAGTCTGGTATTCAAATGTTTGGGAATATACAATTTTCAGAATATCAGGACAATTGTCTTACAGTTCTCGGATTTTTAATCCTAACACATCAGGAAAGCAGAAGGTTGAGGAGGATTGCTTCATCGTGCAATGTAATTAGATCCTTTGCCCATTCTTGTTTGCAATGTTCACACTGTGGCATGTTTCTTTGAAATAGTGTGAAGAAGAAGAAGAGAGAAACTACTCACCTTCTCTCCGACAGTCTCAATCTTTAAAATGAGAATGTGAGAATGTACCTTTTTTAAAAAGGCAGTATTGTGAAAAAAGCAACAACTTCCAACTGTGTGATTTAGTGACTTAAAATAAAACAAAACTGAATTCTCATTCCTGGATGGGAAATCATTTTTGAAGAATCAATCAGAAAGAAGAAAATTAGATCTTTTTCCTTCTTCCTGGAGTTGATAGGGGAAAAAATAAAAACATTATTTAACATTCATGTTTAATGTAATTTATTCAGCTTCAATCAGTGAGAAATTAATTACTGTAAACAAAGAGCTTTACTGAGGTAACCAGATCTGCAGGGTGTAAGGTGTTCAAACTTGGAATGACAATTCTTATTCCAATTCATGCTTCTTCTTTCCAGTTCATTATATTGAAGTAAGAATAGTATAAAATAGCATATAGTAAAGCTAACATTCAATCTATTATTTCCTTTTGAGTTACTTAAAAATAACAATATTATTGAATCAAGTTCAGTTCCTGACATCTGCATCCATGCTGTTTCCTTGGCAGTATACTAAAGATGGCTTGCCACAACTTCATTTAGGATTTTTTTTTTCAACCGCAGTCAACCTTTTTCAACCTCAATCTGGTCAATAACTTGGAATTTACAGGTATAATTTACTCTCATCTGAATATTAACAAGGGTGTACCAAACAAAATTTCCAAGATTCAAGATCAACCATGTGCTTCCATCTTTGAATTTCATTTAAATAGAAAGTTCAAAGCAATACTGATATTAATTGGTGACTATTTCTATGACTCCCCCTTCAAGCAATATCCACAGTTTTACAAAGGCTAACAAGGGTGGGTGGAATAGTTTAAACATCACAGTAAATCAATACAGCCACTAACAGGAATTGCAAAAGCCTACCTGCATCCATTGTTTTGCATGGGAAATGCCTTATCTGAAATTCAGTGTAGAAGGGGCTTCACCCTATGCCTTTGAAATGTAGAAATGGTGCCTCTGCTTTCAAATGTAGCCTATCTTTAATGAGAGAGGGGGGGGTAGGGTTAGGTTTTTTTTTTAATTGGAATTGTTAAAAAGAGATTTTTAATTTCTAATTTCCAGTATGAGAGAAAGACGAAATTCAATGAATCTGTTTCACAGACCAATGTTTGTGTGCTATTTTCAACCTTATAGTACTCAATCCCAGCACTATTTTCCAATCCAGTTCTATTCTACTGACTCCAAGTACTGCATCGTCTATCTAGACTTTTTTTAATCTTTCTTATCAATAATGGTTAAGACTGGAATGTTATGTGACAGACACTTGTCTGTTTGAATTCTAAAGTCCTAGAGCACTTTAGTTTCTTTATTTTCTTTCACTTTGTCTACTTTGTGGTCCCATCACTTCTTGCTTTTACTGAAATGGTATTTCTTCCAGATATTCCATAAAATACCATGGTTGGTATTTTATCACGCCATTATTTATAGTCAATCTGTGCAGCCTTCTTGCAGCAGGTAACTAGATGGTCCTCTGTTTCTTCAGTTTCTTTGCAGAGGCGGCATTTGCTGTCTGTTGCTGTCTTCTTAATTCTGGCTTTTCACACTTTTATCTTCTTTTAACTACTGAATTTTCATAGGCAAAAAGTTATGACAACTAAATTAATTAAAAAGGTTTATATATAGGAATGCAACATCTTAGACTGCAATGAATAGAATAGAATAATAGAATAATAACTTTATTGTCACTTTGAATGTACACTAATCAGTATACATTAAAATGAAATTTTGTTGCATTCAGCTCTCAAAGGGTCACCACCTTTGATGTACACTACATAATCCCATTATACTGAACTTCTTGCATTAGACTTCTTTTTTTTTAGTTAGAAATAAGCCTCTCTGTATTTAATGGGGTAAACTTGCAAACAATTAAAACAGGGATAAGTAACCTGATGCCTTCAACTATCTACCATTTTCAGTAGCAATTATAGTCCAAACCATAGAAGATACTGTGTTGCTTGCCAGTGGCATATAGAGTTGCAGTAACACTAGCTAATCCCTTTATAGCGGGCCCCACTGTTTTTTTTCCCCTGCGTTAAGTGTAACATCGAGATGACAGAGAAATATTTTTAATACAATAGAAAACAATAGAATAACTTAATTATGTGTTCTATTAATACATCTCACCCTTCTGCAGAAACAAACTCATACAAATACGGAGGCAGAGAAGGATAACAACATGATATCACATCGTGTATGTTTTTTCATACTATATTATATCTCATACTGTCCTGTTCCCCACCTCATCTCACTACACAGAAGCAAAGAAACAGGAGTTACTCAGCTATGATTGCAGTGTGTGCTATACCATTTCAATGCACTCTTGGCCAAATGCAAGGACTAGAAAAGAACCTGAAAATATTTGTGCCTACAAAAAAGCAGTAGCTCTTCCTAAACTCTTTGTCCTATACCAGGAATGGAAATAAAGAAGAGAGTAATGAAAAGTGCAAGAAAACAAACAAATAAACCAGCAATGGAACAGTAGTCTAGAACAAATAAACCAAAGCAAAGGGGAATGGAACCTTTTACTGCTGAAGACACAGTGGTGGGATTCAAATATGTGAACAACCAGTTCTCTGTGTGGATGCCGCTTCCAGAAGTCCATTCTGGGCCTGGGCAACAAAAAATTAGCTACCAGTTCTACCGAACTGGTGCAAACTGGCTGAATCCCACCACTGTGAAGACATAAGTCCAATTGACACTCTGAGAAAAGGCACACATCATAGGACTTTGCTACTGTTTAGACACTATTAAGAACTGTGTAAAAAAATGACTTCTGGAGACCATTTGCTTATATTCAAAGGAGGTGGGAAAGAGTTGGAAGAAAGATATTCCTCCATTGTTTATGTCTCTCACACTTGGTGTGCATGATCAGACACCCTCACATTTCCACCTGGCATTTGTAGATAGCCACCACTAAAGACACCATTCAAAAACACAAGAGCATGGAGGCCGTAGCAAATATTTAGCAATATTATTCCTTGTTATGTTACCAAACCATGTTATGGAATCGACATCATGTATTACTAAAATTACCAGTATGTTTTATAGAACCACAAATGTAGACCTAAATTGACTTTTAAAGTTGTAAAACCATAGCTATGGAATCTACCTGTGACATTTTGTCATTAAATAGATGTCAGATTGAGAAAGAGGAGAAGCTATTTTTACCAATTCCACTTTTCCTTACCTCAATACTCTTTTCGAGATTGCATGAAACTATTCACCCAATTCCAAAAGAGGATCTTGACAGATTTGAACATTGGGCACTATCTAACAAAATGAAATCCAATGGTGAAAAAAGTAAGGTTCTACATTTAGGCAAGAAAAACCAAATGCACAGGTATAGTTTAGGACAGACATGTCAAACTCGTGACATCACGTGACATCGCACGACGTATCAGAGCTTTTTCCCCATTGCCGGCAATGGGGTGGGCACAATTTCCTGCTGATGCATCTGGCCCGTGGGCCGGCAGTTTGACACCCCTGGTTTAGGACGTACTTTGCTCAATAGTAGTAACTGTGAGAGGGATCTTGGAATCCTAGTGGACAATCACTTAAATAAGAGCCAGCAGTGTGCTGTAGCTGCCAAAAAAGCCAACATAGTGCTAGGCTGCATTAAAAGAGGGATAGAATCAAGATCACGTGAAATGTTAATACCACTTTACAATGCCTTGGTGAGGCCGCACTTGGAATACTGCATCCAGTTTTGGTCACCACGATGTAAAAAAGATGTTGAGACTCTAGAAAGAGTACAGAGAAGAGCAACAAAGATGATTAGGGGACTGGAGGCTAAAACTTACAAGGAACGGTTGCTGAATTGGGTATGTCTAGTTTAATGAAGAGAAGGACGAGGGGGGACATGATAGCAGTGTTCCAATATCTCAGGGGTTGCCACAAAGAAGAGGGAGTCAAGCTATTCTCCAAAGCACCTGAAGGCAGGATAAGAAGCAATGGATGGAAACTAACCAAAGAGAGAAGCAACCTAGAACTAAGGAGAAACTTCCTGACAGTTAGAACAATTAATCAGTGGAACAACCTGCCTCCAGAAGCTGTGAATGCTCCAACACTGGAAGTCTTTAAGAAGAGATTGGACAGCCATTTGTCTGAAATGGTATAGGGTTTCCTGTCTGAGCAGGGGGTTGGACTAAATGACCTTCCAACTTTATTATTATTATTATCATTATTATCATTTTTATCAACAACAACAACAACAACAACAACAACAACAATAACAATAACAATAATAATAATAATAATAATAATAATAATAATAATAATAATAATAATAATAATAATAATAATAATAATAATAATAATAATAATAATAATAATAATAATAATAATAATAATAATAATAATTTTCCTGAATTGAAATCTACTTCAGGCCTGTGAGAAACCAGGTGATCCCACTTCCTGTTCATCAAGAATGCCAACTTCCCATATTGTTATTTGCATAATAGTTGGTTAGATGACAAGAAAATATTGTAAATTGAGGTTTGGGGGGTGATTGTCATAAATTGGCGTATCGGGGTTACAACTTCCCAGAATGCTAGCTAGCACAAAATCACAGACCAGCTGAAACACATCCACCTGGGGAAGACAGGTATAGACAATATTTTGATTTTTGAGCCACAGCTGAGATGCATCTAAATCTTGTATTTCTCTAATATATGACAGTATCATGAGAAAAAGGTGCTTTCAGGGGTGAGGCTGGTATCTCAGACTGTATGTCTTTCTTTGGTATCTCGGCATTCTCGAAAGCAGTCTTCCATGCCACACTCAGGGAATGTGGAATGAACCTTTCAGAAGCAATGCTTGTAAGCAACCTCCTGCAGAACACTGAGCTCCAAAGGACAATTCTTCAGGGAACTAAAAATATGAGAGAAGGTTCTCTGGTGACATGATGTATAGGACACTGCAAATGGTCATAAATGCATGGAGGTTGCCAAGTGCCCAAATTACAATCACATGATCACGTGGGTGGTGCAATGATCATAAGTGTGAATATGGGTTGTAAGTCCCCTTTTCCGAGGCCATTGTAACTTTGAATCATGATTAAATAAATGATCGTAAGTCAAGGATCATCTGTGTTAACATTCTACTTGCACTGATGTTTGAATCTGATTCTGGATTTGTAGAGCTCTTTTTGGTTATCATATTTGTGACCCAATCTGAACAGTGATGCTACATAGCAGAGTCATCCATCAGAAAGGGATCAAAAAAGTAAAGATGGGTGCCCCTGCTATACACTCTAAGTAAATCCCCTTTTCTGGTTTCACTCTGTGTAGTCAACAGGGGTACCAAAGGCCTTTGAGATATCTACTAAACATATTGATCTTGTGGGCTGAATAAAACAACTGTAGTTAATTTTAATTTTTCTCCTGCCCAGATATTTTAATTTATGGACATTTTTACACAATTCTCCATCAAAGATTATCTTGCACTAAATATTTTGCTTTACATTTCCAATAAAGTACATCAGATTAATAAGGGTATTCAAAAATTTCTATTTGTCTATTTTTGTTTCCTTGTGGCTCTATTTATCAATCAATTAGAATAGAGATGGAAGGGACCTTGGAGATCTTCTAGTCCAACCATCTGCTCAAGCAGGAGACCCTATACCATTTCAGATAAGTGAATGTACAGTCTCTTCTTAAAAACCTCCAGTGATGAAGCACCCACAATTTCTGAAGGCAAACTTTTCCACTGGCTAATTGTCCTCACTATTAGGAAGTTTCTCCTTCATTCCAAGTTGGTTTTTCTCCTTGATTAGTTTCCATCCATTGTTTCTTGTCCTGCCCTCTGATGCTTTGTGGCAACCTCTCAAATACTGGAATACTGCTATCATGTCACCCCTACTCCTTCTTTTCTTTAGACTAGCCAAACCCAAATCCTGAAACTGTTCTTCATATATTTTAGTCTCCACGCCTTTAATCATCTTAGTTGCTCTTCTTTGCACTTTTTCCAAAGTCTCAACATCTTTTTTGTAATGTGGTGACGAAAATTCCTTACTAAGGCTTTATAAAGCGGTACAAATATTTCACATGATTTTGATTGTATGCCTCTGTTTAAACAACCAAGGGTTGTATTAGATTTTTCGGCTGCTGCTGCACACTGCTGGCTCATATTTAAGTGATCGTCCAATAGGACTCCAAGGTCCCTCTCACAGTTACTGTTTTTGAGCCAGGTTTTGCCTAATCTGTATGTGTACCTTTGGTTTTTCCTATCTAAATGTAAAACCTTGATTTTCTCCACATTAAATTTCATTTTGTTGGATAGGGCCCATTGTTCAAGTCTGTCAATATTTTTTTGGAACCTGAGCTTATCTTCTGGGGTGTTGACTATTTCTGCCAGTTTAGTGTCATCTGCAAATTTGATGAGTTCCCCTTCTATTCCCTAATCTAAGTCATTGATAAAGATATTAAAGAGTACTGGGTCTAAGATTGAACCTTGTGACACCCTATTGCTTATTTCCCTCCATGTAGATGTAGTACCATTAAGGACTACTCATTGGGTATGGTTTGTCAGCCAGTTACAAATCAATCTGGTGATGATGCTGTCTATCCCACATTTTTTCTAGCTTACCAAGAAGTAGGTTGTAGTCTACTTTGTTGAATGTCTTGCTGAAGTCTAAGTATACTATGTCCACATCATTTTGCTGGTCTACTAATTTAGTCACTTTGTCAAAGAATGAAATAAGATTGGTTTGCCATGATCTGCTTTTAACAAACCCACGCTGGCTTTTAGTTAACTTTATTTGTTTCTGTTCGCAAATCTGTTTTTGGAATATCTTTTCCAGTACCTTCTCAGGTATTGATGTTAGGCTGATTGGTCTGCAGTTTCCTGGGTCTTTTTTTTTTTTTTTTTTGAAGATGGGAACCTCAACAGTTCTTTCCCAATCCTCAGGTAATTCCCCGGTGTTCCAGGATTTTTGAAAGATATGGTACAATGGTTCCTGTATAATATAATATATAGTATAATCCTGGTGTAAATTGTATTGTTCTTTCTGTTGTGACCAATACAGACATTGCTATCATAACTCTCATTGCTGCTTTTCAATTATTGCTTTGTTTAGAGAAGACTATTGTTAGAAGAACAGTAAGAGTCAGTTTGGTCTAGTAGTTAAGACATCAAACTAAATCTAGGGGATTCTAAATTCTAATCTCACTTTAGGCACGAAAGCTGGCTGAGTGATGTTGGGCCAGTCACTCTCTCTCAGCCAATTACAGGCTTGTAAAGGAGAAGAAGGTTAGTAGAACAGTGAAATGGTATATTGTAGCATAAGTGAATACTTAAAATTAAGACTTGCTGTATATTAATATGTCTATGAATATGGGAAATATTTCTGAATAGATACATATGAGATATATATATGATCAGCAGGGATCAAAATGTATCATTCTTTACTGCTTGATGTTTTTTCTCACTGGTCTGAATATTTTCAACATTGACGAAGGATATAAAATTAAGTTCAACATTCCCTATGTAAATACTTTAAAAGATCTTATATATGCTGTGAAGATTTAAAAGTGAATATCTATGTTACACAGTGTGATATTTAATGTGAGTGTAAATGCTATATGGACTTCATCCAGTACCTGTAATTCAGTAATGATTAGTTGTATTGATATGATGTAGTAACACCAACCACCCCTTCCCTGCAGACTTTGCTTGAATCTAGACCCTGTTTCTCAGGTGACTGACATATAGCTTTAGTAATAATCCCATTCCAACCACTAGAAAATCTTGCATGAGTTTTAAACACTAGTTTTTAAAAATGAAAAGGTTAGTGTTGGAAAAGGGCATGTGATTCTGGGTATTTTCATCCCGCTTTGAAACATGCCTATTAAAACCATGAAAATTTAGAAATTAAAGTAGCTACTTGATTCTATGCCCTTTAAATCTCAAAGGTTTGTCCCTGGGTAATTCTCTATATACTTTGATTGAAGAAAGCCTGTCGTCTTCACCATCTTCAGGCTAAGGCATCTACGAAAGTGCTGACCAGTGAAAATCACAAGCAAAGAACTGAACTGATGTGCCCTTGGGTTGATGAACTCTGCAAAACATTTAGACAACTTAAGACTTTTGCAGATAATTTCATCATTCCCAAATGTTGAAGTTTTGCACTTCAAGACGTACCCTTAAGCAGGTCAGATCCAAGCACTAAAAAAAAGTGCTATGATAAAGAAGAATGCATTAGCCTTTTGATAAGAAGAAGAGCTGGAAACTATCACTAGAGATGTACAATAAGCTCCCGGGGGTTCTTTCCGTAAAAGATTTACGTATTTCCTCTTCATGCAGAAACCATATCAATAGGCTTACTGGAAGAATGCCAATTTTCTTTATTCTTTATGAAAAGGACAAGCTCTTTATATACAGTATGTTGAATCAATATCATCTTTGTACTATATCAGTAAGACACACCTGTAATACTTCTTATAACACTGCAGTCCTCATCATACACACACACACACACACACATACACACACACACACACACATACACACACTTGCATTGCCTTTGTCAGTTTTGACTTGGCAAGATTTCACATGTGATTTGCCATTCCTTCCTTCCTAGGATTGAGTGTGTGTGACTGGCCCAAGGTCACTCAGATGGTTTTGTGCCTAGGAGGAGGGGGCAAAAACTCATGGCCTCCTGCTTTCTAGCCTGTGCCTTAACCACTAGACCAAAGTAGCTCTCTACAATTACTCTTCCTTGAGCTGTGACAGTTCTGGAGGGATGTCCCTAAGGTTAACCTCTAACTCTTAAAAAGGTGTTAGAAGAACTGAGAACTGAGAAGAAACAAGAAGCAAGCTTTTGCTTATTGAGGAACCTCTTCATTTTTCTTCACAGCCACTCCCTTGGGATCAAATCAAAAGCTGATTTGAAATGAAGGCTACAAAAACAAAATGTCTGGGTGAAGAGAAATGTTAATTGGCTGAATGGGAAGAAGCAATCATAAGTCCAGAGTTTCTTAATCTCCTTTGAATTTGACCTTTTCCTTAATCGGAATGTTTTTACTTCCAACCCAATCTAGTAATTTGAGATAAAGAGTATTTAGCAAATAGTTTGTTGATCATATTAAACAGGTTTATGGTTCTATAATTGGTAGGTTTAATCTTTGTTTTCATAAACAGGGATTAAGGTGGGGAGGATGCCTAGTTAGTGGTGTAATGTGCTGAACACTTATATGGGTTTATAACTGTTACATTGGTAAACAACCAGCATTAGTTCCAGAAATCCCTCAGTAATTCTGAGGGAATAAAATCTCCTATCTGAGTTTATCCACATTTCACTTGAATAATAAGATCCCAGATGTAGACATGGAAAGAAGAGTCCTCTGAGAGTAAGTCACAACTGGATTATCTGGTTATTCCATGTTTCTGTGAGTATTTAGAAGATTGGCTCAGAGCTTCTATCCTTAAGGAAGCTATTAACAAAACATAAGAACCTAAAGAGTTGAGCTTTTCCTCCCATCTAAATCCTAAAAGCCTTCAGGAACCAGGAAAATACTTTGAGAGCATCACTTGGTTAACCTGGAGTGGAGATGTACAGATGGGTATGATCAACATACTCTTGATATCTGACCTAGTATTGATAGATGATCTTATCAATTGCTTCAGTTAGATCTTAAACGGGGGGGGGGAGAATGTCAAGTCAACTTACAAGTCAGGCTTAACCTCCCCCATCAGCTAACCACAGAGAAAGGAGAACAACAGGTCTCTCTCATTCCCAATCATTCCACAAAGATACCATGATGAATGGCATCAAAAGCCACTAGAGATCAAACAGAACCAGAACAGTGACATTGTCCCATCCTATTCTGCCAGAGGTCATCAACAAATATCAATATTGTCTCTGTATTGTATCCCAACCTGAACCCTGATTTGTTGTTGTTGTTAGTTGCAAAGTCGTGTCCGACCCATCGTGACCCCATGGACAACGTTCCTCCAGGCCTTCCTGTCCTCTACCATCTTCTGGAGTCCATTTAAGCTCACGCCTACTGCTTCAGTGACTCCATCCAGCCACCTCATTCTCTGTCGTCCCCTTCTTCTATTGCCCTCAATCTTTCCCAGCATTAGGCTCTTCTCCAATGAGTCCTTCCTTCTCATTAGGTGGCCAAAGTACTTGAGTTTCAACTTCAGGATCTGGCCTTCTAAGGAGCAGTCAGGGTTGATCTCCTCTAGGACTGACCGGTTTGATCACCTTGCAGTCCAAGGGACTCGCAGGAGTCTTCTCCAGCACCATAGTTTAAAGGCCTCAATTCTTTTGCGCTCAGCCTTTCTTATGGTCCAACTTTCACAGCCATACATTGCAACTGGGAAAACCATGGCCTTGACTATACGTACTTTTGTTGGCAGGGTGATGTCTCTGCTTTTTACTATGCTGTCTAAATTTGCCATAGCTTTCCTCCCCAGGAGCAAGCGTCTTTTAATTTCTTGGCTGCAGTCCCCATCTGTGGTGATCTTGGAGCCCAGGAAGATAAAATCTGTCACTACCTCCAGTTCTTCCCCATCTATTTGCTAGGAATTGAGAGGGCCAGATGCCATGATCTTGGTTTTCTTAATGTTGAGTTTCAAGCCAACTTTTGCACTCTCCTTCTTCACCCGCATCAAGAGGCTCTTTAGTTCCTCTTTACTTTCTGCCATTAGAGTGGTATCATCTGCATATCTTAGGTTGTTGATATTTCTCCCGGCAATCTTAATTCCAACTTTTGATTCATCTAGCCCTGCCTTTCTCATGATGTGCTCTGCATATAAGTTAAATAGGCAGGGAGACAGAATACAGCCTTGCCGGACTCCTTTCCCAATTTTGAACCAATCAGTGGTTCCGTGTCCAGTTCTCACTGTTGCTTCTTGACCCGCATATAGGTTTCTCAAGAGACAAATAAGATGGTCTGGTATTCCCATCTCTTTAAGAACTTGCCACATTGGACACCTTCCGACCTGAGGGGCTCATCTTCCAGCGTCATATCTTTTTGCCTTTTAGTACTGTCCATGGGGTTTTCATGGCAAAGATACTGGAGTGGGTTGCCATTTCCTTCTCCAGTGGATCACATTTTGTCAGAACTCTCTGCTATGATCTGTCCGTTTTGGGTGGCCCTGCACGGCATAGCTCATAGCTTCATTGAGTTACGCAAGCCCCTTCGCCACAACAAGGCAGTAATCCATGAAGGAGTACCCTGATTTAAAAGGGCTCAAATAATGTTTCTTCAGGGTCCCTGTGAATCTGCAATCTGAAGATTCACATCTTCTCAACAACCTTCCTGCAAATTTTGTGACAGTCACCTGTCACAACTCAACTCACTTCCTTTTTGTCTCTGCAATCCAGCAGACTATTGCAGGCAAAAAGGAAATTTGTCTGTCCTTTTGTAGAGGGAGCTTGTAGGTTTAATCCAGTAGGCTATAGAAGGACTATAGGTAGAACCTCATTCCTATTTTCCCTGTGCAAACTGGTTAGACTGAGTGCTAAAACCTGCACTCTGTAGCTTTGCCTGCACCACCAGCTAATCACAAACTTATCCCCATTTAACTACTTGAAAATGCTTTAAGCCTATTTTCTGCTGGAAAGGTGAACAGGAGATGCAGGCAACTTCTTGTTCACACTAATGCTTTCTTGATTTGATTTAATAAAGGGAAAGTTGCTTTCTTTTAGCAAACAGAAAAAGATAAATTAAACTGAGAGGTTAATCCTAAATATGTTATCTGGGTAAGCTCCTTTATCACAGCAATAAAGATTACGCAACAACACAAACATTGTGATAGATAAAAAGTCTATTAGGGACTACTTTGCTTATTTATAATGTATTTCTTCCCATTAACATATAAGTGGCTGCTGCTATGTTCTCGTTTTTTAATTTTGACTACCTCTTTCCTGTCTTTTTTGGGCAGAGGGGCAAATATTTTACCTAAGTGGGCATGTAAGAACTAAGAACATCATTATTATCTTCATCATTATTAATATGCAGTAAGAATGACCTCCATTTGCTTCTTATGAAGCTTCAAGAATATCCTTCAGACCCATGAATAAAACCTATCAGCAGTTTGGAAAGAAAGAAAACTCTTGCAGGGAGGGAGAGAGATAATCCTATCTAAAGAAGCCAAATGAACTGAAGGTACTGAACGAGCATGGAATCAAAGTGCCTTTTTCTGGGGACAGAAGAGTGAAATTAAGGTAGAATGGAATGAGGTGACTGGAATCCTAAATGTGACCTTTCTTTCCTGCAGCAATGTTTATAACCCAGCATACTAATGATCACTACTAGTGCTTTAAAAAGCCCTATGAGTCAATAATTTTAGTTTCTGGAGGCTTCAAAAGATACCAAAAGTAATAAATAATAATTGGAAAAAGAAGCAGGTCAAATATCTTTGTAAATCTTAAACAATTCAACTGTTTATTTATTTATGCCACTGACTGATTGGTTGACTGATTGATTTTGTATAGTTCCCTAACTTGCAAAATTGACTTTGGGCAGCTAACATAAGATTTTAAAAAAGGTAAGAAATAAACCTAAAAGAACTAAACAACACAATATAAACAACCCAAGTAGAGGCCAAACATAACATATTCAAAATCCACAACCAATTTTCCAGGCAAGCCATTCCAAGATCCTTCTCTAATACCTTATAGGTATTATAGGTATTATAGAATACCTTCTCTTATAGAAGGCCTAAAAGATTGGCTATCCAAATCTCAAGGATATACAAAGGGCAGGCAGAGAAGGCAAACTTCTGGCTCAAACTCTATCTCTGAAGCCATTCAGAAAGAGAGGATGCAAACAACCCCACCATCTTGCCTCTTACATCAATCCCCAAAGTCTATCCAGAAAGCAAATGAGAGATCAAGGAGAACCAGGATGGTCACACTGTTCCCAGTAATTGCACCTTGGGCCATACTTGTACTTATTTTGGTAGAATGTCCTCCTGGGATCAGCCTATAGGATATAGGGACCAAAAATCAATCACATCACTGAACACACAGTGAGTTATGGGTATGATTGATGAATAAAATGTGCATTTTCATCTTCACTGAGCATAGTCAGAAAGAAATGAACACAGGTTGTGCACTCATATGCACAGCCTTCTCACTAATAATAATAATAATAATAATAATAATAATAATAATAATAATAATAATAATAATAATAATAATAATAATAATAATAATAATAATAATAATAATAATAATAATAATAATAATAATAATAATAAAAATAATAATAATAATAATAATAATAATAATAATCCAACCCCCTGCTCAGGCAGGAAACCCTATACCATTTCAGACAAATGGCTGTCCAGTCTCTTCTTAAAAACTTCCAGTGTTGGAGCATTCACCGATTCTGGAGGCAGGTTGTTCCACTGGTTAATTGTTCTAACTGTCAGGAAGTTTCTCCTCAGTTCCAGTGCTTCTCTCCTTGACTAGTTTCCATCCATTACTTCTTGTCCTGCCCTCAGGCGCCTGGAGAATAGCTTGACTCCTCTTCTTGTGGCAACCCCTGAGATATTGGAATACTGCTATCATGTCACCTAGTCCTTCTTTTCATTAAACTAGACATACCCAATTCCAGCAACGTTCCTGATATGCTTTAGCCTCCATCCCCTAATATCTTTGTTGCCCTTCTCTGCACTCTTTCTAGAGTCTCAACATCTTTTTTACATCGTGGTGACCAAAACTGGATGCAGTATTCCAAGTGTGGCCTTACCAAGGCATTGTAAAGTGGTATTAATACTTCACGTGATCTTGATTCTATCCCTCTGTTAATGCAGCCAGCACTGTGTTGGCTTTTTTGGCAGCTGCAGCACACTGCTGGCTCATATTTAAGTGATTGTCCACTAGGACTCCGAGATCCCTCTCACAGTTACTACTATTGAGCAAGGTACCCCCTATACTATACCTGTACATTTGGTTTTTCTTGCCTAAATGTAGAACCTTACTTTTTTCACCATTGAATTTCATTTTGTTAGATAGCGCCCAATGTTCAAGTCTGTCCAGGTCCTCCTGTATCTTAAGCCTGTCTTCTGGAGTGTTGGCTATTCCTGCCAGCTTGGTGTCATCCGCAAATTTGATGAGTTCCCCATCTATCCCCTCGTCCAAATCGTTGATGAAGATGTTGAAGAGCACTGGGCCCAGAACAGAGCCCTGGGGCACCCCACTGCACACTTCCCTCCATGTAGATGCGGTTCCATTGAGGACCACACGCTGAGTACGGCCGGTCAGCCAGCTACAAATCCATCTGGTGGTGATGCTGTCTAACCCACATTTTTCTATCTTATCAAGTAGTAGGTTGTGATCTACTTTATCAAATGCCTTACTGAAGTCCAAGTAAATTATATCCACAGCATTCCTCTGATCCACTAATTTTGTCACTTGGTCAAAGAATGCAATAAGGTTTGTCTGGCATGATCTGTTTTTGACAAACCCATGTTGGCTTTTAGTAGTGATTTTGTTTGCCTCTAGGTGTTCGCTGATTCGTTGTTTGATTATCTTTTCCAGAATCTTCCCAGGTATTGAGGTCAGGCTGATAGGTCTGTAATTTCCTGGATTCATTTTTTTTCCTTTTTTGAAGATGGGAACTACATCAGCTCTTTTCCAGTCCTCTGGTAGTTCCCCAGTGCTCCAGGATCTTTGAAAAATATAGTTCAGTGGTTCTGAGATCACATCTGCCAGTTCCTTGAGAACCTTGGGGTGTAATCCATCTGGTCCTGGTGATTTGAACTCGTCTAGGCTGGACAGATGCTCACTTACCATTTTCTTGCCTATCTTAACTTGTGTTTCTATTCTGTTTTTTATGGCACTATTTTTGATAGGTTGGTCTGTTTTTTCCCTTTGTGATCCTTTCTCAAGGCTACATGGAAGATATTTACCAGAAGGTCTTTTACGAGATTATTACTGAAAGGTTGTTTAAAATTAAAGCAAATATTGTATATTGCTCCTAAAGAGAGGAGAGGAGAGGAGAGGAGAGGAGAGGAGACGGATTTGATTAATACTACCAACTTTATGGTGCTGATGGGATCCCTACCACTAGTGACATGCACAGTGGATTTTCTTTCTATCATTCTAATGTTTCTAGAAATTCTTTTGCACAGAATTCTAATTTGTATGTATGTGAGCTTTGAAAACTGTTTTAAGTGTTTCAGTATGGATCATTACTTCATATAAACTGGCAAAAACCCACCAGTGATTTAAAACAAAAATCAATTTTGGGAATGACAGTAGAAGGAATGCTCATGGAGTGGAAATCTATGCTGCATGGTACCTGTCAGACAATGTTATCATCAGGTTGTGCAGCAGTTGAGAGTAAGGGCTCATTACCCATTTGCAAGCATTTTAAAAGGTCAAACTAAAGTTGCATTGGCATAGAATAATATCCTTGTCGTCAACTCATACCAGCAAAGAAGATGTTATCTTCTGGGTTAGATTTCCTTTTGTAAAGATAATGTTTTTAAAATATAAACTCAAAAAGAAGCAGAACTCTGTTCAGACACTTAGATTTAAATGTATGATTTTAGTCAGCAATAATGACTAACGTATTACTATTACTGTTAAATAATAATCATTACTAAATGAGGAGCTAGTATGAAATTTCTTCAGGTTTTGTTTTGACCTCAAAACAAAGCTCACAACAAATATTTTGTTTCAAACTGGGAAGATTTGGAATGACTCTTCCAAGGGCAGAGTAAGTTTGAAATGCTTTACACAGAGCATTGAAATGCTTTACACATTCTTAGTGCCCAACTTATCTCTGCAGGAGGCAGCAGTTGGCTGACCTTGAGTGGACTCAGAAGCTAAACAGGCTCAGGCTTGTTTGGTATTTGGATGGGAGACCTCTAGAGAATTCCAGGGCTGCAGGCTAGATTAGGAAACTGAATAAACAGTCTAGAAGAAAACAATGGCAATCCACTTCATTTTCACTGCCAAGAAAAGTACAAGGATGGGTACATCAGTAGTCTGATCAGCTTAAAGAGAACTTTACTTTGATTTCTAACTTAAAAAACCAACAAAACAAAAACGTTCTTTTTCTCTAAACAAGGGACAATAACAATTTAAAGGCAATTAATACTTCCAGTTTTCCTTCTGCTATATCTATGTCATCATAGATTTTATGCATTATATCTGCATTATATCACGATTATGGATTCATATGCCTTTGCATCAGTGACTTTAATATATCTGCATTAACATTCCAGCATACAGTGAGTTTCAATGATTTTAATGGATTTCTGTTGATCCTTGGAAATAGAGAATGAACGTTCACTCCTTACATTAATTTTAATGACTTTTAAAAAATGTATTTATCTCTTTTTAGGTTAGCTAGCACTATACTTGCCTGTTCTTCCAAACTTCTGAAGTGGGAAAAGTTCCTTACCCTTTCATATTCATATACTTTATATACTTTTGGTAAAATTATTCTTGAGTTCACGTCCATGTAAACTGGCCTTGTCTCAACATCAGATTCTGGTAACATAAATAAGCATATATGATGATTAGCTATGCTTTATTAAATCAAACAGCACAACATTCTTTCTGGACTCAATATCTAATTAAAAGCAAGAGGCACTAATGTGGCTGAGCTATTTAATAAATAATTAAATATAAGATTGATGTATTTATTACTGATGTAAAAAAATGAAATAATTGCAAAGCTCCGTTCTTAATCTTACAGTGGGCATTTTGCCTACCAGAAAAGAACTGGGAGAAGATTTCTGCTCAGTTTATTTTGGCAGTTCCCAGATAACTCGACTTTCCCTGTAGGGATGTGCCGAAGATTGAAGGAGGCTTCTGTTCCTCTACTGAAGCTTGAAATCAAGCCCACCTCTAAGCAAAATTGTGAAGTTAGGCTGGTCATCCTGCTTCCACACTGAGCAACTGAAGAAAGCACACAGAAGCCAATTCCTTTCAGGGGAGATCCGCATTTGAGGAAGATAAGCCTTGTCTCAATGAGGCAAGCAGTGGAATTTATTGTCTTCATTGTGTGGAATATGCCATTGTGTGCAGTGTATTCTTTCCAAGATGAGGAAAGGTGAGGACCTAGTGAACATGTTGTTACCTTGAAAACTGTAACAAAATTAATCAAAAGGAGGAGGTTAAGTTTATTGGTTGTACATAATGACCCTTGCAATTCAATTTTCCTAGGAAACTAAGAGAAAAAGCTATATTAAGAAGCCAGCATGGCTGGGGTAGTTATGCAGTTCACTGAACAATGGATTCGCATTGCTATCAGCTGCGCCAAAGTTGTAGGTATGTAAGAAAAAAAAAGAAAAGAAAAGAAAATTAATGATCCTGCAGCCAAAATAGATGCCCAAGAGAAACTGAAATCAGCACAGCAGTTTTGAAATGAGGCTTGGTGGGAGATAAGTGTTTAGGCCATAAGAACAGCAGAATACACTCACAAGACAACTGATCTATACCACCAATGTGGTCAATGAGATGTCTATGAAAGCTGCCCCAACAGATCTTCAGTGAAATGTCACCCTATCATCTGTTTAATAGAAAGGACAGCTCCATGCAGAGTACAGAGTAAGATAGCTAGCAGGTAGCTAACCTGTCCATTTTCACTTGGTTCTTCAATAGATCCTTTAGAAACAAGTGGCCAACTTCCTCTTTTAAAAAAGGTGGCAACACCTGCCCCACAAAGAAGCATTATTCTCCTGAGGGATCCAACCACATGTCACATCCTGGGATGCCTTGACCACTCAGGAGAGACATGGATCTAAAAGCATAGGTGGCCTAATAATTCACACCTCCAGGAACTCTGTCCACTTTATCAGGGCCAACAGGTTTGAAATTAACCTAACAGCTGGAAAAGATTGCTTATCAGGATAAATATTTCTCTGGACCCTCCTTACCCAGGAGGGATTTGAACCACCTTAAGCCAGGCTGCCAGCCAGCTCTTCATGAATTTAACATGGACATAAAAATGTTTCGCCACTTTTATCAATATTACAAAGAAAAGTTTAAGAACTTTAATTGTGCTCGATCAGGTTCACTCATTTTCCTCCAGTCACTCTCTTGGCATCTCTTACCCACTTCATCACCCTCTGAAAGCCAGAGGACTCACAACGATCCACACTCATAGAGAGGATCCTGCAAGCTAATCTGAGCTGTCATAATCTTTCATTCCAGCATGATTATAGCAGGTTGTTCTCTGTCTCTCCTTGTCTCTGTCTCTGTCTCTCTCTCTCTCTCATTCTCTGTTTTTCAAATATTTTAATTAAGGATTATAAATGAAAAGAGTAAAAGCCAATACAAACTATAAAAACTACAAATAGAAAAATAGAAAAGAAAAAAAACTGGGGGGGGGAGAAAAGGACAGGAGAAAGAGAAAAAGAAAAAAAAATCCTTTCTCTTTCATCCCAACAGGTAAAAAAAAATTTAGTAGCTTATCTACAATCTTTAAATACAGCATAATTGTCCCCATGCCTCATCTCTTAATTTAAAAAAAAAATCAAAATATTTCATTAAACGTTCTTTACTAAAAGTCCAGTAAGGACAACCAGATATATTCTCTCTCTCTCTCTCTCCCTCCTTCCCTCCCCCTTTCTCTCTCTCTCTCTCTCTCTCTCCTATATCATTTAGATCTGATAAAATAAGCCACATTTATAAGTTTTCCCTGAATTTTTAAAGATAGTGATTAACTGCTTCAAAAGAAAAACAAACAAAAAGCCCCTAGAGCTAGCTTGCTTGCTGCTCATCTGTTTCAAAACAAAAGTCTTTCAAAATTTAAAAGAAAATATTTTGTAAGTCCAATAATCCTTCGTTTATCACTTCTCATGCAGTTTTTCAAAACCTTAACAGAGTTCTTTTGCACATTCAATAAAGAACACGTATCAAAATCATCTATATTTGGTGACAGTTCAAAGTGACAACAGCACTGAAAAAGGTGACTTATGACTGGTTTTCACACTTATGACCATTACAGTGTCCTCATGATCATGTGATCAAAATTCAGATGGTTGGCGACTGGCATGTATTTATGACATTATCACTTTTTGTGACCTTCTGACAAGCAAAGTCAATCGGGAAGCCAGATTCACTTAACAATTGCGTTATTAATTTAACAACTAACTATGGCAAGAAAGGTCATAAAATGGAGCAAAACTGACTTAACAACTGTCTTGCTTAGCAACAGAAATTTTGTGTTGTGGTCATAAGTCAAGGACTATCTGGTAAGTGATCCATCAGTTCCATTTGTGTTACATTTAAATCCCCCTTCAGAGCAGGATCCAATGCAATTTGTTCTTCTACAGTATACTACAACATACTCTGTTCATTTTGTCAATAAATTCATCCATTTTGTTAAGAAGCTTGGTGAAAGAATAAAAAAGTAACAAAGATTTCTGCTCCACTTTCTTTATCCTCTAACTCCCTCTAGCATTCTATCTTCAGGGTCTCCTTATCATAAAAATACAAAGGCAATCACTATTTTCTCACAAGAAAATGTCTTAATTAATTCAAGGTTATAATTCCAAATCCCTCTGGCCCCTTAATCCCTTTTTTAACTTTCTGAAATCTATACACTAAGTTCCATAGTCCAAGAAATCATGTCTTTTCAAAACTTTTAGAATCAAATTTATGCCATCATTTTCTAATGAGGAGGGAATTCACCAATGAAAACAGTAAAACATTGTCAGTCTGAAATGTCTTACTCTTTCTAATATGCACCCAAAACAAAAAAGGCAAAAAGTGATTAAAACATGGGGCCTGAGGTTTAGTGTACATAAAAGGCTGCTTTGGGAGTATGAACTTGATGAAATTTCAACTCCCAGCCACTCCACTCATAAGCCAATAGTAAAATGGCAGTTTGCGTGCTCTACTCATGAGAAGTAGCTGACCAGAGTTCTGTGGATAATCTTAGCAATCTCTCTTTCTTCTGGAAGGTTTGACTGGTCCAGATCCTGCAGCCAGGTGTGATTTTCCTCATCGTCTTTGTCATGCTAGCTAGCAGAATATCAGCTCATCATGGCCATCACAGGAACTCCATAAGAGGGTTCTCAATATCTGTGTATGTAGTGGGTTACGCACACTTGAAAATGGTTTGGAAGAAGTATTTTAGATTTTTTAAAAATCTTCTTAACGTAGAATAGAATAACAGAGTTGGAAGGGACCTTGGAGGTCTTCTAGTCCAACCCCCTGATTAGGCAGGAAATCCTATACCATTTCAGACAAATGGTTGTCCAATCTCTTCTTAAAAACTTCCAGTGTTGGAGCATTCACAACTTCTGAAGACAAGCTGTTCCACTCGTTAATTGTCCTCACTGTTAAGAAGTTTCTTCTTTGTTCTAGGTTGCTTCTCTCCTTGATTAGTTTCCATTCATTGCTTCTTGTCCTGCCTTCAGGTGTTTGGAGAATAGCTTGACTCCCTCTTCTTTGTGGAAACCCCTGAGATATTGGAACACTGCTATCATGTCACCCCTCGTCCTTCTCTTCATTAAATTAGACATTCCCAATTCCAGCAACCATTCTTTATATGTTTTAGCCTCCAGTCCCCTGATCATCTTTGTTGCTCTTCTCTGCACTCTTTCTAGAGTCTCAACATCTTTTTTATATTGTGGTGACCAAAACTGGATGCAGTATTCCAAGTGTGGCCTTACCAAGGCATTGTAAAGTGGTACCAACACTTCACGTGATCTTGATTCTATCCCTCTGTTAATGCAGCTTAAAATTGTGTTGGCTTTTTTGGCAGCTGCAGCACACTGCTGGCTCATATTTAAGTGATGTCCACTAGGACCATCAATAAGTGCATTTCTTAAAGCAGTGACATGTTTTTCCCAGGATTATAAAGAAGCTTGAAAAGGCTTAGATTCTTTTAAAGTATAGCAGAGAGGTACTGTAATTGGTTTTATTTGCATGAGGACTTGATTTATTCTTTGGCATCACTTTTGAAGAATGAACCCATGCATATATACATAATTAATGTATATAAAGATTGTGCTATTTGTTTTCATTTAAAAATACCTTATGTACACACAAAACAATTCCAAGTAATTCACACAGCCATCAAAAAGGGTGATAAGGAAGCCTATTAAATTCAAGGTCTGGAATTATCTAATGTCTCATAATCCTAGCAACAAGAAGTAAAGGGCTTCCGATCTGGAAAATAGCATTGTTGACTTATGCAGATGTTGGCATCACAACCAGAATCTTTCTTTTTTTCTACTTCTTTTTAGAATAAGTACAATTATATTCATTCATTTATTGGGGCATGATTAAAATGCTTGTGCCTAAAAGGCACTCTATCTCTATTGGTCAGATGGTGGAGACAATGGGTTGCCAGGAATAAGCAGTTGGCAAGAAAACTAATTGACAACCTTCCCAGACTATTTGGCTGGCCAGTGAAAGAAAAAGCAGCTTTAATGGAATGAAGTATGGAGGGAAATACAGGCTATTCAATTGCTGTTTCCATGCTTTTTTAAAACATATGTTTGGTTGGTTGTTTAGATTTCCTCCTGTCTTTCACTCAGATGTTCAGTGCAGCATTTACTGTGCATCTTTCTCCTATTTTTCTTTTTTGCAGTGGAGCAGAGAGTCACTGGCTCAGAATCATCCAATGAGCTTTCATAGAAGAATAGTAGAATAACAGAGTTGAGACCTCCTGGGGATCTCCTGACCTACAAATAGGAACAAAAGTAGAACCATGAGATGGCCTCCCTCAACGTCCTTATGTGATAATTGCCTGGGCATCTCATCCTGGGTGTTCAATTGGATTTTCAAAATTTTAAAAGTAAATCAGGGTAGGCTGTGGAAACAACTCATTGGTGCTCCTTTGTTTGCTTAAGGCACCAAACTGTTTAGAGCAGTGGTGGCGAACCTATGGCACGGGTGCCAGAGGCGGCACTCGGAGCCCTTTGTGTGGGCACACATGCTGTCACCCTAGCCCCGCCTCCCGCCGTGGCCCCCTCCTCACCAGCAGCCTTCCTGGAGGAGAATCGCTCCTGGGTGTGGCCCACACGGAGCAACGCAGCCAAGGACATAGCCGGGCAGCAGGGACACGACTCCACCCTCGCACCTCATAGCATGCAGATGATGCTGTGGGGTGTGGGCAGAGGCCGTGGCTGCCATGGTGCTGCAGGGCTGCCTCGGTGATCTGCTGCGGGCCATGGAGGCGGTACGTGTCCCTGCGGGTGGGCGGGGCAGGGGGTGGGGGGGCGGAGCAGGCAGGGTGGGAGGTGGAGCGGGGGCGGGGGGGCGGTTTTTCAGCACTCAGTCTCGCCATCACTGGTTTAGAGTATTGACAAGTACAGCACAGGCTAACTCACTGAATAGAGCATGGGTGTCAAACTCGCCACATCACGTGATGTATCACGACATATTGCGGCTTCAGTATGATGAAACTGGCTCACGGGCCAGCAGTTTGACACCTCTGGAATAGAGTATAATGTTTCGATGTTTTTTCATTTTTCTTTCATCAATTCATGGATTTTCAGACAAATGTCAGGAAAATGGCAACCGTGACCTAATGCCAGTAATCAATGAACTATAATAATATAGTTCAACTATAACAATAATCAATAAAAAATGAACTCCTAAGGCAGCTTTATAAGTTCTTGACCATGTAGGAACTCTCATATTTCAACTAGATACAGACAGTCCTTGACTTACAACCACTATTACACTCAAAATTTCCAATGCTCAGCAAAGCAGTTGTTAAGTGAGTTTTGCCCCATTTTGTGACCTTTTTGCCACAGCGGTTAAGCAAATCACTACAGTTGTTAAGTGAATCATGCGGTCGTTAAGTGAATCTGGCTTTTCCCATTGGCTTTGCTTGTCAGAAGGTGGTTACAAATGGTGATCACATGACCCCAGGATACTGCTACTGTCATATGTTGCCAAGCGCCCAAATTTTGATCACGTGACCATGGGGATGCTGCAACAGTCGTAAGTGTGAAAACCAGTCATAAATTACTTTTTTCAGTGCTGTTGTAACTTTGAATGGTCACTAAACGAATGGTGGGAAGTTGAGGACTGCCTGTCCTTCAAATTTCCTCTTTCTGTCATTTCCTTGGGTTTCCCTACTAAGTAGAGGGTTTAAGATCACTACCATAAACAAATGCAGTGAAGGGAACAAGGGTTTTTACAAGACTCTTCCAATCCTCTGGTCTCAATAAAGAAGGAGGTGCATGGTGAAATCAGAACAATCTCACAGATCACAGTGGACAATGAAAGACCATGGGGATTGCCCTAGCATTTTCAGGCAGAGATCAGGAGTTGATCAGGAATTTTTATTGTTGTTCTTGATCCTACCACACCCTCCCCTCCCCCCCAAAAAAGTGATCTTTGCACTTTTGGGAAAATGCTAGAATGAAAAAAAAATGTTGGTCAGAGAGAAGGAAGCCTTCACAATGAGCACTCAGGAAGCAGCAGGAACTGCCTTGCTATTGTTGTAAGTGAGGGAGAATAAAAGCAGAATAATGAACTATTCAGTAGTGGTACTTCATTTTTTGCTATTGCAAATTGCATCAGCTACAAGAAGGAGAGAGAGATGCCACAGTTTCAGTTGATGCCCTTTATCATAATTAATAGGCCTACTTCTCCTGGACATTTATATTTACTTTTCCTATTATTGCAATTATCATAAAAACTCTAGCTGGCATTGGCCTAACAGGTTTCCGCATTTTTTTATTCTAGAACTGAAGTCTAGAAAGTAATGCCAAAAAGTGAAAGATGTTTCTGTAATGAGCAAGTTTTTATTCTAGATGGACATTATCTGGTAGAACCCTGGCATTTCTGAACAAGGAAACTTGGTATTGTTCATCACAGTGTTGTACTACTTATTTATAGTTATTCTATTGGAGTAGACAGTTCATAGACCTAACAGAACCATACAGGATGCAAACTGGGGAAAAAAATGATGTTGCCTTTGTTGAATTTCAGATACCATCATTAGTTAGTTACTACTAGATTTTGTAATATGACTAAAGTGCATCACTGAAGAAGCTCTCACTTCTGTGTCTTATTGTATTTGAATAAACACCATAAGCCAACAATGGATACTACTTTTTGTCTGGTGGTACACATTGTGCCTTGTAGATGCATAAGGTACGTATTTCATCCTGTCAAATACCACAAATACCAAAAGTGGGGTTTAAAAATGTTAGTTTCACTCACTCTGATTCCTCAAAATGGATGGTAGAATCACCAATGGGCTTTAGGTTACCCATATCAACTGTGAACAAATCATATGAGCTTTCTGGAAACCTCAAGTTATTAATAAGCAATAAAGGCATACAAATCAGTGAAGAACTGACTCAACTGTGTAATTCACTTAAGATAGACAAATCACTTCAGTTTGGATTTTCAATTCAAATTATTAGCTGATCTGATTTAAGGATTTAATTTGACTTGATAAAGGTTTGTAAAGTGAATCTCATTTTCTTGGAGGTACCTGATTTGATTCAATTCCTCAAATGAATTTGATAATTCTATATGTGCAGGGGTCCCCAACCCCCGGGCAGTGGACCAGTTCCTTCCTTGGCCTGATAGGAATTGGGCCTTGCAAACAGCAGATGAGCAAACAAAGCTTCATCTAAACATGCACGGGATCTAGTTTGCATGTGAAACCATCCCCCCTCCAGCCTGCGGAAGACAATTTTTCTTCCAAAACGGGTTCCTGGTGCCAGAAAGGTTGTGAAACGTTGTGTATGAAGATTTAAGCTGAAGGTCTGAATGTTTTGCCACAATAAATTGTGGGCAGCATTTGTGGATTTGGAGAAAATGAACTCACAACTGAAATAGAAGCCAAGTATTGAGCCAAGCCAAATGAAATAAAACCACTTTTAACATAGAAAATTATCACATTCTATTGTAGCTATTCATACTTCTAATTAAGGACCCATTGTTCTTGCCAATCAGCTATCTAGTTGGTACTATGGGACAGCAAAACCTTCCTGCATAACTGGCTGACCTTGGAGTTGGCAAATCACTTCTCGAGAAAAGAGATAACACTCTTGAGTCAAGCTGCAGCAGAAGCTGTGAAGACAGCTAAGTATGAGAAGTATTTTACATAGAAAATAACAGAGGAAAATGTCATCTATTCCTCCCCACCATTGTAGTAATTTTCCACAATGACACTATAATGAGTCTACAAATCTCCCTCTAATCAAATCTCTGAATCAAAACTTTGCACAGCTCTAATCTTCAAACATTCTATGGAATAAGGCTGTACACTGGTTACAGCTTTTCAAAGGATCCCATGAATAGATCCCACTGCATAATTCCAGGGGAAAAAAGCTAAATAAATGTCTGGCAAGCAAGAAGGAAAGAAGTAGGTTGAAACTCAAAAAGTGCTATCCATATGGACAAAGCATTTTCAAATATATGGATTATAGGTACTGAAAAAGTGATATATCTGAAAGAGGTTCATAAGGGAATTTTTTTTAATTGTTTATATTTATCACTTTAAAAAAAGTAATTCAAGGGCAAAACCAAGAAAAACTTTACAAAAATACTTATTCTTATAAAAATATCTAAAATCAAACAGTAAATGTAAATAGGTTTTAAGAAGACAATTCAAGTTCCATATTGTCCACATGAATGTGAGGGACTGTGCATTAAATGGTACCATTTGTATGGTAAAAGTTAAATAAGTGACAAAAGTGAGTTTTTGAAAAATAAACTAAAGGGCAGCTTTCTTGATGAAAGAACTATCTTTTATAATAAAAGATATATGGTCGCTGTAGACATCGGAAACTTGTCAATCATGTTGACATGATTTTTAATCTAACATAATACTTTTTTCAGAAGTGATGTGGAAAGATTCAAGAGGCCTGCCTCTCCTCCAAAAAGAGCAGGGTAAAAGAAATCCACTTACAAATCCATACATTACACTTTTTTTTTTTTTTTTATCTACAGCGGTTCCTCGGTACTTGACTTTCATTGGTTCTGGGAGGCACAACGGGTGCTAAAACTACATGTTCCAAACAAAGCAGGTGACTTACCACATGACTTTTTGTTTTGACTGGGAAAAGCTTTCCATCTCTTCTTTTTCCTATGTCAGTGACCTTCCCAGCAGGACCTACTTCCTGTCTGCCCTCTGTGGCTGTCTCCCTCTTCCTTTGGCAACGTGCAGAATACCAAAGAAGCTACGAGTACCAGGACAACACATCAAAATGTGTCGAGTACCAAATTCAATGTGTTTTGAAGCGAGGTACCACTGTATGTGATATTGGCAATATTGCTGCTTAAAATGATACTTTGTATACTTTAAACTACAATTTTACAGACTGGAAAGAGAATTGTGTACCCGTCCAGAAAAAAAAAATGTAATATATTACAGATATGAAAGTTTGTTTGCATATAAAAGGCAGCTGGAATGCAGGTAGGAGAGAAATCAAGAAACCTGGAATATTTTTAAATAAATTATGTGAAACAGCATGCTGCTTATTATTTTTCTGATGGCTGATTTTTTTTTTTAAAAAAGATCTTTTATTTTCAAAACTAAACATATACTTGTTCCCCCTTCCTTGGTTGATTTCTGTTAAAATCAGCAGTATTTCATGCATGACATCTAGTTATTGAATTGAAGTATTAAATATAACTGGTTTTATAGATGAGATTTTCTCTAGAGGTTTATTTTACATTCTAATTACAGCTGCTCCGTATGCTTTATTAGGATCATAAGAAGCAAAAAATGGAGTTGTATTACTTCCTGGTCTCTATGGATATAGCAAAAGGCCAGTTTGTTCTCACATTTTCCAGTGTATAACCTGATACATCTCAAATATAAGACGCATATCCCTTTGAAAAGCATTTAAAGCAACTACTTAACCCTCCAGGTTAACTCAAGAAAGGTGGGTAAAGAGAGAATTATGTAATGTTCATTGTTTTTATCAAGGATGGGGGAGTATTGGTTATATGGAGGGAAGGAGAGAGGGAGGACAAAGATACAAAGGAAAGAAATTCAAGCTACAACAAAATGGATTTGCTTTAGAGTTGGGATTTAATTTTAGCAATTTTGCTTGCTAAACCAGAATTCTATAGTAGAACCTGACAGATAAGAATTACGGATCGATACAAACTGTAGGGAATAAATTCTATAGTGAATAATTTAATATGAATTATGTGTATCTCAAATCACTTGAATCCAGAATCCAGAAAGCATCCAAAAGAAAAAGAGGAAGAAAAAGATAGAAGCATAGGCTAAAACATTCTATTATTTTCCCTTCCATCTCAGATATATGAACAAACCATAGAGCTGAACAACAGCAGAGTGAACATTGCTGGCAAAGGGGGTTCCCTTTCCTCCTGTATCTCTCCAATACCTTTCTCTGAATCAGTTTAGAAGTCTATAAAAAAGTATAGCAGGAGGAGAACAAATAGAAGCCCAACTACTGTATATGCATGAACAATGCTTCCTGATGCTGACCATAGGCCATGACTCAAAGAAGGGTGAAACAAGAACTTCTAAATTTGACTTACTTGTGGTGGTAAAATCAATAGAAAACAGGTAGTTTTGATAGATAGATAGATAGATAGATAGATAGATAGACAGACAGACAGACAGACAGACAGACAGACAGACAGACAGACAGACAGACAGACAGACAGACAGACAGACAGACAGACAGATATCAGATTTAATCAATATCTTCCAAATGTTGGTTTTGCTGTTGATTTTGCTATTCTGTTTATAACAGATTATGGATCAAAGAGAGATTCCTTTTCAGTCTCCTTCATCTGAAGCTTTATTTCACATGACACTGAATATTCTCTTAAAAATTATCCTCTGCCATCTAAATCCCAATATATATCAAAGCAACAAAATGAAAATAGTAACACATTAATCTCTACTGCTTGTCTTTATGATTAAACAAAGACAAGCAGAAGAGATTAATACAAGTTCATAAATCAGTATTTCATGGTTTTGAGGTTCAAAGCATAAATCAAAGAAAGGCAGTCTAAAATCTACTATCTTTCCTTCGCATTAATTTGTTTGTGACCGTATAACTTGTGTAGAATGCAATATCTTTGCTGGTTACCTCCTTAAAATAGATCTAATTATTTATTTATTATTTAAAATTGTACAGTTATTTCATGCCATATGATTCTGGGTAACAAATACAGGGTTAAAAACAAATAAAATATGATGGAAATCATTAAAATACATTGCATTGGAGGCAACTCATTATAATAAAACAGTGTCACCTAGAGTCTAGGGTAAGCCTGGGGGGTGGGGGGGAATAAGTCTTCAAATAAGTCTTTAAACATACTCTATTGCTCTCATCATATGAGCAGAATCAATTGGAAATGGACAGTCCCACAAATATTCAGGACCTATGCCAGGAGTAGGGAACCTTGGCTCTTTTATGACTTGTGGACTTCAATACCCAGAATTCCTGAACCATCCATTCTGACTCAGGAATTCTGGGAGTTGAAGTCCACAAGTCATAAAAGAGCCAAGGTTCCCTACCCCTGACCTATGCCATGTAGTACAGGTATTTCTATGAAAAGGGCAGGAGGCAAAACGTGGCAACGAAAAGACAGATGTTCTTTGAAGTGAGGACTTTTAATCCTTTAGATTTAAAATATAAGCATTTTTTAAAAGTTGTTATCAGTCAAGTCCTGTGAAGCTGATATGCTCACAAAATAAGAACCACTTAGATGTCTGGAAAAATCAGTACAGGTAGTCCTGGATTTGCAACAGTTCATTTAATGACCTTTCAAAGTTACAATGGCATTGAAAAAAAGTGACTGATGACCGTTTATCCCACTTACGACCGTTGCAGCCTCCACATGATCATACGATCAAAATTCAGATACTTGGCAACTGACTCATATTTATGACGGTTGCAGTGTCCTGGGATCATGTGATCATCTTTTGCAACTTTCTGACAAGCAAAGTCAATGGGAAAGCCAGATTCACTTAACAACTAACTTTTAGTTACTAACTGTTACTAATTTAACTGCAGTGATCCACTTAATGACTGTGTCAAGAAAAGTCGTAAAATGAGGCAAAATTCACTTAACAAATGTCTCACTTAGCAACAGAAATTTGGGAGACAATTGCGGCCATAAGTTGAGGACTACCTATATTGGTAGTAGGGTAATGCACAGAAGTTTAGGTAGTAGGATAAAGCAACAGATAGACTACCAAAGTAATGATGCCACATAACTTGCACTTTGTGTAACTAGGCCAAGTTATCTTTCTCATGCTTATCCTGGACTCAAGAATCTTTTCCGTAATGGCCCTCTTTCTTTCCTTAATTATTTTGCTGCTTCCCCTGCATTCCCAAGCTTTATTAAGCACTCTCTCAGAATCTCAGGGTTTTTTTATTTAAAAACCCCTGCCTGCTCCATATTTTATTGTAATGTTAGCTTAATTTTTCCTCTTTCCTCCAAAAATATCACTCTTCCTTTAATTGCTCTTTGTATCTGTAGAAAATGCTATAAGCCACCTCTCTGTTGTATTAATATAATGTCCATTATTAAGACTAGGGCACCATGCTTCCCCTTAGTCTCCTAAGCAATACTTGTTTTTTTTCAGGGGAAAAAAATAGGAATAATTTTCTACTGATTTCTATGAGGGGGAGGCATTGCCAAAATATTCTTAGGCTTGATAAAAACTTTGGAGAAAAGCCCACAGCATTTGTATTGCAGGAAAGTGTTCATTGCAGCTTCATCATTATACTTGCTAGAACAGAAGTCTTCAAACTTGGCCCTTTTATGACTTGTGGACTTCAACTCCCAGAATTTCTCAGCCAGCGTGCCTGTGCTAGAATGTTCAATGGTTTCTTACACTGACATGACTTCCAAGTTAGGGCTGGTGTTGCTGCAAAGGCTCACACTGGTTATTGCTGCTGCTGATGAGCCAAGTAAATTGTCCCTTCCTTAAAGATACTCTGTGCACTTTCTAAACAAAATTAAAAACAAAACAAAACTGCAAGCTCTGCCATAAAACATCTGACCACAAAGAATGCTGATTTAGATAAGTAGAGATGCTGAGAAACAAGGTATTAACTCTAAGGGAAAGTAACATTTCAATAAGACATATTCAAAGGCCACTTTTAACAGAAATAAGTATTTGTATTATGTCAGCATAATGTCATCACTAACATGCATTTCACCGATCAAATTGCTTGTTATATTGGTTAAATGTCAGATGTATTCTGTATAAGCCTATACAGAGGGGTTGCATCTTGATCCATTTTAAGTTACTTGTTTGCTTACAATATGAAAATAAGTCAATTTGTGCTTCAGTGAAATTGTATGCTGGTCACTTGTCCAAATGAGTTTGTGAGTGAGAGTGGTTTCAGCTATGGAACACCACAGATATTGGATTTGTTGCCAATAGGTTTCTGGTATAGGTCAAAGTGCTGTTTTTTTATTTATAAAAAGCCCACATGACTTAGTTCTTAAGTATTTTTAGGTTAAGGCTGCCAAGACAGGAGTATTTTTTTTGGGGGGGGGTGTTTCAAATTTACATGGAACTGATCACAATAGCTGTCATGTTTTATTTGTTGTGTATACTTTTATCAAGATTTTCTGTTTGTTTTTAAATGTGATTTTATGCTTTAAGACAATCATAGCAAAAATATCCATAAGTCATTTAGATTTAATAGTACATTAATAAATAATGGAAAAGATAGATGTGGTGTGCCCAAATAGAGCATTTAAATATGAATTTCTAGGGAGCATGGGGCATAACTTATTACATTCATGTCCTGTCCATTTGTCTTTATGTAAAGTGAATGATCAGCTAATAGACCTTTGTGGTATGCTTTTGCAGAGTAATCCAACAGGCTAATATGAAAATGTTGAACCTATTAAATTGCTGCTTTATTATTTTCAGGGATAACCTTTAATATTTAAGCAATGGCCTTGAAAATACATTGCACATGAAGGCAAAAAGAAACACACCAAAGAATGGAAAACCTGATCCTATGGCATTAGGAGGGGTAGAGAATGGGGGTTACCCTTCCAGATGTTGCCAAATTATACTTCCAATCCACCCAGCAGTATGACTAATGATAAAACATCCTGGAAATTGCAGTTTAACCACTTGAAGTGTTGGCCTACAAAGAGAGAATCACAGGAATGGAAAGTTGAGATAGCTAGTTTGAGTACCATGAAGTTTTTATCAAAACTGCTTCATCTACAGCATTCTTGTGCAGTTGAATAGACCTCAGAAGTAGGTAAAGAGACTACTCTTTCTTTTACTTTTAAAGAACTATCCTTTTTAATTTGTGCTTGATCAACAAGCACTGCCTCTTTTGACAGGTGATTGACAGCTCACAAAGGATTTCTGTCTAGAAAACTGCTTATGAAAGGGTTTCATTTCTAATTTCTGCCAGGTAAGTATGCTGAGCAAGGACTGGCATGTCAGCAAATCATTCTCATCTTCTCTGATGTAAAAAACACCTACTCATATCTTGTTCCATTAGAAATACAGTCAGTTTGCTAGCCTCCAATGGGAAGATTAAGCAGTCGGTAAAAAAGCAGCAAACTACTGTACATCTGAAAATGTTGCCAAGAAAGCTGTCAGGATCTGTCCATATAACCAGTGGGCGACAGAAGTGGCTCAAAGGATTGTAACAACAATATCAACTGCCATCAGCACTACCATAACAAAATAAATTGCATGGGAGGAAAAATATAAGGTCAAGAAGGTGAAAAGAAATAAGGAAGAAGAGGGGAGCTGATCTACTGACAATAGAGTAGGTAATCTGATATGGTTTAAATAAGTACAGGTAGTTCACGACTTACAACAGTTCATTTAGTGACAACGGCACTGGAAAAAGTGAGTTGTGACAATTTTTCACACTTGCAACTCTTGCAGCAACCCCATGGTCACGTGATCAAAATTCAGACATTTGGCAACTAACTCATATTTATGACGACTGCAGTGTCCCAGAGTCATGTGATCCCCTTTTGTGACCTTCTGACGAGCGAAGACAATGGGGAAGCCAGATTCACTTAACAACCCTGTCACTAATTTAACAACTATAGTGATTCACTTAACACCTATGGCAGGAAAGGTCATAAAATGGGGCAAAATTCACTTAACAAATGTCTCGCTTAGCAACAAAAATTTTGGGCTCTACTGTGGTCGTAAGTCATAACATTTCTAATTAGCACAGTCAGTGGTAGTCTTTCCTTTTGGGGAAAGCTGGGCATTTTTAGTGTAACATCAAACTTCTCGGGATGCTTTTTTTCAGACATTACATTTTTAGCATGCATCAGAATTATACTGAGAGTGAAAGAAAGACTATCTTGGATATAAGTGCTACGGCAATGAACTTATGCTGCTCTGTTACTCTATTACTTACAAGCAAGTCAATATTACCTTTTCAGTGGGGAGGGATGATGAACCACAACTCTCAAGAAAGAGAAAACCGATATCACAATAACTTATGAGATGTGACAAGGTCAGGAAAAAGGTTTCACAGATTCCGTATATTCTATTCCATGAGAATTCACAAGATTCTAATTTTGTTTTTGTTGATTCCCAGCTGAATTCTAGCAGGATTTTTTAGACTTTGGAGTAGCAGAGAAAATGCTTGTGCATTCAAAAATAAATGAAAAGTACTTTTTTAAAATAAAACACAGACACATACATACATATATATATATATATATACATATATATATATGTATATAAACCTTTTGCCAATATTATTTATGTTTTACCATCAACAAATATTAAAGCAAACAACCATTCTCATGAAAATATACTGTATGTCAGAACTACAAAATTAAAAGAAGTAAATATAAACATAGCTAATGTGATAGTGTTAATTGGTCCTTACATACAAATTTATCTTTGAGAAGAAGTCTGTATATCTGGTGGGTAGATGTACAGTATGTGGTAGGTTCAATTAACATATTTATTTTATTTGCACTGATATCACTGGATTCGGCTTTCCCTGTTGCAAAAACATAATTCCTCAGTTTCTGAAATAGAGTATTCTGTTCACATCCCAGCCACGTTTCTCTGTGTGTGTGTTTTCCTGAAATGCAATTCAGGATAAACCGACAAAAATTATAGTTTTCAGACACACTAAATCATATGTAATTTATTTCTCTCCCACGTATTTATCTGCATACACAAAGCAGCTAGCAACATAGATAAAAAGCAATAATAAAAATACACTACAAAAATGTCAACAATTGAAAATAAACTACAGAATTATCTATTAGCTGGGACCAAAATCTTGAGAGGTATTAATCTTGAAATTCATAGATGAAATTTTGGGCTATTGGGCTGCTAAATCAAGATTCCTGTTTTCTTCTCCCTACCTGAACATTTAAAATGATGGCAACATTTTACTTTGCTATTCCACAGATATAATCAGTTCACTTTCATCTTTGTATGTTTTTGTTTCTTTTTTGTTAATGGATACGTTCAAATAAAAATTAGAGAAGTGTTCTTGTCCTTTCTGTAATTAACTTTGCACACCTTTTGCAGCAGATTGATGGACCTATATAGTAATTTATAATATCAAGGGCACATCATCTTACAGCAAGTGGTAATTCAAAGTAATCTGTTCATAAGAAAATTCATTGCCTTTGAAACCTTATGCTACATTTCTGTTAATTGCACTTCAGATTAGATATGAGTAAACAGCATGAAAGATGTATGCTTAAGTACAATTAAATTTAAGCCTGAGCTATTTAACTTGATCTGGTTCATTTCCAATATGTTCTACTTCTTATACATAGTCAGTCTGGTGGCTTAGCTACAGTTCTCCAAGTCTGTAGGTGCTATTAGCAAATCCCAGGTCAATGAACAGGAAATCATATAACATCTTTGTCCTTATCCTTACCGAGCATGCCAATCTGGTCCATGTCACTGTGACTGGGATGGATGAAAAGAGAAGATATAAATCCCTTCCAGATATGTTTACCAATAATTTGCTCTCAAAGAATTTGATTTTCTGGAAAGGTGCCAATTCAGCTGCCTGTAAGATTTGTGATTCAATATAGATTCTTAGAAACATGAGACAGGAAAGTAATGCTAGTGATGTACTATCCATTTTATTGTCCAACATGAAGTAGGTTTCTCAGCCCTACTTCAGGATGATAAGAATTGAATCTGGGACCTTTTGCATGAAAAGCATCCTCTACTCTGAATTATGCCATTTCCCAAATTTAGCCTTTATCTAAAGTGAAGTTTATATCAGTATAAGTGCGATGGACAATCTTTTTTTCTCTGTTTATATTGCATAATTGGAAAAAGAATCAAAGGATTATTACTGCTTTTCATCTCTATTGCACTTTGTCTATGTAGATTCTTGGTCATCCAGGTCATAGTTATCCCAAAGATGCTTTTTCATGAGGCAACTGGACTTTCTTGTTTTTCTTTGAAGACCCCACCATCCAGTCAGAGCTGAAGAAGCTTCTTGGATGAGAAGCAAACTGTCTTCAAAGAAAAACAAAAAAGTCCAGTTGCCCATGCAAAAGCACCTTTGGGACTCTATTGCACTTCATCTCTATTCACGGAATGAACTCAGGCCTAGAACAGTGCTGTTATATTTTTTTCCCTAAGCTTTGTCCATTCCTACACATATGAGGCTGGCCATGTGGCAACAAAATAGTCCTTTAATTGAACCATAGTACGCTGAGCTATAAACCAACCACACAATAGACTGAGTCCCAAACTAGCCAAGCGCTAGCTAGCCTGACATGTTTTATAACCTCAGTGTGGATGTAGAATTATGTCTGGCCTGCTCCACAGTTCTGCAGCAGTTTTTGCTATTGGGAGAAGTCCTGCTGGGGAAAGACTCCTTGTCTGTCTGATTGATTTACACCCCACTTTTCCTCCAATAGTTCAAGATGGCTTAGAGAGGGGTCTCATTTCAATGAATTCTCAAAACCATGAGTTACTATATGTTGGACTGAGAAACAGGAACAGGCCAAAAATGACCTAGTGACTTACCATAGTTAATGATGGACTTGAATTTGGGTCCTTCAAGTGCCAGTCTAACACTTTGACCACTATACTACACTAGCTCTCAAATATTACCACAGCTATTGTGCGCTTTATAGAGCAATTATGGTGCTGGTAATTTCTTTCTTTTTGAATGGGGTTCAAACAAATTGGTTAGTGTTCCAGAGATAAATAATCTATTTTCTTCTTTCAGCAAACATTGCTTCCAGTCTAAATAATCCAGATTCTAAGGTTTTTTCTGCAAAAGAAAAAAAAAGAAAGAAAAGTAATAAAAGCCACCATCCCGGGTAATTATGATCATTTGCTACTTTTTTCTAAAAAAAGAAAAAAAAAGTCTCCCTATTATCAATGGAAAATATTGTTTGATTTTAGATTTATTGAAATTCTATAGTATAGACGCATTTAAACCCACCCTATTAGTGTAGTCATTTTCTGTAAAAGTATATAGTTTTTAAAGGAGGAAATACAGTTTTGCTTGAATAATTTACATGTTAACTGTGATCAATGCAAATTAGTCCACACAACACCATGATTCCTTTTGTGTATATTTTGTATATTGTCTTGGAAAAGGGAAAGGGCTAATAAAAAAATGGATGAATAGGCAGAACAAATAATTTGTCATACAGATTGCTTTTAGCAGCAGAGAGTAATTGATATTGACACATTATATTAAATGCTCTGCATTTTCAATGCAATTGTCATCAAACACTGAAGTTTTGATTAACCTCTCCCTAAAGTGAATACTGCTTTGAACAAAGTGAACTTTTCTTACTGAATGAATGATTTATTTATTAGATTTCTGGCAACTACGCTCCAGATTCTTGGTTACTTAGGCTTAATCTGATACATGAAATCATGTATCATGTACAAAAAAGAAATATAAAACAGTATAAAAATGCAACAAAACACATTAAAAACACTCCCCCCCAGTAACAAATCCAAAATTAAAAAGCAATAAATAAATGGTCATATATCACAAGTCAAAAGTTTTCCTAACCAATTTCTATAAACTATTTTATGAAAATGTAACATGGTGGGGGGCTGTTTGAATGTCAGCATTCTAAAAAGAAGCAGCACTCTCAAGTCTGCTTCTAGTGAAACTGGAAATCCACATGCTGGTTCTCCCAGGATATATAAATTGGGTGGGTCAAGACTGGTTGGAAAAGACATTCCTGGAGATACTTCAAATCAAGCCATGTCGAATTTTAAAATCAAGCATTTTTAACTGCACTGAGAAGCCAACAAGAAGCCAGTGCAAGGCCTATAGTATCAATGCTAATGTCACATTATATACCAAACATTAACTGGGACTTTCACTTCTATAATAATAGAAGTTTCAAACAAGTTTTTTTTTTAACAAAAAACCTGTCTCATCTAAAAAGATTGCAGTGATGAGAACTTCATTCAGTTGCTGGGTTCCCTGCTCAGACATTTGGTCTTACTTAATCTACCCATTTAAATTTTTAAGTGACCCAATAGCCAAAGGTTTCTGGGCAATTTACAGTAAAACAAACTAAAACTGTAATTCAAATACAGACATATATAATAAAATCAAGTCAAGTGCAATATAAATCCCCATACAAATTATGTAGCAGCAAGGCGATCACATAAAATCTAAAATAATAAGAATGAATATATAATTAAAAGTCAATTAAAAAGCCTGCAAAAATAGAAAGGTGACACCAGAATGATGCTAAAGTGGGGAGGGGCTTCAATAAAACTGATGTCATCTCCCATCCATCTATGCCACGGGTGTCAAACTGCCGGCCCACGGGCCGGATGCGTCATGCCGAAACCACGCCTACCCCAGCTCTGGCAATGGGGAAAAAGTTGCGATATGTCACAACACATCACCTGACGTGGCGAGTTTGACACCCCTGATCTATGCCTTTGTATAGATGTTAAAAAAGAGTAAAGAGAGGAGAAAATTGTCCCATTGTTCTTTCGAAATAGACAAGATTACTGAACTGACCCCTCAGGAATTTAACAATGGATCTTGTAAATAGAAATAGAAAGAAGTCATTCTTGCTATAGGTAAGTAACTATAGCAACTCTCATCATGATTGATAATCAGTGAGGCAATTTCTCTAATTGTTCAATGCCAATTTATTAGCTCATTTCTTCGGTATTTAATTAAGTGCAGTGTGTCCTACAAATGCACAACCCTGAAAATGGAAGATGCTGATAATCTTTAAGTTCAGAAGAGATACTTACCCAATCTTTGGTTAAAATAGCCTAAGCTGTTTTGGATTGGTTGAATGATTATGTGCTATCAAGTCATTTTCAACTTTTAAAAATCACAGTTCTTTCAGGACTCTGAAGGGTATACTCATCTCCACTCTAAATGAGTCCATCCATGTTGCTGCTGGCAATCCTCTTCTTTTTCTTTCTAACTTTTCCATCACTAAAACCTTCTCCACTGAGCTAGATCTTCATTTAATGTCTCCGAAGTAGGTTAATTTGAGCCTGGTCACCTGTGCCTTGTCAGTGGAGTATTTCTTGATTGCTTGTTCCATGATTGCTTGTTGATAGTTGATCATAAAGGCAGAAGGTATCCACCAATTCATTATCTCCACTGCCAATTCTAACAGTAATTGACATTAATTTGGTCCTTTTATATTTAATTTCAATCCATTTTTTTTCACTTTGCTTTTTGACTTTTATTACTAGGATTTACGGATCCTTTGCATTTTTGGCTATCAAGTAGCATCATCAGTATAGGACAGGTTGTTGATGGTTCTTCTTCCAATTTTAAAACCATCTTCTTCCAATTAGCTTTCCTTAATATAATATACATAACTTTGTCACATTTATTTGCTAATCTGAAATCAGTCTGTACACCATGTTTTGTCTGTACTGTGGCTTCCTGACCTGTATATAATTTCCCATGAGGACAATGAGATATACTGAACACTTTTCTGACCAATTTCCACAGCTTGACATTATCAACACAATTGAAACTCTTTCTGAAGAACCTACTGACTTCTTTTTGCTATTCTTTGGCTTTGTCAATTATTAGATAATAATTGCGAAAGTATTCAGCATGCATCAGCAATAATGTCTTGTGTTTCTTGACCTTTTCTAAAGCCAGCTCAAAACACCTGATGTCTCTTTTTCAATGTAGGGCTGCATTGAATGATCTGTCTGGGTTTTATGAACAGTTGGTTTATGAACTGATGTTCACTAAATCAGTTACCTATTCTTGTACAATGTTTGATAAAATTTGGAACTATTTTCATATGTATGTGTGCCGCAATTATTTTGAAAGATGATGAATGATTCATGGATGTGAAATACTTTCTAGGTTTAGAGTGAAACCTCTTACTTAGTTTTCAACACTAATACACAGAATAAACTGCATTTTAAAATACTGTTACTGTTAGGTGCTATATGAAATAGACTCTAACAGAAAATGCCATGAAAATTGTCCGTTAACATCAAGGTCCTTAAAAGACTTGTCATTTTAATGGCATAGGGTCACTATTTCAACCATTTCTTCCTACAGCTTGTTTGCCAATGATGCAAAACAGAAGTCTAGATAGTGATCCTGAAATTCTGTAGCAGATGAGAAAATGGTTTGCATTTAAAAAAAATGAAAGTAGAAGAATCATTAACAGTTTCCCTTTCAAAGGTTGCCTTTTCATCTGCATTTGTAACTCTATTTATAAATAGTAATAACCTGGGATATAACCTGGAAATGCACATCTTGAGCATTTTATTTCCTGTTCCAGACATATTTGCTTCGATTTTCAATCAATTCAGGTCTTCATTAAATTTGAATTATGGACAAATTAAGTAGAGTTTAGAAAAGCAGTCAATTTCACATACTACTATTCAAAGTTTATTGTTTAGTGAAGAATTATTAAGACTTATCACAGTGTTTTTTCAAGTTCAGGCATAACAGTTGACTATAGTTGGTTAAAAACTCACTGGAAAAGTCCAATTATCTTCCTACAATGTCATTTAGCATTGTGGTGAACATGGCCTACATGGTAATGATAGTCTGTGAGTTGTACACATACAAAAATTAGGAAGACATTTGCTCAAATTCACTATTAGAAAAGAAAATACATTCAGGATTGACCTGAAGGAAGTTAAATGAAAAATCGTTACTGAATTTCCAAATCACAAAGAAACAAATTTGAAAAGTCTTCCTCTATTTTGTATAGGTAGCTTTAAATAAACCAAATATTACTGTTCTGCTTTCTCATATATTGAAAGTAACAATTCCATATGAATAATAACTATCAACTATCAACTTAGTATAGGCTGTAAATACTTCATATGCAAGCACACAGATAAACTTGTTATATGAACCTAGTTTGCTTTACTGCTTCAGTTACCTAAGCAATATATTGGTTCATTGGGGCAGTGGTCTCAAATCTTTCCAGCTTGGCATACTGGCAGAGGCATACTGCACACTCACCCACCACTTCTATGGCCCAGTTCCAAATGGGTTGTGGCCAAGCACTGGACTGCAGAACGGGGGTTGGGGACCCCTGCATTAGGGAAGACAGTACATTTATCATAATAGTCCTTCGCAGTGCTTTTTTTGTCATAGAACGCACTGGAATAGAGTTCCGGCATCTTTTTTTCAACGGATTTTCCAAGTTTTAAAAGTAACTTTTGAAAATTTGATGTTTGGTCCATGTGGACTTGAATCGCCCTGTCGAGCATAGCAGGCCAGCGGCAAAATCATTAAATGGTGCATGCAGGCTGCTTGTGTGTCGAGTCTAATGCATGCGTACTTCGTCCGCGCTGGTTGTGATGGCGCTGCTCGGCTTGTGGCACTGCTCGGCTTGTGATTGGTCATGTGGTAGCGCACTGAGTGCTTACTGCAGGCAGCGACTGTTATGTTTCATTACATAACTGATGTGTGTGGGTGTGTGTACAGTGATTGACTATGTGTGAAAGGTAAATAATTTCTTTATTTTAAAAAATCATTGGTGAATTGAAATTTTTTTTTTAATTTTTAGTGTAAAATTTACTATGAACATTTGCCTTGCCTTTTGCCTTAAATACAATAAAATAAATTTCTATTAAGAACTGAATATATAATTTTTTAAATAAAAGATTAACAAGATGTGAGTTCCAGCACCTTTTTTCTTACAAAAAAAGCACTGGTCCTTCCCTCAGAGATTATTTGCAGGCCTAAGAATACTATACTCAGTGCTTTTTTTGTAAAACAAAAAGGTGCTGGAACTCACACACATCATACAACCCGCCTTGCCTATCCTACAAGGTTCCATCCAAAAAAGGTGCCGGAACTCCGTTCTTGGCGTTCTATGACAAAAAAAGCCCTGACTATACTATATTACTAATGCTATGTACTATAATATTAATAGTGTGCACCACGTAAAGGAAAGTGACAATAGTTATCATAAACATAGAAGCAAAAGCTGATGAATGAATTCAGTTCTATCAAGGTGGGTAATAATAGTAAGAACAACAGCCTTTTGATATGCATAGATAACAGGCATCAGTCAATCAGTCAAACAGACATAGGTAACAATCAATTAATTTTGTACCATTTACATCAAACACATCTCAAAGCACTATACAGAATATCGTGAAAAAAAAAAAGAAATATATTGCAATAAAATTCAAAACATAAACATTTGTTTTAAAAAACTGTAGAAGAAAAATGTCATTCACCCATAATGTTCACCTAGAAAAAAGGGGGAATGAAGAGAAGGATCTTTAGTATGTATCCAAAACATGTCATGGTAGACAATTTCCCAAAATGGTAGGAAATTATTTTCACAGAATGAAGTACCAGAGAAAGTCTGCTGATAAGATCATAGACCAGCACTACAGAAGTCCCAGTACAAACAGCAGAACTTTCTTGATGTTCTTTATAATATTAGTGAAGCATTGAAAAATCAATGGTAATAATTTAAAGGCTAACCAGCTGATGTAATATGGATGATGCAATGACAGGATGATGCAATGATAGGATGATGCAATATTAGGAATGACTCAGCAGGGTCTGTATCTGTGCCTTTAAGAGGCTGAGTATAAAAGGAAAGTTTTTTCCTGGAGTTTTTCTCTCTCATCCGTTCGACTGCTGTAACTGCTGTGTATTAGAGTTTGCTGTTTCACCACATATATGTATCTTATTTCTAGTGTATATTTGTAGATAGTGTAATATAAACCACATTTAAAAACAAACCACTGTTTACTATATTTACTCCTGAGTTACCTCAGCGCAATAAGACTGTGCATGCTCTGACAGGGTGGAATATGGTTATGAGTTTTAGAAATAGGATCCCCCCAAAAAAATCCAACAGTAAAGGGAAAGTTATGCATGATATTCATCACACACTTCTACCCATCTTTATGTGCACAGTTCAAGAGGTTTCTCATCATGCGGTGGTAATGATTTATATCAATATTCTTCGGTTTCACGCCCTGCAAATGTCTTGGGATTCTAACTCTTGGAATTCTCAGTCATTATATATAGCATAAGAGAGGTAGAGAATTATGTTCCAAATGGATACACTCCATCAAGACACCGAGACATTTCTACAAACATGAATGAACATGATTCGGAGAAAATACTTAAGAACTGATTTTATGTTATAGGCAAAGATCAACATCTAATAAATCTTAGTGATGGTACCATTATAATAAGATATATTGTAGAACAAAATGCCCCATTTTCAGTTTTAAAACTGAAACTCATACCATTTTAGATGTCCAAATGTAGTTTATACCAGATTGCTGGCTAAGTGCACTGGGGAAAAAAATTAAGATTCATGGTGTATATTTGCAAAGATTCTTTGAACTCAATTCGCAGGAAAAGATTGATTTGGTGGCAAAACAAGAAGAAATAAAATGTCTTCTTTCCTATACCAGAAGCTTTATAATATCCTTCTCTTCATTGTTCTTTTGCCATAAAACAGAAAGGCATCAGGATTTTAATTATCTATTCCTGCAGAATGTGTGAGACACTAATATAGAAACCTAAAACCAAACAAAGCTTTTATATGTGAAGATACTTCTTACTCAAATTTATTGATGCCCATCCCATGGAGAATTGCATTTTCCCTATGTACAGCCATAGGTTCTCCAACTCTCTGATACTAGTTTTCAGCCAATTACAACTAGAGCAACCGCAGTGGATAATAACTGTTGATGACAACCTGGCTATAACGGGGAAGAAGTTTAAGTAGTCTGAACTGAAGACTACTTCTTGGATGAGAAGTGAAACTTCTTCAAGTCCAGTTGCCTTTTGAAAAGCACCTTTGGGAAAACCATGACTGAGAATCTACACAGATGTTTGGTCTTTCCTTTTTCCCCCTGTGCTTTCCAATATGAAAACACTTCTCTTTTTTCTAAAATCAGGAGAAGGTAGAATAAACAGTTGTCTGCCAAGGATGGTATCTTAGTTGAAGTATTATTGACAATTATTCAGAAATTTAGGGGTTTTTTTTTCAAGCTACTGATAAGGTGTACCATCAGACTATCTCCAAGCAGTATACTATTGAAAACCCTTAGGCTTTGTAAAAGAATAAAAGATCATAAACACTAAATATTTTGAGTTTCAGTATAAAAAGAATGATCTGTAAAACATCCACAGGGTTCCAACTAGTGAAGGGATGTGAGATTTTGTCCCGGAGCTTTTAGCATTTATTAGAAAAAAATCTGAATTAGACCTTATGCCCAATTATTTTACTCAGCTATAAGTTGAAAGGCACTCTTACTTACTTGCCTCTTTGACAGTTTTCTGTAGTTATAAGAGACCTACCAAGAATAATTTTTAAAAAATCCCCAAAATCAGAAACAAAATCCATTTTTTTTCTTATGTTAGCAGTATGCCCATACCAGACATCCCAAATTCCTGTTTAAAAATAACCTGTACAAAAGAACTATGCAATTAAGGGGTTTTGAAAAGGGTAAATATTCTAATAGTCCTTTCAGGCCAATCTCTGCAAGAAATGTTTAAATGCTTCCATTGTGACGTTTACATTTGATTTAGCAACCTAGCTATTGATATCCTCAAAACTCTAGACAGAATAAGTCAAGAGGTGACTTTTTAAAGGCACTAATCTGCTCAGCAATCCCAAGAGATTTCCACATAAGGGTTGCAGTAGACAAGGACATTTTTAGAGGAAGCTTTCTAATCAATGTTTCATGGAGGGCCCAGTTTTCTTAAGAAGAAGCAAAGGTCAGTTGGGCCACCTAGGTTGCCAATGATAAATGTTTTAAAACTTTTTTTAAATAATTTAAAAGATGACCTTATTAGGCCAGTGAATTAATATAGTAAGTATAAAAAGTGTACAGATATGATTTTTAACCCCCCCACATACACACATTAACTTATAGCTGGGTAAAATAATTGTGCATGAGGACTAATTCACACGTGTGTGTGTGTGTGTGTGTGTGTGTAATCAGTGTGTGCCTGCAGCTAATCATATGTAATATTGCAATCTCAATTCATTTTCCCTGCAGCTTTGTATAAAATACTGGTGAATATAATGCTAAAGCAATCAGGTGGATTCTCACTGAGAATGGACTGCCAAATCATTCTGGACTTCCTACTGAAGGAAATCTCTGTTGTTTTGACTTATACTACAGCTTGGTTTGCATTTTATTGCCCATTTGTTTGGGAGTATTGCAATGTACCTTCTTGGTCTATAAATATCCCAAGGGGTTAGCAAGTGGAAATCATTCATGATAATCATGATACCACTGGTTTTGCCAAATCATAACTCAGACCCACAAATTTATATCATATATAAACTCAAGTATAGCTTAAGTTTAAACAACAATCACTGTGAGGATTGCAGAAGTCCCTGCAATGTGGATATTAAGCATTTGAATGTCATTCTGTATGGGGCAGTCTTGAACTCTTCTGGTAGTTTTTTCCATTTAGATAATAAGGAATCTTTAAGCTTGTGTGTAAGAATTGTTAGCTGAATGTAATGAATATGGTGTGCACCATGAAACATTTCTGTGACCTGATACCTCCTTAATTTCAACATGCTTTTGCAGGTGATATCTCCAGTGGATTCTGTCCTTAGATTATTAATTTTTTTCCTTCAAGTTTTAAAGATGAATGCTTTCTTTCCTTGCCTGTACAATGCATCAAAAAATGTTGGTGACTCTTCAAGAGAAAAACGAATCACATTAACAAAAGGGTTGGAATACCCATTTTCTCTTTTTAACAGTTCAGTACAGGAAAGTATGTTTTATCTCTCCAAGACCATGATAGCTTTTTTTCATTATTATTATTACAAAACACACTGAAATATGGGGAGATAGCTTTTATTCCAAACTATTTTCCTGTATCTTTGAAATTTTAAAGAAGAGTTTTCGCATAGGGCTATAGAGAGTCTTCAAGATAATTTTTTTAACATTAAAAATTATACCCTAAGCTGTGCTTTATCTGAAAAAGTGATTATCTTAAATAAAATCCAATATTTCATAGTAGGAGTTGTAATTCCATGAGAATAGAAAGTGCCACTCAATTCTTGTACATATTTATCATCTCAAAATTAATCAAATTCAGCATGATTTGAGATTTCCAAATACATATCCTTAGGAATGAACTTAGATAAGAAACTGAAAGCATCTTTCTTTCAGTTTCTTATCTAAGAGACACACACACAAAGAGAAAATATATTATTTTCTAATGGCTGATTACCTCTGAGCATCATTTAAAAATAGGAATGATAATACAAAATTAAAATAGGGGGAAAGGAGGGAGGAACTTATATAATATATATAATTGTGTGCATGTATGTGTATGCATATGCAAAGGGAATAATCCATGCATAACTGGAAATAATCCTAGGTCATGTTTACAGCTATGTGTGTTTGCATTTTACCTTAGTGTATCTTCCCATGTTTCATTGTAGTTTATTAAGGTTTGGCAAGTCTCTAATAAAGTTGAAACTATAATTTGAAATTGAAATTATAATTTGAAGTTGAAACTATGAAGACCCAACTTGTTGGGGACAATATACTGATATTATAAACCGCCCAGAAAGTGTTCTAAAAACACTATGAGGCAGTATATAAGTCTAAGTGCTATTGCTATTGTTATAATCTGGGAAGAATGTAAGAATGATTTAATGTGGCATCCAGAAGCTATGGATTTCACTGGTTTCCCCCACCTTGAATGCCTCTGATCTCAGAAATGGAAACCCAACATCAAATCCCTTTGCTTACAACTCTGCTCATCCTTGTAGAAGACATTTTACAAGACTGCAAAGGACCCATCTTGGAAAGCCTTAAAAAATCTGGTATATGTAAAACAGGGCAGAAAAGACTTAACTCAAAGGATGAACAGCCCTCTATGTCCCTCTCATAGCTTCTGACTGGCTGAACAATATGAAGAGCATATTCAGTGTGGCCCTTCAGTTCCCTGAGATCACTATTTTCACTCTTTACATTCATCAAACCCCATGAAAAAATGGTTCAAAATGATTTTTAGCTTCTTCTTTATTCAATATCATATTCCCACCCCACTCTCCACATATTCAAGTCCATTTATAATATTCTTTAATTCATGAAAGTGAATTAAATATACCAGTATTAGCTCCCTTTTCATTTCCATGTTTGTATTTCATAATGACTCAGTTAGAATCTATATAATTACCTTTCTGTTTTGCTTCCCTTTTTTTTGCCTTATATTCATAGTAAGGCATTCTGGAGTAGCTTATGAAAGTAGAATTTGCAGCTTACCTTTCATTATGCATATCCCCCGTGAGCCTGGAGAAACAACACACATTTCCACATGATTATATTCAGTCTTGTACCTGTATCATTTCCATTTGCCAGACAAAAAGCTATTACCTGAATGTCTTTACAATTACTTTTGGCAACCTGCTTGGTAAGACTTAGCCAATGAGACATTCAACTACAAAATGTCTACCAACCAGAAGATGCTATATGAAATAAATACAAAATATTAGGTTTCTGACAATGATCAAAAATAACAGACTGTCGAACGACAACCTGGAAAAAAGTTATTTGTCATCTAGTCCAAACCCCAGCACTGATCCAGGATGACAAATAATCCCAACCTCATGTTTAATTGCAATATATTCACTAGTGTCCATGACATTTTTAACTTGGTCAAGAAAAGGTTTACGTCAGGAAAAGTTATATATATATAACTTTGGCTTTACGTTGACTCCTACACTAGTTCCTGCAGTTTTCTTGGCAAGGCTTTTTAGAAGTAGCTTCCCATTGCCCCCTTCTCAGAGCTGAAAGATAGTGACTAGTCCAAGGTCACCCAGCTGGCTTTGTGCTTGGGGGGAGGACTAGAATATACCACCTCCCAATTTTGGTTCTTAACCATTATACCAAACTAGGTCTCAGGAGAATTGTTCAAAAGGGTTAATGGACTTTGAAATAAACTCAAGGAAAGGAAATTAATGCAAGGAAGACAAATTTAAATGTTAGTACACCAAGCAAGGAAATCTAATCAGTCAGTCCTAAAGGAAATCAACCCTAACTATTCTTTGGAAGGACATACTGAAGCTGAAGCTCAAATATTTTGGCCACCAAATGACAAGAAAGGACTCCCTGGAAAAGACCTTGATGTTGGGAGAGAGCGAAGGCAAAAGGAGAAGGGGACAGCACAGGATGAGATCATTAGATAGTGTCATTGATGCAATGAACATGAATTTGGGCAAACTCGAAGAGACAGTGGTGGGGCCTGGTATGCTATAATCTATGGCAGACATGCCAAACTCACAACGTCACGTGACGCCGTGCGACGTATCAGAGCTTTTTCCCCATTGTCGGCAAAGGGGTGGCGCGGTTTCATCATGATGCATCCGGCCCGCAGGCCGGCAGTTTGACACCCTGGTCTATGGGATCACGAAGAGTCAGACACAACAACTGAACCCCAACACACCCAGCCTTGCATAAGATTAAATAAATGGTTTATTTAATTGATTAAAAAAATAAGAGAAAAGAATACCTTCTAAATCATACTGCACCGGTAATTAGCCACAGCATAGGTGCTATGCTGTATTGCCCGAATAATGCATCCTTCACTGCAGCCACAATTTCATGGCATTTTGGAGCTTGAGAGTAACTGAAATATCTTCAGTACAGCACATTAATCCAACAGAGGGCCTTTGGGGGGAGGGGGGAATTGTTAATAGAATATTAATATAATCCATAAATATGTATGAGAACTAAAAGATAAGAAACAATCAGTGGGGCTTCACAACAGCTGTTTTTAATATTTGCAAATAGAAAAATCTATTAAAGTTTTGTATGAAGCATTTAACTAGGAGCAATAAATAACTTGGAGAAATAATGCCTGGTTGCTTAGTTCTATCTATGACTACTCAGAAATAAATCCCACTGAATTTAATGGGACTTATTTCCTAGGTAAATGTGTATATAATTGCAGCTCCATTATGGCATTTTTCAGTACTCTAACCTTCATAAGATACCGAGCTGTCAAAAAAATCTCCTTAGTCTAATTTTATAATTTTCCAGTTTTCAGCACAAAGAAGACATTATACATAGTAATGAGATGTGTTATTTACTTTCAATCTATATCTTCAATTAATGTTTGCTATTCTTTAAAGAAGAAAGAAAGAAAGAAAGAAAGAAAGAAAGAAAGAAAGAAAGAAAGAAAGAAAGAAAGAAAGAAAGAAAGAAAGAAAGAAAGAAAGAAAGAAAGAAAGAAAGAAAGAAAGAAAGAAAGAAAGAAAGAAAGAAAGAAAGAAAGAAAGAAGAATAGTGGAGAGTTAGGTTGTGCTCTGCTAGAAAAAAAAATGTTTGGATCAGTGGTGGGATTCAGCCAGTTCGCACCAGTTCGGCAGAACCGGTAGCTAAAAAATTTTGAGTTCGGAGAACCGGCTGGAGGAGGCCTCCCAGGCCTAGAACGGCCCGCCGGAAGTGCATGGATGCCACTTCTGGAAGTCCATTCTAGGCCTTGGACACCCAGGCCTGTATCCACTCAGAGAACCGTTTGTTCAGGTATTTGAATCCCACCACTGGTTTGGATCAATTTGCTTAGAATAGATCCATTCTTTCAGCTGTCTTACTTTATATAATTCAAGGCCAGGGATTCTGCAGAGGAAGCAGCAGAGAGCTTAAAATGTAAGGGAAACTCATTCTGATGAACAAAAATGAAGTGAGATCTATTTTCTAATAATTGTTGTAATTGACCTGGGATTGCCAAGAGTGCTTCATGTCAGCAGCATTTCTATCTGGCATTGGATCGTCACAGTTTTATCTGTGTCCTAGATGTCTTTTTGCTAAGAACCTCCTCTCCTTTGAATGAACACTCAAAACAAGTTCATTTTTGTAGCTTTTGGTGAATGAAAAGAAGCAAATCAAGTTTTTAATATTTTTTCTAAAGGAAATTTCCTTCTGCTCCCTCTCCCCCCTTACCCTGAAAAGATCTCTGCTATAAATAGAAATGGTGAAAAGAAAGGTGATGATTATTTCCTACAAATCATGCTACAATATAGCAATATCAATATTTCAGTAGTACTGATGACACTACTCTGATAGCTGAAAATGTGTGTGATCTCCAGGTTCTAGTAACGAAAGTCAAGGAGTCAGTGGAAAAGAATGGACTAAGGTTAAATAGAAAATAAAGAAGACCAAAAACTATTGACCACAGGTATAGCAAACAACCTTAAAATTCACAATGAAGATATCAAAGTGGTAAACAACACACAACTGCTTCAACAGAACTGAGTGGGTAGCACTAACTTTTCCAAGAAGGCCAACAAAGACCAGGTGCATAGATGGTTGGTAGATCTTCAAAACAAAAAATGTCTTTGTGTTTGCCAAATATTGCACCTCCACAAATTCAGTATCTTCTCCTTCCACAATGAAAGAGATGACATTGAAAGTGGTGCAATAGAAATTTACAGGATTAGTTCCGTCTTTAAGGATGATTTTATCTAAGTGCTTGTTTTATCCTAATTGTAGATACTAAGCAGTAGTGGGATTCAAATATGTGAACAACCGGTTCTCTGTGTGAATGCCGCTTCCGGAAGTCCATTCTGGGCCTGGGCAACAAAAAAATAGCTACCGGTTCTGCTGAAGTGGTGTGAACCGGCTGAATCCCACCACTGATACTAAGGCACTGGTTCACCGATGATTGCAGTTTATTCACAAAGTTTATCCTAACTGGGAATTCTGAGAACACATCTGGAGGCACCTAGTTTGAAAACACTTGATCAGAAAATAAATTGACATTTCATGAATTTTTAACAGGATATGTATTCTCTAACTTCTTCATTAGGATGAGAGTGTAATGTTGGTACAAGGTCATAGTTTGCCTCATAATTTTAGGTTTTAGAAGAGTGACAAACTGGATTTTCCAGTCCCAACATATTTGGTTGGATTCACATTAAAGAAGACACAGTTGAAATTAGAGCAACTTGATTCTTTTTTTTTTTCAAACTTTATTTTCCTTTTTTCACATTACATAAAAACAAAATACATTTATTTCTTATTATTATTATTTTTTATCCTTAACAGTACTGTGTCTTCTATTTTTACATTTATCTACAATTGTTACATAGTTTCTTACCCTTTTATTCTCTGATCTAACCAAACATAACATTGGTTCCATATCTCATAGTAATCTGTTGTCTCCTTATCTTTGATTTCTAACGTAAGCATATACATTTCAGCGCATTCTAATATTTTTTGAATGATCTTATCATTTGGTGGTAGGTTCTCCCGTTTCCAATATTGGGCATATACAATGTGTGCCGCTGTTATTATATGTACAATGATGTATCGAGTTCGTCTTTTCACCTTTGGATTCAATATGCCTAATAAAAATAGCTCTGGTTTCAAATCTACTTGTTCTTTAATTATCTCCTGTATCCACTCTTGTATCTGTTTCCAATAAACCTTTGCCTGTGGACATTGCCACCATACATGAAAAAAAGTTCCCTCTTTGTCTTTACATTTCCAGCAATTCGGGTTCATGTTTTTGTACATTTTTGCCAATCTCGCCGGTGCTAAATGCCATCTATGAAGCATTTTGTATTGATTCTCTTTATAGGCAGTTGACAGTGTTAATTTACAGTTTGTGTTTCATATTCTTTCCCATTCTTCTAGTTCAATGGGTCGACCCACATTTCGAGCCCATGCTATCATGGAGCCTTTTACTATCTCTTCTTCCACTTCAACTTCCAGTAGGTATTTATAGAGTCTTGTTATAAATTTTTCTCCTCTGCCTAACAATATTTTGTCCAATTGCTGTGGGACTCGGTTAATCCCATATTCTGCCATATCCTTACTATATTTGGATTGTATCTGATGATATGGCCACCAATCTAGAGTTATTCCCTGTTCTATTAATTCTTCCCTCGATTTGAGTTTCCCTTGGTTATCTAATAGTTCTTCATATCTTTCCATCTTTTTTTTATCTAATGTATTCGGGTGGATTACTGCCTCCATTGGGGAGACCCAATTTGGTATTTTTATGTAGTGTTTCATTTTAACCTTGTCCCATATCCAAATCAATGCATCCCTTATCTGATGTCGGCAAAAATATGTATGTATCTTCTTGTAATTCCCCCATAGAAAAGCGTGCCAGCCAGCTTGCAGATCATGTCCTTCGACTGTTAAAATCCTTTGGCTATCCAACCGTATCCAGTCTCTGATCCAGAGTAACCCCGTCGCTTGGTAGTATGTTTCCCATTTTGGAAGCCCAAGTCCACCTCTACTTTTACTGTCTTGTAATGTCTTAATATTAATTCGTGTTTTTTTGCCCCACCAAATAAATGTATTTATCATTTTATCTAGTTCAGCGGAAAAAAATTTGTCTAATTTTATTGGGATTGTCCGAAATAAGTATAGTAGTTTAGGTAGTATGTTCATTTTTATCACTGAGATCCGTCCTAACAGTGATAATTGTAGTTTCCCCCAGATCTCTAAGTCTTTTTTGATTTGTAGTGTCAATTTTTTATAGTTGTCTTCTTTTAATGAAGAACATCTATTAGTAAGCCAAATTCCTAAATATTTGATCCTTTTTACAATTTGAAGTCCCAGCATCTCCTCTAATTTCTTTTTTTGTTTTTCAATTAGATTTTTTACTAACATTTTGGTCTTTTCTCTATTGATTTTTAATCCTGCCACTGTTCCATATTTTTCTATTTCCTTCATTAAAATGTCTCCCCTCTCTAAGCAGTCTTCTATAAAAAATACCATATCGTCTGCAAATGCCTGGGTCTTATATTCTTCAGTTTTAATTTGCAATCCTTTTATCTCTTTGTTGTTCCTAATTTGGGTTAATAGCACTTCTAGCGACAAAATAAAAAGTAGAGGTGACAATGGACATCCCTGTCTTACTCCTTTGCTAATTTCGAATTTCTCTGTTATGTCCCCATTAATTATTACTCTAGCCTTCTGTATGTTATATATTGTCTTTATCATTTTCTCAAACTGCTCACCGAATTTCATCTCCTCTATCTGTTGGAACATAAACTGCCAATTAAGATTGTCAAATGCTTTCTTGGCGTCTAAGAAAATCAATGCCGCCTGCTTTTCAGGGTGTGCTTCATAATATTCTAGGACATTTAACACCATTCTCGTATTATTCCTTATTTGTCGCGTTGGTAAAAAACCATTTTGGTCTGGGTGTATTATGTCATTTAATATTAATTTTAATCTTTCTGCCATTATGGTGGTAAAAATTTTATAGTCTGCATTCAGCAGCGAGATTGGCCTATAGTTTTTTAGCTGATTGGGGTCCGTGTCTTCTTTTAAGATGAGGGATATGTTGGCTTCTGTCCATGAATCCGGTAGTTTGGCTTTCTCTAATACATCATTGTACACTTCCAATAGAGTTTTTTTCAAAATCCTCATAAAAGGTCTTGTATACCTCTCCTGGTAGTCCATCTGGCCCCGGAGTTTTGTTGTTTTTTTGTTTTTGCACCGCAGTTTTTAATTCCCCTGCTGTTATTTCCTTATTCAATATTTCTCTCTGTTCTTCCTTCAATTCTGATAGGCCGTTTACCTTTAAATATTGTTTTATCTTTCCCACTTCTACTTCCTCTTTTTTATATAGCAGCTCAAAATAATTCTGAATGATTTCTTTCTTTTTATCTATTTTATATTGCAATTCTCCTTTTTCATCTTGTAATTCCTGGATAAATCTCTTTCCCTTCTCTTTTTTTAATTTATAAGCGAGCCATCTCCCCGGCTTATTTGCATGTTCAAAGAAATTTTGTTTTGCTACTTTCAATTCCCTTGCCATTTCCTCTTGATTCATCATGTTTAATTTATGTTTGGCCAGGACCATTCCCGTCTTAATTATGTCATTTTGAGGCTCCTTTTGTAATTTTAATTCGAGTTTTTTTATCTCCTCCAGCAGTATGTTTTGTGTTTGCCTTTTTATCTTATTCTTTTTTTGCGGTATATGCTATTGCTAGACCTCTCAAATATGCCTTGGCCGTATCCCATATGATTTGTAGTGATGTTTGTTGTTTAGTGTTTTCCCTAAAGAATAATTCCATTTCTTTCCTAGTCCGTATTATAAAGTCATTTTCCTTTAGAATGTGGGAATTTAATATCCACCTTCTCCTTACTTTTTTCTGACCTTTCCAAATTATCTTCAGGGGATTGTGATCAGCCCATATATTAGGCAATATCTCTATTGTGTCTACCTCTAGAGTAACTTGATTCTTAACTCATTTCTGACTGATTGTCCCTTTGAATTCCAAAGATTTACCCCAGGTAAGATAAAGGTTGGATCCAACCTACTGAGTCCAGAATGATAGTCTGATTAGCAATGATCTCTGAACTTGGGTAAGATGGTCCTGAAATGATTATTCAGTTCTGCTGGAATTCTCAGAATGCTGATATCACTAATGTGGATAATATGTTATACAAATAAATGTTACCTAGTGTTATTCCTTTTAGTTGTTTCTAATCAATTAGCTGTAGCTATCTCTGATAGTACTGCAGCCCTGAAAGGGCATCTTAATACTGTATTTCCCCGAAAATAAGACCCAGTCTTTTTTTTTCTGCCTCCAAAAGAGGCACCAGGTCTTATTTTGGGAGGGGGGGTCTTTTCCACTCACCTCGCGGTGTCAGCACTAACAGTCCTGCCCAGCTGGCCCACTTCTTCTGCGGCCGAAGGAGCAGCTTCATTCTGCAGCTGAGAATGGAGCTCCGGCCTACATTTTGCAGTCAGAAGCCTTTCTGGAAGGCCTCTGCAGCCGAAAACTAAGCTACAGATTGAATCCATAGCTTGGTTCTTGGCTGCAGAGGCTTTCCAGAAAGGCCTATGACTGTGAAATGCAGGCCGGAGCTTCATTCTCAGCTGCAGAATGAAGCTGCTCCTTCGGCCGCAGAAGAAGTGGGCTGGTGAGGCAAGTGTCAATCCATGGGAGGCCTGGCTGCAATGGTAAGCTCCACCACCACCCCACTCCCGCCCTAGCTTGATTTTTAGGCATGCACCTCATCCCAAAACTAGGTCTTCTTTTTGGGGTAGGGCTTAAATTAGGCCCACTCCCAAAAATCAAGCTAGGACTTATTTTTGGGGTAGGTCTTACTTTCAGGGAGACATGGTAGCAATAGCAATAGCACTTAGACTTATATACCGCTTCACAGTGCTTTACCACTCTCTCTAAGGGGTTTACAGAGTCAGCATATTGCCCCCAACAATTTGGGTCCTCATTTTACTGACCTTGGAAGAATGGAAGGCTGAGTCAACCTTGAGCCGGTGAGACTTGAACTACCAAACTGCTGGCAGCCAGGAGTCAGCAGAAGTAGCCTGCAGTACTGCATTCTAACCACTGCACCACCAGGGCTCTTAAGACATTAGGTCTTTTGGGTTGGGGGACAAGATCCACCTTTCAGAGAAAAGACATGACCTTATATTATCTCTTCATTACTGTAGAAACATATGATAGGGTTTAGTGCAGCCCTACTGTCCCAAATTTAGACAACGTTAGAGACAAAACTAAAAAAGGAGGGAAAAGTCCACCTATTGTCCTTCCAGCTTTTCATGAGATCCCATTATTCTGGGGAATATTTGGAGACTGAAGCCTGAGCTCTCAACCCTAAATAGTAAGCATGTATGTTTCAGATTAGCAGAGAGTTCTTTTTAAATATTCTATTCACATTATTTGTCCTAAGAAATGGATGGTCACTGCAGAAGGCTGAGGTTGCATACTTGCAGGTGAATCTGTATCAGGGCAAAACCAAAGACAGAGAGCACAAGCAGTAAAAATTGTTTGGTTATTTCAGTGTGAAAATGTGCAATTACTCAGAATTTCTTTAATAACCAATTTTTCTGCTTCCAAATCATTACCCAGGCAATGGAAATGAAGTATTGTGTATTTTCAGTAAAACACTCAAAAGCAGTCTAAGCAAACTGAACAAAAAGGAGATAGTTATTGAGCATTAAATAAATGCTTCATACACAAGCCTTCCAAAATCTTGCCGTGTTTCAGTTGCAGTCCCAAAACTCCTTCCCTGCCTTTCGGTATGTCACAATTGCAATTTCAATTAGCCTGGTCCTCTCCTGATTATGCTCTCCACCCTCTGCCTACTTTTGCTTTAGGGCACAACATAGTCTACTGTGCTGCAATGCATTGATGTGAAGTAGGATCAAGAAGAGGAACACCTGGATGCAGGAAGATGCTTCGTTCTGGATTAAATACCACAAAATTATTTTACTGCAACTGGCAGCAAGTAATTATCTTTCCAGCCCTGAAGGTCAATATTATTTCAGTGGAAAGTGCTTTTCCATTCCTCATGCCAAGCATTTTAGTTGCTGAAGGTGAATCTAGAGTGCATTCTTCTCTGTAGCTTAAAAGACAGACACTCCCCATAATGCACAGTTACACCAAATCATTTATGGCTATTTCACATAGTCATCCATTTGCATGACTCAATGTGCACTCATTCAATGTCGTGATAGCTGTATGCCTGGCCCGGATCCTAGTTTGTGTAGGATTCTAACACCTGAGAAGAAACACAGTATGTGTGCCCATTTGGTACAGCATATGCCAAATCCTTGAAAAAAATAAAGGCTGATTGGGCTCTGTGTGAGCACAGCTTATGTGCACTGTATAGATACAACTTTTATTTTCTCTTCTGACATGTGATAAAGAGCCAGTTTGGTCTAATGGTTAAGATAAGTGAGACCTGAATTCTAATCTTACCTTGAGCACAAAACAGCTGAGAAACCCTCGACTAATCATTCTCTTTCAGCCCTAGGGAGATGATGGTAAACCACTTCAAAAAATATTACCAATAAAACTGCAGGGACTAGCCCAGGCACTTGCCAGGAGTCTCTCTCTCTATATATATATATAGACTCCTGGCAAATCTATATAGTCTACATATACATATACATACATATACATATACACATAAACACATACACACATACACACACACACACACACACTATGTGTGTGTGTGTGTGTGTGTGTGTGTGTATTTGTTTTCGTAGATTTTCACGGGTACAGGTATGCAGGTCTTGGCGTATTCGGGTCTTTTCCCGTGTAAGATTGAGAGTATCTCAATCTTACATGGGAAAAGACCCGAATACGCCAAGACCTGCATATATATATATATATATATCCCAAAAGTTAAAAACTTGTCAATAAATCTTCAGTTAAAAACAACTTTTAAAAATAAGGCATGTTTCTTTACTTTTACCACTTTTTCCCCCTTTTTTGCTTTGCTAGCTTTACTTTTTTCTCTGTTCCTTTTTAATTCAATTTTGTAATTCCTAAACCATTAGAACACTGGGGAAAGTTATGGAACAACAGTACCACCTACAGGACACAGAGATCAGAGAGACAGTTTTCTAACCCACTTGATGGAAAGAGCAGACGAAAATCCAGCACTGAAATACATATGGCTTATAAGAATTCAGTCCTGATTCCAAATACTTTAACTCAGAACATTTACTGTACCTGTGGGCAGCAGATTAAAGATAAAGTGATGTGTCACACTGAGGTTAAATAGGAGGGATAAAAAAAATATACTTCCTACAAAATCTATCTATTCATGCTTTATTTCTTATCTTTCCTTCAAGAACTTTGGAAGGTATTCTGCATTCTATTTTTTTTTTTCACTTTATTCCCAATAGCTCTTATTTTGTTATTAAGACCCTGATAGCACATACACAGGGTGTAAAAAAAGTATTTCATAACAAATTGTAAGATTATCAGAGAACTTCCCAAGGTTGTTTACTTTTCACAAAATAGAGAATTGTGATGTTGGAGCAAGGCTTGGGTTGACATTTCCTTAGGGATAAATAGTTATGTTTCATCTGAAATGAGCATCTGTGTATTCCCTGTGCTCTGCTGAAAGTTAAAAAATAATAATTTTTAACTTGATTTTTGATGATACATAGGCTATTGTCCTGCATCTGTTCTACATAATGGTTTGGCCCCAGAGTGAATAGCTTTGATACCTTAGGGGCAGAGAATAAATTTCCACAACAAGCTAAGCATAGTTAGCTGCTACTTAGAAACATAAGAATGAATTTTTTTCTAAGAGACAAATTAAATTCTCTCTTTGTTCTCCAATCAAATTCTTTTTTGCTTCACATTAAAGATGAGAGTTCACAAATCAAGACACAAAGATATTTCTTAGATCAGTAAAATGGCTTCATTTTTTTATTATGAATTAATATAGGATAATTCCAGATGGTTCTGCAAGAGGATACATCAATAATTTTTTTCCAAACTTTAAAAAATGGAAAATAATAAGCAGGATTTTTCTCCTTCAGTAGGCTAATGGGAAGATTATTGCAGTCTGTGACTATTTTCTCACTAGTAATTTGAAGTATCTTACAATGTCATTCATGTGTCACCACGGTGATGTAAACACTGTTTTTATTACTGGTTTATTGGAACAACAGTGATTTCTTCAGATTTTGATTCTCTGTCTGTCTTCTCTGCCTGTTTCAGAGTTCCAGATGTAAAACAGTATCCCACAAAACAGATAAGTCTTGTCTCACATCTCACCAATTGATGGCATTTTCATGAAATATCTTGTTGAAACCTGACAGTTAAATGTTTTCCCCAAACTACATGGTTCTTTTTTGTGCAATGGGCCATTTTTCTTCTTTTCTTGCCTCATAAAGTATCTATAAATTGTGTACTTTATGAAATCAAAGGGAAATTACAGTGCAAAAAGTTTAGAAATGGTGTGGTGTTAAATCGAGAAGTTTCAATCAAAATGAAGCAATATGATGCATATTCCCAAACAAACAAACAACATCAGGAAAGAAGCAATCTGACCACATCAAAGACACATTTTTGTAGAAAGCAGACATTTTTTCAGCCATTGAAGAAGGATATGATTGTAAACACATTTGGTTGAAGTTAGTTCTCTGGGTATAAATTTATTGTAAGGTAAGATATTTGTAATACATATAAATAAGAGACAAGGACACTGTTTTGCCCAATGTGAGGAAAGTTTCAGATTTAAATTCTTTATTGTGATCTTGAATTTTGCTTTAAAAATGGGAAGTGGTTTGCTTCTACAAATCAAAGACTCTTTGTCAAGATTGGCTGTCAATTTCATTATGCTAGAAGTGTAAAATTGTGGCGGAAACACTTATTCATGTGATACCATACTATCTCATTATCATCCCATTTTAATTTAATGCCACAAGGCTTTATTAATAAGGTTTTGGGAGGAAGTGAATGTGATTTTCAAGATACTGTATATCAAAATTTGAAATGTACCATTATACAAAATGATTTGTATATTGATTTTTTGAATATGGGGATATATTATATTATATTATATTATATTATATTATATTATATTATATTATATTATATTATATTATATTATATTATATTATATTATATTATATTATATTATATTATATTATATTATATTATATTATATTTATTATATTATATTATATTATATTATATTATATTATATTAATTAGATTAGATTAGATTAGATTAGATTAGATTATTATTAGATTAGATTAGATTAGATTAGATTAGATTAGATTAGATTAGATTAGATTAGATTAGATTAGATTAGATTAGATTGAAACATAGAACCACCATGATACATGCTCACTGTTTTCTTATGAACTGACTCTCTACCAGTGTAAATAAAATAGAGATTGAATGTAGAACAACGATTGAATGCTGTATTTATAACTCATCTGTTATTTATATGCATTATCGTTTTTGTGTGTTTTTTCTATTTCTGTATAATAAAGCAAATACCTTTTTTTTAAAAAAGGGAAAAAGTATTTTTTCGCTTATATATCAACAGTTTTGAATCATATCTTGTTAAGGGACTTTATATACATACGGATATAAATCTAATGGCTTAACTGCTTTGCTTTGCTATGCTTTGTTTGGGAGACAGCATTTAAAACTCAGATACTGTATAAATATTATTTTATAAGTCATTTCAGATGCAGTGTATCCTATTTCCATTCTAACCATCCTCACTACCACTGTTTTCCAAATTGATGGGGAGTGGTATTCTATAAGGATTGGTGAAACTATGGACGCTGAAGAAATACTAAGAAAGGTCATGTAGAGGTGAACATAAACAGCAAGACAAGGCCCATTATTTAGTAAGGATTATCTGGACAAGATAATTTGTTGTTACAAGATATACACAATAATGCTCAGTAAAGAGAATAGAAGGTAGAGAAGTAAGTTCCTGAATTAATTAAAAAAATAACATTTTCTTCAAAAGATGAACATTAGTTAATGGTAACATGCATATACAAAAATGTCTAGATTCAAACCTGGGACATTTCAAGAAAAGGAGTAGCTGGAGATGATCATAAATGCCTTTGTCTGGAATTGCTGTTCCCAATTAGAGTGGGAAATCCTGCGATGCCACTAAATAGATAAATATTAGGGTAAAACAATTTATTGTATTCATAGGATGTGGGTAAGAGATGCTTTGCCGTAGGAATTAATTTCCCTGTGGGCAACTTTCTTGGACACTTGACATTACAGATAGTCCTCGACTTACAACAGTTCATTTAGTGACCATTCTAAGTGACAACTGCACTAAAAAAATGTGACCTATGACCGTTTTTCACACTTACGACCTTTGTAGCATCCCCACGATCATGTGATCAAAATTCATATGCTTGGCAGCTGACTCAAAATTATGACCATTGCTGTGTCCCAAGGTCATGTGATCAGCTTTTGCGACCCTTTGACAAGCAAAGCCAATGGGGATGCCAGATTCAATAAACAACCATGTTGCTAACTTATCAACTGTGATGATTCACTTAACAACTGTGGGAAGAATGGTCGTAAAATGAGGCAAAACTCATTTAACAACTGTCTCACTTAACAACAGAAATGTTGGGCTCAATTTGGTCATATGTCAAGGACTACCTGTAGTGTATTTAAAGATCGTTTTGATCAAAAAATGGAACCTGGCAAGCTGCAAAGTAATCTGCCAACCTTTAGCTCCACCTCGATTTACAAGAATGCTCCATACCCCATATAGGCTTCATGTGCCACATTACAGAAAATCCTAGCTGAAGGTGGATCTTAAAGGCCATCAGAATAAGGGCCGCCCAAATTTTAGGGCATGTGCAGCAGCAGAGAAGGCAGACTTTAACTCACTAACTCAGGGTGTCAAACTCTCAATGTCACGTGATGTGTCGCGACATATCGCAACTTTTTTGCCATTGCTGGCAATGGGGTGGGCGCGGTTTTGCTATGATGCATCCGGCCCACGGGCCGGCAGTTTCACACCCCTGCCCTAACTGATAAAAGAATTTGCTGTTTTGTCCTTTATTGTGTATCTTTTAGGCTTTTTAAACTAAAGAAAAACCAGTGTATACTCATTGCTTATTGTATAGTCAAGATGCTACATTAATATCCCAAAGGATACCTAAGGATAAGCTTTTAAATTGATACGACTGTGGAGGAGTGCTTCTAATTTTACTTCCTTTTTTCTGTCTGAAGCATTAAATCTGCTCAAACTGTTTGTTAAGACTGGGTGGAGAGGTGGAGAGGGACACTCCCTGATGTTTAAGGTACCAGGGTCTAAACCGGGAAATTGTGAGTTCTAGTCCTGCCTTCAACTCAAAGCCAGTTGGGTTTTGGACAAAAAACAGTCACTCTCTCTGAGCCAGAGGAAAAAGGCAAGGGCAAACCACTTCCATCCAGATGTCAAGACTGACTAGAAGAAAACACACACACACAAACATACACACAAAGTTTATGAAGGCATCAGGACTCAATTTCAGCTTGAACTTGTAGATAAAAACAGAATAACTACTGCATGCACTATAATTGTCATTTTCATACTTGTATTCTAAAAACATATAAGGCTACTCGTTGCATATATTTATTTTTCAGTTGTATTTATTATTTATTGTAATACATTGACCTGGAGCTGTCAAATGACTTAACTTACAGGTTATATAAACAAAGTTAGATGATGGTGAGATTTATATAGTGAGTGTCTCTGTGTATGTGTTACTAATTAATTTTCTATACAAAGGCAAGTGGGGAGCATGTTTCGGAGGAATCCAAAAGGTTATTATTTATTTAATCTTTGTACAAGCCATATTGCAAGGTCTATAGAAAGTTTTTATAGGAATGTTAGGCAAAAACAAATCTCTTTGGTTTTATATTCTATTCATTCTTTAAAGTTTGCATATCAAATTTATTTATTGATAACAAATATTTATAAAGTTCCGAGTTCTGAGTCCCAAAGGTGCTTTTTCAGGAGGCAGCTGGACTTCCTTGTTTTTTTTTTTGAAGACGTTTCACTTCTCATCCAAGAAGTTCCTTCAGCTCTGACTGGATGGTGCGGAATGGAAGGATTTTTATTCTTTGCAGACAGCTGGTCATTTGAATACTTTTAGAGAGTCGTTGAGGCCATTTGGAGGTTTATCTGTGTCCTCAGGGTCACCTGAGTAGTGCAAATGTGTGTGAAGCCTTCTTGGCTGCAAGATGTTTTCTGCCCTGTGTCTCTTCACTGTTGAAGACAGGCGCAGGCTGTTGGGGATGAGTCTATGTTGTTTGCATCTCAAATTGAAGCGCGAATGGTCCTGTAGTCTGCAATGTTTTCTGGAAATCCATTCATACTCCCGCACCATTAAAAGGGTGTTCATCCCAAAGTGCATAGCTAAATATCTAAGGAGATTCTCAGTCATCCACTTATGGTTGTCCCAAAGGTGCTTTTTCAGGAGGCAACTGAACTTTCTTCTTTTTCTTTGAAGATGTCTGCAAGGAATATAAATCCTTCCATTCCCCACCATCAAGTCAGACCTGAAGAAGCTTCTTGGATGAGAAGTGAAACATTTTTTAAAAAATCCCAAGAAAGTCCATTTGCCTCCTGAAAAAGCACCTTTGGGGCAACCATGACCTGGCTGACTGAGAATCTCCATAGACATTCAAGTTCTGAGCATTTTTTTTTTTTTTTTTGCTTCATAGGATTTAATGATCTGATCTCGTAAGTTCAGTGCTCAGAGGCTGAAAATGCCACTGCCACAAATGGAGATGCAAGTAAATCTTGTGAATACTGCTATGGATGGAAACTGATAAATGGTATTCAAATTTTAGCATTAAAATTATCATCATCATTATAACCTATTATTCCTAATGTAAAGATCCCAGCATAAATCCTGATCTTTCATAAAACTGTTTTTTATCTATTTTGAGATCTGGATTACCCAATAGTATTAATTTAACATAACAAAAAGAATCAAAACGCACTTTTCCATAATAATAATAATAATAATAATAATAATAATAATAATAATAATAATAATAATAATAATAATAATAATAATAATAATAATAATAATAATAATAATAATAATAATAATAATAATAATAAAGTTGGAAGGGACCTTGGAGGTCATCTAGTCCAACCCCCTGCTAAGGCAGGAAACCCTATACCATTTTGGACAAATGGCTGTCCAGTCTCTTCTTAAAAGCTTCCAGTGTTGGAGCATTCACCGCTTCTGGAGGCAGGTTGTTCCACTGGTTAATTGTTCTAACTGTCAGGAAGTTTCTCCTTAGTTCTAGGTTGCTTCTCTCCTTGATTAGTTTCTGTCAGTTGCTTCTTGTCCTGCCTTCAGGCGCTTTGAAAAATAGCTTGACTCCCTCTTCTTTGTGGCAGCCCCTGAGATATTGGAACACTGCTATCATGTCCCCCCTCGTCCTTCTCTTCATTAAACTAGACATACCAAATTCCAGCAGCCGTTCCTTATATGCTTTAGCCTCCAGTCCCCTAATCATCTTTGTTGCTCTTCTCTGTACTCTTTCTAGAATCTCGACATCTTTTTTACATTGCGGTGACCAAAACTGGATGCAGTATTCCAAGTGTGGCCTTACCAAGGCATTGTAAAGTGGTATTAACACTTCTCGTGATCTTGATTCTATCCCTCTGTTAATGCAGCCTAGCACTGTGTTGGCCTTTTTGGCAGCTGCAGCACACTACACTGCTGGCTCATATTTAAGTGATTGTCCACTAGGACTCCGAGGTCCCTCTCACAGTTACTATTATTGAGCAAGGTACGTCCTATACTATACCTGTACATTTGGTTTTTCTTGCCTAAATGTAGAACCTTGCTTTTTTCACCATTGAATTTCATTTTGTTAGATAGCGCCCAGTGTTCAAGTCTGTCCAGATCCTTCTGTATCTTAAGCCTGTCTTCTGGAGTGTTGGCTATTCCTGCCAGCTTGGTGTCGTCTGCAAATTTGATGAGTTCCCCATCTATCCCCTCATCCAAATCGTTGATGAAGATGTTGAAAAGCACTGGGCCCAGAACAGAGCCCTGGGGCACCCCACTACATACTTCCCTTCATGTAGATGCAGTTCCATTGAGGACCACACGCTGAGTATGACCGGTCAGCCAGCTACAGATCCATCTGGTGGTGATGCTGTCTACCCCACATTTTTCTATCTTGTCAAGGAGTAGGTTGTAGTAGTATCTACTTTATCAAATGCCTTACTGAAGTCCAAGTAAATTATATCCACAGCATTCCTCTGATCCACTAATTTTGTCACTTGGTCAAAGAATGCAATAAGATTTGTCTGGCATGATCTGTTTTTGACAAACCCATGTTGGCTTTTAGTAATGACTTTGTTTGCCTCTAGGTGTTCGCTGATTCATTGTTTGATTATCTTTTCCAGAATCTTCCCAGGTATTGAGGTCAGGCTGATAGGTCTGTAATTTCCTGGATTCATTTTTTTCCCTTTTTTGAAGATGGGAACTACATCAGCTCTTTTCCAGTCCTCCGGTAGTTCCCCAGTGCTCCAGGATCTTTGAAAAATATAGTTCAGTGTTCTGAGATCACATCTGCCAGTTCCTTGAGAACCTTGGGGTGTAATCCATCTGGTCCTGGTGATTTGAACTCGTCTAGGCTGGACAGATGCTCACTTACCATTTTCTTGCCTATCTTAACTTTTGTTTCTATTCTGTTTTTTATGGCACTATTTTTGATAGGTTGGTCTGTTTTTTCCCTTTGTGTAAAGACAGATGCAAAAAACGAGTTAAATAGTTCTGCTTTCTCCCTGTTGCTTGTCACCTTTTTGCCACTTTCACCCACTAATGGACCAATCATTTCCTTAACTTTTTTCTTGTTTTTTACATGTTGAAAGAAGCTTTTTTTTTGTTATTTTTTACTTTGGTCGCAAGCCTTAGTTCATTTTGAGCCTTAGCTTTCCTCACTTCATCTTTGCAGACTCGGGCTATTTGCTGATATTCTGACTTTGTTATGTGCCCCTCTTTCCACTTTCTATACTTGTCCTTTTTATCTTTCAATTTGTCAGAGAGTTCTTTATGCAGCCATGCTGGTTTCTTTTGAGAGCTGTTATTTTTCCTCTTTGTTGGTATTGTGCTAGACTGGGCTTTTATTATGTCATTTTTCAAAATTTCCCAAGCTTCTTGAGTTGTTTTCCCCTTGAGGATTCTCATCCATGGAATCCTTCCCAAGCCCTCTCTAAGTTTATTGAAATTAGCTCTCTTGAAGTCCAAGACTCTAGTTTGACTGTGTTCTATTGCTTGTGCTTCCATAATGTTGAATTCCAATATTGCATGATCACTTCCTCCCAAGGTTCCTATGGCTTCAACACCTTCTATCATTTCATCTCTGTTAGTGAGAATTAGATCCAAAATGGCTAATCCCCTAGTTCCCTTCTCTACTTTTTGGGAGACAAAGTTGTCTGCTAGGTTTGCCAGGAACCTGTTTGATCTTCCACTTGGTGCAGAGTTTGTCTCCCAGTTGATGTCAGGGTAGTTAAAGTCCCCCATTACTATTGTGATGTGCTTCCTACATACCTTAGTTAGCTGAGGTAGCAAAAAGTTCATCTATTTCCTGTTTGGTTGGGTGGCCTGTAATATACACCTATGGCAATGTCATTTCCCCCCCTTTTATATTGACCCAAATGCATTCAAGACAGTTTTCATCATTGTTGTGCTCTATTTCTGTAGAGATGTAGTTATTTCTTATATAGAGAGCAACTCCACCTCCTCTTTTATTTGGTCTGTTTCTTTTAAATAATTTAAATCCCTCTAGCTGTGTGTTCCATGTGTGGTTTCATCCCACCATGTTTCCATAATGGCAACAATATCATATCTGCCCTCATTAACCTGAATTTCTAGTTCATAATGTACCACATTTCAAAATAATAACAGACTGAAAGGGGATATAGCAAACTGATTATATTTTGAATCCAAAATAGTCCAATTAATTAAAGGTGTGATATAGGAATATTTCAAAGGAGCCTAGGAATGAATAATTTGCACTACGTGAAAGAGTCTAAAATTGGTACTCATAGAATTATATGAAATAGTACACAAAGTTTTTGATAATATTTTCTGGGTACAGAAATTCCACACAAAATATAAATGATCCTGGTAATTACAGCGCATTCAAACGTACATGTATATATGTATGTAAGTGTGTTTATCCTACTTCTATGTTACAACAGAGAAACAATTTAGTATAGTGGATAAAGCACCAAGCTAGGAGACCATAAGTGTAAGTCCTTCCTTAGACACAAAGCCAGTTGGGTGACCTTGGGCAGCCACTCTATCTCAGCCCTGGGAAGAAGGCAATGGCATTCTGAAAGATGTTGCCAAGAAAACTGCAGGAACTAGTCAACACTGACTCAAAGGAACACACACACACACACACAGAGAGAGAGAGAGAGAGAGAGAGAGAGAGAGAGAGAGAGAGAGAGAGAATACAATTGCCAATGTAAGATTTTAGACAGAATCTATTTTTGATTAATGTAGTTTTGTACACACGTGCACACACACACACATTCAGCTGCACTGATACTCTTTGCTTCATTAACTCAGTAAATTTTAGAAATGTACTTGTAATTAAGGCAAGCAAGGGGACTTCTCCTGAAATCTCTATCTTATTCCTTCATTACTTCCAACTATAGATAATCCATGTCTTCTTTTCAACTTGCTAGAAGCCAAGGCTAAAACCCTCCCCCCTCATTCTTTCCTTTGTATTTTAAGCACTGCTTGGGAGGACTGCATTGGGGATTTTGAATTTACATCTATAAACATCACAGAGACAATTCTGCACACTATTATGGACCCATTTGTAAGCAAATCTCTCTCTGCTGCTCTTCAGATAATTTTCTTGAGATTACTTTCGTAATACTTTCTAAAGTGGGGAGAGAAAAAAGAAAAGCAATACTAGATTCTTTAACATTTCTGCTGGTATTATAGAGTGCTATAAGTAAGAAGAGGCTACTTATTTACTAGACGGAATGTATTAATCTCACTGGGACTTGTTTCTCTGGCAGGAATGGTAGAATGGCATACAACTGAGAATTTGATGTCTGGGATAGGGAGTGGCTGCATTTGGATGTCCTGGATTTAAAGCGTTTATGGTTCCAAGATTTCCATTCCACAAAGATGGATCCAGCTTGAGCCATATTGCATCTTGAGCTGAGGAAAATATTGGAAATAAAGTGGGAAGTAGAAGAGAAAATTGAAAATGCCATGGATATGTCAAGATGTCAAGCCCTGCGGATCTCCATACCCACAGCAGGATTAGGAATAATAGAGTAGATTTGCCATCTGAGCTGCAAGACAGACAAGTTGTACTTGCAAGGTGATCTGAGGCATGAGAAAATAACTGGAGGGTAACAGATAACAATGTTATACATAGGATTTTTTTTTCAGAAATGGGGAAGAAAGGAAGTGAAAAATAGACTGGTCAGCTTGAATAAAGAAAGCTGTCATTGGAACTTTGAGAGGAGGAAGAAGATGGTTAGCATACCAAGAAGGATTTAAACAGCTTTGGTTGTTGAAGAGTTGCTCGCTTCATAGTGAAAGGTAGACCATTCAAGAGGTGTGCCATCAAAGGATGAAAGACTAGGGGTCATGTCTACTCCATAAAGAGGGAGAGGAGGATTGAAAGAAAAAGCTCAGTCAGCTTCCAACCACAGATAATCCTGATTAATACTATTGATTAAAAAGAAATTTAGTCACACTTACCTGTTAGAATAGATATTCTGACATAACAGCAGAAACTTTCTGTCATAAAGGAATCTTCTGCCTTTTAAATACATTTCAGAGGGAGGAAGAAATCTTTTTGCATAACTGCTTCTTCTAAAAGGCCATTTTCATAATTAACCTTGAGTAGCTGAATGAGAAACACGGCTTTTTATCTTGTAATGTTATAAATAATAAGGGAGAAAATGTCATAAGGAAGATTTATATACTGGAGTTTATGTGGCTGCATCCTGAAAACCATACCTTTGTGATAAGACATTTACATCCTAAGTACCATATTTAAGATGATTGTACAAATCCATTATATTTCAAGAAATTTAATATATTATTGTGTGAGAGAATGGCTAAGGTATCAATATTACCTGAGCCCTCCTTGCTAATATCTCATCTCATGGCACAGTGGTTAGAATGCAGTACTGCAGGCTACTTCTGCTGACTGCCAGCTGCCAGCAATTCAGCAGTTCGATTCTCACCAGCTCAAGTTTGATTCAGCCTTTCATCCTTCCGAGGTTGGTAAAATGAGGACCCAGATTGTTGGAGGCAATATGTTGACTCTGTAAACTGCTTAGAGAAGGCTGTAAAGTACTGTGAAGCAGTATATAAGTCTAAGTGCTATTGCTGCATAGCACATACCCATACATTTTGCAGGCCACAGCTAGGTAAAGGACAGAGCCAGGTCTTTAAAATAGAGACATGGTAACCTCATAAGGATTATGGAGTACAGTAGGCAGAACGGTGAGCAACAATAAGTCAAAAGTGAACTAAAGAGCATCCTAAGATGCTGAAGAGCAACAGTGCCAGGAAGTGGCATTGGTGATGTAGAACAGCTTTGGGACAATTCTTTTGAAAACTTTAATGTAAATTTTTATACTATAAAGAGTCCTACTATTGAGATCAGAAGAATTTGCATTCGGAAATTACAATACTAAGGCCTGATTGGCTTTCTTGCAGAGACTTTGGCTATCTCTCATTCTCTTGATTCTTTGGAATGAAAGCAAGGATTTTTCTATGGTTTGTTTTGGCTCCTAAATGAATTAACTGACTCCTTACTGCTATGAGTAGGTTCTATGGAAGCATAGTCACTGAACAATATGACTATTCTACTGTTAGCAAGCTCTTGATCTTAGTCTTGGATATCCTGGCTCCAGTTAAGCCCTACCAAAATTCTTGAAAAATGAAATGGTTGCAAGCCAAATGATTGCAGCCAAGCACTGGTGCCTTTTTCCTGGTGCCTGCTTTGCCAGAAGGACAAGAAGGGGATAAAACTAATCTAGTGTAGTAAAAAGCATCCTGTGAGGTTTATTGGGGAACAACAGCATCAATTTGCTTTGTACTAAATAAATGCTGGGTTAGTAGTGTTGGAATATTTTCTTTGATCACTCGTAAACATTTTTAGAACAGCATAAAAGGCTGGCAGAAAAGCTACCATAAGCAAAAGCAATGCCATTTTTATAAAGAAAGAATTAGTGAGTAAAACCAAAGAAATTGTGTACAAGCAAGATTGATGGCTTATTCCTTCATCTTGTGTACAATGGTAAGCTATAGATGATATTTTTGTAGATGCTGTGGTTAACCGCTGATATTTTCTAAATGTTGCAAAGGGAGGACACCTGTATCAGCTAGGTCATGCTTATGAAAATAGCATGAAGGGATCATGCTGAGAGAACGTGGACAAAAGAAAGGAAACATGATTGGATGGTCCACTGTGTCTGTATTGTTCACAATTGGTTAAAAGCTTTGAATTAGAAATCTCAAAAAAGAGACAACAAGGAACATTTAGTGTGGTCCCTGTCCAATATCCTTTATTGATCTTGGGCAAAACAAGGTACTTAACTCTTCACCAATGGCACCTTTGATTTCTTCCATCTTGGAAACAAACCACCTGGGAAGAAAGGATATATTCCTCCAGTAGACATAGCAGCATGAGAATCATTTTGTAGTCAGGAATTTAAGGGGTTCAACAATATATACTCAGATTTGCGATATATAACCCCCAAAGATTGCCTAACTTTGAAGAAGAGTGTACTGAGCTGAACTGATGAATGTTGCTGTTGTTTGGTCATTAAGTCACTTTCAGCTCTTTCTGACTTGATGGATATCATTTTGTCAGAATGCCTGTCAGGATTGTTTCTTTGAGTTCTTATAAGTTCATGCTTGTGTCATCAATGATAGCATGTAATGTGTCTTCTGTTTGCCTCTTTTTATTGCTTTCAAGTTTTCCAAGTCTTTCCCCAGAGACTCTTATCTTCACATTCTGTGTCCAGAATATGTCAGCATTCACTTCACTGAGGATTTGGCTGTACTTCCATCTAGTGCTGAATTATTCTGAACAATTTTCTCCAGTATCACATTTCAAAGGCATCAATTTTTCTTCATTTGGTTTTTCAGATGATTCAGATTTCACAACAATATGGGTATATACATCTAGGCTTTGACAGTACATATTTTTATTATCAAGAGGATGCTCTGCTCATTAATATTTTTTCCTGATGCAGTCATAGTCTTTTTCACAAGTAGCAGACACCACTATCATATCATGGCTACAGTCAATATCCCTGTAACTTTCTAAGAAAATAAAGTCTCTTTCTACTTAAAAAGCATCTCTGTTTGTTTGCACTGGGTTAGCATTTCCTGTTGACAAAATCTTAGATTGTGTGTTTTCTTTAAAAAAAATAGAGCAACATACTTGCATTTTGGGTTTTTTTTACTTTAAAGAAGAGATTCCTTAAGCCTGGTTTCCTGCCATCAAGGTGCTATCAAAAGCTCATCTGAAGTTGTTAACATTTCTCAGAGCAATTTTAATTTCGGTCTCAATTTCTTTTAGTTCAGCATTTCTTGACATGCACTTTTCATATAAGTTAAATAACTAAGACACTTGATTTCCAGTTCTGAACCATTTAGTTGTTACATATTCCATTCTCTTGCTTTCTGAAGATCAGAGAATTTCTTCATCAGATAAATGAGGTGGATCTGTGCACATGTGTTTTTAAGGGTTATCCACAATTTAATATGAACAACAAAGTAAAAGAGGATCTTTTCAAAACTCTCTTTATTCCCCCCCCCCCCTGTCCATTACATATCAGCAATGCAATCCATTTTATAAATCTGGCAGCTCTCAGTTTTGACACTGAAATCTGGGTTGCTGGCCTTGAGCATCACTTTATTTGTATGTGAGAGAAGTGCAGTAGTTTGGTAATTTGAGCATTTCTAGTACTGCTTTTTTGGTATTGAAATATATATTGATCTTCTCCAGTCCTTTGCTATGTTTTCCAAACCTGCTTACAAACAAATTGAGGAATAATCCTGCCTCAATAAGGAAGCTATTTGGACCACATCACTACATTCTTTAACAAATGTATTACTTTAATAGTGTTTTACCAGTTCTACTGCAGTCACTGAGTTATGGTGATCACCAAATGAAAGTCCCTTTTCAGACCAGCCTGTACAAGCTTACTTCCTCAGACAGAACAGAGCCTTTGTTCTGTTTCAGAATTGCCCTTAATGCATAGATAATAACATATAATGTGCATCTATTATTGAAGTCCTGCAACTAAAGTGAAAGTTATTTCTAAGATCATTATCACTATGAAGAGAGAAGCAAAACTTGTTCAAGGGAAAATAGCATGCATAATGTCAATGATAAGTGAATTGACTAGATCAATAGAAGAAAAAAGAGAGTCCTTGCTGGCAGAGTCTCTTAAATACTGGGTAATGAGTCACATTAGCAATCAAAAGCAAGCATGCTAGGAAGTAAATCACATTGACTAAATGAGCCTTAATACTGAATAGATGTATTTAACCTGCCTATACAGTTATTAAAGGACTCTTCTCAAGGGACCTTTATGATGATGAGAGATTGATTATCTTCCACATTCTTTTTTTGCTAAATTACATGCATTCAACCATAGGTTACAGCAGCTCTCCCCAGTCCTATGCCCGTCAGATAGCTTCAACCATCCAATCTGTATTTTAGCAGTGGATGTTTCTTAATTTTGTTTACTCAGTGCTTCATCCTTTCCATCTTAAATTGATTCTGTTGCTGCATCAGACTGTTCATTTTGAACAAAACAAAAAAGCCCAAATAAAAATGTGTATATATTTTCTTGCGTACTTCCTTACATTTTAGGAAGCAACTATTTCTATAATGCTTTTATACATTAATGCTAATGTGAACATTACACATACCTCCCAACCTTTTCCAATAAATATTGAAAATCACCCACTGAGGAAGGTCACCAACTGCATCTACCTCAGTCAAAAGAGAGTGAGTGATATTATAGAGGAAATTTTGAAGTAGACTAAATGAGGTTGAAGAGCAGTTGGTTAATTTTGCGCTACTTAAAAACAATATGGAAATTCACCGCCGTGAGTTATTTGTAAAAAATAATAAAAGTGGGGTACAATAAATAAATAAATAAATATTTGTATTCATATAACCGAGTGATTTTCTAATCACAACTTACAAGAAGCTGCTGAATTCATGCCTGGTGCAAAAGTAACTCCCTGCACTGAAAGCAGGTATTTCCATCTATACTCTGGACCATAAGGAATTTTGCACCATCTGTTCATAGCATATGTTTTCTCTGATCAAGCTGCTCTACTTCAGTCTTCCCCAAGCTGGTGGTCTTGGTATGGGGAGATATGAATATAAACTTTTGAATCAACACAGGAAATATCAAAATACATAAATAATATTCCTAATCTTCTAAATTATAGTTAAAGTATTAAATTATGTGATTGTAAACTATAGTAAATTATTAAATATAGTAATATATAATATTATATAGTATTATGGTAATTATTAACTACGGTATTAGTACAGTAAATTATAAGTTCAATTATAGTACGTTATAATTTAAATTATAGTTTAATTAAAGTAGACCACAGCCTACTTCTTGGTAAGATAGAAAAATGTGGGGTAGACAGCATCACCACCAGATGGATGTGTAACTTAACGTGTAGTCCTTAACGGAACTACATCCACGTGGAGGGAAGCATACAGTGGAGTACCTACCCCAAGGTTCTTGTCTTAGACCCAGTACTCTTCAACATCTTCATAAACAATTTAGATGAGGGGATAGAACAGGAACTCATCAAATTTATGGACAACACCAATCTGGGGGGGGGGAGGAATAGCCAACATTTTAGAACGGGGGTCTTCAAACTTGGCCCTTTAATGACTTGTGGACTTCAACTCCCAGAATTCCTCAGCTGAAGAATTCTGGGAGTTGAAGTCCACAAATCATAAAAGGGCTAAGTTTGAAGACCCCTGCTTTAGAAGATAGATTCAAGATACAAAAGGATCTTGCCAGACTTGAACACTGGGCTCTATCTAACAAAATGCAATCCAGTGGTGAGAAAAATCAGGTCTTACACTATTTGTTTGTTTGTTGCCCACAACAGAAAAGGCTTAGCACCTAGGGCCTGCCAAATGTAGGTTTCTAGACATCAGAAACATCAGATTCATGTAACATACCCATTCTGTGAGATCTGGTGGGATAGACAAATGAAACTGGGAAACCCTCAAATAACCTGGTCCCACGCCATGTAGGGCTTTAAAAATCAATGCCAGCATTTTGAATTGGATGTGAAAACAAACTGTTAACTAATGCCATTTGAACAGCAGAGCTGTAACATGTGCTCTACCAGAAGCACACATAATTGCTCATGCCACCCCATTTTGCACCAGCTGAAGTTTTCAGATACTCTTCAAGGAAAACTCCATGTTGGGTGCATTTCAATAGTTCAACCAAGAGGCGACAAGGGCATGAATGACTATGATCCTGCCTGATCCAGGAATGGGTGCAACTGGGGCACAATACAGGTGGTCCTCAATTTATGATTGGTCACTTAGCAACTATCTGAAGTTATGCATGGACCTCCCTAGGACTACTAATGACCCAGGATTCAAATGGCCAGCCACTCACACAGTTTGTCTGTATCTTTAACTTAGTGCCTGGTTGTTTGCAGGATTGCTTTTTCTTATTGTCTTTGCCATTCTATAAAAATGGCTTGCTGTAGATCCCCACAATCTAGAAATGACATCTTAATGGGATTCAGTAGAATTCTGGATTCTGATACCTTAGTTGGAACCAATGGGGTTCTAAAGACATGCCACAAAGATATGGTCTGGGTCAAAGTGTTTTGTGAATTTGTTCATGCATTATTAGGATTTTAAGTTTTGGTATTTCCTGAGTGGTTGTCTATTATTTCAGTGCTTTGTATTGTGTTTTATCCTCCTCTGTACAATACCTTGATTCCCAAGATGCTTAGGTATCCTTATAAATCCAATAAATAAATATTTGTAGATTGTTGTGCTACATGACCTAACCAATTGTGTGACAAATAACACAACTGAGGTTTGGATAAGATTCAAATTACATCCCCAATGTTATTCCATTAAAGCATCATGTGAAATGCTAAAAGAGAATAAAGGCACGCTATTTAACTGAAATGTTTTAAATTATGTAAAGTTATCTCTATTTTTTGCTGCATGAATAATCTATGATTCACAGCAAAATTATACCATAAAGCAAATTCTAACCTGAGGGTGACACATACCTCTTCTGAAGTGCATCTTTAAAATCACATTAATAACTCAATGAATTTAAATCAGCACTGCACTTGGGCATCCTATTCCTAATCTGCATGACCTAAAAGACATTGCAACTAAACTTCTCCAGCCTGGTATACTGCAAATTTGCATGACTACAATACCCCAAATTATCAGTCATAGCGAAATTGTCTAAGAATTCTGGGAATTGTTCTCCTAATACACATGAAGGGTGCTAGACTGCAGAAGGCTGACTTAAAAAGAAAGGATAGAAAAAATAACCCATTGGCCATTCTTTGGAACCACAACTAGCAGACAGATTAAATATATTAAAGGAAGGCTGGAAACCTTTGTTGGCTCAAGAGTCATATTGCTTTGTGGCTAACATTCTGAGAGATCACAGAGGAAGATGTCCCTGCAAAAAAACAGGGAAGGCTATTTTAGATTTGTTCTTCAATGTAGCCATACATTTCTATATAAAACAAAGACCTGCCCTGCTACACAGAGCAAATCAATGTCATTTGTTTCCATGTACCATATTCATAGATAATGTAGGTAGAATGTAGTCTTCCCTAACTGCATATTTTACTTATGCAGTGCAATTTATGCTTGTTTCCAACAAAAAGGGAAACCAATCTTCTTTATGAATAACAAGTGTGACCCAAAATAGACTGTAGACACATAATGTACTCAAACTAGTACTGGGGTTTAGAAAATGACATGATTTCTTGCAGTGAAAGACTATGGTGAAAAAACTTTGCATTACTGTAACTAAAAGTTAGGTAAAGGAGAAATTGGGGTCCTGTCTGAACGGTATATTAAAGTCTCCTCTAATTCAATTTACTTAAAGAGATTTTTCACATGTAATTTCAATGCATAACTGTTATTTGTGTAATAACTAGGGAAAATAGAAGTCAGTCAATGAAGTTAATTCAGTTCTTCACTCTCAATAGAATCCCTATTGGAATTCTTTCTTGGTATAATTTGAGTGTTCTTCTCATTGAGAATAGCAGATTGTGGGGAGATAATTCCCAGTGAAACAATTAGTTAAACAAATAACACTGACACTTTGCTAAACTGTGTCCCTAAGGCTATGAGGTACAAAGTAAATACTTTGCCCTTGTACCTAGAGATAATCAGTTTTTAATATGCTATACTGTAGTCTTAAAATTGTGTACACGCTCTTGGTATAAGGGGTCCATACCAAACTGGAAAAAGAAGACCTCCTATTAATTTGGAAGGTTTCACTTCATATCTTAGACTACTGATTGGCAGTGAAATTCCATCCCACTTTAAACTTAAGGCATACTGTATTCCGCTAGCCTCAAGCCAGAAAAACGTGCTGAACAATGTATGGTTATACCTCAAGTATGAAGGGTATGTGGATGGTATAGAAGTAAATAAAATGTATGAAAGTTTGAAGACAGGATTAAGGCAGTAGCATGAATGAGTGCATCCTCTGCCTCTTTATTCCTGTAAACAAGGATTGTGAATCCACAATCTCTGACATAACCTTGAGTATTTCAGTAATGCAAAGAAGACACACTTCATGCTCAAGGGAACAAGTCAAACTGTATGCGTGATTAACCTTGATTTGCTACCTCTGGGTAGCGGTAATTCTCGGTTCTGTGTCCTTGTAGCAATTGCACTTCAAGGCAGAAATCTCAGGCACACTGAGTGTGCATGAAAGTATCTGCCTGTACAACGTCTGTGCTTGCTGTTTGAAAGCACCAAACTGTCAGATAAATTATGATGACGCACAATAGAGTTTAAACAATGAAATAAAATTAAGCAGGTCAGAATCCCCAGAGTTTTTCATCTATATAGCTGGGTTATTTTGGGGGGGAGGAGAGTCACTGGGTTGTTTAGTCAGTCATCTATTAAAAGGTCATGGTCTGTGGATACATATTTCTACAAGTTGCTATGTGAACTTTGAATCATGCCTTTTTAAAAGAGCTGTTGAGCGGATACCTGAGTAAAAGCATTAGCAAAAGTTGCATTATTAATGCAACTGCACATGTTATTAGGACCTCTAATGTAAAGTTATTTTGCATCTCTTTTCAAAAGCAAACTGTGATTGAGGAGTGCACAAACACACTAGATTCTTAAGTAGCGTTGGTTTGTCCTGCATTATGTAGCAGAATGCAAGGAAATGACTTGAAGTCAATTCCTTTTTGCAAATTGGAATTATAATAAGCAGCCCTGGGGTACAAAGGCTTCTCACAATCACAAACCAAATGTGGTCTCAACATTGTTTCAGGTGCACTCACTCAGTGAGTGAAATGGACGGTATTTAAATTTGACAAATAAATAAAATAAAATGTCATATAAGATATATAGGCAGATAGACATGAAAAGCTACTGACAGTCAAATTTTATTTTCCATGAATATATGAATTTAGTGAGATACAAAGTCTAACAACATCCTATAGAATATTAATTTAAGGTAGCAACAGTGGTACTTGGCGAGACATTAAAAGAGACATTTTTCCTGCGTATATTTAGGAGATGAGTAGAAGAAAGCACATTGGGTAGCTATGCCAAATAATGTAAGCCACATTTGCTGAAATTCCCTCTCTGTTTAGCTTGAGATACAGAAAAATAAGTTTGGATTAGTGAAGATTGTTGGGAATGAATAATATAGGGGAAAAAATTGAAAAGGAGACAAGAAGAAAAGCCAAATAAAAACAAGACTATAAGGAAATTGGCTGAAAGGGCCAAGGGCTCTTGGAATTACAATGACCAGAGGACAAAGGTGCCTAGCAGTAAATCTGTCTGAATGGCTTACACGTGCCCACATCTGCAGTTTATTAATTTTGCAGGCCCTGAATTCAGTGGTGGGATTCAAATATGTGAACAACCGGTTCTCTGTGTGGATGTCGCTTCCGGAAGTCCATTCTGGGCCTGGGCAACAAAAAATTAGCTACCAGTTCTGCCGAAGTGGTGCGAACTGCCTAAATTGGATGCTGATTGGTTTCTGGGATCAATTTAAGGCACTGGTGTTAACAAATAAAATCTTTTTTGTCTTGTCACCCAGGTACTTTTAGAACTGTTTATTCTGTATAGATCTACTAGGCGGAGAACCTCTTGCAAATGTAGAGGGTGGGGTTGAGGAAAAACAGTGCTGCTTCACTGCAGTTGTGCCAAATTGTGGAATAGCCTTCCTGTAGAGATCAGAGTGGCTCCTTCTTTGTTTGCTTTTTGGAAACTCTCAAAGACTAAATTATTTTGGAGCCCTTTTCCCTGATGTGAATGTTACCATCTTTATTTTTGCTTATCATTTTGTAGTTTCCATTGTATGCTTTTCATTTTTATTTGTCTCTTTTCTTTTGGGTAGTTGTTTTAATTTTATTGTGGAAGTTTTAATCTTCATTTGTCTTACATAAGCCATCAAAAGTCCTTCTTGGTTGCAGTTTTTTTTTTCCCTTGTGCTTTTTTGTGCATTTTTGACTCCTGGTGACTGCTTAGACTAGACCCTGAAACATTTCAGAAGTAGTTTGCTACTGCCTTCTTTCTAGGGCTACAAGAGAGCACTCAGCTGGCTTTGAGCTTTGTGCCTATGGTGGGACTAGAGAACTCATTGTTTTTCATTTTCTAGCCTGATGTCTTAACTACTATACTAACATGGCACTCAACTGCTCTATGCGCTGGAATAGATATATGTTTAATAAATAAAAAGAAAGAAAATAAAAAGAAAGATATGGATCATATGTATTTTGAAGGAAAGCCATACATAACAAACATTACATAATATATTCCCTCAACAACCAGCATTGTACCCTAAAGCCAAACACTTCTGAAACTGTGCTAAAGCTTGGCTGAATAGCCGGGTTGTTGATGACTGTCTGAATGTCATTGTGATGAGAGCTATATGGATCTCTGAGGAGGTGGTGTTCCAGAAGGCAAGCACCATGACAGAGAAGGCTAACTTTCTAGCAGTTTAATTGAAGGAACCTAGATTGTACCCTCTCTGCCTGATCTTATTGAATGTTAGAAACCAATGATGTAGACACTCTCTCAAATAACTAGGACATAGGCTGTTAAAGCATTATGGTAATAACCAGCATCTTGAATGGTACCCAGAAACTAAGTTACTTAGTGCAGTTTGTAAAGCAGTGGTGGCATATGTACACATCACTGTTACTGTTTTAAGCCAATTATACTTTCTGAGTAGTCTTCATGAAGACCTATATACAGTGCATAGCAGTAGTCCCATTGTGAGGTGGCTACAGCATGACCTGAATAGGCCTCTAATCCAGGAATGGTTTTAACTAGTATACTAGACCTCAGTGAAAGCCCTCTTGATCATATTTGCCATCTGCTATTCAAGCAGAAGTTGTAATTTCAAGACTACTCCCAGATTGTGTACCAATCTCTAACAAGGAAGTGCTATCCCATCTGAGACTAAAAGTGGAAACTCCCGAGGACCAAGGAGCCCAAATACAAGACATTCAGTCTTGTCAGGATTGAGTCTGTTCCTCCTCATCCAGACTCACTAAATTTTCAGTGATTTTCTGAATGTCCTCAGGGTGGGAACTGTATGGATCCCTGATGGATGCTCTTCAAGAATGCAAGCACAATGACAGAGAAGGCATGTCCAAGCGTTTATAACATTCCAGAAACATATAGGATTCAGAATTATGTGAGTACATAGTAAACCTAATAATACAGCAAAACACAGATGGCATAGAAATCTCTGTTATATGGCTAATTCAACAACTTTAGAAATTCATTCTGTAGCATTCTATTGTTATAATTCAGTGAGGTAAAATATATAATAGTTTGAAGGCTGGTGATTTTCTATCCAAATACATTGATGAAAATTGTCCAGCTTTTGAAAGAAAAAATAATAGTAATTACACCTGAAATTATAATTGTTACAAAGCTGCTATGATGTGTCTAAAGCATTATTTTTAAAAACTGAAAACTGTAATTTGATCAGGAAGAAACGTTATCAGCCCATTCCAAATATGGTACATTCATAGCAACAGCAACAGAAAAAGGGATGTCAGAGAGATGAGAAGTCTCCTCAATATCTTGTTAAACTCTCCTGTTTTTTCTATTAAGAATTGCCTAACCTGGATAAGATGATGCTTGCCAAACTAGTGACATGCAGAATGAATGAATATTTGTTTCTCTGTGTGTATGTGTATGTAACGTTTAATACTTTTTAAATGATCATTTGACCAAGAGGATGTGTATACATGCTTTTCTGCATGATGCAGCTGCATGATGCTAGTATATCTGGTTTGGAACACCATAGTGGTGCAAGGACAATGGCAAATTAAAGCAAGTTCAAAGGAAGGCTACAGAGATGGTGAGAAGACTGGAAACCAGTTGCATGAGGAACATCTAAATGATTTGGGTAGCTTTATAACCCGCAAAAGAGAGTTCTATAAAAATGCATAAGACTCGGCTCATTTCACACAGAGGGATGAGTTTGCTCTTCATTTTTTTTAACATTCTCTACCACATATGCAGTCAGTTGTGCAATGCTGTTCATCTGTGATGTGAATAGTTCCACCATCAACACTATATATAACTTTTTAAGAACACAAAGACAATTGTCCCATAATTTTGCTAATAATGTTTACTGCACTAACTTGGGAGCTACAACAAACTGCGAAAGTGAATCTGAAGTATCATTTGTAGTTAGAAAGCTCTGTTACATGCAAAAGATGAATTCATTCATTAGGTGCAAGTTCATACATAACAAAAAAGGAACCATCTCTGAATAGCAAGCAAGGAAGAACCAAAGTGGCAGAAGAACTAAAAACAGTTCAATAAGGACTGAGCATGCTTTATGGCACTCAATACTGAGCAACTATTAGGAGGGAAGATGGATAGCATGGAACAGGATCTTCCTAGAAAGTGGCATTAATGGCTGAATTCTAAATAAATGCCTTCTGTTAGGTTTACATATCTTTCTTTCTATTTCATAGATAATGGAAAACTTATACTAACATATTTTGTTGATAATCCATCTAATTTTCATTAGACATCTATCCATCAGATTTTGTGTAAAACTATGATAGTGATTTAATTTATTATCTCTTAGGATACAAAACAACCTTAAATGGACTTTGGCAACCTTGGCAATCTTAAATGGACTTTCTAACATTTATTGGATAATCCCAGGGAACTCTTCAACCATATAAATTCTCATGTATTTTAGCAGATTTAGGCTACAAAAATCAGGAGTAGTTTGTAGCAGAGGTACAGAAAGATCTAATTCTAGGTCTTTTTTTTTTTTTAACAGCCTGATCGTAGTCTTAAAATATTGAAAAATAAAATTAAAGATATTTGATGGAAAATTATATTTAATGGATATCTATCATCTGTAATATAAGGAGTATATTAAGGTCCTCATGAAGAAAAAAAATCAACCATATGAAATAATTTTCCATAGTAATATAAATATATTTAATATATATTGAAAAATTGTAAATGCTTAAGGAGCAGGATTTTCAGACTCTTAAGTATATTTTTACATTGTTTTAATAATCTTCAATGTTGACTATGCTAGCTCTGTTCAATGAAATTTTCACCATTTTCTTGTATTTTAAAGTGCATATATGGTCACTCTAAGGAGTAACATCATATTGATTAACTATTTTAACATCATCATGTGCTTAGAATAATGAAGTACACTATGTTTCCTGAAGTCTCCATCAGATCCTGAGTTGCTCTGTGAACATATATGGGTTTAGAGATTTTAGATTTCTCAATTTAGCAATCATTTTACTGCACCTGGCCAGTTAGTTTGAATTTTCAAACCTTTATTTGCTTGGTTTCTGAAGGGGCCTCCAAGTTTTGCATGAAACCCATTCATGATTAGACCAATCCTGACCTCAGAATCTGAAGAATTTCTTTACAAGTGAGGCCAGAAGTCAAAGACAGTGGCTTCATATATCATGCTAAACCAATTTGTTCAATAAATTAGGGTTCCAATAAACTATGGCTTAATGTCATGGATGAACTGTGGTAAGTCACGATGGGTACTTTCAAATGAAAAATATTACTCCCTGAGCAATACAAACAAACAAACAAAAATACTAAGCAAATTGTGGTGGACAGCCTGAAAAAACAACATTTATTTAATTGCATTCTGGGGGGGGGGAAGGGCTATGTCAAATTAAAAGACAGAAAGTTCTGCTGCTGGAGAGGAAGGCATGAAAGTAAAGAGGCTATATTTTCTGAATAGATAAAAAATAATGTTAATCTTCTGCTTTAAAACCTAGTTATGCACTTTTTAGTTTCAGAATTAACCCAGTTTTAACTCAAATTGAATGGGTAGCCTCCATCAATAAAAGGCCTGTAAAACTCAAACACAGTCATCAACACCCTGCTGGTCTATGTATGGATCCTGGGCAGCCCAAGGAAGGTGGTGGAAGTGTTAAAACTTCTCACCATCTTTTGCACTGCCAGAAAGTAACCCAGATAACTTTGGAAGAAGCTGCCTGGACTATGAACACAAAAAGCAGATTAGTTGATGAGTCTGACTAACTGTGAGCTGCAGAGCCAGGATAAAAATGCTGGGTAGGAGATGAATTATAAACTGACTATAAGAATGCACTTCTGTCCTGGATCACAATAGACTGCAGAGCTGACACATTTCAAGGATCTTTATTATTCGGGAGAGATATAATTAATTTCCACATTACTATCATCAATGGTAAAACAGTAACAAAGAGATCAGAAATTAATATGAATATATATGTAGTGCAGGCTTCTGTTAAAAATTTCTTTTAAAATAACAGAAATATATGCAAAATGCACTTCATCCATGCCAACAGATATACATATGTACACACAGCCCTGTAATAGAGACTACTATCCCTATATTATATACAGCAGATACAGGGTACAACTTAAGGAAATTACTCTTAAGCTTGTTCCATCCAACCAGAAGCAGCTCAATTGTGATTAAATTGTAATTTGATTGCAATCACACAGATCAGTTGTGACCATCCGAGCTACAGGACTCTTTCTTTACATTTACATTCACCATCTGGACAAAGAATCCCAATCTTGAAAAATTCTGTCTACCTTGCCTACACTTAGAAGTCCTGCCCATGTCCTAATTTCTCTTCAAATGCCTCTTCCTAAGAAAAGGTGGGCGGAGCTGGCTTTCATGGAATCACAGTTTAAAACAGAGGTCCCCAACCTTTTGGGCACCAGGGACTGGTTATGTGAAGAGAGGTTTTTCCATGGACCAGAGGGGGCATGGTTTTGTGTGCTGCCTGCATCCTGCGGATGGGGCTTTCCTTGTTTGTATGGACCGGTTGCTGGCATGCCATGGCCTGGTACTGGTCCATGGACTGGGGGTTGGGGATCTCTGGTTTAAAAGACCTGAAGGATCTAGAAGATCCTCTTCTGGTCCAGCCTTTTCCCACCAGAAAACAAGAAGACTAAACTATTGAGAGATGCTGCCTCTAAGTATCTGGAGTATCCTGAAAGCAATAATTTGCTATGGGCTCATAGGATCCTCTTCTCACCTCGGGTTAAGGGCAATTTCTTGTAGCAATATTATTCTGGCAATATATAAAAACTCTGTGAGTGTGTATGGGGGGGACATAAAGAGAGAGAGAGAGACAGAGACAGAGAGACAGAGAGAGACAGAGAGAGACAGAGAGAAACATTAGCATGGTCTTATTCAATGGCATGTATGGGGGAGGCAGAGGGAGGGGAAAGAATCAGAATGATGCAAACATCATTACAGTATTGTGATGGAAGCTCTGCTTATATATATATATATGATGTTGTTAAAATTGCTGTGGGTATTTTCCAGTTTAATTTGCATCTAGTACTCTCCCAATCATATTACCCAGATGAGATCAAGCACTCAATTCAGCTAATTAAAAAAAATAGTTTGATGTTTATTTATTAAACTACAGAAGACAAAAGAAAACAAAAGCTAATTTGCAAATGGAATAAAAGGTAGCAAAACCCAAGAGAGAGAAAGACATGAGTATCAGGCAAACAATTACACCATCTATATATCTAGACATAAAAAGAGCACTGTATTCGTTAGGAAAATTGGAAACAATACTGTGGTAATCAGCAGGGTCACTCCCAAAGGAGGTGACCTTGGTTAGTCCAACTTCAATCCTCTGATGTACATAGCAGCAGCAGAATTGAAAAGAAAAGGACACCAGTTTGGTGAATGGAGATGAGGTATCCAACACATATGTCTTGAGACATCACATACACACCCAAAGAGCAGTTGGCAGAACTAGCAGAAGAACTCTCTGTTGCTGCTTTTGTCATTCAAGCATCACAAAGCTGCAAATGCCATTGACCCTGATTGTTTGGGCCCTTTACCACTCACCTTCTTAGAGTAAAAAATGTTTCCAGTGTCCTGATTTAAAATTATAAAAATAAGGTTCACTGAATCCACATGTATATTTTAGATCAGATAACCCAATGTCATATCTAACTGATAAATCCATTAGTTATTAAATGTGTATATCATCAAGTACAAAGTTAATAAATAAACAAACCAACATTTTTTTCAGTTATTACAGGATATGAAAATGTCAGAAGAAAAGCATTCTTAAATTATTAAAATAATTGCTTCCATCAACCGACATCTGCCATTTCTTTCCAAAGTTTATGGATAAGGACTCAACATTCAGAGTACCTGATCTAGGCTGCAAAAATATGAACAACTACTAGATGGCAGCAGAGAAAGCTCTGCTGGTCCAGGGTTTATCAGTTCAGATCTGATATTCCCATTCAAGGTGTCAAGTAAGAATTTCAAACATATCTTTCCTTTAATTGAATAATGGGATAATGTAATTCTCGCTATTGCTTAGCCAGCAAAAGAAAGTATTTACTGCATTCTCTGCAGATCAGAAAGGAATCAGCTTTCAGTGTTTGGCATTCCAATTCCAGGTCCCTGAAAAATGCATTAAATTCACCAGTAATTGGTTTGTTTACCACTAGTGACACCTGACTTTCAGGATTTCTAAGCTTAACCTGGTAATGAGGCTAAGTTTTTATTCATTCCCGAAATATTGTTAGCAGTTTGTTTCCACAGTATTATTGTAAAAATTAGAAGGCATACCATAATGAGAAAGTCTTTTTTTAAAAAATAGCCGTACAGTCAACAGCCAATAAAAGAAAGTGAAATGGCAAGATTGATTAGTCACAAAATATCTGATTCAACCGAATGCAGGCACCAGTTGAAAAGTGGAATAAAATGCAAAGTTTCCTGGGCATCCATCTGACGGATCAGCAGGGATCAACAAACCCAAAACAATCCACATTCCCCAAGCGATCTTGAATGCTAAAAAAGCCACCTCCCCCTTTCTCTCAGCATCGACTTCCCACAATCCATTAGTGCTCCTTAGGGAGCCATGACAATTATACAATTGTCAATGCAAATGGCATTTTAAAGTGGCCCTGAAACAGACAAGGCACGCTAATTTTAAAACAGCCTTTTGTCAGCATGGCTGTTTGAGTTCCTTAACCTCTTCGTGCTTCTTCCCCCCCCCCTTTGGGACAGATATGAGGGTGTTCAGTGACCCCCTCTTCTCCTTTTGTCACTCAAAGTCACCCATTAAAATGATCTGTTTTCCGGAGCCAGAGACTGTGGAATTTAGCAGCAGCAGTCTCAAGAGATGAACTCCCGCATAGGAAAAGCGATAATGAAGAGTCAACCGGTTTGCTTGATGAGTTATTCTTATTAAGATAAAATGTTTTCCAAAGCTACTCAGAAAATTGATTGCAGAAAACTTCAGTTAATAAAAAAAATCTGTAAAGGAATCCTAATAAGTGCTAATTGCAGAATGAGAAATTTTGTTACTTCGGGTGGGGGAATCACTCTGTTGTTTAATTAGTAAATTTCATTTATGAGGGAGCTGAGCTTCTCCTTGTGGATAATATAATATTGTTTCTAATTTTTCATGTGCCATGGAATAGGACTTTTTCTAAAGGGACTTGATGGATGCCATCTTCCCCATCAAAATATCACACAAAATTATATTCATGATGAAGATGTTTTCCAGTTGATGGTCCTGAAACAGGCCCTAAACCATTAAGTTAATTAATTTGGGCATTGTGCAAGCTTTTCAAGATGTCCAATAAGATCCTTCAAAGCTAACACATTCAACTGTATTTGATCACTTTGAACTTTATATATTTGCTAAGTAAGATTTTAAACACTTAGTGGTGTGTGTGTGTTATACCTTTTCCTAGGTATTTGTATCCCACCCATATGTTTATCACTGAAACTTTAAAGTTTGCTGAGTAAGAATAATAAATCCTCAAATGAAGCCTTCATCTTAGAGGAAAAATGGCCTAGTCTAGTTTTTTTAAAAAAATCAATAAATTCATTCCACACTCAACCTTGATATTTTAAGTGGGATATTATGTATGGCTAAGAGATGTATCCATGCTCTATATGCAGACCTTGAAGTATCTCATGAATCAGGAAAAAAATGTTACCATAAGCTGTCTCTGCCAAAATTCTGCCACACTTCACCAAAACTTGAAAACATTGGGTTTAAAATAAGCTATCAAACAGTTGTCCAGCAAACTATTGGGAGCAGGAATTAAACAAAGTAGTACAATGTAATCTCAGCAAGATTGTTGTTGTTGTTGTTAGTTGCGAAGTCGTGTCCGACCCATCGCGACCCCATGGACAACGTTCCTCCAGGCCTTCCTGTCCTCTACCATCTTCTGGAGTCCATTTAAGATCACGCCTACTGCTTCAGTGACTCCATCCAGCCACCTCATTCTCTGTCGTCCCCTTCTTCTACTGCCCTCAATCTTTCCCAGCATTAGGCTCTTCTCCAGTGAGTCCTTCCTTCTCATTAGGTGGCAAAGTACTTGAGTTTCAACTTCAGGATCTGGCCTTCTAAGGAGCAGTCAGGGTTGATCTCCTCTAGGACTGACCGGTTTGATTCGCTTGCAGTCCAAGGGACTCGCAGGAGTCTTCTCCAGCACCATAGTTCAAAGGCCTCAATTCTTTTGCGTTCAGCCTTTCTTATGGTCCAACTTTCACAGCCATACATTGCAACTGGGAAAACCATGGCCTTGACTATACGTACTTTTGTTGGCAGGGTGATGTCTCTGCTTTTTAGTATGTTGTCTAAATTTGCCATAGCTTTCTCCCCAGGAGCAAGCGTCTTTTAATTTCTTGGCTGCAGTCCCCATCTGTGGTGATCTTAGAGCCCAGGAAGATAAAATCTGTCACTACCTCCATTTCTTCCCCATCTATTTGCCAGGAATTGAGAGGGCCGGATGCCATGATTTTGGTTTTCTTAATGTTGAGTTTCAAGCCAACTTTTGTACTCTCCTTCTTCACCCGCATCAAGAGGCTCTTTAGTTCCTCTTCACTTTCTGCCATTAGAGTGGTATCATCTGCATATCTTAGGTTGTTGATATTTCTCCTGGCAATCTTAATTCCAACTTTTGATTCATCTAGCCCTGCCTTTCTCATGATGTGCTCTGCATATAAGTTAAATAGGCAGGGAGACAGAATACAGCCTTGCCGGACTCCTTTCCCAATTTTGAACCAATCAGTGGTTCCGTGTCCAGTTCTCACTGTTGCTTCTTGACCCGCATATAGGTTTCTCAAGAGACAAATAAGATGGTCTGGTATTCCCATCTCTTTAAGAACTTGCCACATTGGACACTTACTATTTACTATTAATGTCAGTACTATTTTTTAATATATTGTAAAAAGTGACGTCTATTGCTGGTCTACGACCGTAATAAAGTTATTGATTGATTGATAAAAAGCTAAAGGATATCATTACTGAATTCTAAATAATGAAGTTTTTCAGATAGTTACCTAAGGATAAATTGTCTTAGTGTCACAACCTCCAACTGATATAGTTGTATCACCAACAAACAATCACAATGATGTAATCAAAGCACTGTATGAATTGGTTTCGCATCAACAGTCAGAAATATCACTACTTCAAAATCATTATGGGTAATATAAATGCAAGGATAGAAGAAAAATAACTATATGAACACAATAATCAAACATTCTTGTTTGGCAACATAGATGAATGTGGATCAAGATTATCAGAATTTGCAGAAAAACATATTTTCATCATGAATTTGAATTTCAAGAAAAGTACAGCCCAGAAAAGGATTTGGAAAAAGCCCAAATGGCAATAACAATAAAGTAGGTAAGTTTCCTATAAGGACAATGTGTGGAAGACCTTTGCATCAGCCTCCTGAAATACCAATATACAGAAATAGTGCCCTTCACATAAATGAATGCTACCACCAATATTCAAAAAGGAACTTGAGAAGGTGAGCCAATTGCACAAAAACTATTCTTAACAATTTTAGAAGAAATATTCAAGTAATTAAACTAGTCTAAATTAGAAATAAAGGTTGGTGGAGAAAGCTTAACCTCCTGCACTTTGCTGATGACATTGTCTTTTTCTCCAATCATCCTAAAAACCTTTGAAGACAAATAACATAATTAAATGATGACAGCAGGTTATCAGATTTGAAAATGAATTTGAAGATGACACAAATCATGTTCACCTTCTTTCAATCTTTGCCAGTAAAAATTGAACTTTATGAACTGAATAAGGTCAACAGCTCTGTCAAAGATTACCATGAAGAGTGATATCACAGAATAAATTTAGGAACCAGACTAAACTTGGTTAAAGAGCCTTAGAGCAATTTTGTGCTGTATGCAAAATAACATACCAACCTATTTCAGGAGAAAATTGTTGCATTGGTGTACACTGTCTGTACTGATATATGATTATGAAACTTGGAAGTTAAACATAGACACAATACAAAAACTGAAAGTTAGAAAAAGAAATATGATATGGCAAATACTTAATGTATCCCAACATGATCAGAAAAGAAATTTATGAATTATCTGACATAATGAAATGATAGCCTTACAAAAATGGCAATAGGCTGGCCACATTGCCTAACAAACAGATTAACATTGGACATCAGTGATGTTCAACTGAATATTAATTGACCTGAAAAGATAAAATACCTAAGGAAATGCTGGGCAAATTATCAAGAGCCTCATAGCATTTTTTTCATTCTAACAAATTTTATTAAAAGACATTTGTTTTTGTGAGTTAGAGTCATTTCATCAAATACATGGAGTGGCTAACCTGATGTAAGATTTAAATTGGGATGAGGCAGGGTTTTAGAAGCGAAGTGAAAACAAGTTGGTTATATACAGTAGATTGATGCTATATGTGAGACAGATTGCAAGTCCCTTATTAATAGACAAGTGTAATGTGTTAAAGCCCACTGTGTTTGTTGAGACCTTCCAAGATGTCTTCTAGCAAATGGTATATACAATCCAGTTCTCCTTTACCTCTCAGAGCAGAGAAAGAGAGAGAAAGGGAGATTTTACTTACCTACTTACTTAACTTACTTATTTACGAGACTTTAATGGCTGCTAGAACTCCCAGCACTTACAACAACAGTAATAAGAATACAGAAAACAATAAGGAGTCCTTGGTGCTCTTAGAGTCCTGATGATGTTACCTAGTTTGGGTAATGAAATGTCTGCAAGAAAACAACCAAGCTCAAAGGAGCCCTCATTTCAGCCTTGAACTGCAAAAATTCATTACAGAAAGCAATAAAAACATACAGCCCCATCTGTAGTTTCAGATGACAATGCAAGCTTTTTAAGCAACAAAAGCGAGCTGCAAAATACGATTTCAGATCATGTAATTGCAATCCTCCTCTTTTATTTGCATCTTGTGACACCTTATCTTTAATTTGTGGTTTCTTCCCTGCCACACGAACTTAGATATATCCTTTTGCCATTGTTTAAATGGTGCTTCAGTTGTCACAACAGGTATTATCTGAAACTAAGACATCATTCTAAGCAACACATTCATTTTTTTATTATAGAAATTCTCCCAGTAATGACTATTGTAGTTTCCCCTATTTTAACAAGTGCTTTTAAACATCATGTTTTAACATAGTTATTTTGAAGTAATATACAATTCATGTTATAGTGATATCCAGATATTTTATTTTTCTCAATCTTAAGACTTTTTATTCGGCAATTCTGTTTGATCCTCTACTTTGATGTTTTTGTTAATATCTGATTATTACTAGAGTCCTGGTGGCGCAGTGGATAAAGTGAAATATTGCAGTATTGCAGGCAAACTCTGTCCCCAGCCTGGAGTTTGATCCAGGGGGTTTGATGGGGCTCAAGGTTGACTCCATCCATCCAAGGTTAGTAAAGTGAGGACCCAGATTATTGGGGGCAATATACAAATAATGCCTCTACATTATAAACCACTAGAGAGTGCTGTAAATCAGCAGTCCCCAGCCTTTGCGGCTTTGTGGACCAGCAGCAGTGGAAGCGGCAGGAAGCGAAGGAGATGGTTTCGCTTGTGCCTGCCACTTGCTCAAATGTGCACTTAGCCCCAGATTGCATGGACCCAGGTTGGGAGGCCCCTGCTGTAAAGAGTTATGGGGAGGTATATAAGCCTAAATACTATTGCTATTATATGATTCTAAATTATTATCTAAAATCTGCTGTGTACCAAATTGTTTTAATTTTTCTATTAATGTTTCTGTTCCCTTTAGTGGTTCCTCCAAATGATCAATATTTCAAGAACTACAATAATCAAGAAAGGAAACAATGGACATCTCTGTCTTGTCCTTTTTGTATCTCACAGAATTTTCTTAGATTTCCATTGACAATTACTGTGCCTTCCATGAAGTGTAAATCAAACTTATCTTAATAATTTTTCCCAAAATGTGTATCTTACAAAAATTTAAACAGAAAGGACCAGTTCACTTTTTAAAAAGTTTTCTCTGAATCTAAGAAAATGAATGTGGCTTGTTTTTAATGATGTTGCTCCATGTATTACAAAATGTCCAACACATTTCTTACATTGTCCTTTAGCTGCCTGACTGGTTTTGCTTTCAACAAGAACACCAGAAGAATAGTCAAATCCAGTCCAAAGTTCAGAGATCCAGGTCTGGACTGTCACCCAGTTTCATGAGCAGAATCCACAAGATGGTCACACAAGAATTAAAGATCAGATGGTTTTTTCCAATAAAATAGCATGGCTCAGGACTGCCTCTTAAATCAGGCTGCAGCCAGCTGTCTTTAACCACGAGTTACTCCCTTGCTTGGCAAGGAGACTTATTGAGTATCTCTGCTCTGAGTCTCCACTTTACTTGCTAGGTGCCACTCTTCAGACCTTATTAGGCCTGAACATGATATTATCATCTGACTGGTCAGCCTCAGGTGATTCTTGGTTTGGTACGGAGGATGCTATTTCTTCCGTTCTCCATCTGAGCCTGAAGCACTTGGAGGAAAGAAATACTCATGTGCGTTTGCTGTTTGTCGACTTCAGTTCGGCGTTTAACACAATCATTCCCCAGCATCTAGTAGACAAACTGGGCCTTTTAGGCTTAAACACTCCTTTGTGCAACTGGATTCTGGATTTTCCTACCAACAGGCCCCAATATGTGCGAGTTGGAACAAATACCTCAAATACCATTTTCTTGAGCACAGGTTCTCCTCAGGGCTGCGTCTTAAGTCCGCTGCTGTTCACCCTGTTGACCCATGACTGCTGTGCTAGGTTTGCCACCAACCATATTGTGAAGTTCGCAGATGATACAACAGTAGTGGGCCTTATTCAGGATGACAAGGTGGAAGCTTACTGCAAGGAGGTGGAGGGGTTGGTGAACTGGTGTAAAGAAAACAGCCTAGTTTTAAATACAAGAAAAACCAAAGAGATCATTGTTGATTTCAGAAAAGGCAGGCACAGCCACACTTCTCTGTGCATTAATGATTCTCCTGTGGAGATGGTTACCAGCATCAAATTCCTGGGTGTGCAGCTAACGAGTAGGCTGACTTGGTCGCTAAACAGTGAGAAACTGGTGAAGCGGGCACAGCAGCGCCTGCATTTTCTGAGCCGCATGAGAAAAGCACATCTTCCTTCCCCTGTCCTGACCACTTTCTACAGGGGGACAATCGAGAGCATCCTGTCATACGGCATCACAGTCTGGTTTGGAGGCATCACTGCTTCAGACAGGAAGGCAGTGCAGAGAGTGGTGAGGATGGCCGAAAAGATCATTGGCAGTTCCCTCCCTACCATCCAGGACATAGCACAGAAGCGTTGCTTGAGCAGGGCCCGCAAGATTTTCTGGGACACTACACATCCTCTCCACAACCTGTTTTCCCTGTTACCTTCTGGGAGGAGGCTTCGTGGTATCCGTAGCAGAACATCCAGATTCAGCCATAGTTTCATTCCATACAGCATTAACCTTGCGAACTCTCAAACTGCCTCCTTGCGTTATATATTCAAGATGGACAGTATTTAATATTTATTTGCTATGTATATGTAGGGATGTGGGTCTATATATATGTTGTACATAGTATGTTTAGGTGTGTGTCATGTATATGTTTCACTTTGAGAGCGGGCAACTAAATTTCATTATTTTATGTGTGCCATTGTGCCCACAATATAAAAAATGACAATAAAGGTTATTTATTATTTATTATTTATTATTATTATGTTCTGAGGCTGACATTGCACAGGTTCAGCTAAAGTAGCTTCATCGTAGTCAGATTCTTGGTCATGACACTTTAACTCTTTTTTAGGTAAAAACCACAGCTTATTATTAAGGTGAGAACAAGTTTATTTGGGCTTGTGGCAAACTATTCTGCCATTTTATAGTGGCATTTCTGATATTCCTTTGGATTGAAAATGACTGCTTTAAGGGCAGCAGCATTATACCCTATGAAGTTGAAATGTTCCTCCATTGACTTTTCCTGTCTAATTACTGATTTCTTTCCATTTTGTTCTTTGTCTAGAGACTGGTCTATGTGTAAAATAAAGAAAGGCGTTTGAAATAATTTATAACAAAAGAAGAGGTACGAGGTGAACACCTGACATTATGGCGGAGATTTCTAGGCTCCACAATCTTCTCTAATTTAGGTCCTTCTAGATTGCACTATAATTTCCATAACCCTCAGTGACCATTACAATAGACATACTGGCTGGCAGTTATCAATTTTATGTTCCAAAAAAGTTTGAGGACTTGAACCTGGAGAAAATTGTGATACTACAATTTGTTACCTAGGTAGAAAATGAAGACTCCATTTAGCTTTTCTTTATTTTTTTGTCAGAGCAAGAAGAGGTAATTTTACCGACAAGAATGTCTTTAGAAGCCTGTGAAATTGTCTGTCCTTTCAACTCATAAATCTTAAGAAGTTTTATTATCATGCTTTGTCAAATAAAAGAAAAAGAAAAAGAAAATAAACCCTGGAAGGATAAGAAAAATAGTTTTATATAAGAATGCTGATGAAGCATTTGATTGCTAAAAAGTATGAGACATTTTTAAGTTTTGCTACATCTTCCAATGCTTTGGGCAATGTTCTTGGAAACAAACTCTTCCTACTGGCATTAAAATATGGTATTTCATTTGAATTTTCTTTTTTCAATGTCAACTCAAGAAATCTGCAGCAACACACATACAAGCATACACATATACACATTGAGATAGAGCACCAGAGAATACCTGCCAATCTTTTCTACACCCAAATAGTGTATATCAGGTTCTTTCTGCAGCAAGAGCTCCTTTTTCAGAATTGTTATTTTTGCCTTTAAAAAAAAATATTATAATAATGCAGTTGATCCACTTCCCTTTGCATATGTGACTCTATACCTCTCATTAAATTCAGGTGGGTGAAGTAAAATGTATAAATTAGAATTTAATAGATGAATGGAAACAACTGGAGAACGAACCAGGTTTTTTTTCATTTATAGTAGGAATTTTGAATGAACTAAAAACATTGACCTAGAATTAAAACTATGCCACACCTCAGGTCTTGTTATTTGTACCCTGTATAAGGATTCACAGACTCATTTTACAACTACTTACCTGGCAAAATATCCAGGAAATTCTGCTCTTTTTTATGTACAGCTGTTACAATCAGATCAATACGATTCAGTTTCTTTGAATGTAGTTAAATTCTGCTATACTTTCTGTAAATTAGGCAGACTTTGGCCATCCATCGATGATCTCATTAACTGAATATACTATTATGTCTTGTTTGTTTTGTTTTATTTATTTTAATGTTTTAATTTTTAATTCTAGTCTGTGACCATAATAAAAGTTTGAATTAAAACTACTTATCTCAAGAGATGATCATCTTAACTGCCACACAACAATATCACCTACTGTAGAACTGAGATCTAAGTACACTCTAAGTGTTATTAATGAATGAAGATCTTCATAGAAAACTGCATGGAAGCACTTTTGTAGAAAACCAATTTCTCCTATGGGATGTATATAGTTCAAATTAATCATAGCAAGAGCTTATAGTATTTACATGGAAGAAAATCCCACTGACTGCAGTGGGACTCACTTCCAAGCCAATGTGAACAGAATAGTAGCATTTTATTTAGAATTATATACAGTATCTTGCCATTCCTTCACTTAAAGGCATTGAGTTTAGTTTCAAAAATGAAAAAAGGCATTAAAAAGCATAACATAAACACTATTTTAGTTTATTTCAAATGACAGAATTCTATGTAATATGGAAACCAAAACTGTTGCAGAGGTCTTCTGCTATATTTGTCCACGTGAACAAATCGTAATGATTATAACATAATGCATATCAATAGTCAGAATACATGTTACAAATTAATTATATACATGGTAGAGATAAAGGTTTACCCAAGTTCCAGGCCATATTCTTTAGGTATATACTGTATCTCTCTGGAAGGAATCCAGAAGTTGCTCTTTCCAGTTGTTCTGAGTTTGCACCAGACTAACATCATTGCTGCTATTTCAATCCCTCATTCCTGAAGCTTGAACAATGTGATTACCACTTTGCCATCACAGCAGACTATTCCTCGGTGTTTGTGGGTTGGTTACCTGTGAATTCCTGGATTATAGAATTCCCTTTCCACTCATCCATTCCTCTTTCCAGAGTTGTTTTAAAACAGGAATGAAATCACCCTGCTCTTCATCAAAATTTTCTGGAATGAAAGCAAGTTGTTCCATTGAATCTTAGCCAACGGTATTGAAACTTCATCAAGAGAGAAAAATATATCAGCTGAGAGAAGTATTTGCTTTGTTTTGCTTTGCTTTATATTTCATTTCATGTCATAGAAAGCATGCTAAATATAGTTATTTGGCAACTTCTTTTTTTCTTTACAGGAAAACAGGAATTGGATGCAATGGGAAGGGAGGTTGGTTGATTACTATTAATAATATTATAAATATTATATTATTTATTATAGTTTTACACTTATTGCCCAATAACAATGGTTGAGGCCTCCAGAAGTGCAACAACCAGAACTTAGTATACCTTTAGTATAATTGAGAAAGCTTGAAAAGCATATTCAACAGACACCACTTTCTACATTCCTTCACAGTTGTACCTTCATAATTGTCATAACTTATCCAATTAAAAAAAACTATATTCTGAGCTGCAGAGAATTTCTGGCTGATGCAGAAATCAACATAATCACAAATTCTGCACTATTGCTTCCAAGTAAACAATAATCAAGTAAACAGACATTGATAGCTGTGGCTTCCCTATAGAAGTTTTAAAGGCACCTAAGAGCCAAACCATTAAGTGAAATGATATTAAATGAAGTGTTTGTAATGCTGTATGAATTTCATGTTATTTAATAGTTAAATACAACTCTAATTGAATCTGACCACAGATTCAGTCTGGACCACAGTGGATAAGAAGAATTCATCCCTTCCATTTCTTCTCATGGGCCGATTCAGAGACAGAAAAACATAATTCTTATTGTTGCTATTTAGACCCTCTCCTCTCCTCTCCTCTCCTCTCCTCTCCTCTCCTCTCCTCTCCTCTCCTCTCCTCTCCTCTCCTCTCCTCTACTCTACTCTACTCTACTCTACTCTACTCTACTTTACTTTACTTTACTTTACTTTACTTTACTTTACTTTACTTTACTTTACTTTACTTTACTTTACTTTACTTTACTTTACTTTACTTTACTTTACTTTACTTTACTTTACTTTACTTTACTTTACTAACACTAATCACAGCACAATTTAATTTAGATCAGGACTTCATTCTCTGAAGCCAAATTTGTATACTTCCTATAGCACATTTATAACAACAATTTAATAGGACACTATAGGCAATGCATTTAATATCTCATGTAGTTAAGCATTACGTTTCTGGCTTAAGTTACTCACTTTTATCTTGGGATTACAATTTGCAAATCACAAAATAATTGCTATGCACTTTATTAATCAGATGAGTATAGCAACATGTAGTCTGGCTTCCTTATCAGATCCCATTTACTTCAGAGCTAATGTGCAGGGCCTATCTCAGGCCAAGTTCTTTTCAAGCTCACCTACCAAATGTTATTTAAAGAGGAAGTACCAGTTATTCATCTGAGATGATATGATGGATAATCTACATCAGAGGTCCCCATCCTTTTGGGTACCAGGGACCGGTTCCGTGGAGAGGTTTTTCCACGGACCGGCAGGTGCGTGGTTTTGTATGATGCCTGCATCCCGTGGATGGGGCTTTGCTTGTTTGTGCGGACCGGTTGCTGGCATGCCGCGGACCGGTACCAGTACATGGACCAGCGGTTGGGGACCCCTGATCTACATGATTCAATAATGAACTAAGTCCTTTTTCTTAGTTTCTGAATTTTTTTTGAGGAAAAAGATGTCAGAATCCTAAATCTGAGCATTTCCGTAACTATTTCTTTTAAATTGCCTCTTCTATGCACAAACATTTTGCCTCAGTAAGGACCTCTTCAATCAAGCTTTAAAACTTCAGTACTTTAAATTGTCTTTTCACACATTATTTCCTGGATAGAGAGAGAAATGGGAAAGGGATGTCTAAAAACTATTTTCTGTAATATTCTCAGTGAGTGAACCATTAAAAGACTCTTGAAGTATTTATGATACAAAAAACTTAATCTTAGTTACTTAGTCACTTGTTTCTTTTCAAATAGTACTGTAAGTGAACTGTAAGAAATGCCAAGAGGCCACTGCTTGGATAAGTACCAAATTACAGTTGAGAGATGAATGTCTTGATTTATATTTATTGTATATAAAAGTATTTTTGAAATCATCTTCTCCATGGCAATTTATAATTGGAAATTTGAAAACAGATATTAAAACCCAAAACATGAAACTTAGCAAAACAAATGGGGAAACAGTTATTTTGAAGCTTGTGACTTCTCAGTTTTAAATGATGTCCACTTACATATTTATTGCATGAGCCGTGGTGGTGCAGTGGTTAGAATGCAGTGTTGCAGGCTGACTCTGCCCACTTCCAGGAGTTCGATTCTGACCGGCTGAAGGTTGACTTAGCCTTCCATCCTTCTGAGGTCAGCAAAATGAGAACCCAGATTGTTGGGGGCAATATGCTGATTCTGTAAACTGCTTAAAGAGTGTTGTAAACCTCTATGAAGTATTTTATAAGTTCAAGTGCTATTGCTATTGCTACTCATTGGATTTATTTCCCACCTCTTCTTCAGGAACTCAAAGTGATATGCATAGTACTCTGTCCTCCAGTTTTCCCATTAAGAACACTGTAAAGTATGTTGGGCTGAGTGAGGTAACTGGCCCAAAGTCACCAAAGAGCTCTGAGAATTGAGGGTGAATGCAAACTTAAGTCTTCCCAGTCCTAATCCAAACACCTTCATCTCAATGTTCTCAAACTGCCGTCTTAGTTCCTTAATTAATTGGACTTTCCTGTTTTTCTTTGAAGACCTTTCGCTTCTCAACCAAGAAGCTTCTTCAGCTCTGATTGGATGGTAGGGAATGGCAGGATTTATACTCCTTGCAGACAGCTAGTCATTTGCATTCTTTTAACGAGTCGTTGAAGGCCCTGGAGGCTTACCTGTGTCATCAGGGTCACCTGAGTAGTGCAAATGGCTGTGGAGCCTTCTTGGAACTGCTGAAAGGACTATGTTGTAGACTGGAAATAGATAATATCGTATCCCTCCCCCTCTGTTGAGAGAGAACTGTTCAATTTTGACATAGATGGCCTCTTTAACCCCTCTTTCAAATCAGCATTCCTCTCTGTCCTGAATGTGGACTTTGCTGTCTTTGAAAGAGTGGCCTTTGTCTTTTAAATGCAGATGGACTGCTGAATCTGGTCCTGATGAAGGTTCTTGGATGAGAAGCGAAACGTCTTCAAAGAAAAGCAAGAAAGTCCAGTTGCCTTGTGAAAAAAGTACCTTTGGGACAACCATGGCCTGGATGACTGAGAATATCCATAGACATTTGAAGTAATAGTGAAATTTAGGCAATTTTAGGCAATTACTAATTTATTTCTGGAATGCCAGTTCTTATCTATAGTAGGTACAGTTGTTACCATTTCCATTTTTATATTCTCCATACAATGAAATGCATTTGAGTGTTTAATATTTATGTATCTGCTAAAAAGCAAAGTTCCTTAAATTCATGCTTGTATAACAGTTTAGTTATGCAGGTACGGAACCAGGACATAAAATTAATGACATTCTATTAATATTAATCAAAATCAAAATCACCCATATTTCATATACAGTATCTTGTCTCAAAGGTGCTTTTTCAAAAGGCAACTGCACTTTTTTTCCCCCTTGAAGACGTTTCACTTCTCATCCAAGAAGCTTCTTCAGTTCTATTTTGAAAAAAAAACACCTTTGGGACAACCATGACCTGGATGACTGAGAATCTCCACAGACGCCATATCTCATGTATTTATATAATCCACAAAAATGAACCTGGCATTTTATATGGTAAAAAGAAATATCGTCCTTGAAGATGTTAATCAGCTTGAACAAATTAATGACATAAACAGAGAGAAAAGTTATAGAGCCAATATAATGGTTTAGCTGAATTCATCAGCAGCTGATTTAGAATGGCTTGGAAAAGGGAATTTCAATAGATGTATAGCATGATACATTCAAAAATCATGCGGCTAAACCCCCTAAATTAGTCTTCCCCAACATGATGTTCTCCAAATGTGTTACAACTACAGTCATTATTGCTAGAAAATTAGAGAATATCCTAATTTTTTTTATCTACAGTGTGGCCACCATACATCAACTGGATGCATATTAACTTGAATTAAATACTTTTTGGGATATAAATAGCATTGCAGACAGAAAGAAGGCATTTGGTAGGCCATTTTTTATAGACAGCCCTGCATTTCCTGACAGACTGAATTCTTGACATAACATTAGATTAATGAATCTTGATATGATCTAGAAAAGCACATATATTCTTCTTGAGGAAGAATACATTCACGAGCAGTTTCCTCTTAAAACATTCCTCATCGTCTTAAGAATTCAGAAAGTAAAATTTGTTTTACAATTCCTTGCATATCTTCTTCTACATATTTAGCACATTAACATACAGATGGACTACAGGTTATTTAGTTTCTAGAAGTTTAGGAATAAAAATGACCAGAGTTGGTTTGTTCCTGTAATACTTTTCTTACTTATATGAAGCAGTGGAAATAAAGCTAACAGGTTAACACAAAGATGGATTTTGAAAGTCTTCTAGAATCATAATAACGCATGTAGAAAAGAATGAGAAACTAGTGAAAAAACAGGAAAAATGGCAACAGATGGGTGGGAGTAAAAAGAGTCATACAGTTTTATTTAAAAAAATACTTTTAAAAAAAAAATCTAATTTCAGTGTGACTTACTAATTCTGTTCCTTTTCTTTTTTTTGTATAACAAGTTTTATTGAATTTTTTAAATTTTACAGCCAAGTGCTTAGGACTCATCGTGGAGATAGGGCATTCCATAAAACAAAATAGAACATACAATCATACATAAACAATTTACACTTTTTTAAATCTTCCCTCTCTATTTTATCAATCAAAAAAGCAAGAACAAACAAACAAAACCAAACTATCAACGATATTTCCACCCATTTTAAGCTTAATTAACTATTAGCATATTCCAACTAGCATTACATAGACATATAGAATACGGTTCGAGTATCCATATAATAAAGACCATATTATTCCAAATATTCAGTTTATATTTCTCAATTAAGTTCTATCTCTTATTCTATCTCACATACATATTTTATCAGTGAATATAACTTTACGTTTCCAAACCATTTTGGATTAGCTTAGGTTATTTCTAATTATTTCTAAGCTAAACATATATAAGTATATTTTAAAAGTTCTCCACTATATTCTATTTCCTATATTCTAAACATTTTTATAAATCAATCCATTCTTCAATCATTGCATGTAAAGATATCATTAGTATTTCACAAGTCTCAATACAACTCCTAATTTTAACTTTCCCAGTTTTCCATAGTTACCATAGTTACCAGTATTCAAACGCTGCTTTTTAAGGGAGGGAGTAGTTTCTAAAAGCTTTTCTTAGGGAAGTAAGGAAGGTAACAAGAGGGGAGGAAAGTTCTCACCCGGATCTTCCACGGTGGTTCTTTGTGCTTAGATGTTGCTGTGACTTTCGGCTGGAGCAGCTGAGTGATCGGCCATGTTACTGGCCGATCTTTTCCCCGTCGGCCCAAAGGTGATTTTCTCGGACCTCAGAGGGAGCCGCCGCTCCCTCCGCGATCAACGAGTGCCCTCCTCTACGGTGGTCGCCCCTACAGGGCAACTTTCGACCCTGTCCAGGGTCTACCGGCGGGGGGAAACCGGACGGCCAAGAGAACGAGTTCTCTGCATGTCCGCGGGCGCTGCCACCGGATCCGGGAGTCATTCTGTTCCTTTTCTTAATAAATCTTACTTTTATTCTGTTAACTTTTAAGTAATGCTTATAGACCACAAACAGAACTTTTCTAACATTGTTTTTTGATTGTTGATTTATTTGTTTTTCCCATGGCAGAATTTCCTCCAAATAGCCACTTAAGGCTTGCAAAGTTGAGTTCAGATTTTTCTCCACCGTTAACATCTTCTAGGTCAGTGGTTCCCAAACTGTGGGCCACAGGTATAGTTCAATTCAAGGGCCCACATTATGCTCTTTCACTGTCATAAATATTAGCACAGATAAAGACTGGCTGAGAGATACTTCCTCTTCCTTAATACCAAGAAGAAAGGCCTTCCAGGTGCAGTGAAATCATATGCAGGCTGCCAAATCATATGCAGACTGTTCCTCCAGGAGCTCCTGCTGTCAAACTTGGTTATCTCTTTTGCTTGCCTCCCTCTGCAATCTCAGCATTATCTGGAGGAACGGCAAGCTGCCAGGGGCAATGTTTTAATCCCTTGGCTAAAATATGTCATGCTAAATCCTTCGACTCAATCACGCTAACAGACATTGACAGGGTACAAAGTTGCCAGGTACAGCCATGTCTGGTGAAGGGAAGTCAGATTTATCTAACAAATCCAAGGTTGGGGAGAAATGAGATGGGTTTCTCCGTAACCTGAATCCCTTATGCACAGACCTGGAAATGATTTTTGAATGTTTTTTTTTTAAGATGGTGGGTAAATACAGGGTTGATTTCCTATAATCAGATAACATCAAGAGAACTTTAAAATTGGGGAAGAAATATCTAAGACAGAGATCCCCAACCTTTTCGGCATCAGGGACCGGTTACATGGAGAGAGGTTTTTCCCCGGACCAGAGGGGGCGTGGTTTTGTTTGCTGCCTGCATCCTGCAGATGGGGCTTTCCTTGTTTGTGTGGACCGGTTGCTGGCATGCCATGGTCCGGTATTGGTCCACGGACCGGGGGTTGGGGACCCCTGATCTAAGAAGAGAAAAAAATATAGATGCTGCAATTAACAAAGACCATCTCTTGTCTAATACTTATTTATGCAGCACTTAAAATAGAACTGATTTTCCTGGAAAGTAGCTTATAGAATAAAACACATGTTTCATAGAATGACAGAGAAAAAAAACTTGGGACACATAAACAACACTCATAGTAGAGCGGATGCAATCTTGGAAATTATATAATGTTGGTCTGTGTATGATTCAGTGTAAAAGTGATTCAGAAGTATTTTAGAGTTGCATGAATTTTAATGAATAGAGTCCTTAAAACGCTTTAGTGGTTCAATGCTTTCAAGTGGTGCAAAACATGCATAGCCATGTGATTAATAATATACAGAATAAAGAATAACGGAGTTGGAAGGGACCTTGAAGGTCTTCTAGTCCAAACACTGGTCAAGCAGGAAACACTGTACCATTTAGAACAAATGGCTGTCTAATTCCGTCTTAAAAATCTCCAGTGATGGATATTACTATAGTATGTGTGTGTGCATATATACATAAACACACACACACACATATTCTGTTTATCCCATTTTTTACTCCAATACTTAGCCCTTCATTGAATGTTTCCAACAACATTTCTGTGCAGCTGAGAGGTATGATTGACCTTAGCAACTGCCATGGCTGGGGAACAATTTTGTCCTAGTCCTCAGATTCTACCTTCCATTGGATCTCAGAGTTGAATAGAAAGTGCTCACATCTTACTTAAGCCATATACTCAAAGCTACATTTAATTTTAATTGTGCATTTTGGTCTTTGATTGCAATTGTGAGGTATTTGTTTATATATTATTGTTAGTACAACTCTTCTACTATCACCCCCATAAGATTTAGGCTCAAATGTGGTAGCTAGGGACTCAATTGCCTAGGATAGAGGTCCCTTTTGGGCACCAGGGACCGCTTACATGGGGAGAGGTTTTTCCTGTGGACCGGAGGGGTTGTGGTTTTGTGTGCTGACTACATCCCGCTGATGGGGCTTTGCTTCTTTGTGTGGCCCTGTTGCTGGTGTGCCACAGCCCGTGGTTTGGGGACCCCTGGCCTAGGAGATGAAACATCAACTTTATTGTTCTTTTGTATCATCTTGGTTGCCCAATTTTTAATTTGAGGCCGTTTTACGCCTGTACCACTGGACATTTTGAGCATGGTTTCTTTTGGGGGGGGGCGTATTTATTAGTTCTGCTGTGATTTTTGGACAGACTTGCATTTGCTTCTGCAATAGGATTTGTAGGCTGGAAAAATAGTTCAATTATAACTTCCTACAAATAGCAAGGTGCAAGCATATCTTAACAACAGTAGAAGGGTGAATTGTTAAAGATTCTGTCTGCTTTTTCATTGTGATCATTGGATAGTGTTTTATTGTGGTATTTTTTTCTACAGGTTAAAAACAAATCTTTAAAAAAAAGTTTACATTTGCACTGTCTCATAATACATGGAGTTTCAAAGTGCATCTTCCCTAATTTATCTAATAGTTAATGCAAATTATCCAAAAACCATTTTAATGCAAATCACCCTGTTTTCATTCTTTGACATATCAGATAAAGATTTTTAACATGCAAACTCCATTGATGCAAGTTACATTTTAAAATATACTAATGCTGTTTTCCAACAAAATTGAGTAATACATGCTTTTTCCAGGCATATTTTTCTCAGTATATTATTTTATTAGGGTAAGTTCAGTGATGGCAGATATAGCCAAAGCTAAAATTACCAAATGGGTCATTTGGTAGAAGCAGAATATCCAGATTTATACCAGCAGATTCCTTTAGCACATTAGATGACAGAACAACCTTGTAGAAAAGTAGAAAATTCAATTTGTGGAAGAAGAGACAACTGGAGTGCAACAAGAAGAAATGACAAACATCAGCCATTCCTTTTTAAAAGGAAAATATTTCTACTTCTTATTGGCTCTTTATGCTTTATGCTTTTCTTGAGCTTGGATTGTCTGACATAGATTGACAGGTTAAGTATTATTAACTCTTTCCTTTTGGGATAGTTTTTCTCTCCATTTACCACATCATCATACCACTGTAAGGCTATCCAAAAAAGGAAACAGCGGGGAGGGGAGAGTGAAGGCATAGGTATAGAACAAGAGAGTATATCTGTAAAATGTATTATTTATTTTCCTTCAAACATTAATGTAAGGGGAAAGAGAGATAACTATACAGTAAGCTGTGATGGACCATTTTCACCTGTCTTACACTAATGCTGCCAGCCTTCCCAGAATCATATAAGAGCTAGATGTAAATAAATCATTCCTCTGTTGCTTAATCAGTTCATCAATCTCTACTACCATGTGTGATATAGGACAGTTGGGAGAAAGAAAATCCATATACTTGGAAGAAAGTCTGAAGTCCATTGATTGCTTTTCTTGTGGATGTCTGGGAGAAGGGGGAAGGGACAGTAAAAATGGATAGCCAATGAAAGGAGATGACATTTTTAAAAGAAGCATTGGCCAAATAGGCCAGCTTTATACAATTACTTTGACTTATTTACTTTGCTTATAATAGTAACTGGATTTCTTTCCTTGTCATGGATCACTGCGAGTGTGTTAGTCCAAGCACTGACAAATGCCAAACTATTTCAGTAGATGAGATAACAGAAAAGAAAAAACAACAACAGTGTGAAGGCATAGATTAAAACTTAACCCATCAATTATTATCCATGTAATTAGAATAAATGGGGAACTCCAATTCTACCCTATCTCCAATTCATGATTTACAGTTTTATTCCATAGGACAAAACATCCACTTATAAAAAAAATGGAGATGGTAGTACAATAATGAAATACATTATTATCCTAAAACAACTCATTCTGATGCCACAATAAGGGAACAACTCTGCTAAAGATCATTAGGGAGGAATCATTCAAAGAACTTGCTAGTTTCACTAGTAAAATATTAGCCTATATAACTTAACTCCAGACACTTTAAAGTAGAGAAGGGAACTTTCTTGTATCTAGTGGCCTCATTTTTAAAAATATCTTATTTGGATCCCATGATGCATAAAGGTCAGCAATAATACTGTGAGCTGGTGGAACCAAAAGTTTCATCCTGTGTTTTTGGACTAGGGGGATTTGGGGGTGAAATTGATGTCTTTAAGCTCTAAAAAAGCACACAAAGTAGGATGAATATGATTGCTATTTTTTAAAGGATGAAATATATTCCTTAAGTATCTGCAAGGCACTCATTTCACTCCTACAAACATCATTATAAAATATTGGAAAAGTTTTGACACTCTCCCATGTTTTATGGAAAGCTGTGCAAAAGGATTGGCTATATAGGAACTTCTGATTTCTGAACCACTTATTATTCTGGTTTTCCTTCTCAGTCCAAGCTCTCCTGCTCTCAGGCGGTCAGGTTATATTTCAAGTTTGGGGATGACATAAAATGTTATTTTTTCCCATTAAAAAAAATCTGGGTGTCTGAATTGGAAATAAAAGGTAAATTTCTTTTATATTTGTCTTGTCTTATTGGTTAGACTACAAGATGGTGATGAAGAAAAGACTCATTTTATTTTTATATCCCTCTACTTCCCAATTAATTCCAGAGTAACAAATAATAAAAATATTTTGATTAAAATATCAATAATCTACCAACCTCCTATATAATAATAGTGAAAAGAGCATAACAATTTGAAGTGGAGTTTTTGAGGCTGGTTGATCACTTGGTTGAAGTACTAAATAATTGCCTATGTTATTATGAAATCAATCACCCCTCTTAATTAAAAAAAACAAATAATGAATGGGCTGAGCGGTAGAAAACGGAAGCTACACTTATCTGATAATGCATTATTTTATTGCACCTAATGCACAACAGCAGAGAAGAATAGGAAGACTTTTTGATATTTCTGTCTTCTTCCTAAGAGTGTTACTGAATGAAAGAAATAGAGTGATGTTTAGTAAACTAAAGAAATAGTCTCTAGACCACAAATTTTCCATTTTTTTCCCATATTGGGGATTCCTATTCTCTGCCTGCTTTTGGGGTTTTCCCAAGGTTAGCTTTTAAAAAACAAAACACAAAATGAATGAGCTGTGGAACTAGCAGGAAGGACAAAACCTGGATTATCTCCTGAAAGATTGGAGCCCTGCCTCTAAATTCAGAGAGAGAGAAGCTAAAGGATCTGATTACCCACCAGGACTATAGGACCTCAGCCAAAAATCAAGCACAGAAGTATGTTCTATTCATGTGTCCACCAACAGATATAGGCAAGATGACAGAGCTAAGTAAACAACCTCCTCCTCCTCCTCCTTGTTCTTAGTCTTCTTCTTATTGATAGTTTTGTATTTATGGACTTTTCTTTGAACTGGGCCAAATATAAGGACTTTTTAAATGGATTATCTTTGCATCTGAGACATTGTATGGAATGTTGAGTTGTATGTGGGCAGGGAGTGATTTTTATTTCACTGTACTATGCTGCCTTCAGTGGCTATAATTGAAGACTTTTGATTTCTGTATTATTTTAAATAGGAAACTAATGCACTTTTTCAGTGTTGCTATGACTGGGTTATATTCTTCTTTATTTTACATGAATGTATTAATAACATCACAATACTCTTGTTTAAGATACTCCTGGTATTTTGCATCTCAGTTTAAATATTTAAAATGCAACTTTAAAAACATGTTCCTGGAAAATACACTTGAAATGCCTGAAACATGGATAATGTTTAAATTAACATAAGACACTTATCTCTTACCCTCATGTTAACTGGAAATTTTATTGTCAAATAATAAGTTTATTTCCCATTGGTTTTAATTTTAATCCATTAAGCTCTGTCTATTTAAACCAAGAATTCATTGCATCTCTGAAAAAGATGTAGGTGCTGTAATACCAGCTTGTGGGAATACGATCCCGGGGTCCAGCTTCTGCTGGACGGACCAGTGACGTACGTCAGCCTGGGCCAACGGACCTCGCGTTTGGTAGATAGGAAACACACGGACAACATGTTTCTTCAGGTTGAGTTAGCAAGCGAGAGCCCAGAAGGATCTGCGTGCTTCTCTTTTATTGGCATTTTGACATCATAGCAGGAGGTTCTTAAAGGGCGGGTTTAGCCAGGAAATGAAACTTAAAAGGCATACCTTAACTTAACTCAGGAAATGGAAACTTAATAAGGCATAAAGAAACCTTAAGTTAACTTAGGAAATGGAAACTAATAAGGCATAAAGAAACCTTAAGCTATTGAAATGGTTGCAACATCTCCACTGTTTTTATTTTTTAAAGTTCAATCTCTATCCTACTCGTAGCCATCATCTGCATCCTCCGAAACAGAAGAGGGCAACTCCATAAGAATGCGAGATTCTTGCTTGGAGGCAAGAGCCACCATGGCTAAGTCTGATTCAATATCGGAACAGTTGGAGTCCGTGTCAGACAGTGTCAGTAGGGCAACCTTTTCAAAGGGGTGGAATTTGGGTTTCAAGGGTTCATATATATTGTTTGAGGCAAGCATAACATCAATCTTAGAAAGATTAGAATCCAGACCAATTAATCGGTCCTTGAGAAATTGCAAAAGGCGTGAAAAAACACATGGGCCAATCATACATATTATAAGCAAAATTATACAAGGTCCTAAAATAGCAGAAAGCAATGTAGTAATCCAGGGAGAGAAATTAAACATGCTTTGATACCAGGATAGTTGGGAGAACCTTTCCTGTTCCCTATCTTTTAATCGTTTGCGTAACTCATTCATAGAGTCGCGCACAATGCCAGATTGATCAGAATAAAAACAACATTCTTCTTTTAAGGCTACACACGTTCCACCTTCCTTTAAAAATAAAAGGTCGAGGGCACACCTATTCTGCAAAGCTACTTCAGCAAGAGACGACAAAGAAGTTTGAAGGGCAGAAATTGAAGTCTCAATGCGGGAAAGATCATCATCTATTTCTAGACTAAGTTTTTGTATTTGTTGTTGATTAACAATCAAAGCCGCAGCTCCAGTAGCTGCTCCTGCAGCACCTAATCCTAAAAGAACTGAAAGGGTTAGGGCTGTAACAAATTCACGTTTTACACGTAGGTGGTATTCCGGTGGTTCCATAAGGGAAACAAAATCAGAGGGGGAATAATAAGTGATTCTAGGGACTAAGCGTACCTGAATACAAAAGGCATTTTGGCGTATTAAAACATCCCCTGATACACAGGCTGTGGCACCTGTAGAGCAAGCCCAAATGAAGTTGTTACCAGGAACAAAGAATTGGCCTTTTAATCTGGCAGTGATGTTACCATTGACCAAGGAGAAAAAAAAAGTTATAGCCAACCACGTTTACACTGCCCGACCTAGTTTTATCAAGCCAGACATCACATTGGTATTTGCCAGTGGTGGTATTAGCACAATATTGAGAATAATTTGCAGGAATGTTTCCCAAGCAACAACCATGTCCCATAATGGAAGTAATAGTAATAGACGTTGAGTTCCATCTGCAGGAGTCATCTTTTGTAGCATTCTTAATAGGTTCAATAGAGCCAACGGCGTCATAAAAGGGTGGAGTGGCTGATAAACAGAGCCAACAGTGGTCGGTTTGTGAAGAAGAATTAACAGCACTTTTTAGCAAAAAGGAAGAAGCATTGACAAGGTTAATCAAGGGATTAGGCATATTATGCACAATGGACTGTAAAAAAACAGATTGAACGTTTTTGTTAGGACCTATAGGAGGGGAATGTGGTGACTGGATTGTGAGACGAATGGAAAAAACTCCGCCGTCGTTTCCAGAACCGTTCCATTCTCTACCACCCCAAGAATATCCGACAGCCCATTGCTCTGTAGTCAAGGTCTTTCCTTGGGATGTGAAGGTAATGTTCATTGGATTTTTCCGCTCACCACAACAATGCAAATTTGAAGGGCAGGGAGGAGAAGGGGGTTTGTCATTACTACGGGTAATGGCGATATAATCATTTGAGCGAGGGGCAGTCCAGGATATAGCGCCCGTAGAAACACAAGACCATGAGGCACAGTATTTATCCAATAAAGTGCCACATTGATATTTTTCCTCAGGTGTCTTTGGTTCGGGACAAAAATACAGGTCCCACCATGTTGCTCCTAGTGGAGAAGGTGTGCACGAACCTTGTTTGTCCCATTTGTTAGTTTGGAGAAATTTTGAAGCAAATTTGTTGACCCCGGTACCCATTTCGGCAAAGTCAAAATGTAAGATAGGGAACCAGGGCCATATTGTGTATTTGGAGATTTGGAATAATACCTGATTTTCAAAGTCACGAACAGTCCATGTGTAGTTGAGAGGTCGATGAGGATTAGGATCAGGAGATCGCCGTCGTCGAGAATGAATGATGCGTTGGTGTGAGCGAGGTTGCTTTATGGAATGAAAGTGTTGTAAGTGAGGTGAGGTAAAAGTACGGACGGCCAGGTCTAGGAAGGAGCGGGGATGAGGAACAAAGTTGTAAGCAATTAAACGAGGAGACAAAGGAGGTTTTGCATAGCTCGCCACTGATGCGAGTTCAAAAGAATGTGTAGTATAAGTACCATAGGATGAAAATCCAGACACATAATAGCGCCCCGTAGTCTCAGGGGTCACAAGAATAGCAAGAGTCATGTGACAAGGGTAATGAGCATAGGTGAGGGAAATAGAGGGAGATGGTGGAAGAGGAATGCCACGATTAGGATACTGAGAAAACACAAAGGGACAAAAGGATTGACCTCGGTCATAACAATGGAAAAGGGCAGTAGTATTGAGATCAAGAAAAGAAAAAACAGGACCACAATATAGGCCTTTATGAAAATTTAGAGGAATTCTCAGGTGCTTTGTCATCATGGGAAGGTGCAGTGTGGACATCATGGGGAAGGAACTTGTCAAGAGTGTCATCAAAAGCAGGGTCCACATGATTGATGCAAAAGTGTTGGACCCCTGGACAATATGGGTGGTGCAATATGCAGTTGTTACACCAATAACAGCACGTACATCCACACTCACAAAGGCAATGATGGCACATCCGATGGAGTTGGTGGGTTGTGTGGAGTGATGAAATATGGGCGAATACAACGAGCAGGGACCCACAAAACTCTGTCGGGTAGTTGAACTGCAGCGTAGCCTCTTCCCCAGGTGATGAGTTCGGCTGGACCTTTCCAAGTTGGATCCGGGAGCTGCCTGTAGTATACAAGTGGTCTTGAAGTTGGGACAACAGGTTTAGTAAAGTGTCGAGACGCAGCAGACAAAGAAGGAGTGCCAGTGAGATTTAGAAAATTGAGAGTATACAGACAAACATTTAACACGTTTTGCAGTGCCGGGAGGTTTGGGGGGCATAAGCCCTTGGACCCCATATAACGATCTAATGCATTTTTTAAAGTTTGATTTGCTCGCTCAACAATAGCCTGCCCTTGGCTATTGAAAGGAATTCCAAATTTGTGGACAATGGACCAGTGATGACAAAACTGTGAAAATTGTGAGCTGACATAAGCTGGGCCATTGTCTGTTTTTAATATTTTTGGACATCCCAGCACTGTAAAGGTACGAATACAGTGATTAATCACTTGTTTTGCAGCTTCCCCTTTTTGTGGGGTTGCCAAAATAAATCCGGAGAACGTATCTACTGTAACATGTAGATATTTCCACGGGGCAAATGGAGGATATTGAGTTACATCCATTTGCCAGGTATCACAGGCTTCAGTGCCTCTAGGGTTAACGCCCTGTGGGATACCTTTAGACTGTAGGCTACAGGTTGGGCATTGTTGAATTATGGCTGTAGCTTCAGCCAGTGTTATACCAAATTGTTTCATTAAGGCCTTCTTATTTTGATGAAAATAGCTGTGACTTTCCCCCGCTGTCATGGGAGCTGGCTGTGGAACTTTGATGACAACAGGTAAAAGTTTGCAGGCTTCGTCGGCCATATGATTCCCTTCTGAAAGAAATCCTGGTAAATGTTGGTGACTTCGAATGTGTGTTAGAAATAAGGGATGGACACGATCATGTAATAGTGTTTGTAGTGAAAGAAAGAGTTTCATAAGGACAGGTGGAATGGAGGGAGACAGATAAGAGTCAAAAATGTTGTGAGTGATATGGGAAACATATAAGCTATCTGTAATGATGTTTAAAGGTTGTAAAGAAAAGGAGCTTAAAGCCAAAATAAGAGCAGCTAGTTCTGCTTGTTGAGCTGATTGTTGAGGCGAAGTTTGCTTTTTGTGCCATGTTCCATTGTATTGCCAAGTACAAGCACCATATGTTTTTGAACCATCAGTAAAAATGGTAAGACAGTCCTTAAGGGGTGAAGGAGCAATAGGAGAAGAAAAGGAAATAGGGATTGTCTTGACAAGTTGTAAGCGAGGATCTGCGGGCAAATGACATGAAATATGCCCATGCCAGTTTAATTTTTTGTCAGATATTTGAACAAGAATGGCAGTGAATAGAGAAGGTGTTGATAAAATCGCAAGGGAAAAAGGTGTGTTGTTCAAGACACGGTCGACCCAAGTGGTCTGCAGTATTGAATTTATATGTTGGAGAGTGGTGTGATGAACATCAGTAAGATGTAAAGTGTCAGCAGGGTGTTTAAGTATAGCTAAGGCTTGAAAAAAGGGAGAAAGAACAGCCGTGGTGAGAGAAAGATAAGATCGTGCCCAATTAAGTGTTCCTAAAAATTGTTGCAATTGTACTAATGTAGAGTTGTTTGGAAAATTGAGTTTTGGCAGCTCAGATGTGGCCGCAGAGGCTAACATCTTATGTCCCAGATATGAAAAAGGTTCCAATTTGATCAAATTCCATTCAGATGAAACAAATTTTCATGAAATAGGAAAAACATTTACAAATCTAAGCAAAACAATTCAGTCATTTCTTTTGGTTGATGGATGTATATGTCTAACTAAACAATTTAAAACTCAAAAATTTGCAAAAGAATTGCCCAACAATTACTGCCTCCTCTTTCGAGTAAAAAAAATAGCAAGCTGAAACTGCAAGAGTGGGCATCAAATTTCACATCCACCCCCCTTCCTCAACCCAGACTTCTAGGCAGAGGAAGAAGAAGAAAAAATAGTTAAAACGAACAGCTGCCCCCCCTCCTCTGTCTGCCCTTCCCTCGCTCTTAAAACAATACAGCCAGCGAAAAACGAAAGAGGCAGGAGGGGGGGGGGAAAGAAAAAGAAACTTTACAAAAATCTCACCACCAAAAAAATTCACATGCATTCACATGTATAAATTCTTTTATACCTCTTCCATAAAACTTTACACATGCAAACTCATGCCATTGCGTTCCCATGTTACAACAATAAAAACTACAGTTTTACTATTCCTTTCACAGCGTGGGATGGGTGGAGGGGTGAGGGCTAACACACACACATTTACACCAACAAATTAACTCATTCACTTCCATTCTGTTTGCTTACACCATTTCACATACAAATATTTCAATATACGTTTTCCAAGCAAACTTTTTATTTTTAATTAAGGCCTTTTTGTTTGTTGTTATCAAAGAGGGTTTTGACCCTTTTCCAAGTCTTGGAAATAACACAGAACAACACAGACAGACATATATACACAAATACCATTAAAACAACATTTATTTAAACATATGGCTTGTCCTGCAAGAAGTGAGAAAATCATGAGATGATTCCAACCAAACATGTGGTTTTTATAGGGCCCTTTAACCATCTCCTATTTTTCTCACCATTCCAAGTCCAAGCATAACGTTCTAAAAATTAAACATATATAAAACAAAACACACACATCAACACAAAGCACCACCAGACATTGTCTGACAGGGTTAAACTTAACAGATTACAAAAGAATTTCAAAACATTCCAATTGTTCAAAACGCATTGCAGAGGAGTGCAGTTTGAGTTAATTTATATCTCTAAATTGTTCTGAAAATTTATTGTTTGGTCTACCTCAAAATAGTTTGATGAAACGGAAGCATTGAGTGCGGCTGCAGAACTCTGCAGAACAGGATACAGGGTTGCCTGTTTCTGTTTTGGAGGAGAGAGAGAAGGATATAGTGAAGAGGGGGGTTCCTTTGGCTGTGCCGACTTTGGAGCGTCCTCCGCAATAGACACAGGTTGAGAGGAAGGGTCTGGGGATAGACAGTTGTTCCGTTAACTTTTTGCAAACAATTTGCCTTTCTGACTAAAGAGGAAAGTTCATCCACATGCTTGGACAGAACTCTGGAAAGCGGGTCCCATACTTACGATTGATCAAGCCTTTACCAGGTGCATAGTACAGGAGCCAGAGCAGCGCTTCCCTAGACAGAGAACACGCCGTGGAGTGAATCACGTCGTAGAGTGAATCACGTCGGGGTCACCAGTTGTGGGAATACGATCCCGGGGTCCAGCTTCTGCTGGACGGACCAGTGACGTACGTCAGCCTGGGCCAACGGACCTCGCGTTTGGTAGATAGGAAACACACGGACAACATGTTTCTTCAGGTTGAGTTAGCAAGCGAGAGCCCAGAAGGATCTGCGTGCTTCTCTTTTATTGGCATTTTGACATCATAGCAGGAGGTTCTTAAAGGGCGGGTTTAGCCAGGAAATGAAACTTAAAAGGCATACCTTAACTTAACTCAGGAAATGGAAACTTAATAAGGCATAAAGAAACCTTAACTTAACTTAGGAAATGGAAACTTAATAAGGCATAAAGAAACCTTAAGCTATTGAAATGGTTGCAACACCAGCTGCTGTTTATTTCAGATTAATCTTGAATGGAAATGTTACAAAAATAATGATCCAACACATAATACAACAGCTCTTTTACAGAATTCAAAGGGAAGAGAACCAGAAATTTGAAACAATAGATAATAACTTGGATTTACTGGAATATAAAGGTGAAAGGAGGTGAAATACAATCAGGCTAGCAAGATTCTGTTGTTATTGTGTTGTTTTGTCTCAATAAAATATAATTCCACTTCCTGTGGAGTCTGTTTCCTGATTTTTGTCTATCTCAGATGGCTGATAGTTCTGCTCTTCAGACTCTGGATACTAAACTACAAAGATAGATAGACCTCAGAGTAAGAAAATAATTGTGGTTCTCAATTTGCAATTGTTTGTTACTGGGAAGATGGAAATCTTCTTAATGTGCCAAGAATATGCTTTAAAATTCTATCTGGGTAGTGCTAACCATTGATTGTATGATGGGACATATACAGTATTCCAAAGTATTCAGTAAAAGGCCTATTTCTGGGTTTTTGGAAAACAGTGATGCAAGATTTTCACATTTGAATCAAATATGTGATAGCATGGCTGACTGTGCTACATGGAGACACTGGGCTCCCAAGACACACCTAACACTCCTAGTTATAGTATTTATGTCCCACCTCTTTCCTGAAATTTCTAAGATAGCCACTTATCCTTTTCATCTTTCCTACTACCTTCTCCTATTGCTATCTTATGATTATATTGCTTTGTTGTTTGTATGTACACTGAGAACTTATGCACCGGAGATAAATTCCTTGTGTGTCCAATCACACTTGGCCAATAAAGAATATTCTATTCTATTTATGGGAATCTAAAATCTACCAGTCTAGAATTGTATGAATTTACTGTCTAGAAATGAATACTAGTGAATATCTGCTGAAGCTCTTGAATGTTTCCATGCAAAGGTGTCACCTACTATTCATTTCAGATAAGCAAGTGAAATTTCTTTTCCAAGAGTCATCTTACTTGCGTATTTGTAAGTATTTGCAAGCTAATTTTCAGTGGTGCTACTAAGGATCAGAAGATTGGCTTATCTATTTTTCAAAAGTGGTAGTACTGATCATGCATGTGTTTCATCAACATAAATCTACAATTCTGAAAATTATAAAATCCTACAACATGGCGGTCAAATCTAGTACACAAAAAGAGCTTAATTGTGGCACAATGGGAAAAAAAGGAAAATTGAAAATAATCTACAGTATTAGTGCTGAGGCACAATGAGTGTGCATTTTTGCTAACACTCCAGCCCCAAGTGCCTTTCAAGATCGATGCTGGTCTGTTTAGACCAACAAGCTTTAAAAAAAATAAACAAGCAACAACTAGAAGTGGTCTTTCAGAAATGGCTATCCATATCTACTGTTGCTGACTTTGGGGCATGTCTAAGAAATATACACAGTTTTGAAAAAATGCAGGCTTGGGGAATATTAAAAGGAACATAGGTCATATAAAAATGGTGTTCATCATGCATTGAGAAAAATACTCTGAAATGGATAAAAAAGTTTCATAATTTAAATGCTTATTTCCAAATGTTCCTTGTCAAAGAGATAATATTTTCCTCCCTTTAGTGAGCTGTCATCTTTCTCTTTGGAATTTGAAAATTGTTCTTGTGGGAGGTTAAATTTAAAGCCTTTTTATAAAAAACTATCTGACTTTACTGTCTTCCGGTACTTCTTAGGCTGAAATTATATGTAGAAATAATTTTGTAGCTCTTTCTGAAATGCTTAGTATAAACACACTGCATTCACAGTCTTTAATGAACAGAACATTAACTTGGAAATAGCAATATAAAGCGTGTATCAACAGCTCCCCCAACTGGAAAGCAAAATTTATACTTGCCATTTTATGCTTCATTTCTACATTTTGCAAGATATACACAGTATGCTAAAAAAGCATTTGGGTTTTAATTTTGGAGATAATGATACGTCTTATTATCCTATGCTACTTTAACTGAAAAGTGAGCTATTATGATAACACCCAATTAAAAAAAAGGTAAAATTCTAATGAAGACATGACTTGAAAATCAAGAACATAATTGTCAGGTTGTTTTCCTATATTATACACATCACTATAAAATTTGAATTGTTTGATAGTTCAAAATAAACAATGATGAATACAGGATTTACATTTAATTCTCTGACATTGTATAGGTCTAGAATGATCCTTGTTAAAATTCAGTGGCTTCTAATATTATGCATTAATTTAATGCCAGTTGAAGACAACTGATTCAGGCACAGAATGCCCATATGAATGCCCATTCATACAATGTGTTAAGCAAGATTGCTTGATCATGGTTTTTGAAAACAATAGCGTTGACTGAGTTCCTTTAGAACAGGGCTTTTCAACCTTTTCACCCATTGTACCACTTTTAGGATATGGCAACATCTGAGTACCACCAGTCGCCTAGCAAGGTGTCAAAAACTTGATGACCAAAAAAAAAAAAAAAGGAAAAAAGTGATAAAGTACAGGTAGTCCTTGACTTACAACAGTTCGCTTAGTGACTGTTCGAAGTTACAATGGCACTGAAAAAAGTGCCCCCCCATGCACAACCGAGCAAGACACCTGCCTGCCTGCCCGGCCGCGCTCTTCCTCCTTTCCGAGGTTTTCATTGTTGTGAGCATTTCTGTTGAGGATTGGCAGCGGGGGTGGGGTGGGGGGTGTTTGGTTTTTATTCCCCCCGTCTGCTGGGTGGTTGCAGCAGTTTTGGTCACTTCACATGACCCTGGGACACTGTGACCATCATAAATATGAATCAGTTGCCAAGCATCTGAATGTAAATCACAAGACCCTGGAGATACTGCAACATTCCAGCTGATCGGTGCTTCTTCTGGGCTCAGCAGAAGGGCCAGGATCAGTGCTGCTTTCCAGCTGATTGGTGCTTCTTCAGGGCTCAGCAGAAGCACCAGGATCAGTGCCGAGCTCCAGCTGGAACCTGGCGCTGATCCTGGCGCTTCCACTAAGCCCTGACAGCCCTGCAGCTCCAGCCATCTCTCGCTCAGGCTTGTGTGGTGCTGCCACCAGTTCAGCTCATTTCCCTCCCCCGCTACCACTTTTCTAGGATGGTCGCGTACCACCTGCCAGGTGCCAATGTACCACAGGTGGTACCCGTACCACTGGTTGAAAAGCCCTGCTTTAGAATCCTAAACTATAAACTTTGAGTTACAATCCGCATTGACTAGTTTCGTACAACACATTAAGCTGAAACTAAATAAGCATGATTTAGCACTGTGAAATCCAATAACTGACAACAGTTCTGCAACACAAAATATTTTCCTTAGTCAATATTATCATACATTTGTCAAAACTGCTAGAAAATTCCACAAGTCTGATTTTTCAAATTTCAGGACTCTCCATCCTACCCTTAATTTTGCTTGGGAAACTGAAACTAAAGAGACAATTAAATGCAGATGTTCCTTTCAGGTCCATCATATTGATTGCTCCCATGAGTTCAACAACAGGGCCGTCTTCTTGACCCTTAGACATTTATGGAAGAGAAGCTGACAGCGTTGGCCAGTTGTGCTATGCATTAGCAAGTTGCTCAGTATCTTTAAACCATGTAATTACTGATAGTTTCTGCAGTTATTTATATCCAAATAAAATGAGAGCAAAGAGGCTAATGACCAGAAAGCTCCTGAATGCACAATATTATAATTTAAAGGGGGGGAAAGTATCAAAATTAAAAGGGAAGTATACATAAGGATGTGTGTGTGTGTGTGTGTGTGTGTGTTTTGTGAGTGTGTATTCATGTAGATTTAAATAGGTCAACATACTTTTTCCTAACATGAATAACAGAGAAAAGCTGAATCCTTCATCTCCAGAGTCCAGACTGTAATTATATAACTCAAACATAAAGTACATAAGAAAGCTACAAGTTTGCATAGATCCTGATACTTAGGTTTAAATTGCCTGACCTTTTCCAATCTCGCATTAAGTAGTGACTATTTCTGGACCACAGAAATGCTTTACTGGAGGACAGATAGATTATATACTATGGATTCAAAAGTGGAAGGTTGCTATGGTTTCCGACAGCAAGCACAAGATTATTTTTACTGGATTGTCATGGATCTTGGGGCTAACCTAGACTGGCCAACTTTCTCCTTAGATCTGCCCACAGAAGATGCCATGTCTCAACACCAGCTCTTTATTCAAAGTTGCTGGTATCACAAACACACAGATCAAAATACTCAATTTATACTGAATTGTGGAAAACTCTAACTACTTCCCAGCCCCATCAGTCTCTTAAAGAATATAATTGGATAATTAGAATCTAGGAAGCAGAGATTTAAATTACTGAAAGTCAGAGCATTTAACCCCCTGTAAGCATAATTTTGTTCTTCAATAAATGGTTTATTTAGGAAAAGCAATATATACAGTATGTCCATGTGTGTGTGTGTGTGTGTGTGTGTGTGTGTGTGCATGTGTTAAAAATAGTAGATGAAGTGTGAATATCAATTTTCCAGCACAGTTGTGAACTGTTTTATATTTAGAAATTTTAAGAATACAGCTAAATTTACATAAGCTACCTGTAATCTGATGTTACAAGACATTGGAGCATTTTAAATTAACTTTTCTTTTTCCAAATATACAGCTGCAGCTGCTGCTATTATTATGGTTGATTATACAGCTAGCCAGATATTTAGACTGGTACCAATAAAGGACTGGATTTGGCACTTTTATTAATATTACTTAGTTAGTCTTTCCCAAGGACTTGAGATAGGAAGATGTTGTTGTTTGATGGCATTAAAAAATATTGTTGCAGGATGTAAGCTGTTTCAAGTAAAGCTGCCTTTTGCAATTGACTAATGATTTTGTCAATGACAATCAGTGGTGGGATTCAGCCAGTTCGCACCGGTTCGGGAGAACCGGTAGCTAAATTTACCTGAATTCGGAGAACCGGCTAGCTTCTGGAAGTCCAGTCTAGGCCTCGGAGGCCTCCCAGGCCTAGAACAGCCCATCGGAAGTGCATGATCCCACTTCCGGAAGTCCGTTCTAGGCATCGGAGGCCCAGGCCTGCATCACATAATAGAACCAGTTGTTCAGGTATTTGAATCCCACCACTGATGACAATGGTATTCAAGTTATGTTCCAGATGTTTTGAGATTCACCCAAGCTGCCTATTGGTATGGATACTATCTTTGCTTTATTTTGTCATAATCACTCTATTTTTATTTGGAGGTCTTTGTATTTTGATATCCAGTTCTTTCTCTTCTATTCTGCTGTCTCCAGGTACTGCTACATCCACTATCCCAAGGCTTTTCAACCTTTTCACCCATTGTACCACTTTTAGGATATGGCAACATCCGAGTACCACCAGTCGCCTAGCAAGGTGTCAAAAACTTGATGACCAAAAAAAAAAAAGGAAAAAAGTGATAACGTACAGGTAGTCCTTGACTTACAACAGTTCGCTTAGTGACTGTTCGAAGTTACAATGGCACTGAAAAAAGTGCCCCCCAACCACAGCCAAGCAAGACACCTGCCTGCCTGCCCGGCCGCGCTCTTCCTCCTTTCCGAGGTTTTCATTGTTGTGAGCATTTCTGTTGAGGATTGGCAGCCGGGGTGGGGTGGGGGGTATTTGGTTTTTATTCCCCCCGTCTGCTGGGTGGTTGCAGCAGTTTTGGTCACTTCACATGACCCTGGGACACTGTGACCGTCATAAATATGAATCAGTTGCCAAGCATCTGAATATAAATCACAAGACCCTGGAAATGCTGCAACATTCCAGCTGATCGGCGCTTCTTCTGGGCTCAGCAGAAGGGCCAGGATCAGTGCTGCTTTCCAGCTGATTGGTGCTTCTTCAGGGCTCAGCAGAAGCACCAGGATCAGCGCCGAGCTCCAGCTGGAACCTGGCGCTTCCACTAAGCCCTGACAGCCCTGCAGCTCCAGCCATCTCTCGCTCAGGCTTGTGCGGTGCTGCCACCAGTTCAGCTCATTTCCCTCCCCTGCTACCACTTTTCTAGGATGGTCGCGTACCACCTGCCAGGTGCCAATGTACCACAGGTGGTACCCGTACCACTGGTTGAAAAGCCCTGCACTATCCAACCTTTTTTGTCTTTTTTATCAACAATTGTTAAATCTGGGGTGTTATGTATCAGGTACTTGTCTATTTGAAATTAAAAGTCCCAGACCACTGTACTTTCTTCATTTTCTATTACTCTGTATATTTTGTGGTCCCATGAGATCTTGCTTGTGGGCAAATAGTATTTCTTGTATATGTTCCAATACACCTCTATTGCTATTTTGTCGCACTGTTGTTTGCAGTCAGTCTGTGTGACCTTCTTGCAGAAGCTAACTAGATGGTCCACCATTTCTTTGGCTTCTTTGCTGAGATAATAATAATAATAATAATAATAATAATAATAATAATAATAATAATAATAATAATAATAATAATAATAATAATAATAATAATAATAATAATAATAATAATAATAATAATAATAATAATAATAACAACAATAACAAAACAATAATAATAACAATAATAACAATAATAAATAATAATAATAATAATAATAATAATAATAATAATAATAATAATAATAATAATAATAATAATAATAATAATAATAATAATAGTTGGAAGGGACCTCGGAGGTCATCTAGCCCAACCCCCTGCTCAGGCAGGAAACCCTATACCATTTCAGACAAATGGCTGTCCAGTCTCTTCTTAAAAACTTCCAGTGTTGGAGCATTCACCACTTCTGGAGGCAGGTTGTTCCACTGGTTAATTGTTCTAACTGTCAGGAAGTTTCTCCTTAGTTCTAGGTTGCTTCTCTCCTTGATTAGTTTGGAGACTAGCTTGAGACTCCCTCTTCTTTGTGGCAACCCCTGAGATATTGGAACACTGCTATCATGTGCCCCCTCGTCCTTCTCTTCATTAAACTAGACATACCCAATTCCAGCAACCGTTCCTTATATGTTTTAGCCTCCAGTCCCCTAATCATCTTTGTTGCTCTTCTCTGTACTCTTTCTAGACTCTCAACATCTTTTTTACATCGTGGTGACCAAAACTGGATGCAGTATTCCAAGTGTGGCCTTATCAAGGCATTGTAAAGTGGTATTAATACTTCACGTGATCTTGATTCTATCCCTCTGTTAAAACAGCCTAGCACTGTGTTCGCTTTTTTGGCAACTGCAGCACACTGCTTGCTCATATTTAAGTGATTGTCCACTAGGATTTCGAGATCCTTCTCACAGTTACTACTATTGAGCAAGGTACCACCTATACTATACCTGTACATTTGGTTTTTCTTGCCTAAATGTAGAACCTTACTTTTTTCACCATTGAATTTCATTTTGTTAAATAGCGCCCAGTGTTCAAGACTGTCCAGATCCTCCTGTATCTTAAGCCTGTCTTCTGGAGTGTTGGCTATTCCTGCCAGCTTGGTGTCGTCTGCAAATTTGACGAGTTCCCCATCTATCCCCTCATCCAAATCGTTGATGAAGATGTTGAAGAGCACTGGGCCTAGAACAGAGCCCTGGGGCACCCCACTACACACTTCCCTCCATGTAGATGCAGTTCCATTGAGGACCTCACACTGAGTATGGCCGGTCAGCCAGCTACGAATCCATCTGGTGGTGATGCTGTCTAACCCACATTTTTCTATCTTATCAAGTAGTAGGTTGTGATCTACTTTATCAAATGCCTTACTGAAGTCCAGGTAAATTATATCCACAGCATTCCTCTGATCCACTAATTTTGTCATTAGATCAAAGAATGCAATAAGATTTATCTGGCATGATCTGTTTTTGATAAACCCATGTTGGCTTTTAGTAATGACTTTGTTTGCCTCTAGGTGTTCGCTGATTTGTTGTTTGATTATCTTTTACAAAATCTTCCCAGGTATTGAGGTCTGGCTGATAGGTCTTTAATTTCCTAGATCCATTTTTTTTCCTTTTTTGAAGATGGGAACTACATCAGCTCTTTTCCAGTCCTCTGGTAGTTCCCCAGTGTCCAGGATCTTTGAAAAATATAATTCAGTGGTTCTGAGATCACATCTGCCAGTTCCTTGAGAGCCTTGGGGTGTAATCCATCTGGTCCTGGTGATTTGAACTCGTCTAGGCTGGACAGGTGCTCACTTACCATTTTCTTGCCTATCTTAACTTGTGTTTGTGAACTGTTTTTTATGGCAGTATTTTTCATAGGTTGGACTGTTTTTTCCCTTTGTGTAAAGACAGATGCAAAAAACGAGTTAAATAGTTCTGCTTTCTTGTTGCTTGTCACCTTCTTGCCACTTTCCCCCACTAATGGACCAATCATTTCCTTAACTTTTTTATTGTTTTTTACATGTTGAAAGAAGCTTTTTTTGTTATTTTTGACGTTGGTCGCAAGCCTTAGTTCATTTTGAGCCTTAGCTTTCCTCACTTCATTTTTGCAGCCTCGGGCTATTTGCTGATATTCTGCCTTAGTTATGTGCCCCTCTTTCCGCTTTTTATACTTGTCCTTTTTATCTTTCAATATCATTTGCTATCTTCTCGATTCTGGAATTATATGCATTTGTTGTTAAGGCTTGGTCTTATTATCTGTTCACAACAATGTGAAGTCACAGCCCCCAGTTTTTTTAGCTGGTATTGGTCTTCATATGCATTGAATTCTTCCCAGGAACGTAGGATGTTTTAATATATCGGCATACTATATGTGCAGATCCAAGTATTGTGGCCATTTGCAATTGACATATGGACTTTTTAGAATTTTCTTACCTGTGGTTTCTAGACTGGTGGTAATGTAAATAGGTCCTGAATTATGCCATATTCTACCCTCTGTTCTTGATACTTTCTCAAAATTGAAAGAAGGAAAAACATCCACATATAATTTAGGATTGAATAAAATTGAGCCTTTGGCAGTGTTATAAACTGAAATGGTATGGAATGAAAGTTGAAAAGTATTTCTGTGTCATCCATTTATCAGCTATGTCCACTTCAGCCATTCTGACTGTCTGTATCAGCCAAAGGATCAGGACTCCAAGGTTGATATTTCTCACTGATAGTTCCAAACTGTTCTGCTGGCAAACTGCTCATGGCGGTGACTAATAGCATCGTCTGCCAGCATAATAGGGCTCCCGCCAAATCCCTATAGTCTTGAAGTTGGTTGACTTTCAGCATGAGGTGAATCTTTATCAATAATTTTAAAACATTTAAGGTGTATTTAAGAGTAAAAAGGGACATAGGTGAGTCATTGGAATAAAAGAAGGTCAGCTATCCAGTAGTTGCATGATTAACACTTAGCAAGGACCATGTGTGGGGAATGTCTGCCTCAAAGCAAAGTGAAATAAATGCAGAATCAATACTGCATGTATATAGGCAAATAGGTCTAATAGATTGAAAACATAACCTTTGACTTTATTATGCCTGATATGTCTGGGGGAGGGAGGGGAAAAGCAGCATTCTTATATATTTTATAAATATATTAGGTTCTATTATGTATATCTAAAGTAGGAATGTTAGGTTCAGGGTTCTAAAACATTATCAAGGTCACGCTCTTACTTTTTTTTTACACTGTTTTTACCTATACACAACTGTGAAATGGGTTATGATGCCCTTTGGTTATTTCAAGAACTGAGACATTTTCAGTATTGAAACATTGTGCATCCATGATATATTTCAATTGAAAGTCTAAGAGTAGCTCCTTTATATATGGTTCAGAGACAACCATGTAATTGTTCCCTTGGGGCCTTTTCTTACCTGAGATGTGGAATATACGTTCCAGCTATTTTAAGTATTTAACTTATTCAGTGATAATGTTCTACATAATCTGTTTTGGAGCTTTTGGCAGATACAACTGGTAGTAAATCAGAAGATGGTTTTCAGGACAGTACTGAGAAAGCATCTTCACTGAAGATGATAGCATTATCTTTATATAATAACATTGGTAAACCTTCTTGGCTATTCAGGAAGCTGAGAGTCCAGTTCATGCAACCTCTTAAGGAGCTGAAATTTAACATGCAATTTGTAGGTTGTCCTTGTGGGTTGCATATAACTCATGAACTTGTGTTTACATGTAATTTAAAGATGATGAAAAACAGTTTTTTTTAATTAAAAGATAAATCTAAATCTTCCTTATCAGATTTCTATAAAGAGGAAAACAAATATCACATGTGCCAGCAACCCTTAGTAATTATATATTTTTCAATCCTATGTTGTAGAACATACAGAATTTACATATGCTTGGTTGATAATGAAATGTTGTATTTGAAACCTGTTTACTCTTCAGCCACAACATTTTCTTATTCCATCCAGAACTTAAAGTAATTAAGTAAAATCAGTATATAATATTCAAACACCAATCACTAAGAACATGGTAATATTTCTTTCAATGCTAGAATGTAGGCAGACAGACAGTCTAAATTTATCTCCCTGTGGCATCAGCTCTCTTAAATATTCCGTGGTTTCAATATCTTTTTGAAACCACCCCAATGCTAAATTCCAGAACTTATGATGGAGTACATGCATGGTTACTACACCTAAAATTCAAGGTTTGATTGAATAAAGTGTTGCAAATAGAAGGCCGTAATGCTATTGGGATGGGATGAGGGGTTAAAATCAATACAAAACTAATGGCTTAAATAAGTTGATGTAATTAGAGATATCTTTCATTCATTATACAATACTGCACTTTCACCATGATATCTTTTACTTCTAATGCAATGGGTTTGTATACCAGTTCTCCATGCAAATGAAGTCCTATATGATGCCACCTGGCTACCACAATGAAGTAACACATCTCTGTTATCTCTGTTCTTAAGGGTTGATTCTATCATTATTCACTGCAACATTCACCCACCAAAATGTAACTGCTTGGTTAACTTGAATCAGAGCTCCCACTTCAACAAAATCACTGCATAGGATTCTATCAACATTTCTTTCTTTCTTATCTCCTCACATATTTTCCGTCTCCTTCCCATCCCAACTTCTGGCAATCTCCCACTCTCTCTATCTTTTTCCAAATCATTGGCTGTAGTCTCCTGATTATTTCAGGCAACCAAACAAAAACAAAGACACCTAAAGCAGTCTCTTTCTCTCTCCTGCTTCAATAGTGGCCTAATTCTCAAACTCCAATTGATGAGAAGATAGCTAATTAATTAGCAGAAGTTTTGATTCCCCAAGGAAGTTACTTATCACAGCTATGCCTGCTTCTGTGGGTTTGGTTTAGTCAATCCTCCTTCCCACTCAGTTTCTGTAAATATGCATTTGTATTACAAATTCTTGGATTAGGCAATTGATTTTGATGTTAAGATACAACACAGCATAATTGCCCACCTGTCTTTTATAGATTTATATGTGGATCAGGTTCTTTGTACCCAGAAGCTACACCTACATTGATTTTCCCATTGCAAAGTGGTTCAGATACTAAGATCTAAAGATAAAGCCCTTCTGAAGATGTTGTTGCTTACTAAGATCCATCCATTGGACATGTGGAAAATAGGGAGTGTGCTCCAATGGGAACAGCAATTAGCATTTACTCTCTCTACATTTAGAAAATCCTTAGCAGAAACTTCAGGATTAATTATTTTATCATGTATATTTTTGTATAGTCATGTGTGCTATGTGTGTGCATTTTATTTTAAACCAGATGTCAATGTGAAGCTCAAATTCCTCCCCTTTTTTTCCTATTCCTAGTCAATCTCCGACCACAGCTGCCAAAACCGGTGGCATGTTTTCCTGCCTTTTTTTTTTTTTTTTTGCTAGAAAACAATTTAAAAAGGCAGTGCAAATTACAAACTTGTTTTACTTTCTCCCCACCTCACGGGTATGGATTTGTTTCCTGGCCTTGTTGGAACTATTTTTGTTTTAATTTATTCATGCCCTGTCAGGTGCACATCTGTCTCAATGTTCCATCCAGTTGTCCTGCTTTCTAGCCTATAGGCAGATTCCAGAAAGTAATAAGTGGGCAGAAGCCCATAGAAGATTTAGACATTAAACAAGCATAGAATGGGTTGACCACTTAATGATTGGTGACATTCCTCCCATCAGCTACTTTTTTCTTCAACATTTCTCAAGTGCCCGTGGCTTTCAAAAGTTTGGTAACCTCTGATCTAAATGGAAGGAAAATTGTGGCCTATACACACAATCTTTAGAACTGTCACTCAGCATTTTAAAAACTTGCTTTATCATTTTTGACCTCCTTTTTTATTGTTGTTTAGTGAAGGGTGAATTCAAGGAATGAGCTTTCATCAAATTATTCTCAAATCACCTCCTCCAGAGAAAGGACATTTTTACAAAGTTCATGAGAGTCCTTGATAAATGATTTGAGGTATCTTCACTTTTGGCATACTTAGTAATTATCTCTAGTTGGTTCTACAAAAAGCCAAATGTATTTCTCTTTTCTCTCTCTTTTTTCATCCCAAATCAATCACTGTGTTCTTTAAAATGTTACAGAAAGTTTGGAACTGCAGTGCTCCAATCTTAAGGGATGACGAATGTTAATATAATGCTTTAAGTGGAGCTGGGAGAAATTATCATGCCAATCAGCAGCACAAGAGCTTGCCTACTGCTAACTTCATTTAAAATAGTTAATGTAATAAAAGCTTCAGTCTTGAACTAGCTTGGGGATCACTGATAGATTGTCTGAGAGCAAATTTAAGAGAAACCAGGTGGGAAAGAATAAAAATATGAATTGCTAGTGCCAATTTACTATAGTATAAATGCATAGTGATTCAGTCTGAAGCACAGCCCTAATACATGGAGTTGAGATTTAATTTTTCCTCTCACCATTTCCCTTGCTTAGAAAAAAATAACATTTTATAAGAACAGCATCAAGATGGAAGAAAATTATGGTCCATGGCAACAACCTTGAATTAAAGATATTTGGCAATAATTACATAAATCTATTTGGCTTTCTGTATTTATTTGATATCTAGCTTTCATTAGAGTTTATACAAGTCAGTATTAATTACCAGATAATGTATTGTTATTGCTTTAAATATACATACAGCTCCTAAAATGAATTGGATAGCGGAAACCAAGGCATAGTGATTAATATAATGCTGTTTTAAAAAATGACTTGAAATGAGGATTATTTTTTTAATGGCAAGGATTATGCTACAAATGCAGGAAGGCCACCATTTAAAAAAATTCTGCCTTGGGCTATCAGTTTAGCATCTTTTAATGATGCAACAAAGAGTAAGATATGGATTTTAACCTAGTCCCTTAAACATCAGAACTTCAAAAACTGCTATAGCAAAATAGACAACAGGGTAGAAGGCTGAAGTTCCAAACCTCCTTTAAAACTTTGTATCCTGGCCCAGCCTTCTTCATTCTATATTCAGGGTAACTGTTTGGCAGTTCCCACAACCATCATCTACCTTCACCTGGTTTCAACCTTGTGACATTAGTGTGTGAGAAAGAAATGGCTCTCCCAATCTGTATTTGTTCTGTTCGCAGGGCAGACATGAAGACGAGGCAGTTGGTACAAAAGATGTTCTTTATTGAAGACATTTACTGAACAGAAGCAAGCGAGAAAAATGGCAACATGCCCTTTTATACTTCCCCTGCAAGGGGAGGCTCAACCAATGAATGCAGGCTATTCTCCCGCCTCGCGCATGTGCACGAGGCTGGAGACAGCCTGTCTGGGTCCGGGCAAATATGTGGTCTGCCCGGGTCTCTGCAGTTGTCCTGCAGGTTTCCTGAGCCTTGCTGATTGACTCAGCAAGGCCCAGGACACAACAGTATTGCCATGTGGCTTTTATGACAATTGAAGGGTAAAACATGCTTTACTTTCGAAAGTGGCTATGAAATATAGAGGAATATGCCTAGATGATTCAGCTCTTCCTTCTCCTTTGGGAGATAGAACAAGTTCACAGAGATAAACAAAATTAAACCTTATTGTTTGTTTATCCAATTTAGAGGCTGTATGGCATCGAACAACTCTGGTGGCTTACAATTAAGTATGTAGGAATAAAGTAGGTAAATAAATAAGTAGGAACACTACAATAAAATAAAATTAAAAATGAGTGGCACAAGGACAAAGACCATACTCAACAAAAAACCCACCCAAGAGGGGCTCAGTCGTTTGCCTCAAAGTCTTGGCAAATGATCATGTCTTTAATAGCTATGTGAACTTTTTCAGGGTAGGAACCATTTCTAAGGGGATATTATTTCGAAGAGCAGGTCTGTGAAGAAAAGGCAAACTTCCCGAGACCTGCTGGATGACGCTACTTCATTGATGGGTCTGAAGTGCACCCACTCTGCCCAATCACGTCTGATGGGAAGAGACAGCCATAGACAGGCGGTTCCTCAAATAACCACACCCTAAGCCATAAAGGTCTTTATTGGTGATAACCACACTTCGAAGTACATTCAGAAGCCAAATGGTAACAGGCACACTCATGGAGCAGCAAGATCACATGGCCGTGGTAAGGCATATCCATCAGTGTCCACACTGAATTGGTTGCCAATTTGCTTATGAGTCCAATTTTACTAGGAACTCAAAGTGCTGGTTACCTATAAAGGCCTACATGTAGGACTGCCTCTTTGCCATATTTCCCAGTCAATTTGATCCTGAAGTGTTGGTGCACTTTTTGTTCCTTCAAATAAACAATGATATCCCTCAGGACTCCAGAATGGTACCTTCTCAATAGTAGTGCTTGCCTTCTGAAATGAGATTTCCCACCGCCCACCCCAGAATTTGAATGGCTCCTGCTCTGCTGTTGTTCTGAAGGGGTGTGAAAACCTGGCTCTTCACCCAGGCCTTCAGTGAGGGAGAGTGGGACCCCTCACTTCAGTGCACCTGTCATCTATATTTCTTGTTTTTTTTATGTTTATTGTATTCTCTTTCTTCGATTGTTGCAAACCACCTAGACTCATTGATAGTTGGGTGGCATACAAGCTATAATAACATGAATCATCTGGAGTGGCTGATCTATTAGGGCCTAACTCCCTGTATCGTGTGTTAGCCCAGCAAGTCAACAAGCAAACAAAGAATGGTCCGACCATAGGACCATGGCTTCCAAAACCAGATCACATTGCAACTGCCCTGAGACAAAAAACAGAACCGAAGGATAACGGCCCTTATGCGTCAAGCCTTCAATAATTTGCCATAGGTCCATGACTGTCATAGAGGCCCTGGGATCAACATCAGCTGCTTACTGAATCCATTATTGGGAGAAGAGAGTACAGGGGGTGGGGTAAATGCTGAATAGAAAAGAAGAAAAAGAAATAACATATTCAGTATCCTTGGGTCTATAAAACTTGATAACAGCAGGTATTTTCTGCAATGTGCTCCCGTCTCTGGTGTGAGTTACAGTCTAGAATTTGTTAGGTTCCATAATGTTGTTGTTGTTTTTTTAAAAAAAATCTTTGAAGCCCTATTTATTCTTTTCATATGTTTTACTGGACTGCTCCATGAAAAATCAATTTTTCTTTTGTTTTTCCTTTATAGATTTGATTAGTGAAACCTTCCCTCTGGATCTGATCATCGTTTGCTTTTTTAGTCATGCCATGCTTCTCAAAGAATTATGCCTTATTATTCTATAAGATGTTATTTTCAACTGCCTTGGGAAAGTGCTTGCTGTTAAAGTGGCTGGAGTACCAAATTAAATGAATAGTTCACAGACCTGAAAGCTATGTGTTTATTCAAGATTCAACTTTTTCCTTAAAGTTTATTAATAGCTGTACAGGTGAAAAATAAAACTGCTTATTCATTTCTTCCAAGCATGGAGGATCATAATACAGATAGTCCTTGACTTACAGCCACAACTGAGCCCCAAATTTCTGTCGTTAAGTGAGATATTTTTAAGTGAGTTTTGCCCCATTTTTACAATTTTTCTAGCCACACTTATTAGGTGAATCACTGAACTTGATAGGTTAGTAAGCTGGTTGTTAAGTGAATATGGCTTCCTCATTGACTTTGCTTGTCAGAAGGTCGCAAAAGGTGATCACATGACCCCCAGGGACACAGCAAAGGTCATAAATATGAACCGGTTGCCAAGCGTCTGAATTTGGATCGCATGATCATGAAGAAGCTGCAAAGGTCGTAACTATGAAAAACGGTCACAAATCACATTTTTCATTGCCATAACTTTGAACGGTCACTTAATGAACTGCTGTAAGACTAGGACTACCTGCATACATACATTGAAATACACATGATAGGAATGCATAGCCCCTCTACCGAGGAACCAGATAACCCTTGGATTTTTCAATGCTCTAAAGCTGGGCTTAATGCTTCTGCTTGCTTCTCAAATGCTGGTCTGTTTTCCAGAAAGCTCTGTTCAATAGAGCTTTCATTAAATATAGTTTGGGAACTTCATTTGCCACAGAATCAAGCTTATGGCTTGCTACTACTCAATTTACACCAGTACTTCATTTCTGGGATAAATTTGAAGTGCTGATCTTGCTCTTTAAAACCCTTAGTGATTTGGAGAAAATCTATAATTTTTTAAAAATGTATTTCCATTTGAAGTTTGCCTAATTACTTTCAGGGCTTCTGTTTTTCTATGTCAGCTTGACATCTACTGAAGACAGACCTTTCTCAGTGGTTACCTCATATGTATGGAACGTCTTCCTCATGTATCTTTGTAGGACCACATTTTTATTCTTTTAAAATCGGCTCTATAAACAATTAGTTTTGTTTGGTTTTGATTAGTTAATTTGGTTCTGTGGTAGTCCCAAAGATACTTTTTTTCAAGAGGCAACTGGACTTTCTTGCTTTTCTTTGAAGACATTTCGTTGCTCATCCAAGAAGCTTCTTCAGCTCTGATTGGATGGTGGGGAATGGAAGGATTTATACTCCTTGCAGACAGCTGGTCATTTGCATTCTTTTAGAGAGTCGTGGAGGCCACTTGGAGGTTTGTCTGTGTCCTCAGGGTCACCTGAGTAGTGCAAATGGCTGTGGAACCTTCTTGGAACTTCTAAACGGACTGTCTTGTGGAGCTGTGCTTTCTGCAGGATTTTTTTTCCCTGTCCTGTCTCCCTTCACTGTTGAACACAGGAACAGGCTGTTGAGGGTGAGTCTGTGTTGTCTGCATCTCAAACTGAAGTTCAAATGGTTCCTGTAGTCTGCAATATTTCTGGAAATCCGTTCATAGTCCCGCACCATTTGACAGACAACACAGACTCATTCCTAACAGCCTGTGCCTTTGGACAAGCATGACCTGGATGACTGAGAATCTCCATAGTCATTTAGCTATGCACTTTGGGATGAACATCCTTCGAATGGTGCAGGAATATGAACGGATTTCCAGAAAAATTGCAGACTACAGGAACCATTTGCAATTCAAATGAGATGCAGACAACACAGACTCATCCTCAACAGCCTGTGACTGTGTTCTACAGTGAAGAACACTGGGAAAAAATCATCCTGCAGAAATCACAGTCCACAAGACAGTCCTTTTAGCAGTTCCAAGAAGGCTCCACACCCATTTGCACTACTCAGATGACCCTGTCTGCAAGGAATATAAATCCTTCCATTCCCCACCATTCAATCAGAACTGAAGAAGCTTCTTGGGTGAGAAGCGAAATGTCTTCAGAGAAAAACAAGAAAGTTCAGTTGCCTCTTGAAAAAAGCACCTTTGGGACTACCACAGAACCAAATTAACTAGTCAAAACCAAACAAAACTAATTGTTTATAGAGCCCATTTTAAATTAGTAAAAATGAGGTCCTACAAAGATGCATGAGGAAGACATTCCATATATATGATATAACCACTGAGAAATGTCCATCTTCAGTAGATGTCAAGCTGAACAGAAGCCCTGAAAGTAATTAGGCCAAGTTCAAATGGTAATACACAGACACAGACAAACCTCCAAGTGGCCTCAACAATACTCTAAAATAATGCAAATGACCAGGTGTCTGCAGATAGATAGATGATATAGATAGATAGATAGATAGATAGATAGATAGATAGATAGATAGATAGATAGATAGATAGATAGATAGATAGATAGATAGATAGATAGATAGATAGATAGATAGATAGATAGATAGATAGATAACCTTTATTGTCATTTTTTTACTGTGGGCACCATGGCACACATCAAAAATGAAAGTTGCCCGCTCTCAAAGTGAAACACATATATGACCCACCCTTAAAACATGCTATGTACAACATATGTATAGACCCACACCCTTACATATACATAACAAATAAATATTAAATACTGTCCATCTTAAATATATAATGGCAGGAGGAAGCTTGAGAGTTCACAAGGTTAATGCTGTATGGAATGAAACTATGGCTGAATCTGGATGTTCTGCTGCGGATACCATGAAGCCTCCTCCCAGAAGGTAACAAGGAAAGCAGGTCGTGAAGAGGATGTGTAGTGTCCCAGATAATCTGATGGACCCTGCTCAAGCAACGCTTCTGTGCTATGTCCTGGATGGGAGGGAGGGAACTGCCAATGATCTGGACCGCCTTCCTGTCTGAAGCAGTGATGCTTCCAAACCAAACTGTGATGCTGTATGACAGGATGCTCTCGATCGTCCCCCTGTAGAAAGTGGTCAGGACAGGGGAGGGAAGATGTGCTTTTCTCATGTGACGCAGAAAATGCAGGCGCTGCTGTGCCCGCTTCACCAGTGTCTCGCTGTTGAGCAACCAAGTCAGCCTACTCGTTAGCTGCACACCCAGGAATTTGATGCTGGTAACCATCTCCACAGATGAATCATTAATGCACAGAGAAGTGTGGCTGTGCCTGCCTTTTCTGAAATCAACAATGATCTCTTTGGTTTTTCCAGCATTTAAAACTAGGCTGTTTTCCTTACACCACTTCACCAACCCCTCAACCTTCTTGCGGTAAGCTTCCACCTTGTCATCCTGAATAAGGCCCACTACTGTTGTATCATCTGCGAACTTCACAATGTGGTTGGTGGCAAACTTAGCACAACAGTCATGGGTCAACAGGGTGAACAGTAGCGGACTTAAGAAGCAGCCCTGAGGAGAACCTGTGCTCAAGGAAATGGTATTAGAAGTATTTGTTCCAACTTGCACATATTGGGGCCTGTTGGTAAGAAAATCAAGAATCCAGTTGCACAAAGGAGTGTTTAAGCCTAAGAGGCCCAGTTTGTCTACTAGATGCTGGGGAATGATTGTGTTAAATGCCAAACTGAAGTCGACAAACAACAGACGCACGTGAGCATTTCTTTCCTTTAAGTGGTTCAAGCTCAGATGGAGAATGGAAGAAATGGCATCCTCCGTAGAGCGATTTGGTCGGTAGGCAAACTGAAGCGGGTCAAATGCTGGCGGGAGGCTAGATACAATAATGTCCTTTATCAGCTTCTCAAAGCATTTCATAATGGTGGATGTCAGTGCAACCAGACGGTAATCATTGAGGCCTGTAATTGTGGACTTTTTTGGCACTGGCAAGATGATGGCCATCTTAAAACACGATGGGACCACTGCCTGCTGCAATGAGAGATTAAAGATATCTGTGAGAACACAAGCCAGCTCCTCTGTTCATTCCCTGAGGACACGTCCAGGGATGTTATCTGGGCCTGCTGCTTTCCGAATGTTAACTTTCTGCAGTGTTTTCCGGACAGAGGTGACATCAAAGCTTAGCACTTGCTCATCAGGATGGGGCACAGCTTTCCTAGCAGGAGTACTAATTGATGCCTCAAATCTACCAAAAAATGTATTTAGTTTGTTTAGGAAGTCTGTGTCGTCCTTGCATCTCGATGGAGTCACCTTATAATCCGTGATGGCCTGGATCCCTTGCCACATTTGCCTGGTGTTTGTTGGGTCCTGAAAAAAGTTCTGGATTTTCTGGCAATGGGCTTGCTTTGCACCTTTTATGGCACTTTTCAGATTTTCTCTGGCTGTTCTAAGTGCCAGCATGTCATTTAAAAGCCACATTCCGTGCTTTCAGCATCTTGTGGACCTCATATGTCAGCCACAGTTTTTCATTCACCCTCACAACAATGCTTTTCAGGACACAGACATCTTCTATGCACTTTTGGATATATGCAGACACCGTGGTGGCATACTCCTCAACATTTGTATGTTGGTTATCAGTAGCTGCTTCCTTAAACATGCCCCAATCTGTGCACTCAAAGCAGTTCTTGTAATGCTTCTATAGCTCCCTCTGTCGACACCCTCACCTGCTTTACTGTAGGTTTCACTCTGACTAATAAAGGTTTATATGCTGGAATAAGCAGCACTGAGAGATGGTCAGAGGAGCCCAGGTGAGGGCGGGGGATAGCTTTGAAAGCCTTCTTGATGTTGGAATAAGCAAGATCCAGTGTATTGTCCCCTCTGGTTGCAAAGTCCACATATTGATGGAAATGTGGCAGGGTAGCTTTCAGATCCACTTGGTTAAAGTCTCCCACTGCAATAAATGCACCTTCTGGGTGAGTAGTTTGTAAGTCACTGATGGTATGACAGAGAATCTTCAGGGCCTCTTCTCTGTTTGCATCAGGGGGGATATACACAGCTGTGATAATGATAACAGAGAATTCTCTAGTTAGATAGAAGGGTCTGTATTTGATGGTCAGAAGCTCCACATCTGGGGAGCACAGACTTGAAACCACCTTGGCATTATTACACCATCTGTCATTTATATAAAAACAGACACCCCCTCCCCGGGATTTGCCACTAAGGGCAAAACTCCTGTCCAGCCGAAATGTTGAAAATCTTTCCATTCCCCATCATCCAGTCAGAGCTGAAGAAGCTTCTTGGATGAGAAGAGAAATATCTTCAAAGAAAAACAAGAAAGTCTAGTTGCCTCTTGAAAAAAGCACCTTTGGACAACCATGTCCTGGATGACTGAGAATCTCCATAGACATGGTTCTGTAGCAATAAAAGTTCAGTGATATTCATTGGCTTTCATTAAAAAGTTCACATTTTTTGTGAATGAAAATACATTTTAGTAGGTACCTCTAGAAATAATTGTACCTTCTTAAAAGCAACAGCTTTGGAGTTTTTCCCAAGCTTATATTATATTACTGATGCCCTCTGCTACAAATATTAAATGTAGCATATTACATTCTCTTAAAAAAAAAACATGCATTTTTTTCTTTTACTTTTAGTGTTAGTTTTATTTAAGTATTAAGATTTTTAGTTCCTGTGATATTTTTATTTTACTATATGTGCACATGCTTTCTATTGTTTGGTATCAACTTCTTTTGTTTGATAACATATTATCCTAAAATCCTTGTCCTAAATATATTAAATAAGAATCTAAAACAATGAAATGAAGAGAGCCTTTTTAATCTTGGGTTATTACAAGACTAACCTTTTGTCACAGATTTTTACAAATTCCCTTTCGCTTTCTTTTATCCCTAGGATCAGCTCATCTGAGAGTTACAGTACTCTATTTTATTGTTCCTGATCTCCATTCTTTATACATTACTCTGAAGATATTCATCTGCAAAATAAAATGGTGACAGTAGTTGGGTTCTGCAGCTTTCTGGCACCTCTAGAAATGTATACTTACTAAATTTTATACAAAGGACTATAAGACATTCAACCGAATAGGCTTAGAAACATTCTTCCTGTATTTAATAGCTAAAACAAGGGTAGCATAACTCATATTATTGTCATTTACTAGATTATCAAAAGATTTATAGATAATTGTAAAAGATGACAACTCACAAATATCCAAAAACATCCTGCCACATGCACACAAACCCTAATAAATTAATTCCACTACATACTGTATTTCATACAATACTTGCATTAAACAGCTTTTTTTTTGAAAATTTTACCAAACCCAAATGTAAGGACGTAAAAGCTGCATCTTTTTTCAGATTGTTCATTTCTAGAGATATCTTTGTAAAATTAATAGTATTGAATCCAATAAAGGTAAATATAACCAGGACTTATTATAAGTCGGCTAGAATTGCCTTTGGTAAGATGGGCACATTAAAGTTTAATAAGTAAATAAATAAATGCTTATTCCTAAAATATTTGGTAATTACATATCTTCCTTCTCTCTAAACATTTCATGTCCACAATCAAAAGTCTCTAAATCCATGCAAGAATCAAAATCACCTTCCTTAAGCAGAACTCTCCACCTATATAACTGGCACTTAATCAAGAATGGATTCTTTACTGGATGGGAAGCTTGCATCTTTCCAAAACCTCTTAGAAATGTTGCGTTTCCAACATTTTTAATCCTATTTTTTTCTTCCTCAAAGATATTTTTGGTTGTCCCCTGCCTATCAGAGCAAGGCATGCAACTGAACCAATGATTTTAAAGCTGATGAATATGCTGGACATCAATGTTTCAGAACAGTCTAACAAATACAGTCTGCTTAGGTATTACCTGAAATGACTCTTAACTATTCATTTGAGCTTTATTTCTATTTATAATATATAAGACTTTTTGATCTAAATAAATTTTGTATCAAAATCAACATCCAAGAAATTTAATCTAGATACCAATTTAATCTCAATAATTAATTTTATCCCCTCCGAATATGTTTAGCTTCTTGTTTCCTTGCTCTATTGCTTATCTACTTATTTTTTAAAAAAAAAAACCAGCAACAAAAGCCTTATTCTTCCAATCCTCCTTCAGTTTTCTCCCAGGTATATTAATTCGTTTATTTCAAATCCACGATAGTAATTTTACATTCACACCTACCCAAATAATAAAAGATAAATCGTTTATCACCACTTTAAAGAGAGAAGGATTAATCACATTTCCATAGGGAATCCTGTATGTCACTAGCTAAAATTTAGATATAATATTACCCACTTAAGCTTGTAGTTAAGGTGTTGAAATTATATGGAGTTAAATTAATATACTAGATCATCTTTCCCTACATACCTTTTCAATCTAGTGTACTATATATTATCATATCTCAGATTCCAATTGATGTGATCTACTGTACATAGCCCAGAAAATAATCCACTTTGTATAAATGTCATTTTTTCTCTCTCCTGGAAAAAAATATGCAACATACAATATGCAGTTTTTGATTATCTGTAATGAACTGAACCCTCACATAGCTCTAATTCTGTTGGGCCTGAACACTGTGGATTATTAAATTGGGTTACACATTCAGAAAATCCAAAATGAAACTATAATTAATAATCTATTACTACAGTTTATTAAATAATATTTGAGTTCTAATTGCCTATAAGATAATGGAACTATCATTTATTTGCAAGCTAACACAGAGATTCTAAACAATTTATCAGCCTAAAGGCTAACACAGGAATATTAAGTAATTAACACATTTTAATACGACGATACAGCAACTAATGCATTTAAATTGACTGCAAGAAATAAAAGTTGAGAGTAAAGTAGAAAAAGGATGGGACTAGTGACAGATGCATTTAATTATTCTTGGTTGATCTCAAAAAAAAAGGTTAGGCAGACATAAGCCAGGTTATTATTTATATGGGAGACTTAAAAAAATCTTAGGACTAGAGGCTAGATAGGCAAATTAGACAAAACATCCAGAATGTGAAAATCAAATCTTCTACTTTGAATTATATGGATGAGGGAATCTTTACAGCTTATATAAGTGTGGCAGAAAATGCAACAACCCTTTTGATCAATGAAATGTGTTGGAGATTAAAACAGCTCTTCTCAGAAATACAATAAATCAGGGTAGGCAATAGTGACGTTAGAATCCACCAGTATATATTGAGCTGAATTGCAGTACAAAAGCAGGAGGACATGAATCCCAATGACTGAATGACAATAACACCAAGGACCTTTTTCTCCCTCCTTTTAAAATCAGATGGTGCTGGATAGTTGATAGTTTTATCCAGGGCTTTTTTTGTCATAGAACGCCCAGAACGGAGTTCTGGCACCTTTTTTGGATGGAACCTTGTAGGGTAGGCAAGGCGGGTTGTATGGCATGTGTGAGTTCCGGCACTTTTTTTTTTTTTTTTACAAAAAAAGCATTTGTCCAACAGAAAGAATGTCTGGAGAGAGAAACTTGAAGATAGGAATATATCTTCTATAAGAAAATATTCTTGAGGGTTTTGTTTTTTGTTTTTGTTTGTTGCATGATGGACATGATAATAAATAGCCCCCTTCAGGAAGTAACATTCTGATGGGAAAGTTGCTGAAGTCTATCTACAACTTAGAAACTGTGTAGTCCCTTCTCCTCTAGGGAAAGAGGATGAGTCTCATAAATTCCCAAAATGCACAGATCAAAAGAGAAAGAGCTAAACCCAAAGAAGGAAGTTATGAAAGTCCTGAGAAGAGCAGTCTAACAAGTATATTACATAGAAATACAACATTTTTGGCAAGGAAAGCTGATTCTTGCAGAGTTCAGCTCCAACTATGAGGATGGACCTAAGCCTGAGTGCAAGTTCAAATACTGATATGGCAAACACATTCCTAGTCTAGGGTCTGGCACAGAGACACTGTATTTTACAACTTTGTGTCTCCCTACCTAAGCCACACTTTTTCACCTTGTTCTGATTGAAGGATGTCAATGCAAAGCTCAATTCTGCACAAACTGAAACAGAAAAAGATATCATTTTGATGGGATAAATGGGAAGGAGTGATCCTCCCTTTTAAACAACAGATGTTCAGAATGAACTCAGTCCAAAAAAAATTTTGAGGAAAATTTAAAGGGGAACCAGAAGAAATACAAATGAAAAACCAAAGGGCCATAGCAATCTGGCCTCTAAATAACTACAAGAAACTGTGGGAGAGGCCACCCCATTAGATGCTACAAATACTGACCTTTCTCGTTTTTTGGCATAAATATGAATTATGAATGGCTAACGGGAAATATAAATGGAAGCAAATTTCCTCAAAAAAGAAGAAAATTCACTATTTTTAAAAAAATGAAACAAGAAGTAATCTGTTTTCAAAAAATACATTTTAGGGGGGGAAAGGATATGAAATATTTATTGCAAAACTTTGGGTGAAGAATTTATTTCAGGAGAAGTTAAAGAGAGAAATTGAGCTGTTTTGTATATAAGTCCCCACTGACTTTTTGGGGAAGTTTGCAAATGGGAATTACATGATCACAGACATTTGGCAACCAGTCATAAAAGTGAAGAGGTTGCCAAGTGTTTGAAATGCAGTCATGTGAATGGGGGAGCCAGCACAATGCTGTATGATGGCTGGAAATGCTTTACGGCTGTTGTGACTGTGAGTGGTCATTAAGCGGCAATTCGCTGCAGCCAACTTGCCACAGCCAATTTGCAGTGGCCAACTTCCACACATAACTCACTACCACTGCCAACTTGCCAAGCCAACTTGCCATGGCACAACTCACCATGGGACAAGAGTTACACTAATATCAAGAAATGGTGGAATAGAATGATTAAAGAAAAGGTGCAAAAGGAGGAACAAAATAAAATGTGAATGAAAAAAAATATCATTTAATAATATTTTTGATTTATTTTAAATTATTAATTTGAATTGTTGAATTGTCCCATGGCAAGTTGTCCCACAGCAAGTTGGCTGTAGTGAGTTGGTTGTGGTGAGTTGGCCATGGTGAGTTGTCCAATTCCTGGCCAAGATTATAGTGAAAGAAATTCCTGTTACTGATAACATCTCCAATTTTATTTGCTTGTTTGTTTAAAGGCCTATTTCAGATGACTTCAAATACAGTTAGAATTTTCCCTTCCAGTTGTTCTGGGGAGAAAAATACCCACATTACGATGCACATTCTAGTGTTATCTCAGCAATCATAGATTGATGCATATACACTGCAAAAATGATATTACTGGATGAAATGAGTTAATGGTAAGAAATGATACAGTCATGTCCCAAGGAAAAGGGGGAAAAAACAGGAAAAACAATGTTGAAATGCCAAAATGTGAAAAGTAATATTAAGTAAGGATAGTAACCATTTCATGTACAATAAAATGAAATTCATTGCTTTCTGTGATTCTTCCCTGTTGAAGAAAAGTAATTTTATATTCAGTAGGCTCCTAACAAAATGACCTTTCTATGCATTGATTTAAAACAAAAAATACACAGCATATTGTCTTTGCTATTAGCCAAAACTAGCTAGAATTCTCCAACCTGAAGGAAATGGAAAGTCACTGAGGATTTTTTACTACATATTCCAAATGTTTGCTTCAGTAAATTACTAAGAATTACATTTCAGACTATTCAATTTTGCTTGAAACTGGAAAGATGGAAGGTGGGAAGAACATTGATTACTTTGAACTTATTTCAGTGTTGTTTTTAAAGCTCCAATCTATATTCCTCACCTGGGACTAAGTCTTGTTGACCTCTATTCAATTTACTGGCTTAAAAAATATATATAGAATTTCACTGCAAAATATATTTTTGATTAGCACTGTTGAAATCAGCAAGGAATGGAAGAAAGGAAGGAAAGTTCCATTGCTCGCAACTGCATTTTCTTACATTGTAAAACACCTGAGTTGCTTATGTTATACATTATAGAACTAGAATCTGAAAGTATTATTTGAATGAAATAGTTTGTAATTTCATTCTTGAGAAAGTAAATGAAAGTTTAAGATGACTGATTGAACACAGATTTACATACATTTTGCACATGCAAATGTCTATCTATAGGTATAATTTTGCAATAATTACTTAAATGTTACCAAGGATGGATATATATATTTTTATAGCAAGGGTGGAGAAACTATGGTTTTGCAATTGACAGTAGCTACAATTACTATCTTTTGTAGGTTCCGGAAGTCATAGCAAATTCTTGAAAATTACAGGTTCATCAGACTGATCCAAATACTACTCCATAACATAAAATATTGTGATCAAGTGATCTGTGTGTTTGCTAAACTTGCTTGTCGAGGTGCTGCGATATGTAACTTCAAGACCCTATTCCTCTTTTAAATATTGTATATCCATAACTTCAAGGTAGCTTTATACCAAATATCTTTTGCTACATAGAAAATATTTGAAAAAAATGACTCTTTAATTAGAATACACGGCTGCCTTATTCTTAAAAAATGCAGTTTGCAGTATTATTTTGGTAGCAATAATTTGCAACTTTACCATATGTTCTTTAGATATATGCCTTCAAAGGAATAATCAAAAATTAATCCAAAGACATTTTGTTTCAGACAAAGCCAAGTGTTGCTTTCTCCCTAGTGTTAGGTGAATTGATGAAATTATTAAGTAACTGATGCCTGCTATCTCCTTTCTTTTCTTTTCTTTTCTTTTCTTTTCTTTTCTTTTCTTTTCCCAGGGCAAAATTATATGGACCACACGCTTTGTCTTGCACCCTATAACCTAGCCCATTGCCGTCAAGTTCTGTGGAAGACATCATTTTTATCATCAGCACTGAGGGAATATTCAATCAGCTTGTTTACATAGAATCAGGGGAACCACCATACTGTCCTTTTAGCAGCAAAACATTTTGGATCATCACTAACCAGATAATTATTTTCTCTATTCCATATTCAAAGTTCCCAAATTGTCTGGATTGAATCTCATTTTAATGGTGGAAATACAGGTAGTCCTCAACTTATGACCATAATTGAACCCAAAATTTCTGTTGCTAAGTGAAACATTTGTTATGTGAATTTGCCCCATTTTGCGACCTTTCTTGCCACAGTTGTTAAGTGAATCACTGCAGTTGTTAAGCTAATTAACACAGTTATTAAGTGAATCTGATTTCCCTATTGACTTTGCTTGTCAGAAGGTCACAAAAGGGGATCACAGGACCCTGAGATTCTGCAACCATCATAAATATGAGTCAGTGGCCAAGCGTCTGAATTTCAATCATGTGACCATGGAGAAAACGGTCATAAATCACTTTTTTCAGTGCCGTTGTCACTTTGTACAGCCACTAAGTGAACTGATGTAAGTCAAGGACAACCTGTAAAATAACTTCATGCACAATACTCATGGTTAGGAAAAATAAAGCCACATAAGATGTTCATTCCAGTACTTGAGGGACTGTCACAAAGAAAAGGGGGTATTGACCTATTCTCCAAAGCACCAAACGGCAGGACAAGAAGTAAGGAGATTATCAAAGAGAGATCCACCCTAGAATTGCCAATTTCCTGACAGTGAGAACAATTAATCAGTGGAATCACTGAAATGGTATAAGGTCTCCTGCTTAAACAGGGGGTTGGACTATAAGACCTTTAAGGTTCCTTCCAACCCTGTTATGCTATGTCTGTCGTCCAATATCCCACCATTCTTTGGTTTCTAACATCTGAGCCACTTTATTTTTCTGAAGATAGAATCAGCCTTGGTTTAGCACAATCTCCTGTGAGATATTTTATTTCCTTTATCAAAGTATGGATTTTATGTCCAGACTGAATAGAGAAAAATTTACAGTCTTCTGATTGTTTATATTGGAGGCCATTGAGTACAGAAAAGGTAGAACTAAAAAGCCAGCAGATAGGTTTTATGTATATATTGCAGTTAAGCACTGGACCAAAGCAAATTGATATAGATGTTCTTCTTCTACTTAGTTATGTTCACAATGCCCACACTACTCTTTTTCTGCACATTTTGCAAAGATTGTATTACTTCTAATACAGTAAGACAGAATAGTAATAACTGTAATAGTGTGAACCATAACCCAGCCAGTCATTTGTTCTTTTTCCTATTTGTCTGAAGTCATCTCTTCAGCCATTTCTTCTTCTTTTCTTCAGTGGTTTTTTTTTGTACCATCGCCCAATCATCACTGAAACGAGACAAAATCTGCCATACATTAAAGTGACTTTGGTTGGACATCTCTAGAAGACACTATAAGTCGCTAAATGGGAAAATGCATTCAGATATGGAAAATATTTATGTTGCTCTTCATTTCTTTCATGCTACCGATGGCCAAACTGTGTACCTCTGCCAGCTTCTAGCATTCCATTCATGGCCCCCAAAGACTGAGAGTATCCTCTAGAACAGGGGTCTCCAACCCCCATCCGTGGACCGGCACCAGGTTGCAGCATGCCAGAAACCAGTCCGCGCAAACAAGCAAAGCCCCATCCACAGGATGCAGACAGTACATGAAACCATGCCCTCTCCGGTCTGTGGAAAAACCTCTCTCCGTGGAACCAGTCCCTGGTGCCCAAAAGGTTGGGGACCTCTGCTCTGGAATGAGTGAGAGCAAAATGTTCTGTGCTGATTTTTCATTTAGGAGAAATCAAGAAAGATTAAGTGTCATGGAATCTTTAGGAATCCATAGTTCCTTCCCAACCAAACATTGGCCAGTTTTGCTTGTTTTGGAATGTTGAAGTGACAAAATGGATCCATTACTTTTGCCCCTTAAATTCCCCAGAAATTTTATATAGATAATATATATAAAACTTTCTGGGGAATTTAAGGGGCAAAAGTAATGATACACACACACACACACACACACACAATTCTCATAATTTTAGCCCTGCAACTCTCTTGATATATTCCCTATGGCTACTAAGCAGGTGACAAATTGAAAGATTGTCCATCCCTCTTTTATGCAAAAAACCTGCAAAAATAATGGGAGAATGCTATATATGTACTTGTTCATATTTCATAAGTGTTTTCAGTAATGAATTATCACCAGGATGAACAGCCAGATTCAAGCTTGGAGAAGCCTCCATACCATCTGGTTCATGCATCATACATTAGCCCATTCTAAGGTGTGATGATTTACAATCAGTATGATTAGTGAGCCATTTCCCCAAAGCTTAACATGAAGTTTGACCTTAGGTTACAAGCCACTACTAGCACACAAGTGAACGCTCCATGAAACTCCAAGGATGTGTTTGAAAAGCAGCTGTCTTGCTCAAGACAGCATAGCAAGTTTCCCTGACACCTTTTTAAATAACACACAACACTGAGTCGCATCAGTCATGTTTCATTATATCTGCTACCCATCCATTGCTGGAAGGAAATTGCTTATCCTTGTCTTTTCACACTAAAGAACAGTACATTGAGGCATAAGTCCATTTCCACTTATTCACTGCAGTACCCACTAAATGTAGACAGAAAAAGATGCAATTGCCAATGCCTTTTCTAAATATTGAGTAAAGAACCAACATAATTGCAAATGCTCTTCCAGATTTGGAGGATATCAGCCCTTATTAATAAGCACCTGCTAAAATTATATTTAAGACCAAGTAAACATCTCACTGTGATAGCTTTTTTCCATGCATTCACTTTCAGTGACGGAGCACATATTTAGAATAGAATAGAATAGAATAGAATAGAATAGAATAGAATAGAATAGAATAGAATAGAATAGAATAGAATAGAATAGAATAGAATAGAATAGAATAGAATAGAATAGAATAGAATAGAATCTGGAAGTGACCTTGGAGGTCTTCTAGTCCAGCCCTCTGCTCAAGCAGGAGAACCTATGCCATCTCAGACAAGTGACTGTCCAGTCTCTTAAAAACCTCCAGTGATGGAGCACCCACCATTTCTGAAGGCAAGCTGTTCCACTGGTTAATTGTCCTCACTGTTAGGAAGTTTCTCCTTAATTCCAGGTTGTTTCTCTCTTTGATCAGTTTCCAACCATTCTTTATTGTCTTGCCTTCTGGTGCTTTGGAGAATAGTTTGATGCCCTCTTTGTGGCAGCCCCTCAAATACTGGAATACTGCTATCATGTCGCCCCTGTTTCTTCTGTTCTTCAGACTAGCCAAACCCAAGTCCTTCAGCCGTTCTTCATATGTTTTAGTCTCCAGGCCTTGCATCATCTTAGTTGCTCTGAACTTTTTCTAAGGTCTCAACATCTTTTTTGTAGCATGGTGACCAAAATTGCTACACCATATTTGCTACACCAAAGATCCCACAAGAGAGATGGGTCTGGAAAGTGGTACCTATATACAGCCGATCTGTAAAGAGAATATTGACTATGCATAAAATTGTTACCAAAGCTTTGTTAGGAAATCCACTATCGGTTTGCATCTATGAGTTTTTTAAACCACTAGAATAAATGGCAAGCGATAAAGGAAAGAATCTGTCCCTGCATCTGTTTCTTGTCGATCTATGGTTACATAAACTTAAATCACCCATTTCCACTTATTCACTGCAGTACCCACTATATTGAATTAATTAGAAAACTTCCCTAATCATTTTTTTCTTCTATTCAAGGTATAGTTAAGATAGGCTTTTTTATTCTCGTGTATTTTCCAATAAATCTTTTTTTCTTCAAATACAATAAATACCTGTTAGAATTAATTGATAGCTGAGCCAAGCCCATACTCTGCATTCAAGACATTATAAGAATGTTGTATTTTTAATAGGACATTTTGCTACTGAATTATTCAATACATTTTTAGTACTCTGAATATGCTGAGCAGCAGCATCTACTCCTGCTGAATACAAATCTTTAATAAGTTTGTAAGTCAAGATACATACAGTACATACTCACATAAAGTTATACATGCATAACATCTCTGCTGTTATTTTCCACCGTCCATCTGGAAAATATCAATCAGAAAGGAGCTGGAAGGGACTTTGGAGGTCTTCTAGTCCAACCCCCAGCTCAAGCAGGAGACCCTATATCATTTCAGAAAGGTGGCTGTCCGGTCTTTTCTTAAAAACGTCCAGTGATGAAGCACCTACAGCTTTTGAAGGCAAGCTGTTCCACTGGTTAATTGTGCTCACTGTCAGGAAGTTTCTCCTTAATTCCAGGTTGCTTCTCTCCTTGATTAGTTTCCATCCATTCTTTCTTGTCTTGCCTTATGGTGCTTGGAAAATAAATTGACCCCCTCTTCTTTGTGGCAGCCACTCAAATACTGGAATACTGCTCTCATGTCATCCCTAGTTCTTCTTTTCTCTAGACTGGCCATACCCAATTCCTGCAAACATTCTTCATATGTTTTTGTCTCCAGGCCCTTAATCATCTTAGTGGTTCTTCGTCTCAACATCTTTTTTGTAACGTGGTGACCAAAAGTGGATGCAGTATTCCAGGTGTGATCTTACTAAGGCTTTATAAAGCGGTACTAATACTTCACGTGATTTTGATTCTATGCCTCTGTTTATACAACCAAGGATTGTATTAGCTTTTTTGGCTGTTGCCAAAATAGTAAAGCTAGTTTCCTGAATATCAAGACATTCACTGTCCCCACAATGATCCATAGCATTGATCTAAATCAACTTACTTTGGATTGGCAAAAAAAAATTGTTTAAAAAAACCACAAATGGAGAGTGGGAGGATATTACAAGAGAAAATTAAAATCAACTTTGCTTCCATTTAAGTTACATAATACTGAGAGTTTGAAGATGATACATGGAGGGAAGTGATTAGCCCCCAGTTATTTGTTGTACTACATTTCTCAGCAGAATGATCAATGTGGGGGGGGGGAACTAGGCGTTGTACTTAAACTGTGTACTTAAAGATAAATTGTGTACTTCAACTGCTCTTCTTTATTATATAATTTATTATTCATGCAATAATTATTCAACATACAAAACCAATGAGCTAGCCAAGCAGGCCTGAAATTCACTCTGTTCTTGTTTTACAGCAGTAACATCATTTATTGCTACAGAAAATGTCATATTTCTGAGAGAAAAGAGGCATGGGAAATTCAAGTTTTAAGGTGGGAGGGTCAATCTGTCGAACACTATAAATGTATTTGTGGTTAACGTTATATTCAGGAGGCAGTAGGATGGAAAATGGAGACCACATCTACATCATATGCTTTAAAGTAGAAGCGAAATTGTATTTTGGAACAAGGAGAAAGAAGGCATACATGAATAAATGTATTCAATGCCTATTCCTGTTCTATTCTGCTCCTGATGCTTTGTTCTTAAAATTCATTAGTACAGTTTTTATATGCCAAGGATGAGTCATGAGTCATGGCTGCAGGCTGGACAGAGCACTTCAAGTTAGTAAAATCATCTATGTTTAGCAGCGTGCTGCTTTATTATTTTACTTTTGCAAGACTCTCCAGAAGTTGCCAGATGCTGGGCTATGCTAATGGAAACCACTGCAGTATCCCAGAGTTTTTTGTGAGGGAGCATCTGATGTCATTTAATGATGTCTGTCAGAAGGATTTTATGTTATAAACAGCAACAGAAAGGTAGGAAATGTTAGTATATGACAACACTGTTCCAGGAAAGACTGCTTGGGTATGATAGTATTAGACAACTCCCTGGATGGTTCATTCTTTTTTTTTTTTAAAAAGGTACTTTATTCCCCCCTCCTTTGGATCCATTTGAAGCAGATCTCCTGCTCCTGCAACCTTTTTGTTCAAACAGAACAATTTATGCCTAGATATTTATGCTTCTTTTCATACCCACATTTTTCTCTCCCTATTTGGATTTTCTGAAATCTCCTACCTTTCATTTGTGTTCTTTTAATTTTGGCTGAAAGTATTTTACTGCATATTTGATTAGCAGAAACAGGGAGCTTCATTGGCTGAGCTCATGCTTTGTATCATACCTATTAAGAGAGGTTGGGAAAGAGTCCTGAGAAATATTGTTTCCTCAAATTAGCACTCATCTCATTATTCCCTGCCATAGGTTTATTGCTCATGTTAACTGACAGTCTTGACAAAAACTGTCAAAATGTAGTCCAAACTGGTTGAGGGAGAGGAGGGGATCATGCAGATAATATTGAACTATATGGACCAGTGGTCTATTTTTTTTTTAATGGATACAGTGGTTGATTTCTGAGCCATTGGCAGAGTTCATCCAAATCCAGTTCCCTAACCATTTTTATTTGTTTCTTTTCTTGCCAAAAATAGCATTGCCTTTGCTTGTCAGCCATTCTTCATTCAAGCTACTAACCCTCACTGTGAGAGCTCTTTATTGATGATGAAATGCTGGACATAATCATTGGTGTCTGAGATGCCACGGTGTGATTATATTGCTAGTGTTCAGGTTTTTCTGTTCTTTTGACTGAAAATGCTTTTTTTTTTAAAAGCTAGCCACATCCAAGAAAATATGATAGCCTTGAGCTTTTAAAGCATCCAGAGAAGGAATCGGTTTGACAGTGAAGAATCACCAGGTAGGAGAAGTGCTCATATCCCAAAACATATATAATATAACCTAAACAAACATATATGCTGTTTTCCTATCCTCTTTCCCCAGTAAGAATAATGGAAGTATTATATGACAAAGCTGAGATAACAAGAATGGCAGTTTAATGGCCAAGAATGGGGGTCGGGAGGAATAGCTGATAGGGAGTAACAATATTCAGACAGAGTTGAACAGACACACAGAATAGAGCTAGACACAAATGGCCTTTTGAAAATCTCCATCCAAATCAGGGTAGTGAAATTGAGTGGAGGTTTTATCTGACAAGCCTGAGCATCACTATCTTAATGGTCGCATAGACTGAGTTACTTCATGATATCTTCCTTTGAGATTTGATCAAAGAATGAGAAACCTTCAATGGAAACTGCAGACTACTAGAGAAAAGAATGTATAGTAAATTACAGAACATTGATACATACCTCATTACTGTAATCCAAGATCATCACATCCTGTTCATGACAATTTCTCATAAACATTATTTCATTAAATTAGGTGAGAACTGGGTGTGCAAAATATTTTTTTTTTTGTTCCATAGAGTAAGCTAGTGGGAACTACTTAGTTTAAATGAAGATCTGTGTTTTTAAAAGTTCTGTCTGAATCACAAGGGCATCCAAGGGGATTTTATTACTTTTATCACTATTACTTTTATCAAAGTTATGAGAGCACTGTTGGTTTGTTGCATTGCAAGGTCTGCCCACTTTGAACATATAGGTGATTCATAACACCTATACAGAAGGGATAAACTTTGTGTCACAAAAGCATGAGGCTACTTTTACTCTTCTGGTGCCCTCAAACTGTGACACTACCCATGATTCCTAAATATTTACGTACCCAACTTGGAAAAAACGTAGTGCATTCCATACTGTATTTGTAATGTACTTGTAAGTCTGGAAGGTAAGCAAGAATAAACCCAGCTGGGAGACATTTGAAGCAAGAAGCAGCAATATACTGTAAATAACTTTTTCCTGGCTTCTTAATGAAAACTCTTCCTCTTGAAAGACATCTGGAACCAGAGATGTGACAAGGGGCTACAGAGACTCTTATTTCTGCATATGCTACTATAGATTGCTGGAATCTGGAAGGCAACAGGTTTAGCATCCCATGTTAAGACTCTTAACTTGCAATGTAGCCCTCAAATTCAGCCTCGTAAAAATACCCAAATGGTAATGGATTCTACTTTACTGAATGAGTTTGAGCAGAAACTGATGAGCCATTTACTGAAAATGCTTTTGGTTAATTCAGTAACCTAGATGGATGCTTCAAGGAAGAAAGAGAAAGTCTTGAATTTCCTACATTCTCCTTAAAATATGCGAAGCTTGCAAATTGTTCCAAGAGTTAAAATCAATAATATATTATAATGAGACTTTAAAAAGCCAGTTTCTCAGCTGGAAGTAGCATTCTCTATTAGTATTTCTGTATAGTATCCTTCAACATATTATTACTCAACTCTCAGCTCATGTTTTTGTGTTGGCCTCATTACAAAAGGATTATTACTTAGATAATTTTGCCCAAACCTTCATTTTGATGACAATGGGGCAGGATTACAACCCTATTGTGACAGTTCAGTATTGATGGGAGAAAACTACTTTTTGGTGGTTTAATTATATTCTAGGAACAAATGAACTGGGCTTTTTGGGTTTTACTTATATTCACCCATAATGAAAATCATTTTATTAGTCAACAACCAGCTGGTTATATTTTCTTGCCTTCTAAAGGGTTATTAATGACTCATTGTCCCCTAGTGAACCAAAGATCTTAGGCATGCCACTCCTCTGTTTATATAGTTGTGCCTAGCTGGATTAGAGCAAAAGGCAGAAAAACAGCATCAAAGTAACCATCCAGATATGTGAGAGGTGTGCACTAACAAGACACCAGGACATTTACATTCGTTCACTATTGTTCCTTGACAGCTAGTATTCAGATGCATAGTGTGATGCATAATCCAATCCTGGAAGTAAAATATCATAATTGTGGTTAATAGAATAATTTGTCCAAATCTCATCCACCTCATAGTTACTACATCATGTGGAAATAACTAGTTAAACTTTCAGCTACATAAATTAATACTTTCCGGGGGTTCTCCTTATTCTCCTACTTAAGAGAGAACTTCCTGTCACCATCTGAAGATGGTTTATCTCACCTCTGGAAAACTTTGGCAAAGGAGGGCATCCATTAGACTCTTCATGTATGATTTTATGACATGGTCTATCAAACACACACAGAAATCAACATTGCTGAAAATCACTATTCTGCTGTCAAATAGTACTGGTATAATGTGGGGTGTGGAGAGGTCCCAAAAGCTCAACCATTGATCTAGGACAGGAGTGTCAAGCTCGCAATGTCACGTGACGTGTCGCGACGTATCGCAACTTTTTTTCCATTGCCGGCAATGGGGTGGGCGTGGTTTCGGCATGACGCATCCCGTCCGTCGGCCAGCAGTTTGACACCCCTGATCTAGGAGCTACATACAGGCTGAAAGTTTCTCACCTTAGAGAATGAAGAAAAATATGAAGAATTGGTTTCTGATATTCTTCCCAACAATTATATTATAATCTCTCTTACTAAAATTATATCATAATATTCTTCTTTCTATAAATTATCCTGTCTAATCATCAAAGCCCTGATTGATCCTGTACCAAGAAGCTAATTTTGGAAATTGGTAAGAATGGAAGAAGTCTGAGAAACATTTCACAAAACTTCATCTTTGGGAAAGTTTTTTTACCTGACTTTACAGTTTGATTCTATCCATATCTACTCAGTCAGAAACCCCGTATGTTCAATGTGATCCAGTCCCAGATAAATGTATAAAATTTGCAACCCAAATGAGTTCATAAATTTGTTGTAGTATTAGCAACAGCATGAAACTTGTTCTCCTACCTTCACACTTGATCTTATAACAACCATGCCTGGTGCCAAATGCAAAGGCTGCTTAATGCTCTCATCCTAAGAAACATGCTTTAAAGAAGTTACATCTTTTTATCTTCAGCACAAATATTGATTGACCTGCTTTCTGCTAGGTACTGCTGGCCTTGGGGCGTTCACTGAAAATGAGAAGCTCTCAGAGGAGATCCTGGAGAAAAAGAAGTAGGTCATAGCTGAGAACATGGGGAGGGGAAATACCGCAATGAATAAGTCTGCATATTTTTAAGTATAAGGAGTCATAATCAGCTCCTTTTCCCCAAAAATGTATAAAAGACATTTACCCAAAGGTTTACTTTGAAATGCAACATATATAACCTTTTATGCCCAGTATAGGATCCAGTTGATAGCCATTCTTGGTTTACTTTGAATGGTCCAAATTAGAATAAAAGTCAAGAGAGATGGCAAAGAACAATATATTCCTCATCAAACACCTTATTATTTCTTGCAAATAATATTAACTCAAACATAAATTATAAAAAAGTTTATGAGAACAAGGAAGAAGTTTTTCTTTGGTCTAACCAAATTACCAATGTGGCATTCCCTCTATCCCCATGGAATTTAAATGCAAGGTCGCCACTCTATACAGCAAGACATGGTAGACATTTTATTTATTTTTTCTACCATACCTCTTCCACTGTTTCTTGAGAGAAGGAAGGTGATTAGAAAATGTGCAATCTATTCTAGCATGTTTCACCCCAGAGCTGAAATATATGGCTCACTTGTACAGCATATAACTTCTCCAGTTTTCTTTTTAATTTATTCCTGTACTTTTAGAACAGTTTTTGCTGTGCTGTAATTTCCTGTACAAATGAGTTGTGGTATTCTACATTAAGGTCTGTGGACAGGAAATTCATGGCCAGGTCTTTTTTTTTTTTCTTTTCTCAGAGGCTATATTTCACTGTGCACCCAAACCACTGCAGTTAAAAATCTTCAACCTCATGTTGTTCTGGAAATGTCTTCAATGTTTGCCCACATTCTCTTTGTTTCATGTAAATAAAATGTCTAGATGAGTATAAGATACACACACACACACACACACATATATGTACATATATATATATACACACACATATATATATATACACATATATGCATATACATATATACATATACATATATATATATACATATATACATATTTGTTTTCTGAGGTTTTCATGGGTGTTTGTATGTAGGTCTTTGGTAATTCGGGTTTTCTCCCGCGTAAAATTGGAAGTGTCTTGGCGACGTTTCGACGAAGTCTCATTCGTCATCTTCAGGCTGGTGTCTCTTCGGCCTCGTGCTTCTAGGAGCAACCCCCACTGGCAGTTAAAAGGAAGAAACAGCTGCGATCACACATTGCTCCTAGAAGCATGAGGCCGAAGAGACACCAGCCTGAAGATGACGAATGAGACTTCGTCGAAACGCCGCCAAGACACTTCCAATTTTACGCGGGAGAAAACCCGAATTACCAAAGACCTACATATATACATATACATATATACATATACATGTATATATATATATATATACATACATACATATACATACATACATACACACACACACACACACACACACACACACACACACACACACATACATATATGAATATCCTATCTTGCACTTGCAGTTTCAATGGTCAGTACTCCAGCTGGCTTCGAATACTTCAGTGCAATCTTAAAAGAACGAACTGAACTGAACAAAGTGAAATGACACAACTCTAACCATTGACCTTTTCTCAGATCAGAAAGAATGGGCAGCCAGGAAAACTTCAGAGGAATGGAGAGAGTAAGTTCTAATGGATAGATATAAGGCCTAAAGCACATCTAGAGAAATGTCAAAGCACTTAAAAGCGATGTACAAAAAGGAAAAAAAAACTCTTTTAAAGGGGGAAAAACCCAGGAAAAGTTCAATACTATTCATATTTTTAAGCCTGCATTCCTGCACAGCTACAGAGGTCAGAATGCAAAGCAAAATGAAATGAAATAGCAGTTTCAAACAGCAGCAGGAGCCAGTGGGAAAAGGAAAAAAGGAGTGCTTTAGAAATGCAAAGGAATTTGCTATTGAACCATGATATTCATGAGGTTGCCAATATAAACTCTTACTATACATCAATCATAAAACATGTGATCTTTCAAATTTTACCCTCCTCCCTTACCTTACCTTTATGTATTGCAGTGCAGTAGATGTTATACTACATTTGCTAATGTGTGCTTCTAGAGTAGCAATTAAGTTTATTTTTAAAAAATACTGGCACAATAATGCCTCAGAAATGAAGGGAATTACAATGCTCACAACTGACTTTTTAAGAATTACTGGGCTCACATATTGCACTAATACATGTCCCAAAAGTGGGTTTCCCCCCCCAAAAGGCAGCTGAACAAAGCACCTTTGGGACAACCATGACCTGGCTGACTGAAAATCTCCATAGACATTTGCACTAATGTCTGGTTTATTTAACCAAAGTTTATCAAATAAGCCACAATTGGACTTATACGATGCCATATTTGTAAATCAGTAGATGTTCTAAACACAAGCCAAACACACTTAAGCGCAGTAAGGCCAGCTGTTGAAAGAGCTGCTCTCTCCATGCTTCACACCCACTAAGCTGCCCTTTAGAAACAACTGGTATAAACGAACAAATAAAATGGGGTAGTTGGTTATATTTTTTTTCTAGGCAGTTTCCTGGGACGTCTAGACCAGAACGACATAAAGGTGTGAAGGAGAGCGTCTTTCTTTCTTTCTTTCTTTCTTTCTTTCTTTCTTTCTTTCTTTCTTTCTTTCTTTCTTTCTTTCTTTCTTTCTTTCTTTCTTTCTTTCTTCTTTCTTTCTTTCTTTCTTTCTCTTTCTTTCTTTCTTCTTTCTTTCTTTCTTTCTTTCTTTCTTTCTTTCTTTCTTTCTTCCTTCCTTCCTTCCTTCCTTCCTTCCTTCCTTCTTTCTCTCTCTTTCTTTCTTTCTTTCTTTCTTTTTCTTACTTTCTTTCTTTCTTTCTTTCTTTCTTTCTTTCTTTCTTTCTTTCTTTCTTTCTTTCTTTCTTTCTTTCTTTCTTTCTTTCTTTCTTTCTTTCTCCTTTCTTCCAAAATACAGTTGCCACAGTGGTTGGGGCAAAAGTCCAGGCAGCGTTTTGGCTAGGGACTCCCTCTGCTTCCTATTCTCCTTCTTTCCCAATTTCTGCTTGAAATGGGAAGAGAGATGATGTCTATTTTCTGCTTTTGATGTTCTTTTCGAAGATAAGTGGCAGGGTCAACAAGCATGCCTTTCATGCTCATCAAGCCCAAAGGTGAACATACTCCTTCATCCTCCTAGTTTCCCCACAACAACAACCTTGTGAGGTGGATAGAGTCTTAAGTGACTAGCCCACTCTGGAACCTCTTCAGTGGGCTGCCAGATACAAGTAGTCCTCAACCTACGACCACAATTGAGCCCAAAATTTATGTTGCTAAGTGAGAAATGTGTTAAATGAGTTTTGCCCCGTTTTATGACTTTTCTTGCCACATCTGTTAAGTGAATCACCGCAGTTCTTAAATTAGTAACACGGCTGTTAAGTGAATCTGGTTTCCCCATTGACTTTGCTTGTCAGAAGGTCGCAAAAGGAGATCACATCACTCCGGGATGCTGCAACTGTCATAAATGTGAGTCAGTTGTCAAGCATCCAAATGTAAATCATGTGACCATGGGGATGCAGCAACTGGTCATAAATGTGAAAAATGGTCATAAGTCATTCTGTTCGGTGCTGTTGTAATTTTGAATGGTCACTAATGGAAGTTGAGGGCTACCTGTACTGGGAATGGGAAACAAACGGGGCTAAATACGAAATAAGCATGTAACCTGCAGCTGGGGCAACATACGGTCTCCGTGGCTCGGCTTCGGGATTTATAGTACCGTAGGCTTCAAAGCAGCTCACGAAGTAGAGCCCCGTTTCTCACTTCAAATCGTGAATCAGCCGCTCCGGTTCGTTTTTGCTTCTGTTAACGAAAGCACTTGCGCGGTGGGGACCTTTGAATTGTATTTAACTGCATTCCGACGACTACAGTATTAATAATCATGAGGCAACAGTTTTACGTCTGCTGCGCTTCGCCCAGACAAGAAGGTCAAGCAAACCGCACGGAAGCGCGCGTTTGTGCCTTTCGGGTTCTGTTTTCGGAAGAGCGGGCGATATTTGCTGCCACGATTTATGATGGGAGGGCTGTGAAGCAGGTGGATGTCACGACTGCGGAACAGGGCAGAACAGGAATATAACGTTTATTGAACGCCTCTGGAGAGTGTCTTTTTCCCCCTCCCCCTTAATCTGGATTGATTGTTCTCATGGCAAGCGAAAACGCCAACGTTGGAACAATGGCGCCATCTCGAGGCGGCAGAGGGGACCAATTTTGAGATGGAAAAAAAACCCCGAATTTGGTTGAAAAAGGAGAGCCGAAGCGAATAGAGGTGGGTGATCTTGCCTACGCTGAATTTGACAGTGATTCTGAACCTGGTCCTGGGAATATTTTGAGCAGAGCCAGTCTGACCTTTTACCCACAGGATTATTTTTAGGAATCAAAATTACTAACCACAACGACAGAGAACGTGGAAACTAGGATGCTGCAAAGAAAATGCTAGATTGTCTTTTCATCTTTATTTGCTGGGTTTCAAAAATATTCCTAGATATCTCTTAGGGATGTTCAGTATTCGAATGAAGCAGATAAGGACTTTAGATCTAAACACCCCACACCCCTGTGTCCAGAAATAAACAAACAGTGAATATAATCTCCAATATGGGAGCATATCTATTCATCAGGGTTGAACTGTGGAGTTCCTTGTGCTCTCTGAACTTGGTTGCTTGCAGACCTTTCCTTGTCCAACTAGGTAATATCATCAGTGTAACGCAGTGGGGGATTTGCTGCCTGTTTATGTAAAATAGCTTCACCTGCCAATTTTGGTTGGGCGTAGTTTCCTCCTACACTCTACACCAGAGGTCCCCAACCTTTTTGGGCACCAGGGACCGGTTCCATGGAGAGAGGTTTTTCCACGGACCGGAGGGTGTGTGGTTTTGTGTGCTGCCTGCATCCCGCAGATGGGGCTTTTCTTGTTTGTGTGGACCGGTTGCTGGCATGCTGCGGCCCGGTACTAGTCCACAGACCGGGGGGTTGGGGACCCCTGCTCTACACTGTGAAAACATTTCAAAATTAACAAAAAAACAAACAAACCAAGATACTCAAGAAGCGAGACAATATTTGATTTTAAAGTTATGCCTGGACATAAGGACAAATAGGAGGGTGTGTCTTTCTTTTGCTGTACCCTAACCATAATTTGGGATTAGGGTGCATCCCTAACTGTGACCACCATATCAAATGTTATAAATAGGCATGAACTGCCCTCTAGCAACTACTTTCTGAGAAAATCCAGGATATGCTGTCAAGGCTATTGTAATCCTAGCTATCAGGCCCATATTTTCCTATCAGCATAGTTTCAGTCATCTGATTCTGATATATAAGCATATTTATGTTGCCTGCATGCAGTATATAGTTCTTAGTTACCAGCCAAATTGTTATTGTTGGATTTATTTGGTGTTTTTGAAGGGGAATAAAATCTCCAAAGCTTCCTCACCTTCATTGCTGTTACAGTACCCCATCTGCTATTTTCTTTGCAGAAATTCTCCATTCATATTTCATCTCATAAGACATCAATCAAGGATTATTATTTTTGTCACAACAGACAAGCAGGCCTTCCTAATTGACTCTGCTTTCATGTCATTTTTTTTTTTTTTTTAGGGATTCTGGGATTTTATCCTAAGGTTTTGAGGACAGTTTTTCTCCTCTGCTAGTTACAAGCCATTGAGGGGGAAGGGCGGCGGGGGGGGGGGAGAGCCACAAAGTAGATATCTTGTCCTTTTATTAGTAATAAATGAAAGGAGGAAGTATTTACAGAAAGAGCTGTGTTATGTATAGTTCCACTATTCAAGGTGAGTACTCACAAAAATGCAGGTTTGGCACTTCAAATCTCCACATGAAATTGTAATCAGGAAAAGTCATGCTTCCTTGGTGACGGGACCCTAAACCTAACCTTTTAGTTACCTGTGTATTTGTCAGACTGAAAAAGCACTCCTGATGCTAGCCAGCTGAGAGAAGGCTAGTCTGTAGGAGATGACAACAACATTGATTTCTCCAAGGGAAATGTCAGAAAATCCTGATAGAAAATCACCATGCTAGCTGAAGTTTTCCGGATCAACAGGGTAGCAAAATTGTTGAAAACAAATGAGTCACCCGGGAACAAGTGTTTGATGTCAGAATAAAATAGAAATAGTGCTAGGAAGAGATCATAAACAACAATCCTGGAAACCATATGAATCCCAAATTAATTTTAAAACTAAACCAAAATCCATAAATCTGCTAGCCAAATATTCAGTATCCCTTCAAACAATTGATACTCAAACTCTAGAATGGTTATTGTTTTTGTAATAAAAAGTACAGTAGACATAGTGGCTATGAGGATGCAGTCAAGATGAAGGAATTAGTAGTTTGATTCTGTCTACAGTATTTGGCTCAGTGACAACTATTTAAACTTTCAGGATTTTTTTGTTGTTGTTCCAGTACTTTGGCTTGGTCAATTTATAAGCATCTTCATGGATTAGTTGGCTGGGTGGCTGGGTGGTTTAATGGGAGGAATTTTCTTACATTTAATTAGCCAAAGATGCTCAAAGAAGATTAGGGTGAGACCCAATGAAGCCACTTAAAATGATCTTTTCTCTTCTGAAAGACTTCAGGCCCCTGACTCTCCCGATTGTCTGGATTTTGTTCATTTGTTTAAGCAAAGTAACATATACGGGTTTCTCAGTAAGACTTGAGCTACCTAGTGAAAGATTTCTGCGAAATATTCTACAAGGCAGTCATGTATTATTTCATCTATTTCATTCAGGCTGGGGTCACATAATATGGTTTATTAGCCTTAGCATTTTTTGTGAACCCAACTGATTATAGTTGCTAAGGGAAGTCTGATTAAACCGAATTCAAATTCATGTGGTGTCCTTGGTGCAACCTCAGTCCAACACTTTGCAATAAATATTCTCTTTTATTCAAATTCTTGGCCAGAAGTTTGAACTAGATACAAAAGGTGGTCATGAGTGGAAGTATTCATAATAGAGGTGGGTGATCTGAGGCTCCCCAGCCAAATATGACCTCTCCTGTTTCATGACCCTGGGAGACCTTTTAATAATAATAATGGAATTGGCTTTTTGCTATTTTGAGGAGAAATCCATAAAACTATAAGACCTAAGTTACTGTATTTTTCTGTGTATAAGACGCTATTTTTTTCCTGCAAACACCCTGTTCAAAAATCAGGTGCATCTTATACAAGTGCAGCGTCTTATACACAAAAAAATAATGGTAACCTCCGCAGTCCAGGGCATGCCTGTGTGAGTTCTTTACATGCCGCTACCATGCCGCCTGGTACAGGTGTCAAGCCCCTGTGGGCTTGCCACTAACGGGAGGGGGGAGGGGGCATGATCGTTAGATGGCAGCGCCCGGAGGCAGCGGATGGGACCAGCAGCATGGATAGCAGTGACAGCCCTTTCCCTCTCTCATACCTGTATGCTGGCCGGGGACCCTGTGGAACGCAGCTGTGAGGCCGTCCTGCTCGATAATAGCGGCCGGCCGAACTTCCGGATTTGCTGGCTCAGTTGTTCGGCGCTCTGCCGAACAGCTGATCGGCGCGGAGAAACGGCGGGGAGTTTAAAATCTGCCTTCGCTTCCCTTGCCTTGCTGTCATGCCAGTGCTCACGCCGGTTTGTTTACCAGGGTCGGAAGGCTGCTGCTGTGAACTGACTATGCATGCTCATCGTGCCGGAGGCTGGTTAGGTGGGTGGGGAGTGGGGCCTGCCGGGAGGCGTCTATTTAGAGTGCTGGGAGGCGGTTGCTCCCAGCACTGACTTTATTTGCTGTAAGCTTGGAACTCGCATGCCAGAGCGTCTTATACAAGGGTGCGTCTTATACACGGAAAAATACGGTAAGTATATAAAGCTTAAAAAATTTAAAGAGAGTCACCCAAACTTCCCCCAAACTTCTGCTTTATCCACTGTGTGGTGGCCCAATGGTTAGAATGCAGTATTGCAGGCAAACTCTGCCCACAGCCTGGAGTTTGATCCTGACAGGTTTCAAGGTTGACTTAGCCTTCCATCCTTCTGAGGTCGGTAAATTGAGGAACTGGTATATAAATCTAAGTGCTATTGCTATAAACATTGACATTGTTGCCTATCCCTGAAATCTTTAATTACAGAAAGGCAAATTTCAGTTGAACGGCAGGAAAAAAAATCTAACCTTAAGAGCAGCTCTACAGGGGAACCAATTATCTAGTGAGCTGATGACCTCCCCTTTATTGAATGCATTTGAGTATGGTTTTAGACACTAGACAGCCATTTGAAGAAATTTGGATTTCTTCAAAGAGCAAGTAGTTGGATTTAGTGACCTAAATTCTTCCTCCCAGCTTTATGATTCTTTATGCCACCACAGAACAGCATTGTTCTGGGACTCCTGCTCCCTTTAGCTTGCAGTATAGGAGTCTATAAGTATCCCCATTGGCATAGGCCTATTGAATAAGTAACAGTTAGTAAAGTTAATTTTCATAAAGTCAATAAGGGTGAGCATAGATGAAAACTCTGTTACCTTTGCACAGTAGACTCCAATAATTTAATCCTGTGATCTAGCTATAGAGAAAAGAGGAAAAAAAACAGATTACAAGAAGAAAAACATTAATGTGAGGTGTGGAGGAGAGTCTTGATTGTGAAAGAAAACAAACTATTGGATTGAGGAGTTTAGCTTTATTCTATTGGCCTTTTGTGTTCAGACAAGCTAGCAGCTACTGCCACTCTGTGATTATTTCTCTCCCCTTCTCATTACTCTAGTGGTCCCAGATGATCAGTAACAGGGCCTTCAGCCATTTTATGTTGGCTGAGGAAACGTGAGTGATGGTCGCACGTCCTATTAAGAACATAAGCAGTGTCCTGCTGGATCAGATTCTTGGTCCATCTAATCCAATAGTCTGTTCTCAGTGGCCAACCAATTGCACAGAAAAGCACATTAATCTCCCAACAGATGGCTTTCAGAGCCAGTCATGCTGTCATCAAGGCTAATAGCGATTGATCCTCATGACCTTCCTGAATTGATCCACTCCTTCTTTGAAACCAGAAAGATGGTAGCCAACAGCATATCTTACAGTGGCAAATTCCAAAGTTCAATTATACGCTGTGTAAAAATAAAACAAAAAACTTTTTGCCTGTCCTAATTCTTTTAGGATTCCATGGGGTGACCCTGATTCCAGTACTTTGAGAAGGGGAAAATAGCTTTTCCTTTCCCACTTTATCCATACCAGGCATAATTTTCTATCAATAATTTCCTCTCTCATTAGCTCCTTTCTAGACTAAAATTCCTCATAGGAAAGCTGTTCCAGCCCCTTGATCATATTAGTTGCTCCCCCCAAACCTGCTCTAGCTCTGTACAGGTACTCCTCGATTTACAACAATTCACCTAGTGACCTTCAAAGTTACAACAGCACTGAAAAAAATGACTTATGACCATTCGGGATTGAAAAATGCTTCATTTCTATTGAAATGTAGGCCAAGAATCTGCCCACAAATAAATAATAGGCATGCATGGGTGATAAGCTCTCCAGATGTCGTTGAACTACAACTCTCAGCATCCTTCACTTTTGGCTTTCCCGACTGGAGTTGATAGGGGATGTGGAACACATGTTTCTTGACTCATTGGTATGAAAAGTAAAAGCAGAGAAAAGCAGAACAGATTATTAATGCTAGAAATAATTTTGTACAGTGTGCTACATTAAAAAAAGACAATAGAAGACAAATAGAAGAGCTTTGCCAACTAGTGGAAAGTGATGTGGTTTCATGAAATCGTGATAGTCACAGTAAGATAGCCTGTGAGATAACCATATGGCCATTCTTGACCATTTTTCATACATACCGCATGTAAAGTTCTCTATCTGCCTAACGCAGAACAGACTGATTTATCCTATACTTGGTAGACCGGGTGCTCCAGTGTGCGTGCGCGCGCGCGCGCACACGCACACATATATAAAATCAACAAAATCATCATCATTATCATCAGACAATTGGCACTTTTCATTTCCTTGTAAATATAATGTAGATGTCATATTAACCTTAAATATGAATTTCATTATATAACGGGAATAATTTAATCATAAAGGCAAGCTTAGATGGTCATTAAAATGAGCCAGCTTTTAGGTTTGCTTGCATGGAATTGCTCTTGGTCTTGACTTCCCTGATTTCCTGTGTTTAAGGTCACCCCATTTTGCTTGTGATAGGACATTCTGAATGTGTATGTTTATCAACACTGAATGTAGCTAATTTAGTTTTATGGACAAATGACATTCTCTTAGAAGAGAGAACAGCTAAATAGTACTTAGAAACTGGCAGTTCTCTGGGACACTACTTGCAGAGAATGTGGCTTTAAAATATTTCAATGTTAATGCAGAAAATTTAATATTAACATAGTGGAGAAGGGAAAATGTATGTTGAGAGATCATTAGCAACAAAGATAGTCATTTTAGTAAGCTAGTAGATGTAAAGCAGTATCCAGAATTTTTCAAGCATATTTGCTGAGAAGGGGTTAAATAAGAAAAGGAAAACTGAATGAACTCTTTGGTCAAGTATTGGCAACTGGAAACCCTACAAACGTTAGGTTTAGAACTCGCATAATTTATTGCCATGGGCATGATGGTAAGATTGAGTTTAAAAGTAATTGAAGTGCATTAGCATGCCAACACCTCATTTAAACGAATAGCATCATTCAGCACAAGGTTAAGGTTGGAGTGGAATTTGATTTAAATACTAGTTTCATTGTCTTTTTCAATATTCTAAATTTGGCTTCAAGCATTTCTCTATCCTATAAAAACTAGAGGAAAGCTAAGGGCAGAAAGAAAATCTTTTTCTTTAATCAGCCCAAGCTTCTGAACTTTTAATATATAACTTTTTCTGTAGACAAAATACTTATCCATTCAATGAAAAAACTTCTGCAAACAAGCACACTGACAATTGTAGGGCTGTAAACCTCCTTTTGGTATACAGAGGATTATCCAGTAAATGTAGGTGTACTGGTGAGAATACTGACTGAATGTCAAAAGACTTTGCAACACATTTGACAGAAATCTGTTACCTAGAGAAGTGATAGGCTGCCCTTTGTTGATGTGTTTCAAGAGAAGGTTAGACAAACATCTGTGTATGAAGTTTTTGTTTGGAAACTTGATTTTATCTGGGGATTGATATCTGGGCCTAAGTGAATCCTGTCAATTCCATAATTCACAATAGAAAAGGCATTTCCCAGTCATGTAAAGAGTCTACAATTGCTGCTAACTAGATCTGGAAGCAGCTAGTTATATAATCTCAGTGTTATATTTTACCAGCGTTGTTGTGGATTCAGTATGAAGAAAGAACACAACATTGAGAAGAACCATGTTTATGCAACTGTTACTGAGTGCCTGTTTTACAGGAAGAAGGGACGATAGAAAACCAAAGATTTTGTAGAAGTTGAGGTACAAGGTGGGAAATCCTAAGGATCCGATCTGCTGGTCAGTTTGGGGGAGCTACTGTAGGTAGTTCCTTGTCAGTGTACATGAGGTTAGTTCTGTTGTTAAGCAAAATAGGCCTTTCAGGTTGGCAGCAGAACTAATGAGGTTAATTGTGAAGAAGATGGAATACTGAGGTCATCAGCTGATGGAAGATAGAACTTGGGATTTCTGTCTTTTGCAGTTTCTTCCTTAGGACCTCCGTTGGGCTATACTGAGCTAGTAATGAGACTTCTATTCTTTGATTTGATAGGATTATAGAAGAAAGAGTCAGTTTGGGTCTGGTAGGATTAAGCCAGGGGTCTTCAAACTTGGCCCTTTTATGACTTTTGGACTTCAACTCCCAGAATTCCTCAGCCAGGCACGCTGGCTGAGGAATTCTGGGAGTTGAAGTCCAGAAGTCATAAAAGGGCCAAGTTTGAAGACCCCTGGATTAAGCAAAGACATGAACTGGGTTTGGCCCTTGTCATGTCCAAAAGCCAGAGAGGAAAAGGATGCACCTTCCATTTTGTTTGTTTGTTCTCCATTACAGCAATATTCCCACTCTAAGGAAAATATGTTATATTTGAAAGTAGGAGCCTGTGAAATCTGAGAAGTTGGGGTAGAAGAGGGATGTGAGAGCTTTATGGCCAGCAAACACATACCCTATTATGTAAAATTGTTAAAATATAGAATGAATGATGCAATAATAAATTTGTTCAACTTCACAAAATGTGTATATTTACGCAGTTGTTTTGATCCTTAAATATAGAGTACATAGCATTCGTGTATTCTACAGTTAGTGTGCTGTTATATCTCTTAATATTTCCTTGATCATTTGTTGAAACTGTACTTTGGAGCTGCCGATTAATATTTATAAGGTAGCTAGGAGAAAAATAGAATACAGTCTGCCAAGCTTCGTTATCTACTTTTGATCTAGAAGACACCAGAGAATGATATTTTTCTCAGGGCTCTTGAATGATGTTATCACATTTTAATTTATACCTGTGATGTAGTTGACATATGATGGCTTGAATATATCATAATAAATTAAATCATTATCTCTTCCAAGTTCAAGAAATTATCTAACCGAGGCAGGATGGAAGATGATAAACTTATCATGGATTGAGTTTCATTTATCACACGTGCCTCTGAAATTAAATATATTACATTTCCTATACAAATAAAAATGATAATATAGGACTACTACATCTGGGTAGTGCAAAACTAAATAATGACTAGATGGCAACAAAGGGATATTTAAAAAAAAACAATCATCTTGCACCATCAGGTGATATTTTTGCAGTACAGTTGTTTTTTTGTGCTACCTTCCTCACAATGAACAGTCAAGGAAATGAAGTTTCAGTATTTTAGGAACGAGACAAGGCAATGCATAGTTCTACTGAAAAGTACTTTTAATTTAGTAGCACATTTATATTATCTTACCATAATTATCACCCTGATACTATGCAGCAATTTAGATTAAAATACTTGCAAACAAAGGAGAGGGAGATATATTACATTAAAACAGCACTGAAATTGCTAAATGCACATGAATTCCTTTTTTAAAAACTAAGAGGGTAAGAACCACTACTTTCTCTCACTAAAGAACATTCTAGTATTTACAGTCATTTGTTACCAGGCTAGGTAGCATCTTCAGCAGAGTTTAGGAGATGTCAGTGTTCTTCTGTTTATAAGGGCTTCAGGTGTGGGTGTGTCAAGTGAGGGTCTGTGATGGATCTTGTGATGGGTCAAGTATAAGTCATCAGTGAGTCTTGTGATGGGTCTTGTGATGGGGAGGTTACATCAGGTCAGGGTCATTGGGAGGTGAACCGCTGAGGGGGAGGGGGCTTGTGTGGGTTGGTTGAGGGTCGGTGCTGCCTCTGGTTGGCCTTGCGATTGATTTAGATTCTGAGGGGTTTGTAGGCTGGCTGTAGGTCAATGTGTTTGTTGATGGAATTGCTTGTGGAGTGCCAGGCTTCGAAGAACTCACGAGCGTGGCGGGTGGTAGCGTGGCCAATGATTTTTGTATTGCTCCAATCAAACTGGTGCGGTTTGGTGTCGGTGTGGGTAGAAATTAAGGATTTGGGATCATGGCGTTTGACTGCCAGCTGGTGTTCGTGGATCCTGGTTTTTAATTGATGCGATATTTGTCCCACATAGAATTGGTTGCAATGGTTACAGTTGATTTTGTGGATGACATTGTTTCTTTTATCCTTCTGTCTCTTCTACAGGCAGTTCTCAACTTGAAACTGTTCCTTAGTGACTGTTTGAAGTTACAATGGCACTGAAGAAAGTGACTTTTGACCACTTACACCCATTGCAGCATTTCCATAGTCACGTGATCAAAATTCAGATGCTTGGCAGCACGCATGCATTTATGACAGTTGCACTGTCCCAGGGTCATGTAATCTCCATTTGTAACCTTTCCAGCCAGCTTCCGATAAGCAAAGTCAACGGGGGAAACCAGATTTGCTTAACAACCACATAATTCATTTAATAACTGCAGTGATTTGCCTAACAATTGTGGTAAAATGAGGCAAAACTCATTTAACAATTGCCTTGCTTAGCAACAGAAATGTAGGATCTAATTGTGGTCATAAGTCAAGGATTCCCAAAAATGTTTCTGCACATCTCAGCAACCAATAAGCCTCATTCTGAGAACAGACAATTATAAATGTGGCCCTACTTCTAATATTTTATTAGATCTATTCTGCCCCTGAGCAGTGCACAAATGAGAAATAACCAAATAATTAAGATCACCAATGGAATAAAAAATAATCATATGTTGGTTTGTTGAATGTAACAAAGCTAGACGCTGTGTGCTGAAACTTAAGGATAGGTAGATACATAACTCATAGACCATCCATAGAAATATATATATTGTTTTACAAGTGATAATGTGTGGATACAAGCCATATTAAGGAATTTGTAAATTGTGAACAAGACCACAATTGTCTTCATTTCTAACGGATGTTCTTAAGACAAGAAATATGCCTCAAGTGCCATGATTATATGTTTAATTTGACATTAATTAGGGCAATTTGACATCCTATCTCACACACACACCCTCTTATGTGTTCATCAGTTTGGGATATAAAATAGATAATTTATGTATAGTTTTTAACTTAATTGTGCTCAAATTCTGGATTACCTCTGAGTGAATGGCTCTGTCAGCCTAAAAAAAGCAACCATAAAATTGTATTTAACAGCTGAAAGACAGAATTATATGCAATCAACAGCTGTTAAGGGCACAGCTGTTTGATTATATCCACTTTTAAAGTGTTATTCAACCCTCAGTTCCCAAGCCCTTTTCTAAAGAACTGTCATTCTTCTACAAAGAGGAATTTGGTTGTAAACAACTGTAGACTGTAAAAGGAATATGTGCTGTCAGCAGATTTTCCTCTTTTAGCCAGATCATGTTATTTTGGAAAGCCAAATGCTTTCACAGGATGCCAATTAAATCAGAAAAAAAGCTGCAATTTGTAGTTATTTCCTTTTCCAATCCTCTAAGTGTTTAAATTGCACACAGCACAATTGGGTATGCATTCATTCAGTCCCACTATATTCATTGGGACTTATTCCCAGGTATAACATCAGCATGATATAATTTGCTGTTTGAAAGGCTAGAAAGTGACTATAGTAAGAACTTTCTAACATAGTTAAACTCCAGTAGTCTAGTCCTCAGCATGTATCTCCTGACAGGATGACCTTTGCCTAATAAAAGAATCAGTCCAATCACCGAGGACTCCTGCATAGTGAATAGAAATCTCCAAGGTTCTAGGTTTCTTTAGTTAACAAAAAGAGGCTCCTAGAACAAAAGATAGTTGTCAAATAGAAACCAGTTGGGTTTGATGTTTTTCTGTGATCTTCTTGATCTACCATCAGATGATATAGGCTCTACACGGCTTTTTTTTTTCTCCACAAGAGACCATGTCAGATTGGCCAATTCAGAAATTTTTCTCATAGGTTTACCACATTATGATACCATCACTTGCAGATGTCTGGTAGTGATATTTTTTTATCAAATACAGTATTCCCTAATTAGCAGAGGAAACATGTTTCTCCTTTTAAAGTAATCAGCTAAGGTATATGAAACATTAATGTAATTACGTGCAGCTGTCTAAGTAATGTTCTTATCATGTTTCAAAAATTCACACTTTGCTGTCTTCTGGAACAGGAGTCCCCAATCCCCGGTCCATGGACCAGTACTGGGCCATGGCATGCCAGCAACCGGTCCACCCAAACAAGCAAAGCCCCATCCGTGAGATGCAGGCAGCACACAAAACCACGCACCCTCTGTTCCACGGGAAAACCTCTCTCCACAGAACCGGTCCCTGGTGCCCAAAAGGTTGGGGACCTCTGTTCTGGAACACACTGAAAACTGAGCCAAAAATAGTTAAAGTTTATCATTTGTCTGGTTTGTTTTGTCTAACAAAAGTTAGAAGTGGGTCACTTAGTACATACTGTCCTCAAAAGTATTTTAGTCAGTGATCAATACCAATCCCTTGGCAGTTAGGGCACCAATTGGCTAATTGATTATTTTGTTCCTTCTTTCTGCCAGTGTTCTCAAACCTCACAAATCTTTGGCAAATTGATTTGTTGAAGGCTGTCCCTGAGGTTCTGTGTATTTTGTGGTCATGTATTATTTAGTACTAATGACATGTCTGCTAGCCAATGATACATTCCCCTTGCAGTTGCTTAATTTTGAGAGTCTCCTTCCCCCCCCCCTCTTTAAATAAGAAAATGCATTCCTCTATCATAATAGTGTTGCAAAAGTGTAACTTCTTTCCAAAAATAAAATTGGGAAAACAATTATAAGAAATACTAGAAATTCTGTCTTGCACACAAGCTTTGAGTGCTTTCTATGCCAAAAGCAAGTTTAAAAATATATAACAAATCATATTTAAACAAAATTTTATTGGGACCAGCAAAGTGACACAAAATTGCTTTTTCAAACTCTCCAAAACTCTCTGCTGTCCAAGGCAGTAGAAAAGATGAAGTGGTCTTAATGATTAGTTATGCAGTGCAGAAATCAAATGCTTGCATTATTTGTGCCATTTGGTTGATCTTAATATACACATTAACTAACTGGATTTGGGTAGGCTTTATTCCTCTTCTCATCAACAAAGACTGCTGTCTTTTTTCTTTTAATTTTCTCTAATACTTTTCCCAGCTATATAAACACTTCAGTAAAATTCTTTAGACTAGATATTACTAGACAAATTGAGGAATCACCCTAACCATTAGAGCGATATTAAAAAGGCAATTGGTTTTTCATTAATGAATCTATTGTTAATACATGATTACCCCCATTCGCTCCCAGGAGTGGGAGTACCACTTGGATTTCCCATATTTTATCATTGGCATTGAGGCTTTTGATGGGGAGGATGCTATTTCTTTGTAGGCAGTAAATACATGGCTAATTTGTTAATATGATAAGAAATACTACTCTCAAGTACCATGTCCATCATACTATATTTTCTATTTATTATAGGGATTATAAACACAGAGAATATCTAATGTTTCCAGTTGTTGAAATCTTTTGCAGTGCACAGGGCCCTGCCCAGACTTGCCAGGGGATAGATTTAAAATCGGTAAGATGGCAGATGGAGCATTACAATGCAAACCTTGCTTCTTTTGATGAGCATATGAAAGAGGTAGGATTTACAATGTGATAGTTACTTCTCCAGCTTAGCAGTTTAGACTTTCCCCCCTAAAGATCTTACTGTCCCGGCCTCCTTATTTTGTTTAGAGCAATTGTCAAAAATCACTGGCAGTTTCTATTTTGAAATGGAAACAAATAAGTAAGGCAGAGTAAGCCCTAAAATAATGTTTATATAGTGTAAAACAATTTAACTAGACAGTAAAAATTGCCAGTCATGATACAACTCTATCCATCTACTGTGGCCCATGTCCTTTCCCCAAAGTTAAGTGTAGCTCCCAGCCATCAAAAATATTGTTCATCCCTAAGCTAGAACTTGATCCAAGATACAAAATGCTTCAGCTCTAACTTAACAAACCATTTCTTTCATTGTCTTCAAAGTTAGCTGAATACAAGCTTAAGAACATCTCCCAGAATCAAACAAAACCTAGGCATGTACCTTTTGCAATATTCCTCATATGATATGCAACCAGTTGCTGAATAGTATCAGACTTTGTGAACAATCCTTCGACAATCATTCAACTACCAATGCAGAAAAAGAGGAGGTTGATGAGTTTTATGGTCAAGTTCAAAGCGCACAATTCAAAGCGCACTGAAGATGTCCCCCCAAATGGAGACAAAACGTTTGCAGCCAAATCGCCAGGCTCAGAGATCAAATCAACAGCCCAACTACTAACCCGAGCTACTAATATTCAAACACATCTCAATGATCACGTTCATTTTGAAATCAACAAACATGCAAGCAAGATGTGCTCTTTGTGATAGGAGAGTGGAATGCCAAAGTTGGAAACATTAAACAGGACCCTACTTGAATTGTTTGGCTTAGGGAAGCTGAAATGAGTCTGGAGACTGACTTGACAATTTCTGCCAGTCCAATTATTTCTTCATAGCTAACACTGTCCTCAAACAAACAAAATGATACCTCTATACATGGATATCACTAGAAAAAGTATATAAAAATGGACTATATTATTGCTAAAAGGAAACATAGGAACTCAGTTATAGCATCAAAGACATGGCCAGGTGTTGACTGTGAAAAAGTTCAGAAACTGCTCATGTGCAAGTTCCATGTTCAGCTAACAAAAGGACAAAAAGAAAGTCAATTTTCAGGATATGATCTTGAATGTATACCCACCATTTTCAAAGAGGACATCAGAAACTGCTATGAAGTCCTGAGCTTCATTGATAATCAGATAAACTATGGAATGAACTTAAAGAAGTCACTAAGGATAAGTCTGAAAAGTGGCCGCCAAAGATGAAGAAAGAGAAGAAAGCAAACTGGTTATCAGAACAAACCATGGAACTTTGTCAAGAAGAGAAGAGAAGCCAAGAAAGACAAAGTTCCCAGGAAAGAACTTAACAAAGAATTTCAGAGGCCTGTTAGAAGAGATAAGAAACAGCATTATAACACCTGTAAAAACCTGAAATATGAAAAGAAATGCAAGAACATCTTTCAACAGATCTTTGAACTCAGAAGGAAGTTCCAATCTTACACGGAAAAAGAGATGCCAGATGTTCAAACTGGCTTTAGAAAAGGTTGAGGAACATAAGAAATTACTGCTGATGCATGATGAGTAATTGAAAAAGCCAAAGAATATCAAAAGAAGTCACTATGTGTTTCATTGATTATAGAAAGGCCTTTGATTATGTCAATTGAGTTAAGCTGTGGAATTTGCTCTGAAAAATAGGAATTCTCAAATACTGTATTGTTCTCATCTTATATGCAGATAAACCACAGTATAAACAGATTGGGTCCAAGTTGGCAAAGAGTGTGACAAGGTTGTGGTCTTCCCTTATTTATTCAGTCTATCTGCCAAATATATATTAAGGGAAACAGGATTGGGAGAAGATGTGTGATTTTAAAATTGGAGGAATTGGAGGAAGAAACTTCAATAACCTGTGCTATGATGATACTATCCTGATAGTGAGAAATGCAACAGATCTGCAAGCTCTAGTAATGAAAGTCAAAGAGCAAAATGAAACAAAAATGAAATATAAAGAACACCAAACTAATGATCACAAGTAAAACAACTATCCTTAGAATTGACAACGAAGACAGCAAAGTCAAGAAATATGCCATATATTAAAACTTGATAGAGCAGTCCTGGAGGCCTTGTTAAATATATTCAAATGTGATATGACTATACCTACAAAAATTAAAACTGTGCAAGTCATGGTATTCCCTGTGACAATCTGTGGAAGCAAAAGTTGAATTTTGAGGAAGCAGCATAAGAAGTGTATTGATGCTTTTGAACTTTTATTTTGGATAAAACTCTTGGAACATTATGGACAGCCAAGAAAACAAGTCAACGGATCATTGAACAAATCAATCCAGAGTTTTCATTAGATCAGGCTCAAATTTATTTATTTATGTATTTTTTTTTAATCTCCCACCTTTATTATTTTCACAAATAACTCAAAGTGGCAAACATATCCAACACACCTTCCTCCTCCTATTTTCCCCACAACAATCCTGTGAGGAGGGTTCAGCTGAGACGAAAGAGTGACTGGCCCAAGATCACCCCACTGGCTTTCATGACTAAAGTGTCACTTGAACTCACGGTCTCCTGCTTGTTAGCCTGGTGCATTAAGATAGACCAAACTGCTCTTTCTTTTGAAATTACCCTAACTTTATCCTAACTTTTAAAAAAAAATATTCTAACTCAGACAGATTATGTGAAAACATAGCCCTCTAGAGAAATTTTTAATGCTAAGAAAGATGGGAGAGAAACCATTGGCAAAGTGGATGGATTTAGTTACAATGATGATGACTACACTGTTGGAAGATCTGAGAGATCATGTTGGGGAAGATGGTCATGGAGAAAAACCTATCCATGTGGTCTTTTAGGAGTCCAAAAATATCTGATGGCACATAATCAAGTCATCAATCAAAGCATACCGTGTATGTCATTTATCTGGGAGTAAATTTTATTGATTGCAGACTTATTCCTGAGGGTGTAGGTACTCTCTGTTGCTTATATCCTTCCCAGGCTGGTGTTCTAGAAGTTATAGTCGGCGTGTTGTACAAAATAATTGTTCTCCTCTGACCTTTTTAAAAACTGAACCAACAATCACAGGGTTGTCAACAAACTATGATGTTGCTGAATTTATATTCCATACTAAACCAAAACTTTTCTAAAAAGTCGACTTCATGATTTAATGTAACACATAAATCTAGCCAGCTGACAAACTATTTCGGTGATTTGATCATCTATCCTCCCCCAGGCAGCAACTTGTGATGCATTTTCAATTGAGATCTTAACCATGTGATGCAAACTCTTCAGTCTCACCTGCTCATTTCTTTTGAAAGCATATATTTCTATTACAGATGGACAGGCCGTTACTGCGAGGTATTAATATTTATGACACCTGTAATGTAGTGCAATTCTATTACTTTCATACAGTAAGTTGGAATGATCGTCATGGCAATGTGTCCGATTGTCTTGCCTGAAACGAACGCCTGAATAAATACCGTAGCACCTGTGATCTGTTTGTGTAACTCTTCCATTCACTCAGTCGTATTGCGATTGATAAACAGGACTTGTGGAGTGGGATTTTCTTTCCTAGAATTGCCTCTAGAAAAACATATATCAAAGAAATCTACCTTAAGCTGAAACAAAAGTTAACTTTCTCTTTGTCTTCCCCCGAACTCAACGAAAAGTCTATTTATCTATCAGTGATCGCGGTACTACAGACGAATGAAAAAACTAAAACGGACCACAGACGCGCAATTTCCCAGCTCTATATAGCTTTTCAGTTCCCGATTGGAGCAAGTTGCGGTCTGAGAGACTCTGATTGGTCTACCAGCTCAAGACAGTAGCCAATCAGAAGAAACCTTTTTTTTTTCTCTATAAAAGCCGGGGCGGAGTTTGGAGTAAGTAGAAGTAATGCTGGTAGAATCGAGTTTTCTCCGGAGCTGAAAGAGGTGGAGAACCTTCGCTTGATTTTTTTCCCCCCAAAGCTGCAAGCGTCACTCCAGTTCTGTGCTTTTGTAAAATAAATAAAAAGCTAATTTTTTTTTTTAAAAAAATCTAGAGTTATTTATATATTTATATTTTTAAAGTCCATAGTTTATTCTTTGTTTCAACTTCAACTCGGATTATCTGAAGACTTTCCGACCGCCTGTATTTTTCCTGGGATAAAAGGTAAGAGACTGGAATTCCGGGAGCTGGGCTATTTATTTCACCATACAATAATTCACTCCTGCTGGCCAGTGGCTGTCAGCGTGCTGTATGAGTCGAGAGGACAAGTCCGGACCTGTCTTTGAAGTTGGCATCGTTAGTAGAGATTACTAACGATAGGGTCTACTGAAGTGTAATAATTCCTGTGTCTTATCAACGAAATAATACAAAAAGTAAGAAGAAGGGAGCGGGGGAGAGAGAGAAAGGTTTCCTATTAACATCAATATTTTCCAAATGAGTCCCGAAAGGAAAGTGAGTGAGATAAAGCCAGCTGTGGCAGAGAATGTTATTATTACGGTGTTACTTGTTACATTCATTTAATTAAACTTGGTCACACTTAACTCAGCCTCTCCCAATCAAGCGCTCATTTAGCCGCTTGGCAACTGGGTCAAGTCCAAGGCTTCTAGAAGACGCTAGATAGCGACAGGCTAAGGATCCTCTAATAAATTATAGTTGATCTTTTGCTACTGGGAGAAAGCAAAGGACTTCATAGTGAGGGAATCAGGATAACATTCACAGCAGTGCTTTGTAACTGAGACAGAATTAAATAAACCCTGGGATTCATCCTATTGGGTGTGGTGCTCTCTTCACAATGTTTTAAAAGCTTAAATCATAGGCCTTTATAGAATTAGTTTAAATGTTTCATTTTTTAAAAAATATAGAAATATAATGAAGGTGGATCAAGACATGAGAACAGTTTGTTTCACTGTGGATACAATGGCTCTGTTACAATTATAACTTTATATTTGCATTTTTAAGCCTTGGCTTACATACTCTATTTAAATAATCTGACCATCTCCGCTTCCTTGGCTCATTTTTTTCTTGTTTATCTTTTTGCCTGTGCATTTTGTATTACTTCTGCAAATGTTACACATGGGATTAAAGAATGTAGAATATGACATGCAGCTGTGTCTCTGCAGCTTTGCTGAAAGGTGGCAAAAGCAAATAAACGTCTCTAAGTGTTTTGCTTGAAAGCAGTCTTGATCTAAATTTTGTATTTCAGATGATTGATATGTTTGCAACAAATGGGACTCCTGAGTTACTGCTGCAGCTCAATGCAATGCTTGAGCAAGAATTAAGATATCAGCCAAAGCTCTCTGGCTTGCGAATAATTGAATCAGCTCATGATAATGGGCTCCGGATGACAGCAAGGTTGCGGGATTTTGAAGTGAAAGATCTGCTTAGTTTGATTCAATTCTTCGGCTTTCGCACAGAGACGTTTTCTCTTGCCGTGAATTACTTAGATCGTTTTTTATCAAAAATGAAGGTAGGTCTTTATGAAGTTACAGTGTAAGCCAGTTTATTTTTATTTTGATACAAGACTTCAGATTGCTGCTAATTTGCTTTTCAGATTTTCAGCTGCCAAAGAGAATTTTATCATTACAGCATTAGTTTGTAATCCTAACATACGGTTTAGCCATGTAAATCTTATTAGCTGGAATCAATACTTATTTTTAGCTGAATATAGTAGATAAACAGCTCACAGGACGAGCATTTACAGCAGAACTTATAGCAGCTAGTATGGCTTAATATCATTACAAATACCAATTGCATTTGTACTTTTTGGGATATTTAATAAGGACAGACAGGGGAAACCTACTATGATTATTTAAACCTTTTCCTTGCCAGTCTTATTAACAGCACCAGAAGTTGTTTTATTTCTTTTGGTGAATGCAGATCATCATTTCCTAGCCCAGTGCTAGATTGTTTGACTGCAATTCCCATAATTCTCATTAATCTGTGGTTCCTGGAATCTGTAGTTCATTACAGAAGATTGACCTAACAGACCTTTCTGTTGCCTTATGCAAAATACATTGCTTCAAGCTTCTGTACATGTTTTCGGGACACATATATAGAAGCTTGGATCGATGTGGTCTTTAAAAGTTCTGGATTCTTCAATGAAGTAAAGATGAAAGAAGTTCCAAACAAATGCATCCCTCTAATAACATATTTTAGAAAGTGCTATTCTAGATGTGTGGGTGCCTTTCTGGCCTGTATACTGAACTGAATTGTTTTGAGGGATAATATACAATGAATAGATGCTTGATTGATGTTGAACAGCAAGGCATGAAAGCTTACTTTTCTGAACAATAGACGACATTAACCAAAGTGGTTCCACACTGGGAATTCCTATTTTCTTGAATATAAACAAACCAAAAGTTTAAAAGATAGCATAGAAGAAAATAGATTTAAGGAATGATTGCTTTTTATTTTATGTAAGAAAAGATTGCTATAAGCCCACAGTTAACATTTTTGGGTCAAAAGTCCTATTGAGTTACATAATATTTACTTTGAAGGTTTGCAGTATGTATGTAAACCAAGTATACTGTAGGTTTCAACTGAAAATCTTTTTTTCTTCTTCTAGGTGCAGCCAAAACACTTGGGCTGTGTTGGCTTAAGTTGCTTTTACTTGGCGGTGAAAGTCATGGAAGAAGAGAGTAATATTCCATTAGCTACGGACTTAATCCGAATAAGTCAGTATCGGTTTACTGTTAGTGACCTAATGAGAATGGAGGAAATTCTTTTAGAGAAGCTACATGGAAAAGTAAAAGCAACAACTGCCTTCCAGTTTCTGCAACTTTATTGTTTAATTCTGTGGGACAGCATCAACTGTGAAAGGTAAGTCTCCTTTTCTGGACCAATTTGGAATTAAACCAAAAAGTGATTTATATAGAGAAAATGTCCTATGTCCTAGCAGGGTAATAAATATCCAAGAATCCCTTTTTAAAATAATCGAGGTATGCATTTGCAATTCAAATTTTAACTGTGGGGTTGAAACTGTTAAATAGTGCCCCAGTATATGTACATCACAGCAGACAGACATTCTGGCTTTAAGAGGTATTAATATTTACAAGGCTGTGATGTACAATTCTATTAATCCCACACACCAGTTTGAAGTGTTATTAAAATCCTATTAGATTTGAGCTATCTGAAACGGTTACTACATTTGTGTAAAATCAGTATTGTCATTGTCATGCCATCATAGTTATATTACAGCAGAGCTTATGGGGTAGAATTACTTTTCTTTGCCCCCAAGTAGCAGCTTTCTATTAGGGGCCTTTGAGGTTTCTAGAAAAAACATATCTCATACAAATGTAGCTCATCTGCACGCAGACATATACAACAGAGTTAACTCTCTTTAATAACTTGAATTACCTCAATCCTGCAGAGTTTCCTTATGTGGCTTTGATTATAGTATCAGAACTGCATGGAAGGAACCAAATGAAAACAGAAAATAAAGGGCAATCAATATTTAATTTTGCTAATCCTCTATAACTACTCACTCCCTGCTCAAAGCAAGTTTCTAACGAGAGTTTCTGATTTATCTACCAAAAATACTCTTCCTTAGTTGATTCTACTCTAGGCCCCAACTACTATTAATTACTATTTTTAAATATGCTATAAATGAAACATGTTTGTATTTAGATGCAATTTTATAATTTGAGAATTTAGAATTGAGTTGCCAAATATTAGGTAATGTGTTTTTGATTTAAGTTCAAAAAATCACTTTATGACTTAGTTTTTCATATCTTCTAACTACTCAGTTCATATTTCACTTTGTGGTAATCCTTATATAAAATATTGAAAATCAACAAATTAACCCTTGTTTTATACAGGAATGATAATCTTAAATTAGAGAGACTTGAAGCCCAACTAAAGGCCTGCCACTGCAGAATTCTTCTTTCAAAAGCAAAGGTATGGATTATGATCAATTAGTGATCAATTCAGCAGTTAGTTTTGCAAAAACTTAACATAATTGATAGATCTTAATTATTTTATTTCCCACTAGCCTTCGGTGTTGGCACTTTCAATAATGGCCCTAGAAGCTGAAGAGAAGAAAGTGCCAAAATTGGTTGAAATAATACAGTGTCTCCGAATACATTCCAAGGTAGGCCATAATTAAATATCTGTTTGATGTCTTCACTAACTTTGAATTAACTTTGTTAATTCGTCATAGAAATATGATGACTAATTTTTTAAGCTAGATGTCATCCACAGGTTGCTTTCTTCTAAAAATGTCTGGGTTAGTTAGATTAGAAGAAGACAGAAATAGCTATGTAGGTGGCAAGAGAAATGGAATAATTTTCAGGAGAATCCTTGCTGACAGTTTCAGGAAATATATATTTGAAGATATTTCAAGTATATGTTGGGAGGCATAATTTCAATCCCTGGCAAATAGTTTTGATAACAGTGGTTATTTTTCAAACATTAAAATAACTTGTGTGGCTTAACTCTCGTCATAGCAAATAGTGCAGCTCAGCAGATCTCATTGTTTAATTACTTGTTGAATGGAACGGAGAAGCTGCCTAGAGCTCCAATCAGAAAGTTTCTTAGTGCCTATCTATTTGCTCAGCAGAACTGTAGTTAAAGGGCAAACCTGACATTAGAAAAAGGGATATAGTTCCTGGATTAAGGGTATTGATATTTGGGCAATGGTGAAGAGCCAGCAGAGTATGAATGTTATGAATGAAAACTTCTACAGCTTACAAGTTTAGAAACCTTTTTGTGGAAATATGATGAGGTTCATAGACTAATTCATAGATTATCCATGATTTGTTGAATTAGCCACACGATGTGCTCCAATATAACACACTAAGCAATCCTCCAGATCACGTTATATTACATTGTGTGTATGTTCATGGATTTTATTTTAGTTGATCCACCTGGTTATATAAAAGTTCATCCATTCTTAGATTACAGTATAAGAAACCTTTTTTTAAGACTGAAATCTTAAATGGTAATATCAAAAACATCAGGGCTTTGAAGAAGACCTGCATTTCCTAAAGACCAAATGGAGAATATTTCAACTCTTAAAACTAGTCATAAACTGGTCATTTATTTCTCTCAAAGTATTTGGAAAATTCAGATTATTCAGTTTGCTGCAATGAAGAATTGAGTGGATTAAATTGTAAGAAACATACTGGCAAGTTCATGTTTCTGGACATAATTCAAAATATTTGTTATGACTTTTAAATTCTTAATTTGGATTGAAGCTATTTAAATAATATTCCTTCTTATGAATGTATTTAAATCCTTAACATCTTTTGGAAGAGCATACTTTTTTTTTAACTATTAGAAATACATTTGGTGAGAGTATGAGAAACCCTTTTCAGTTTCATTTTATGGACTATATTTGTGAATGAATAAATTTTATATGTGTGTGTATGAATATATTGATACATAAATTTTAACTCCTATTTGTTTCTTTGATGCATAACTATATTTCATTGTAAATCAGTAACTTAACACCAAAGTCTCATTTTTGAGAAATTTATTTGAAAACATACTACTTTCTTTTACATTTTTTCCCCCTAGACACTGATATATTGCATGCAGTACTGTAATTATTTTTTTGTCCCTCATAACATTTATCTCTGGTGAATCTTCATTCTAGAATTCTCTTTTTAATTATTTACCTAAAACATCTTACACATAATTTTTTATGACAGGTACTAATAATTAATTGTCAACCTGCTTGCATTTTGGTGTATTTTTCTTCAATAAATCAGTTTTTAACCTCATATTTATATCTCCAGAGTTTTATAGTAAAAATTTTTTTGACAACCTGAAATCCTCTTAAATAAACTGAAATTATGCATTGAATAAGCATTTTTAAACTCACATGATAAATGAAAGTGTGTCAGTCATTATGTGTTACCTGATATCGACATGCATTGATTGCTCATGAGTGGTACTGATTGATTTTAATTCCCCCCTTTTTTTTTCTATAGATAAATAGTAGAGAATTTTCCTTTTGGAAAGAACTTGTATCAAAGTGCCTCTCAGAATATTCCTCAAGCAAATGTTCCAAGCCAAGTGGACAAAAGCTAAAATGGATTGTGTCTGGTCGCACAGCCCGGCAACTGAAACACAGTTATTACAGAATTGCCCATCTTCCCACCATCCCAGAAACTGGTCCCTAAAAGGTGAATTTTAAACATATGTTTATATGGTTCAGAAAAAAACTAATCAGGTATTTGTAAGGAAAACATGTTGAAAGCCTATTGAAATCTAGTGTCAGTTTTATATTCTCAAGTTTCCTAATGTGCTTCATTATACAGGTAGTTCTCGCTTACTGACTGCCCTGTTTAGTGACTGTTCAAAGTTACAAAGGTGCTGAAAAAGTACCTTAACTTAGTTCCTTCAAATTAACGATTATCACAATGTTTCTGCGATCACATGATTGTCATTTGAGAGTTTCACAGCAGGCTTCCAACAGAGTCTGGAGAAGCTGGCAGTGAAATCACAAGTTGTGGTTACGTTATGTCTCACTTAACAACTGCATTACATAGGGATATAGTTGCCAATCCTAACTGCACTTTGTGAGCATTACCTGTCTCAATCCTTTTTTTGCTAATATACTTGCCTGCATTCTTCAGTTTAATATGGCACAAAAAGCTATTCACAGTAGATGGACATGTAATAGTCAAGAAGTAAAGCGCTAAACTATGAGAAATATAAATGTTGAATTTTCTTATTACTTTTATGCATGTAAATGTACTTTCATACATAGAGTCCTCCCTTACCGAATGCTGGTTTGGTTAAGACCTGTTTTTGAACTTGCCATCACATCATCCCAATGGTCATGTAATTGTGATTCAGGTGCTTAGCACCGTCACACATTTACAATGGTCACAGCACCCCACAATCATGTCATTGCCATTTGCAACCTTCACAGCCAGCCTCTGACAAACAAAATCAATGGAGAAGCAGGCTGGAAGCTGCAAGTCTGGTCATGTCTTGCTGAATAATTCACAGTTGAAACTAATTTTGTAAGTGGGTTGTGAGGTTTCATTTCATGACTGAGTTTGCATAGCAAAAGATACGTTGATCCCCAGTTGTGGTCAGCAAGTGAGGATTACTTGTAATCTTAAAGACCTTAACTAATGGGAGAATAGAGTTCATCTTTGCAAATCCAGGAACCTTTCAGATACTTTAAACTTTCACTCCAGCAATGCCTTGCTGACAGGGTTATTGCTATCCATGACAGTGCACTCAGCAAAGATTACAGTACAGGGATCTCAGAGTCCTAGTGGACAATCACTTAGCTATGAGCCAGCAGTGTGCTGCAGCTGCCAAAAAAGCCAACACAGTGTTAGGCTGCATTAACAGAGGGATAGAATCAAGATCATGTGAAGTATTAATACCACTTTACAATGCCTTGGTAAGGCACACTTGGAATACTGCATCCAGTTTTGGTCACCACGATGTAAAAAAGATGTTGAGACTCTAGAAAGAGTACAGAGAAGAGCAACAAAGATGATTAGAGGTCTGGAGGCTAAAACATATAAGGAACGGTTGCTGGAATTGGGTATGTCTAGTTTAACGAAGAGAAAGACGAGGGGGGACAGTGTGTTCCAATATCTCAGGGGTTGCCACAAAGAAGAGGGAGTCAAGCTATTCTCCAAAGCGCTGGAAGGCAGGACAAGAAGCAACGGATGGAAATGAGAGAAGCAACCTAGAACTAAGGAGAAACTTCCTGACAGAACAATTAACCAGTGGAACAACCTGCCTCCAGAAGCGGTGAATGCTCCAACACTGGAAGTTTTTAAGAAGAAACTGGACAGCCATTTGTCTGAAATGGTATAGGGTTTCCTGCCTGAGCAGGGGGTTGGACTAGATGACCTCCAAGGTCCCTTCCAACTTTATTATTATTATTAAGTCCTTGACGTATGACCTCAACTGACCCCCAAATTTCTGTTGCTAAGTGAAGACAGTTGTTAAGTGAACTTTGCCCATTTTACGAACTTCCTTGCCGTAGTTAAGTGCATCACTGCAATTGTTAAGTGAATCTGATTGTTAAGTGAATCTGGCTTCCACATTGACATGATTGTTAAGTGAATCTGGCTTCCACATTGACTTTGCTTGTCAGAAGGTTACAGAAGGTGATCACATGACACTGCAACCATCATAAATGTGAGTCAGTTTCCAAGCATCTAAATTTTGACCATGTGACCGTGGGGATGATACAACAGCCGTAAGCGTGAAAAACTTTCCTAAGCCACTTTTTTCAGTGGCGTTGTAACTAAATGAACTGTTGTAAGTATAGGGCTACCTATGATATAAACACAGTTTTGTTTAATAGCATAAAAATGAAATAGCCAAAAATGGGAATCTTCAAAAGAGAGAAATTCCTGTTTGTTTTTTTAGAACACACTACTTGTAAACAATGCTAATTCACCCCACTTTTGCATAAGTGTACTTTATGTTACAATATTAATTTTCAAATTTCCTTTGATTTAGTGGTAATCCTGAAGAAGAGTGGATGGGACATTGTTTGGCAACATATGTTCAATCAACAAGGATATAAGCTTTCCTGTGCTGAAACAGAAATGGTTGGATTCTTCTGACCTGATTTCGTGAATGTTAAACTTCAACCACACTTATGCCTCTGAACTATACAACCATATAGCCTGTTGCTACAAGACTGTTCTTAATCCACTCAAAGTTTTTTAATAGAACTGAAGACTTTTTTTTTCTTTTGTAAAGGAATGCTTGGGTCTAAAATACCAACAAGTCAGCTGCTTTTGTTTTGATCTACTCTCTGGAAATGTGAAAACGTGAGTCGTCATAGAACTTGATCCTTAATAGTTCTTTTGTATACTTGCACTTCTGAACTAAATGGTGGTAGAAAATGAACATAACCATCACCAAACTAATAAAATATACACACAGTTTCTAGTGAGAGTAGTAACATTACTAAGGGAAAGAAAATTGCTACATCTGATTCATGGTAATGGTAATAATGATTGAGAAATGGTGTTAACATAAAATTCCAAATTAATCCAAAATTAGATAATTCCTTTAAACTGTGATTCACATTAGAGGTGAATCTAATCTAATGAAAAATATGTTGGTCCTAGATCATACTGACTGCAAGTGCCAAATCTAGTGGTCTGTATTTACAGTGTGTTAACATAAAAGAATACATTTTTAACAAGTATCATTACAGTTCAGATTCTAGCAAAGTATATTTGAAAGAAGTTGGAAAGTACATTATATTCACTGGAAATTAAAACTGTTTAAAGAATGCAAGTCAGGCACCAGCTGAGAATGTGGGCAATGTCTAAAAATAGAATTAACATTTTAGATTTTGCCTATAGTGTCTCACCCGGGTCTTTAGTTCTGTTTGCATGTACCAAAATTGGTGAGACAAATTTAAGCATTTCACTGCTTAAACTTCCCTGGTCTGGATTAAACTTTTTTTTACTCTATTAGAAGTGCAAAAGTTCTATGTTTATATTAAGCATATATTTAGGGGAATGTGTCTGTGGCTTTGGATTGGTATCAAGTTTTCAGTAAACCATTGTGTTAAATGGATTTCAAAGCACAGAATTTAGTGGTGTGCTACTTTAAGCAGTTTTAATTATCTTTTCAACTTGAGAATGTATTCTACCATAATGTGTACTGCATTGTTAAGCCCAAATTAGAATGGATTTTACTTTGGAAGAATTTTGGGAGCTGACTGGAAAGAAAAATGTTTTTAATTTTAGCACATATACCATTGGTGTAATTTCATATTGCCTTAATGACTCACTTAAAGCTGACTGGCTTGTATTTAGAATCAAAGTAAGAAATTTAGGAAAATTACAATTACAGAAACCTGAAGACTTGTTTTTGGTTTAACCCAGCATTTGGACAAACCATTTATTTCTACCTCATTGCAAGCTGCTCTTCAGAACAAAACTGATGGGATATTTCCTCAGACTATCATTTTTTATGGACATTATTAAATTGAATAATTGTATCTTAACATGCCTTTAGTATTTGAAGTTTGAAACTGAACAATATTTAAGATGATGTTTACGGTGTCAAGGAACAAACTTGTTATCAAAATGTCCTATTATGTGTGTAAGCAACAAGAGTACCTTTCAATAAAACACATTGAAATGGAATTGCATGAACTGATTTGTTGGCCTTGGATTGTGAAAGTAACTTGCTTAAAGAAAAATATGTTGATATTTACTATGCTCTAAACAAGGCTATATGTTGAGATATGTATGGCTGTGCTTACAAGACCTGGCTATGCCGGGTCAGACACATACCTGGAGCACTCTTTGCCAGCAATGTGTAGTCCATCTTTGATGCTCTTGCAGCTATTGCAAAGAAAAACTTGTTTTTCAGAAAAAAATATTTCTGCAGCCTGATGAGTTGATTACACCACAGATGGGCTTTCGGGAACTTACCTTGTCTATAGAATGTATCAGATCAACTAACCTGGATTTGGAAAAGTGTTGGGTGAATTCAGTCAGATACTCTGGTCCTAGATTATGGATAGCAACAGCACTCACTTATATACCACTCCATATTGCTTTACAGCCACTCTGAGCAGTTTACAAATGTTAGCATATTGCCCCCAACAGTCTGGTTTTCATTTTACTGACCTTGGAAGGCTGAGTCAACCTTGAGGTGGTCAGGATCAAACTCCAGGCTGTGGACAGTTAGCCTGCAATACTGCATTCTAACCACTGCACCAATGGTGGTTAGATGTTTTGGATTTCAGCTTCCAGTCATCTTAGTCAATATGACCAAGAATAATAAAATATATCTGGAAGTCCCCAGATGTTACTAGCCTAGATTTAATACATTTAGTTAAGAGCACCAGTTTGGAACCCTACTTGTAGAGAATGGTAAAATCATGTACAACTGCATTCAAAGATTTAAGCTCTCATGTTCAAATAGTACATTTCTGTGAATACCACTTTGCCTGCAAATTTGAAGGCACACTTATTGCATATTTTCAATAACACTCATCTAGGGATTGAAAAGTTCATTCCAAAATCTTCATACTTTTGTTTCCTGTGAGCACATCATGGTTTGAAGATCATTGCCTTGTTGAAATTGTTTTCAACATCCTCAGATGAGTACTATTGATAATTATTTGTGAGAATGTTACTTGGACTTAATGTATGTATTTTTCCTTTCCTCATGCTTTGTATTTAAGTCTGCTTTAAGCATACAAAATCAATTTTATTGATCCCATTTCTTCAATTTATATAAACAATACAAGTTCTGGTTGTGGCAACTTAATAGCTGAAATAGCAGCCTTGAATTCTTGGCAGACAAAACACTTAGCAAACCCTGGCAATGTACAATTAAAACATACTATAGAACAAACTGAGGTAGTTTAAATCTTTTTTAAACATGAAAATTACTACTTCACTTAACTATAGATAACTAAACATGTCTAAGCATAAAGATACAAAAATTATAGATAGAGTACATGTTGTTAGGGAATGAATCAGACTACAATTAACTCATTCTGTTAATTGGATGAGTAGATATACTGTATTTTTCCGTGTATAAGACGCTATGTTTTCATGCAAACACCCTGTTCAAAAATCAGGTGCGTCTTATACAAGTGCAGCGTCTTATACATGAAAAAATAATGGTAACCACCGCAGCCCAGGGCATGTCTGTATGGGTTCTTTACATGCCGCTGCCATGCTGCCTGGTACAGGTGTCAAGCCCGTGGGCTTGCCACTAACGGGAGGGGGCAAGATCGTCAGATGGCAGCGTCTGGAGGCAGTGGATGGGACCAGCAACATGGATGACAGCGACAGCCCTTTCCCTCCCTCGTACCTGTATGCTGGCCGGGGGCCCTTTGGAACGCAGCTGTGAGGCCGTGCTGCTCGATAATAGCGGCCGGCTGAACTTCCGGATTTGCCGGCTCAGCTGTTCGGCACTCCACCGAACAGCTGATCAGTGTGGAGAAACGGGCGGGGAGTTTAAAACCTGTCTTCGCTTCCCTTGCCTTGCTGTCATGCCGGTGCTCATGCTGGTTTGTTTACCAGGTCGGAAGGCTGCTGCCTGTGAACTGACTATGGATGCTCATCATGCCGGATGCTGGTTAGGTGAGTGGGGGGTGGGGCCGGCCAGGAGGTGTCTATTTAGAGCGCTGGGAGGTGGTTGCTCTCAGTGCTTTGTTTGCTGTAAGCTTGGAACTCGCATGCCAGAACGTCTTATACAAGGGTGCGTCTTATACATAGAAAAATACGGTATACAAGGATAAAGCAAAGTGTGGCACAACTATTAGAATTTTTAATTACATATATGTTCTTTCTTCTTACCTATATAAACAAAAGATATATGCTATGTTGTCCAAGTAGATTTCCAATCACTCAGTGAGAATTCAGCTCATTGTTTTGTCCATATATATCCTAACATATACCCTAACATGTTGGAGCCAATTTGGGATGCAAAAATGAGCTATTTGAGTAGTCCAAATAGCATCACTGGATACAATCCAGATCTTTGTTAACAAGAGTGTTACATGCTTGTCTATAAATTATACCTTGGGCTGCAGAAAAACGTAAGTACCAGTGTAAGCAGAACTATGTTTCATGAAAAAGTTACACATGCTTTAATTATTCTATCAAGTGTTCCAGCCAGTTTGATACGTAACACAAAGGTGCTCATAGTCAAAACAACAAGTCAAAAATCTTCCTTGGCATGAAATAGCTCTTTAAAGTGGCTAAAATGGTTGTCTGAATTTCATTAAGAGAATGTACAGACTGGAGCTCCTGTTATAAAGAAAGTCAGGGATAAATTTATGAACACTAAATGGCTTTACCTAAGGATACCGTATTGCATGTTATGGTTTGACTGACAGTACAATTTGATACAAAATTATGGAAGATGTTAATTATACCAGATTTTAACATTAGTAGTTTTAATGACTCTTCTAAGTAAAATACAGTGTTGGAATTGGCTTAATACAAATTTTCAGGATGGCAAATCCTGCCTTCAAAATGTGTTCTTATACCACACAACAATGTATTTGAAAATATATTTCAAAGTTTATTTTAGTTATTTGACAGTGGAGAAAGCCAGAGCATTTAGGAAGTAATGTTTTTTACTCATCTGCTTTGCCAAAGAATAAGCCAGATCACAGACTTTCAAAAAAAATATTACTAGCATATCAATAAACAATTTGAAGTGTAGCAACTGAAACTGTATGTTGTTAACCTTGCACAACAGTGTCATCATACAAATAATATTAATCCGAGTATGCATGAAATGTTCATTTTTAATTACTGTTAGTGCAATTCTGGTAACAGTCATTATTTTATGGTTTAAAGCTGTCCAGAAAAAAAAGAGTAAGCTATTCCGAAGCTTAATGTTTTGCATTTTGTAGAAACTGGAGGAAATATAGCTGAAAGGACACACTATCTTTCAAGACTAGAAAAGTCTGGCCCTCCTTTGGTATAATTTCCAGAAATTTCTGCTCCACTGAAGTCAAATCCAGGGTTCTGCAAGAGAAGGCATAGCATTTTATTTATACTCTTGTTGAATATGCCTACTGGGATATATTTCAAACTAAGACTACACAGAATTCTGTTATGTACTCTTCTTAACATTTTCCATTTACTGTATTAGCACCTGAAAAACACAAATAACTTTAAATTGCCTGTATATAATATATTTTTATTTCATAATATTTATAACCTACACCTATCCAAATGCCATTTATATTTCTTCCATCGTCCCCTCGTTTTTCTTTTAAATAAAGCTTAATGTAAAAACAACCAGCTGTGCTCTAGCAACATTAGTAACACATTTGAAATCCAAATTAAATTTCAGAATGTATTTAAAGTACATTCCATGAGTCTTGATCCTGGTAAATTAATATAGGACTTCCGATAATAGTATATGATGTATATGATAATTATTTCCTGATATAGGTGGTCTGTAAATATATATTCAAATTAATTTTTGATTTGTTTATAAAGCCTTGTCTATGAAACAGTGTTTTAAATGAAAATAGCACTTAGCAATAGCACTTAAAGTTATATACTGTTCCATAGTGCTTTACAGCATTCTCCAAGGGGTTTATGAGCATCAGCATATTGCCCACAACAATCTTGGGTGCTCCATTCTCCTCAGAAGAATGGAAGGCTGAATCAGCTTGAACCAGTCAGGATCGAACTCCTAGTTGTGGGTAGTTTGCAATACTGCATTCTAACTACTGGGCCACCCTTGTTTTACAATATGGGTAATATCTATTGACTTGCCTCTCTCTGGAACCTTTCTAATGTAAGCTTCCTTTGCATTTGGTCTTGAACCCATGGATCAGCAGCATACTCATTCTCAAGCAGGGAACTCCAACAGTTTCCAGCATCACGGTTGGTTTTTGTCAAGGTGATTCGTATCAATTTCTGATCCTCTTTTCAAATGAAAAAAACACTGGATTTATTCACAATTATCTTTGGAACAATTATTTGAAAGAAGAGGATGATTAGGTGGATGGACTCAATTACAGAACAAAGAGTAGGCTGTTAGAAAACAAGATTGAGGACAAATTATCCTGAAGAAAATCTATCTATGTGATCCTTAAGATTCAGCACTAATTTGATGGCATATAATCACAATAAATGTTCATATTTTGAACTGTAAGAAAGTGCAACACAAATTATGTAGACCATCCTCATTAGTTTTCCAGAGTGAAGGGACAGGGTCTAATGATATTTCAACTGAGATTAACCCAGTACAACTGCTTTCCTTTTATTTTAAAAAGTCTTGAGAAAAGGAAAACAATGGTGATGATGTTATCCATTCAGTCTCATGCCTGACTCTTGATGATTCTATGGGCCACATCTCTCCACATCTTTTGATCTTGCACTACTTCTTTAAGTTTTTCCATGGTCTGGTTGCTGTCAGCTTTGATGATGTTTAATCACCATGTTCTTTGGCGGCTTGCTTTGCTTTTATCATTAACTCTTCCAATTGCTTTCTCTAGTGAATTCCCTCTCATGACATGGCCAAAATAAGTGAGACAAGATTTGTGATTTTGCCAAAAGGGAAAAATAGTAGCCAAAATTACATCTCCCATGTCCTTACAAAATATCATTTTCCATGTGATTTTTTAAAAAATAATTAAAAATTCAAGCTAATACAAAGAAAGTCCACAATGAAACTAAATTGTTATGTAAAGTTCTCTGAAGCACAGATCTTACCTAGTGTCCAGGTTGCTTCATCAGCTATTGTAGAGTCAAATAGATTACCCTGAAAAAAAATAAAAAATATAGAACCTGTATTTCAAAAGCAAATATTATAGATTTATATTTGAATGTCACAAATTGATTACAGAAATACTAGTTTTGCATATAATTTTGTAAACTTTACTAAATATTAGATTACGTAGCACATCAAAAAGGTCAGCTTAACAGTAGAATTATTGCATAAGAGGAGGTCACATTTTTTTTATAGATTTGGCTATTTTAATTGAGGCCTTCAAGATTCTAATATATCAAAATTCCAAGCTTAATTACGACCATTTGTTTTTCTTGCACTTGAACTCTATCCTGCTGAAAATGGGGGAAGTTTTAATTCCAAATTGCAGCCCCTTTGGAAAGCAGAAAGAAATGATTAAGTAGCCAACTGCTTAGTGACACCTAAGGTTATAGACAGGTTTTTAATTCTAAAGCCATAATTCCAAAGATAGGGAGTGAATCAGCATACACACTCCCTCCAGTCACATGACTGTAATCTAGGGTGCTTGGAAATGTGTTCACACTTACAACTGGTTGCCAAGTGCCCCATGATCATGGGATCACCATTTGTAATCTTCTTCACTGGTTTTCCCAGAAAATCATTGGGGAAGCCAGCAGGGAAGGTTACAACCTGCTGCCGCCTTTCAAGAGGACTCTCGTTTCTGGGCTGGCTGAAGGACTTCTTTCCAAAGAATTCCAACTTTGTGCCTGCTTGGATTTCAGCAGGCAGGATTTTCAGCTCCTCAGTTGAGAAGCAATGTGGTAAGGTAGGGAGCACAAGGTGGTTGGGGGAAGCCCTAGGAAGTCCAGTGCAGGCGGCGCATAAGTGTCTCTTTACATGGGCGATACGAATCCTTTTTGAATTTCGGCAGGGAGGATTTTCATCTCATAAGCAAAGGGAGACTCACATGTGGCCTGTGCAAAGCCTCCCCCAACCTCAAAGCAGGCCTGTTCCCTACCTCAGATTATCTCTGCTTAACATCCTACAAACTCACTTAACAATGCAACCAAAAGTGCTGGGATTGTGGTCACTGAGCAAAGCAGTCACGTGACATCTTAACAACTGATTTATTCAATGGCTGAGATTCCAATCCCAATTATGGTCATAAACCGAGGACTACCTGTAGCACAAATGTTACATTTTAATCAGCTTGTCAAGACAGACTGGCATCTAAAAAGATTATACAACACAAATGTTATTTATTCTTCTAACTGTATTCTTGGCTTTACTGTTGGAGGTTTTTTCGTCAATGGTAGACTAGGAATCTGAATTGTCTGCCTAAGATAGGAGATAGATAGGAGACTGAGAATCTTTTATATGCAGTACTCAAGATGAGAGTAGGGCAATTAGCCACTCTGTTCCAGAAGTCTAGATATAATCTGTGTACTTAGATATTTTTTTTTACTAATCAATGTGTCCTGTCCACACGTTCCCTTGAGATAGTCCCTGCATGTTTTCTTGGCAAGGTGGCTTTCAGAAGTGGCTTGTCACTGCCTCCTTCCTAGGGCAGAGAGAGACTGACCGGTTCAAAGTCACCCAGTTGGCTTCATGCTTAAGGCAGAACTAAAACTCACAAGCTCCTGATCATTTCCTAGGGGAAATGATAAAATGATAAAAAGTGATTTGCTGGCAAATCACTTCCGAAATCGTGCCAACAAAACTGCAGGACATTATCCAGGCAATCACCCGGAGTCAAGATTGACTCGAAGACACACACCCTCTCCCCGCCAAAAAAAAAAAAAAAAAAGTGTAGTATAGTAGAGCAGAAGCAATAAGCAAAACTCAATACGAGACCACGCAGCAATAAGTCTGCGCTACGCTCTCCCATGTCACCTCATGAGGACTAAACCGAACCAGATTGGAAGGAAATGCTCTCTCTCTCTCCTGTTTTGCAGAGGTACCTTGAGCACCTCCTTCCCGGCTACGGTCAAAGCCAGGTGCCGGCTCTTCAGGCTGCATTCCACGTCCCGCGCACGGGTCCCTTGTGGCACGTTCACCTCGACGAAGACCTCTTCCATGGTTTGGTACCAGCAGCCCCAGGGAGTGGCGCAGGGCACCAGCCCACTCCGCTCTTCGAACGGCGCAGACATCCACTTGACTGCCCAAGCTTGGAAAAAGACGCATGCGCCTTTGCGCGGCTGCCGCTCGTCCGATCTCCTCGCCCGTCTTCGGAACTATTCCGGTAGAAACTGCGGGGGGGGCGAGGCCAAGTGTGCCAGGCTTCCGCCAGCTTCTTACGACACCGCCCATAGAACTAGAACGGGGAGAAAAAGGGTAGAGTCCGTGGTGATAGCGTTTCACAACTAATTACAGCACAATCTACTATTTTGGGTGGGAACAGCTGGTTCAAGTTTCTAGTTGTTTTCTCTCAATGTGTTTTCATTTTCTTAATGAAAAGGCCTTAAGACAAGCAATACGACAGCCTGTCAAGAACTACAGAGACAATACGGGGAACCGAGACTGAGAAAGCCCTACTGTTATCCGCCACATTTGGTAAATTTGTTTGCCCAGTGCTAGTAAAAAAGGAACAGGCGTAGATATACAAGTCGCTTTAAAATAAAATCACATTTAATTTTGCTGCTCACACAGAACAACAAGATTTTGCGTGAAGAAAGGGTTTAGAAACAATGTTTCAGTCCTATAATCACATACCTTACTCTTGACCGAGAGATGTTTTGGAGTTCAGTTCCTAAAAACATTGACTGGCCAGCAGATTATGAGAATTCAAACAGGATTGATCTGAAAGTAAAAAAGATGCCAAGCTCGGGAATATATATCCACAATCCAGTTGACCTGTTGGAAACTGCATTCTATGTGCACAATATGAAATGTATTTTTATTTGACAACATACAATATATTATTGAAAATCGGACACGCCGTAGTTTTATACTTAGGGGGGAAAAAACAAGTAGGGTCTAAAATATGTTAAATATTCATTGTACTTTACAACCTCAAACTATCAATCATTTCTGTTCATATTTCATTGCACTCAGTATGGGAGTCTAAAATCACATCGCACCATTCCTAGCTTCGCAATCTTTATTATTATCTATTACCTTTTACCTATCTATCTATTACCTAATTATCTATCCGCCCTTCTACGGCGCAAGCTCCACCGTGGAGCCCTGATTTGTTGACCAATTAGCCGGTCGAATTCTTCCATTGGCTGATTCGGGCGTGCCTTAAAGCAGGCGGGATCCTGTTCAATTTTTGAATTTGTTCTGTTCGTTCTGGGTGTGGGAAGTTGCAGGCTGGTTATGTCGTTTCCGAAAGCTCCCATCAAGCGCTTCAATGAGGCACCAAGTAAGTGAATGGGTTTGTTTTGTTTTTCCAGAGGCTGTGGTTGCTCTTCTGAACGAAAAGATCTTTAAAAATATATTTTTCGAGCAGGATGGAAAATTTGCGCGAGAACGTGTTATACCTCTCCGTCCGCGTTACTTTGCTGCACTTCTGTGCAACCTTCTGTCTCCAAAATAATCGTAAATTGTATGAAGTTCCGTTCCTGAGATATTTGGGGTATCATTATATCACCATTTCCTTCCTTTATTATGTAATAAGACAGCCTTCCCCAATCCAGAGCTTTCCTAATGAAGTGGATTATAATTGCCATTATCGCCAGCCAGCATTACCATTGGCTGCAAAGTAACAGGGTAGTAAAGCATTGTTGGAAAAAATCTTGGAATTGCTTGGCTTACATGTAACATTCTAATGCACTAGGATAGAGCTATTATCAATTTACAGTAGTGGCCAAAATTGTGGAAACCTTTTGGGAAAAATGTACAGTAGAAATGCCACCTTTGGTTAAGTTTCCACCAATTTTTCTTCTAATTTCTGTATAACTGTAGCCTTGTTCACTTAATAATACTATTTTACATCGCTTTCTGGGCAACCAATCAACTCTTTGCACCATTACTTTAATTTTATTACGTTTTACAAGCTCACTAAATGAAAGAACACAAAAAACCCCAACCAACTTGATAGCAATCACATAACACACTGACAAATGTCCTCTCAGCTTCAATACATGACATCAATAACTGAATCCTACTGTGATCTGATTGGCTCATTGCCAAAACAAGATGACACCTGATTGGCTCTCTAAACACTCATGCTCATTGGCTACAATCAGATGAAGGAAAGCTACCTGATATCAACCTAAGCAAGTTGTGCTTCCTTTTTCTGGTTATTTGGCTATAACATTTCATAGAATACAGTACAGATAATTGAACAAATTTTGTTGCATTACATTCTTGATTAAATTATCTTTCAATTGTTATATAATATTATGGTATTACTCCAAAAACAAAGTGGTGTTATTAGCTATCAAATCTCAAAAATACACTTTTCCCAAAAGGTTTCCATAATTTTGGCCACTACTGTAAGTAGGTGAAAAGATTGGAAAAGGAGGTGCCTACTTACCACATGATAAACCATGGAATTTTTTAAAAATTTCTAAAAACTTCTATTTAGCATCTTTTCACAGTGAACTATTGCAAACCTCATGAAAAAAGGTGGAGATCAAACAGATCATCTGCTGGTGGGTCAGAAGAAAAAAAAGCAAAAAAAAAAGCAATTTCAATAGGAGGCTTAGTGCGTCCAGCTCTGTAAGTGATGCAAAAATGGTTCTTATTAGGTTCCTTCCCACCTCTCCAGTCTTCATGTAAACTAATTGATTGAGCAATAGAATTAAATGGAAAGATATTGAAATGTACAGATAGAAAGGTTTGATCATGTTCAATAGTAACCAATAATGAAAGGCCCAGTTAGAAATTTAGGAAGGTAAAGATAGCCCCTTTGGAGCTGAATTTAACTCCTGATAATTTCATGGAGGAATTCAATTTGTTATATTAGCAATACTTTACAAGTGGTTTGTTATTGCATTCTGGATTTTTAAAAAATATTCTCAATTTTGATATTCCTTGAAGTTTCCTACTCAGGTTGTAACCAGATATAACCCTGATTAGTTCCAAGCCAAGCTAAGGTCAGAGCTAGATAACAGGGAGTTTCCTGTTGCTTTAATGTCACAAATCCAATGCAATCCTTAGCAGTTGTGCAATTACATTCTAGAGGTCTGGAATGTACCTTTAGTAGTTGAAATCTCAGGAAATATCTTGAATTCTAACTGAATACAAGATTGCTAACAAAATAAATCTTCAAATGAAATTATCTTTCTTTTGAAGGAAGAAATCCGGGTTCCCAATAATTTGTGAAATCTCAGTTGTGTACAATATATTATTAAATTGAGAGATGGCTTATCACTGTCTCAATCAAGGTTGGTGGTATTTTCTCCTTTCTGAGGCCTTAATTCCTTAATTAGCCATATAGTCCAGTCTTCAGCCACCCAGGCTGCTGGTAAAATGAGTGGTATATAAATTTAATAAATAAACATGTTGCAGAGGATCTTATTCTTTTTCTCGGAGTCATGAAATCAAAAGAATCCCAGATCAAATTGAGAGATGTTATCGCATTTATACAGCAATTATAATATTGTTCTGAGCATTTTTCTCTAATAATAAACACATCACCCTGAACTATCAAGAGTCTGAAAATGCAATAAGAGCAGAAATTGTATGTTGCCATTTTTATCGCCACAGTGCAAACCCAAACATGGGTATGACTATATTTATTCATGGTCTTCCAGTATAATCTCTTCAGTTGTTTCATCTCCCAAAGCTATTTGACAAACCAAGGAACCCCCAGGATTAGACACTAGAGAGAGAAAATTATAGGACCCAATCTGGGTTGGTCACCGGGACCAGAGGTTTAGTCTTCCGAGGTTTCAGACTCTTGCTGGAGTCCATCCTCAGACAACTTCTCTCTGCCAGAAATGTGTGCTGTTCTATGCATGGTATTTATGTGGTGCCTGGTTGTGTAACTTTTTATTAATTGGAGTGTTGTTGGCTGGCTATTGGCTGTTGTTTCCTTGTGCTGCCAAGTCCTCAACTCCTAAGTACCTGATAAGCTGGTGGTAAATCAGCAGCCCTGTTGATTGACAAGGGGCTGGTTTCCCAGGCTTCAATCATTTCCCTGGCTATTTTTGTATCTGCTGGGCCAAGACTTAGTAGCTGCAAAACTGAATGTTCATTGCAATGTGAGGCTACCAATGAGATCGGGTCTCATTGATATCAAGGTATGTATATACAGTACTTTTCTCCTGAAGAACTGGTGTAGACTTCGTGTACTGAATTTTTTGATTCTTGTGTATCTTGACGGTCTGATGTATGAATCACTGAAATTGAAACACATAATTCATACATATAATGTAAACTTCACAAAATCAATTTCTATACAGTCTTCAAAACCAGCCTCATTTCAGTTTGTGCTACTGTACGTATAAAGATACTAACTTTCAATGTATACATAGTTCTTCCATTTCCCCTTTTATCTCAACCATCAGGGAAAATGATAACACTTAATAATAATTCTTTTTAAGAATTAAGTTTTTTAAGAATTAAGAATAAGTCTTTATTTTTATTCCATTGCATCATGTCCAATTCTCGGACTCTGCCTCAACAAGTCCCTGCAATTTTCTTGGCAAGGTTTTCAGAAGTGGTTTGCCATTGTCTCCCTTGGACTGAGAAAAATGACTAGCCCAAGGTCACCCAGCTGGCTTTGTGCCTAAAATGAGAGTAGAACTCACGGTCTCCTGGTTTCTAGACCAAACTGACTTTCTAGAAGTCTAAAAAATACAAACATAATGTACAGTTATGCTTGTTAATACTTGTCAGTGTGCAAATAACAGTGGGGTACGCGCATCAAACAAACTGTCTTTTTTTTCCAACTGGAAGCATAGAATTCCCTCTGGAATAGACCTGAGCATCCTTTTTTCCACTCCATTGTCACAAAAATAGATCACACAGCAGTTTGTATTGAGTGCTCTTTGAAAGTTACCTTGCAGAAAAATTATCAGAGAATATATGTATACACACAAAGGTAGTCCTATTGTAAGTTGAGGATTGTCTCTATAGATATAGATATAGTCCTTGACTTAAAATAGGACTGCCTTTGTGTGTGTACATATATTCTCTGATAATTTGAATGGCCATTATATCTACATAAATATATATATGTATATGACCATTCAAAGTTACAACAATACTGAAAAAAGTGACTTATGACCGTAATGTTGGGAGTTGAAGTCCACTCATCTTAAAAGTTTCTAAGATTGAGAAACACTTCTTTAGAGGTGCCCTCAAATCGAGATTTTCTTTTTAAATCCTGTGATAAAAAATTCAAACAATATTCTTCCCAAGTAGTCCACGGTAGATCATTCAAAAGGATAATGTATTCTTTAAAATAAGTGCTAATTGCATCAAGGTCTCAAGTTATACTTTTTGGAACAGATAAAATTTACCATCTCTCCTTGTGATGTGGGCATTTCATTAAGAGTTCATAAATATTCTACATTTAATGGAACCATAAAAACAGGGGGGGGGAACCATAAAAAAGACATGGGTTTAAGTTAAATCATTTTAATGGATTATTTAAAAAAAGAAGAAGAAATTAAACTTATTGTAACTGGGGCTCTGACTTTGAGTAATATCTGTCTCCTACCCACATCTCTAGCTTGTGCCCCACCACCAGGCTCTTATGATATCAAAACTTCAGACCCATCAAAAGGACCTGTGTCTTTTGAAAAGTCTCAGCGATTCAAGATGCAGATGGGTAAGTTACCGGGTTATGAATGGCAGTGGTTTTGCAAAGTTTCTTCATCATCTTTTTACTTATATGTATGGTTGCTTGTTTTAATGTTAAGCATGTGTCTGGAGATGGTCTATTTCTAATTTACATTGCAGTTTGATCATGTGTAGTACCTGGATGTTGAATAACACCTTATTCACTGGGGCCTCTTTCCTGATTTATCTCCTCTGTAACAACTCTCAGAAAACATAGCAGGATTTATTTTCTATAAAATTCTAAGAATTAAGCAGTGAGTGACAAACTAAGTGTCATGGTTCCAATAGATGAAACCCATCAAAAGAACTTCAAGGCAAAGTTCTTCCTTAAAGAACATTTTATTCGGGAAACAAAGTATCGGCACTACATAGTTGAACCCAAAAACTAAATTCCCTTCCCCCAGATACAAAGTAACAAAGTGCAATTCCCACCCCCAATTAGCTGTCATAAATCACATTCTCCAATTAGCCTAAAATGTGGGCTTTCTCCCCAGCTCCTCAGCCTGCCAAAATGTTATCAGCTTGTCCTTGAGTTCCCAGAAAGCAGAGTATTATTATGGCTAACCGAGCTCGAGTTTTCATCCCAACCCCCCTTACTGCACCTAATTCTAAATACCAGAAAAAGCACGTTAAAGAGAAAAAGAAAATGGCTGCATTTTCATCAGTTGTCAAAGCGGGAACATCCAATGTTAGCAGCGTTGACACTAAGGCTTGATGCAGTGTGATTGGCAACCTTACTCAAGATTGTTGTTTCTTAATCTCAAGAGATAAGAGTGGTACAGGTTCATCCACAGCTAGTTAGCAACCTGACAATGAAATAATATGAAAACAACAAAATTCAGAATGCACTATGTAGCAGTACAGTGATTGTCTAATTTAAAAATGCTTATGACATACTGAACATTTATTTTTTTTAATTTGAAATTGCTGAAATGACTCTAAATAGCATTAGCACCTTTATTTATCTTACACAAATTGGATTTTAATCAAATATTTAAATAATTGCTTATGTTTGACAATGCTACTTTTAAATAAGGTAGTCCTCAACAACAGTTCATTTAGTGACCATTTGAGCTACAAGGGTACTGAAAAAAGTGACTTATGACCATTTTTCACATTTACAACTGTTACAGCATCGCTATGGTCACGTGATCAAAATTCAGACCCTTGGTAGCTGACTCATATTTATGACAGTTCCAGCTCACGTGATCCCCTTTTGCAATCTTCTGACAAGCAAAGTCAATGGGGAAGCCAGATTCACTTAACAGCCATATTACTAATTTAACAACTGTAGTGATTCAGTTAGCAGCAGTGGCAAGAAAGGTCATAAAATGGGGCAAAACTCACTTAACAAATCTCTCACTTATCAACAGAAAGTTTGGGCTCAATTGTGGTAAGTTGAAGATCACCTGCATACACAAAAAATTACATTTTCATTTTACTGTAACTGTATTCAATTGATCTTGGTTTACTAAATTAAATCTTGCAAAAATATGTGTATGTGTTTCCCTGCCTAATTCCAGCATTTTTATTGTGCCAACTCACATTTAACAGGATTTTGTTAAAACAAAGCAGCCCCGTTGGTCTCTTTAGCGGGAAGACTCTAAATAGCTTAAGAATAAAGGAATCCTATATTGTATTTACTGGAATTATGCATTTAACAAGTTAACATTTCTCTTTGGGATTCACATTAATCTCATCATAAAACTGTAAACATTCTTACATTTGGCATGTAAGCTTTATGAGGCATGGAAATGGGGCAAATAATAATGTTATTTTTTTAAATGGCCTCATTGCCAACTGATGCTTGTTACATACACCATTGATTTGGAACCTAACATTTGGAAGTCAAATAGATAATGTGCCTGATTTTTTATTTCAAGCTTTCTGCATAGAGTGTCTATTTTCCAGTGTTTCAGTGTTGAGTTAATAGCTTTGAAATATATTTGGGGAAAATTACACTCTTTAGGATGGAGAATGAAACCTCTTATTTTATATTTTTGTAGAAGAAGTAGGAGTTCAGCCAGATCAAAGCAACATGAAACCTATGCCTTCCCCAGCAAGTACAAGAAAACTTCCATCTCTCGGTTCAAGAGTAAGTATCATATTATTCTTCTTTCATGTTCCATTAGCCTTATTTTGTAGAGAGTGAAAGATCATTTTTTCTAAGTAGAAGTTTTTTAAATTTACAGTAGAATATGTAATATCTAAATGTTAAGCAAACTGTTAGTCACATTAAATGAGACAATTTGGCATTGTAATAATTATGACAATTGTTTTATGGAGGTGGGGTGTGGTTTCCAACCTCACATATTTAACCGAATAGTTTAAAATTTGCTGAACTATTTTTCAAAGTATTTTCACCAAATGTCATTAAAGATGTGTAACTATGCATCTAGGGTACGATTTCCCAGAAGTTGGTGTGTTTCTCAGCAGTGTGGCCATTCAAGTTGTATTTATACTTTTAAATGTTGTTTTCATAAAAAGTGAAAGCAAAATCTCATTTTTAACTGTCAGTAACTTTATGAAGCAAACTTGCAGAGTTTTAACTTTAGTTTTGTTTTTATTTTAAAGCCAAAAAACACAAGAATAAAGCCTGACAAGAGTCTGATTGCCATTAAAGAATTGAAAAAGCAAAAAGAGCTGGAAAAGGAGGTATGATTCAACATTATTTTAAGTCTGATGTGGAGTCAACACATTAGTTGATGATACATCTTAATAAGCTAACTGTGCAAAGTGGACTTATAGTTTCTTGTCTTAACTATTTGTTTTTATGTTGTATGCCAGGGTTTTTTAAACTGTTGACCCAATTACCTGCTTTTCTGGTTTTAAACAATGCCATTACTCCCATAAAAAGAAACTTTTGTACCAATAAAGGAGGATATTTGTAGCTCAGTGTTAACATGAGAGGTCCTTGGTGCTCTCTGACCTTGCTTGTTTTCTTGCAGACATTTCATTACCCAAGCTAGGTAACATCATCAGTGCTAGTAAGGAGTGTGGTTTGTTGTCAGTTTATATTCTAGTGGATTGCCCTGTCGGTGTTGGTGGGGTGGCCTTAGAGATTCTTTGGTTGGGTTATTTACTGTTGATTGCTTTGATTTCTTTCTTGATTGGGGTATTGTTTACTTGATTATTGGTCTGATATGGATTTAATCTATGCTGATCTGGGTGCTGATTGCTGGTGGAGAGGGGCATCGGTCTTTTTGTTCCCTTTTTGGCTGGTTGTTTATCTCTTGCATAGTCTATAGATGTTAATGTCTATGTGTCAATTGATGGCTATATAAATTGACAGTAACTCCTTACCAACACTGTTACCTAGCTTAGATAATGAAGTGTCTGCAAAAAAACTAACAAGCTCAGAGAGCACCAAGGACTCTTCAACTCTGTTGTTTTATACAAGGGACTTAGCTGCAGTTCTAAACTGGATCCTCAACTCACAAACAATGATAAATTGTTCCATTACCCTCATTATATTTCTAAATTACCCTTAGAGGTCTTTACCTTCAATTTAGGAACCAGTGTTATATGCTGACCAGAGATGTTATGAATTGAATGGCCTACAAATTTAATAAATAAATAGGGTATCAGTAAAATTCCACTTTTTTCAGATATTTGATTATTAATCTGTAAACTAGCCCCTAATTGAAGATAATGTTATAAATGCTTTAATTTACATTTTAAATTGTAAGAGTCCATGAACTGCTTTCTCTTGATTGTTTTACTTAACCTGTGTTTTGTGATTTAATTTTTTTATGTTATCTTGAAATTATTGATAGAAGGCAGCTCGTATTAGAACTAAATATTTGGTTACTTCTTTCAATGAGCATGTAAGGAATGGAAACGTTCAGTCCAGTGGTTTTATATTAGGAATAAATTCATGTGTATTTTGCCAAACTATATAAAGGGATGGACCTGCCTTCTATCAAATGTTTCAGTTAATTTCATCCTGTTTGTGTAGATTCGGATACTAATTGGAAAACGTGCCCATCAAGATAAAAGATTGCAGGCTCTGGAGGAAGATCTTGCCAAGTCTGAATCAAAGCTGTCTGCTGCAGTCAAGGAGAAAAACACCCTTTTAGCAAATGTTGCTTCTCTGGAAAAACAGCTTTTGGAGTTGAGAAAAGGCAATGACTTCCTCAAAACGAAGGTGCATATCGATAGCTCTCTTTTAAAGGCATTAGAACACCTTTTTTGGGTGGGATAATGATGGGCTCCTGCATTTATAGTTGGAAGTTAAAATGTAACATAGTATAGATTTGTAATGGTCTCTATTCTGTGAAGATAGATGTTTTATACAGGTAATCCTTGCTTAATTGTCCTGTTTAGTTACCGTTTAAAATTACAATGGTGTTACAAAAGTAACAATCGTTCCTTGCATTTATGATCATGCAATCAACTCCAGGTGCTTTGCTTACCATCACAGTGTCCTGCAGTCACATGATCACTATTTGTGAGCTTCGCAGCCAATTTCCAACAAGCAGAGTCAATGAAGAAGCCAGCAGTAAAACCGCAAATGGTCTTATATTGCGATTGCTGTGGCGAATTTGCTTAACAATCAGAATGAAACTGAAGTCATAAGTTTGTTTATGATTATATGATGTCTTGCTTAATGACCGTGCTGCTTACCGCTGGAGTTGCTAGGCCCAATTGTGGTTATTAAATGAGAAGTACCTGTATATTTAAAATACACAAAAAATGCATTTTTGTAGCAATTCATATTAAGTGTCATGAAAGAGGGTTTGTTTTCAAGATAAAACTACAGCTGGAATATTGCATCCCGTTTTGGTCACCACAATATAAAAAAAGATGTTGAGACTCCAGAAAGAGTGCAGAGAAGAGCAACAAAGATGATTTGGGGATTGGAGGCTAAACCATGAAGAACAGTTGAAGGAATTGGGTATATCTAGTTTAATGACAAGAATTAGGGGTGACAGGATAGCAGTGTTTTGATATTTGAGGGGCTGCCATAAGGAAGAAGCGGTCAATCTATTCTCCAAAGCACCTGAAAGCAGGACAAGAAGCGATGGATGGAAACTAATCAAGAAGAGAACCAACCTTGAACTAAGGAGAAAGTTCTTGACAGTTAGAACAATTAATCAATGGAATGAGTTGCCTCCAAAAGTTGTGGGTGTTCCAACACTGGAGATTTTTAAGAAGAAAATGGATAGCCATTTGTCTGAAATGTTATAGGATTTCCTGCTTGAGCAGGGGTTTGGAATAGAAGACCTCAAAGGTCCCTTCTAACTCTACTATCTGTTATTTTCCTTCAAAGAACAATTCATTGAAACATTAGGACAGTCGTGTTTTTCTCTCATGAATAAAGGTGAATATACTTGTCCCAGAATAATGTTGGGTTGGTCACTGTTTTCTCATCCTTCATAAGTTTTGAGGTGGATAAGGAACTTATAAGATTGCCTTCTTTCTTTTTCATGCCACAATATCTACAGCAGTCTGGAGTTTTCATGGCTTTCTATCACTCCAAGAGCATGAATGAAATCCTATTGAACTTGTTTCAGATTGTGCAGGCAGCCAGGGAGACTTCAGAGTGGCGGAGAAAATTCAGAGCAGAAAACATAGCTGTGGTCCCTGCCACTCCCAGCAATACAGTAAAAACATTAAGAGAAATCAGAAAGAAATGTTCAAGTGCCCCTGTGAATAAGATTTTTTTAAAAAATAAAGTGCTCGCAAAGCAGATTTCAGGACATGATTTAGTGGCACTGATATATGCATAGTGATTGTTCCATTCAAACAATTGCAAATGTATAGTGTACTAGCCCTAAGTATAATGCACATTTCCTTTTTGATTCTACTTGGATTTAAGGAAAAGGTTTTTATAGGATGCTATATTGACATGTGGTGGATCATCTTCATGAAAGGTACATTTTATGCATTATAACTCTTAAACCTCACTTATTTGCAGGAGAGAATCCAGACCACGTTTAAAACTATTTGGGAGCAAGTGTTGTTGAACATAGGGATTTCTGAATTAGGCTTATGATTATCTTTTTTTTTTTTTGTAAAAGTTTTATTGTTTTTTTACAATAACAGCCTTAGTGCCCGATGTACAAAGTGTTGTCTTGGTTCATATTTTTTTAGAAAAGAATATACAATTAATAATAGTTAATAAACAATCAATAATACTTAATTTTTATATTTCCATAATTAATATATCAATTTATAATATATTTCCTTGATCTTCTCTTCACCCAGTAGTATTCTCCTTTTACAACATTAAACAAATATAATTTCTAATATTTGATATTTTCCATATTTAAATGATTAAATAAAAACATTTTCTTCTATAATTATACCAACAATAGTAGCGTCCATGTGTAGCATTTTTTTCTTATCAGCTTATGTTATTTACATAAGAGTCATCTTATTGATTCACCATGTGTCTTATTTTCATAAATCTTATTTAAGCTCAATTTCTCCATAATATTCAAACAATTCTTGTCAATCATATTTTTCCCAGTATTTAACATCTAAATATCCAAATTTTCCATTTAAATATATCATCCCAATATTTTAATCTTTAATATATTATAGAAATACTATACTACTTATCTATCATAACATCTATCCATAACATCTTTCTAGTCAATTTATATTTCACTTCTATTTGTAAAAATTAGTTAAATCACTATATATCTTTTTTCAGAGTTCTTATTAAGCCTAATTTCCCCTCAATATTTCAATTATTCCTTAATCCTAAATCTTTACAAACTTAATTTGTCTTTAAAATTCAAACTTTTCCTTCACTTACAACATCCTAATATTTTTACATTTTGTATCTTATCAAAAAATACTATATTCTTATATCTCTTATCCCACTTATTCTAAAATCCCTTTATGGCCAAAGTTATTTGTTTATTTAGCCATATTCAAACAAATGTTTACTCATATAATATTCCATTTGGCAGGGCAAATCCAGTCTCTTCAGCCTGTCTCTAATCTTCTTCCTTTGTCAAATCGTTTTCCAAATTAATATTTTCAACTTGTCCAGTTCTTGTATTTTTGTAGTTATTGTTAGGAGTAGAGGATACATAGTAGATAGGATGTATGCTTTTTGTCTCCCAAACAATGATTCTCCTAGCAGTGTCCATTTTGTTAAGTCTTCTTTCTTCTCAGGTTTATTTTGACGTTCTAATACATAAGGTATCTTTTCCATATTTATTGTTGTATCCAAGTCTTGTAAGTTTTTTCTTGTTTGTATAAAGTTATAATTCCCTTCATTTGTAACTTCATCAGTTGAATCATTTTTTTCTAGTTCACATTCTGTTGTCTGGATTGTTTGTTCATTCTTTACCATCATTCTTTGGATGTTTTTTGATTGTAGATTTAAGTTAGAAGTATATTCACTTATAGTATCAAAGTTATGTTTAATCTCCTCGTGGTTTAAGTCTATTGTAGTTTGTATCTGTTGTAGCATTGCATAAATTTCGTCTTGGAAAGTATTTGTCTTGAAGTGTTTCTAAAGGTCTTTGATCTTTCAGGCTAAATCTTTCAGGAGTAAATATTAAGTGTGGTTTTCTATCATTTTTTGCTGAATATGTCATATCCATGTTGTCTCCCTCTTTCGAGTAGTCCGTCATAAATGCCATAGTCTCTGTAATTGGCCTTGTCAAGCTAACCGAAACTCAAAATCCATACAGTCCAATTTTGTATAGTTCTTGTTTTTATATATAATTTTTGTAATCCACTGTAATTTTCAGTTGTCAAGGTTTCAGTAAAATCAATGTTTTATAACAATTCTTTCTTTCAGGAGTCAATTGTCAATTCAATATATTTAGCCAGCTTAAATCCTTCCTGTAACTTCCCTTCTCAATAATTTATCATAGATCAAAGTTTTTAAACAGTTCATAAATTTAAACCACAATCAAAGTATTTCTTTTCCTTCAAATACTTTCCAATCTTATAGCCGGCCCAATATGCAATCTGTTCTCTGTTCCTTAGCAACTATCTTCTTAAAGGTTATTAGAGTTCATGGGAACAGATTTTTTTTTTTGTTTCTGGGCATTGTCTTTAATGTGCTATATTCTCATTGTCCACTAGATGTCAGCAAATATTTATTTTCCAGCTCTTTCAGACAAAAAGTTCTTATTATTTTTCTTTTTTTATGTAATTCAATCAAAATCCTTTAGAATATAATCTTAGCAGTTTGTTTTAGTTTCTAAGTTTGATCAGATTATAGTATTTTGAATTTAATTTCAATAAGGTTCTTTCCTCCTTAAGGTTAATTCGCCGCTTCCGTCTATGGGGCAATGGGAATGTAGTCCCTTCCCCTCACTTTCGGAGGTTGTTTGCTTTGGGGAACTTTTCCAGGGACTGGTTGTAAAATAAGGGAGAGAAGATCAAATACTCTCATCAGTTCCAAGCACGCTGTTCACTGTTGTTCTTGGTAGTGCTCTTGGACTTCGGCTGCAGTAGCTTGGGCTGGACGCTGGTATGCGGTTAGCCTTTCTCCTGTCGGGCTCGGAGGGCTTTCTCCGGATCAAACGAAGCGATTGCCGTTGCTTCGTGATCAACGGAGCGCTCCTCTTTCGCAGTCACCTCTCCGGGGCGACTTCGGACCCATCTAGGGTGCCCCTGGCAGGGCAAAATTAGCCGTGGGGAGCGGAGGTCCGCTCTCGCACGGCCATGCACTACGAGCGCAAACCGGAAGTCCGGCATATGATTATCTTTTCCCATTGGAATCAGATGTGTAGATGTCATCTTTTCTTGTGTAGTTTCTGAAGTGTCCTAAGTAAAATGTAATAATAAAACTGATTTGCTCTGCCTTCTGTAATTTTTAAGTGTTTTGAAGATGGAACCCAGAAGAAAATGCACAATCTCTATTTAGAATTAATGAAGCTTAGGAACAAAATGAACTCAAAAAAGGTATGTTATATTACCAATGTGGATTACATTTTCTCACTTAAAAAATTTGCAAGTATCACAAGATAGTATGTTAAGCCTACATTTTTCCCTAGAGAATATGAGTTAGAGGAACTATTACTAGTAATGTTATTTTATTTTTCATACCTTTTTCCTGGCTTAAAGAAAGTTTAGGACAATCATAGTCCCTCTCATAATAAGCCACTCTATAATTTTCTTGATGCAATTTTAGATGGTTCCTGTTAAAAATGGAGACATGGAAATTAAACTAAATGTAGTCCAAGAAACTGTGGAAGAAAAACTAGCCCAGCCTGAAGAATTGTAAGTTATCTCATGAATTGTCAAGTACCAGCTATTTTTATTAATTCTAATGAAATGCAGCTTGGTAAGAACATATTTTGGGTTTGGTATCCTCAGTATGCTATTGGTACCCAGCTTCATCTTTATCTGAGTTGGATATGAGAAACTGCTGAGCTACTGAATCTGTGCCTGGGGGCTTTTGGGGTCTGAATGGGAAGGAACACACCAGCTCAGTCTTGACAAGGTGTTAATTAAACATAAGTATCCTTTTTGCCAGCTTGAGGCTTGGGATATATTTTGTCGTTTTTCTAAAATTTAATACTCTGATCAAACTTTATTTCAGGACAGAAACAGAGAGTCCAACAGAAGAAAAATATGACTTGGAGAAACTCCTGGAATGTATTGTAGAACTTAGGTAAGTCAAGTATGCATATGCAGTCCTACTTTTGGCCAAACCATGTTGCATAAACATTATGGGACTTGTTCTCTATCCACTAATAAAATATATTTAAATATTCATATGTCTAGACATGTTAAATGAATGAAAGTTATAGATAGGCACATTGCTCACAAACCCTGATTTTCTCAAGCTATAGTTTTATATGTGATGGATGAATCTCCAGTTCCCAAAATGGCTATCCTAACATACTAATATGGAACCATGGGAGATGTAGCAAATATTATCAATACTGGTGACTGGCAATAAATCCTTGCTAGTTAAGTGTTTAATTTTAAACTTGCATAGTGGGAAGAGATTAAATTGATATTGTTAGATATGCATGTAAGACAATATGAGGCATGCATTCACATTTTCCCCTTCAAAGGAATAATTTGTATAAAAGCTACATGTATCTTGAACACCTTAAAGACAGAAAAATAAACTGATTGAAGTGACTATTTTAATTCTTCTTTCCTCAAAATGACTTCTGCAGAAATTTAGAACAGAAAACCCGTCCATCCATTTAACCATCTGTTTTTACTGATTATCACTTTATGGGAATTGTCAAATATGTCAAAGTTTTCACATTAAGTCTTTTAAGATTTCAGCCTGTAAAGCACTAAATTCAAACGAAGATCAGATAGGATGTGACATCACTGATTTTGACCATTTTAACTTATTTTTGAACAATTTTCCGTGCTTGTGAAATTGTTCTGTTATTCCTGATGCCAAAGAAGATTAGAAACTCATCTTACTGTGTACAGTGCAACTAAAGAGTCAGTGAAAGTATTGGCTAGTAACAGATATAATCTAAAACTTCAACTAGAAGCAAAAAGGCTGGGTGATATAGAAGGAAGGTATTGTGGCTTTCTTCAGTGATTATATATGGCTAAGACTGCTTGACTACTTTTCGGAAGAGATTACTTTAAAAGAAGATACAATATATAAGACCCTCCCCTCCAATTAATTTGTATATCATACAGAAGAAAATGAGCTGAAATATACTTTCGCCAACCAAATTATAGAAAAACATAATGGCAAAACTAGTGTGATTTTTCTTGCTTTCCAACAGTAATGTTGCAGAACAAGTTGATGATAAATACAAGCTGCATATTGTCAAACTACAGGAAATAATAGAATCCAAAAACAAGGACATCGAAACATTGGAAAGTACTCTTCATCTGAAAGAAACAATCCTGTCCACACAAACTGAAGAACTGAACGGAAAGTGCAAAATACTTGAGCAAAAAGGTAACTCCAAAAATGTGGTTTGCGTGCATATTATTGCAAGAAAATAAACCATTTGTTAGACTTTTGAAAACTATTTCTAAGCTTGGCTGGGAAATATTTTCTTTCTTCCCATCATGACAAATGAAAATCAAAACTTCCTATCATTAGATGAAAGAATTACTAGATGTAAATGTTTAATCTCCAGCCCGAGAGCAATATCATTTTAAAAACCTTTTTAACTATATTATGTATTAATACACATTAATATAAATTATAACAGGAATATATGTCAGATGATTTTGTTACACTGATTTCAGTGTTGTTTCATTCCAAATGCATGTGCGGTGGACTGGTTTCTATGCTAACCTGAACCTTAGAAAGGGATTTAAAGAAAATTCGGCTACACGTGCTTTGGAATATATTAAGCAGCATAGTTAGGCACTTAATATTGACATTTGTAACATGAGCTTTTATCATGTTCCGTTGATAACTCATCAGTAGTCAACGAAACGGGTTCTATATTGATTTCCCAAGGAAATCAGATCAGCCACATGCATGCATGTTTATGCATTCAGTTTTCTAAGTCTAAAGATGTAACCCATTAGCCTTTCCATTAATGTTATACACTCATTGCTAAATATTTATTCTTTCTATGGGATCCATTTAACATTACATCAACTTTCTTCTTTCTACCTGCATCGTTCTATAATAGATTAGGGCAGTATTTCTCAACCTTGACAGCTTTAAGATATGTGAACTTCAACTCTGATGAGAAGTTGTGCCAAGAAATGAACTCTTTTTGCCTTTAATAGCCTGATATAAAAATGTAAAGAGAGAGTGCTCTAAAAATAGTTGTTGTTTTGATGGATCCCAGCCGCTTGAATAGAAAATGTTCAAACATTTACTGGGATATTGTTTTTAGAAAAAATATTAAAAAACACTCTGAAAATCACTTTTGCTTTGTCAATTGCATTTCTAAGAAATAATTCAGATTTGAGAGCTTCTAAGTAGTTCAGATGGTATTCAATGGGCTCTAATAATAGGTTATTATGAAACAGTTTATAGGGAGTAACCCTAAGCTATGATATTTTCCTGTAATAAAATAATCAAGGAGTCTAGAAAATATATGAAAATGGCAATAGAATTATAGATATGTATATGAGTTCTTATGTAAAAAGCAAAGTTCTCATTTAGAGAAATGCTTCCATGAATATGAAGAAAAGGAGCAAGTTATGAATGCTGAGATACAATGCTTAAAAGAAAAACTTTCTATAGAAGAACAGGAACATCAAAAGCAAAAGAAGATTTTTAAGGTAAAAAAAAAAGATTAAGATAACTAAAGGTTATATTTATTTATAAATGCGTAAAATTCAGTATGTACTGAGCATCCTCTCTGTGTTGTCCAGTTATTCTCTATAGTTTTCTATCTGTAAGAAGGAGTTCACATTTCCCAGTCCTTCTGGCCCTCTCAGTGGCATTCAGATATGGTATCCTTCTGGTCCGTGCAGGATTTGGAAGTGGAAAGCATTGTTTTACAATGGTTCTGCTCCTTCTTGAATGGATGATGCCATTCTTTAGCTGAGCCCCTATACCACGTGGAGCTTGGCTCTATATTCCTGCTATTTAATATCTACATGAGATTTCTGAGAGATTATCAGTCAGTTTGGGATGTAGATTCATCACTATGCTGATGACACTCAAGTATACATTTGGGAATGGCGTAGATATCCTGGTCAAATGTGTAGAGTCTATGAAGGGCCAAATAGATCAAAACAAGCTCAAATTCCTGAAAGATGGAATTATTACTTCTGGGTGATAGGTTAAAATTTGATCCCAATCCCTAAATTGGTTTGGGATGAGGTCATCTATTCCTTGAAGGAGAAAGGGGGAAATAGGAGGGGTCCTCACTGAATTCATAACTATGTTTAAACAGATGGTACACCAGTTGTGGGTATTTCTGGAGTAATAAACCTTGCAACGGAGATTCATAATCTCTGCTTCTGAAGATGACTCTGAAGTTGTAATAGGTTAAAAAGTAGAAGCCCAACTACTAACAGGTGGAAATACCTTAGCAGTGTTACCTTTATGTTAAATTTTTGCTACAGGTTGCCAGTATGATTCTGAGCTTAATTTAAGGTGGTGATTTTAATTTTTTCAGCTTTTCATGACTTGGCATAAAGGTATTTGCAGGATCATCTCCCCTAAGCAGAATCAATCCATAGAGTGTGTTCATTCCAGAAAAAGCTGTCTGGGTCCCTATCTCATGTGTGGAAGAAAAACTGAAAATCTTTGATGGCACCCCACAGTAATACCTTGACCTTGAGATTTTGGAAGAAAAACTCCATCCGCTTGCATTTCACATGATGTTGTACAGTTTTATTATTTTCTTCTGTATAAAATTAAAATGAAGTAGGATAGCTGAGAAATGCTTTTATAAATATAAATGTAAAAAATAAATGGGAAGCCTGAATAAATTGACACCTGTGAAGGTTACAGGTTCTTGCTTCATTCCTCCTGTTAAATATTATATTTTTCAGGTGGAGGAAAAAAACTTATTATTATTGTTAATGGCCACACTTCATTTGTATTTTTGTTGGCACTTCAGGAAACCTCCGCTGATATGCATCAGAAGTTACTTAATTTCCAAGAGGAGGTAGCTAAAGAGAGAGAGATTCTAGAGATAGAACTGAAAGAAGCCATGGATGAGCTGGATAAATTGCACACTAAAGAAGCTAAAGTTGAGAAGCTGTTAAAGCATTTGGAACAGGATAATGCATCCCAAAATGAGGAGTTATCACAGCTGGAAGCAAAACTGCAAAGGTTTGTGGAAAAGAGGCTCCTATTGAAATTATCTGTGTCAATTAGCTAATAGGATTATAGAATGGATTTCTTTCTTGAAGTCTGTGTATTCTCAGATCTCTTCTGAATGTTCAAATTCCCTTTGGAGAGAATTGGGGTATATTTGCTAAGAAGGAACATAATTTCCCATTGAAGAAGCAGAAGTATGCCATGAACTAATGGATAATGCCCTTCTCATAAATGGCAGGCAATGTAGACCAGTAGTGCATGGCTTGAAGTCCCAGGTTTGTATGTGGCTTCTGTAAATTCTTCATGTCTCCCCAGAGATTTTCAAAGTTGTTATCAAAGTGTAAAGTTTTATATCACAGGGGGGAAAAATGAATAAATAAATACGTGAATAAGAAATAATCATGTCAACTTTTTTGGTTTAAATTAAACAGATTTTTATTGAAAATTAAGGATGAGAGTCGAAAGATTTTGTATTATCTTTTCTACCCTTAATCCTCCTATATTGCCCAAATGTTTCAAGCTATTTTTGGACTTTCAGAATAGATATTTCCAGAGGTCTCCCATTCCCATCTATTTAAGTAGGGCTAATTAAATTAAACTTAAAATAATAATTTCTGACTCCCCTATGCTCTGTTTGTACCATCCAGTTCATTCAGTAGCTTTTGGAGTGCTAAACTTTTAACTGTTGAATATTATTTGTGCAGGAAAAGTGCAGAGTTGGAAGAATTGGCTGCATCACACAAGGGTACCATTGAAAAGCTGCAAGAGGAATATAACCAGCTCCAGTTTAAATTTGGAGAGACCACCACTGAATTTGAAAAGTATGTCAATACCATGGCATAGAAGGATTGGAAAGGTCTTACTTGTTTATTATTGGGAACTCTTGTCTTTCCATAGTCTGGAAGTAGTCATCTGTTTCAGAGTGACTGTATAGAAACAGGGATCAACTTCTTGCACTGTGTTTCCTTGCTTTAGGTAGCAAAGGTTCACTGAAGTGAACAAATTTCACTTTAAAAATGAACAAACTCTTATTGTTTCTTTCTATTAGTACAACCTGTCGTACATGAGCTTTGTACCTGGATAGTGGGCAAAAGCTTAGCATAAAGATGACGAGTACTATGCACAACTCAAAAGAAATGTAAACTTTTAAAATCTTTCTTAGTTACAAAGTCTGCATGGCTGAAGAGATTACATGCCTGAAACAAGGCAAAGCTACTTTAGAGGAGAGATTAACTGAAATGAATAGGACAGTCCAGAATGTGACTCATGCAATGCAAGAAGAACAGCATGCTAAAGACCAGGCAAAAGAAGATTATACGAGGTATGGACAGTTAGGAAATTTTGCCAAGGAGACTTGACTGCAAAGACTGTACTTGGTGTTTTGTGGCATTTATAGAATCAGATAATTGAAAGAGACAATCTAGTTGTAGCTCATCAGGTCCAACATCTTTCTTTATATAGCAATTCAAATTAAAGTATCAATGACAATTGGGTACCCAGTCCCCATTATATATTCAGTGAAGAGAGGCTCACATTCCTCTCTCCCTAACTGATTCTACTGTCAAACTGCTGTGATTATGATTGGGACTTTTTCCCCAATATTTTCTTCTGTTGCGTTCTGGTTTCCGACTGCTTAGAATTATGTAGTTTCCATCAAAATGCTAGTTTACAGGAAGTTCCACTTTCTATCTAGTTTATTTTAGATTAGTTTAAGAGAGAATAAACTACTTGGAGAAGATTTTCTGTCTTTTGATTCAACCAGAAAGTTTGCAGGTTGAGTGGAAATTTTATAAAAGTATGTCTCTCCTTTCAACTCCAGCTCTGCAGTAAATCTGTACATCATATATTGCTGAATTAATATCTACAATGATTTCAATAGCAGAAACATTTAGATCAGCGTAAGAGTAGCAGATTTTAGACTGTAGTATTTGCTTTAATAGAAAAACAAGCAAACAAAAAATCCTAGGATTTACACCCAACATCCAGGGTGCATTATCAAAAGACACAACAAACATTTGGAATTAAACAATTTGTTTTGTCTATTATTGCAGTCTTTTTCTGAAAAGATGTTTTCCAGTACTTAACTATATTAATTTTAGCAGTATAATTTACACAGTGTGATTATTTTTATGGTTTTCTGATTTAGGTAGCGACGTACCTTTTGCCCATTTATGGCACATGTAGGCACATTTTTCTTTTAGGCTAAAACTTTGCCTATTTCCAACCATCCTTAAAATTACTGAGAATTTCTCATTTTAATTCTCCTCCCTTTATTTTAAGGATGCTTCTTGACAGTCAGACAAAAATAGCACTAAAAGATGCAGAAATAGAAAGAATCAAGGAATTGAGCACTATGCAAATTGCTAATCTACAAGCCAAACTGGAGCAGCAAAGTGAAGAACTGAACAAAAAACTTGAAACAGAAAGGTGAGTTTCAGATGTCTTGCATGGGAACTTCAGATGAAAATACTTTTGAGTATTGGAGAAAAAGGAGTATGTTCACATTAAAAAAGAAATCACATTCTAGGCATTAGAGCAGTGTTGAGCAACCTGGACTTTTTGACAGCAATACCCCATTTTATTTTTTCTCAAGTAAAACATAAAGTTAGCCTTTGGATGACTTTTAATTGATCTTATTTCCCCCAAATCCCAGACAACAATATGGCACAGTAGATAAAAACTAATTTTGATTTAATTTACATATAAATTACATTTAGTAGAATATAGTTAATATTATCACAGTCCATGCATTAAAACAATCCCTTACTGTCCCATTTTTGCAAAGGTTCTATCATTCAAATGCTTCCAGGGTCAAGGAGTTATGTACTTTAGCAGAAATTGGCAGAATTTCCAAAGCCTGTTGTTCAGACATTTTATTGTAAACTGGTTTGAGAAACTTTGGCATACCGTGTTTCCCCAAAAATAAGACCTATCCCGAAAATAAGCCCTAGCTTGATTTTTTACATGTGGCCTAATATAAGTCCTATCCCCAAAATAAGCCTTAGTTAAGGCCCCACCCACTCAGTCCCACTGTCTGGTTGCATGAGAAAAATCAAGCTAGGGCGAGGTGGAGCTGCCCCACGCGCCCCGCACCTGCTTACCTCAGGACTGCTGCAGGCAGGCCTCCCAAGCCCTGACACCTGCCTCGCCTCGCACCCTGGCCTCCGTTTCACTGGCAAAGGTCTTTTCCTGAAGGCCTCTGCCGGCGAAAAGGCGGCCGGGGATGATGCGCACGAGCAGTGGCAGGCCGCCACAGAAGTAGTGGGCCAGCGGAAGCCACGTGGGCTCCTTTTGGATGGGGCTGTTGGTGCTGCCGCCGCGAGATGAAACAGTGGAAACCCCCCCCCCCCAAAAAAAAATAAGACCTAATGTCTCTTTTGGAGGCAAAAAAATATAAGACTGGGTCTTATTTTGGGGGAAACACAGTATAAAGAGAAATATAAATATATTAATTAAATGAAAAGTATCATTTGTTGTCATCCTACTGTAGGGAAGGGGGGAGAAAAAAGGAGATGTCAAAAAAAAAAGAAAAAAAAAAGCTCCAAAAGAGAAAGCATTGTCTTATCCCATCCTTTGGCATGCTGTGCTCTAAAAGAATATGGTTCCAGAGAGAACGGCTGCCTACATAAATAGAGATATTTAGAAGACTTAATTGCATATCCAATATTTTTTATTTCTAGGAAAACCATTACAGAAAAAATTGGAGCAGATTACAAAAAGAATATAAAAACTTGGCGTGTGCTCTATGAAGACCTATATAATAAAGTAAAACCTTTTCAGGTTAGTCCTTAATAAGCACTGATGGGTTTGGGCAGTTTTTGATAACTTACTATTTTGGAACTCCAAAATCAACCTGGATTTTTAACTATGTCTTAAGATGCTCCCATGGTTTTAATATAACAAATGCCCTGTATTGATGGATGGCACTTGCAGTGAATTGGTTATTATTGTTGCAAAGTCAATCAGATGTTCAGTCTGGATTTGGCATTTTTATTCACCTATCAAATCATTCCCAAAGGCATGGAATAGGCAGATGTTGATGTTTAAAGGTATGTTAAAGGTATCACAGGATGTAAACTGTTCTATGTAAAGCTGCCTTTTGCAATTGACTGATGGTGATTTTGTGGTGACTACTTGAACAAAGATAATCAAGTGGTGCTCCAATTGTTCTGGGATTGCACTCAAGGAGCCTATTTACTATTGGTACTACCTTTACTTTCTTTGCCACAGTCATTCTATTTCTATCTGAGGGTGTTCGTATCTTCTCCAGTTATTATTATTATTTAAACATAAGTATAGTCTGATGGCAGAACAATTTTTCATCACAAGCATGGGCAGAAAAGTAATTCTTCCTATATCATTGGTAATTGTACCATATGGGGATTGGGGAACCCTTCTGAACAGTGAAGGAGGTGGCATAACAGAAAGGGATCACCTCCTCCCATTCGTATGGGTTCTGTTAAGTCAAACAGGGACATCCCTTGAGATTTGCTGGTCATCTATGATTCAACATATGTTTTACTTTGCATTTCAGCAACAGTTAGATGCATATGAGGCAGAGAGAAATGCCCTTCTAAATGAGCACGGTGCAACCCAAGAAGAACTGAACAAAATTAGTGATGCTTATACTAAGTTGCTAGGCCATCAGAATCAGAAGCAGAAGATCAAACATGTAATGAAACTGAAAGAAGAGAACACTCAACTAAAACAGGTCTGTGCTACTCTATGAAGGTCACAGATTTATGTTTATCTGTGATAGGGAGAGACAGAAATATCAAAGGATATGTAAATAACCAAGGTGCCTCTGCATGTGTCTGTTAAGGGTGGGGGGAAACTCAAAATATGCTGTCAAATTGCTATCGGATTGCTATCTTTGTGAATAAAGAATGTTTATTTAGCAATAGCACTTAGCAACAGCATTTAGACTAATATACCGCTCCATAGTTTTACAATGTCAGCATATTGCCCCCAACAATCTGGGTCCTCATTTTATCGACCTCAGGCTTCTCACTTTGATGTCAACTCAATGCAGTAGCCACTCCTTTGTCTCCTATTATATGAACCTTTCTTATAAATCTAAGCTAATACCTACTCTTGGCTTCTTGCTAACCACAAAGTTTGCACAAACTGGCTCCAAAACATTTGTTTGGATTAGAGCATGGCAGTTTTGACATGTGACAAGAGAGAGGACAAATGAAATATACATGTCATGAGTGTTTCGAACCTCATAAACCAGGGGTGTCAAACTGCCGGCCCACGGGCCAGAGGCATCACAATGAAACCGCGCCCTCATTGCCGGCAATGGGGAAAAAGTTCCGATATGTCGCGCGACATCACGAGCTTGACATGTCTGTCATAAACAATATCACTCATCTTTTTGGTGAGATTGATTGGGGGACATAAATTGTCATGTTTGTAATATCTGGAATTCATCTTGCATTGGGATTTTTTTCTTTTAGGAGTTATTAAAGTTGCGTTCCCAAGTAGCAAAGGAAAAACAAGCAAGGGGAGAGCTCCAAGATGAAATTAATGAAATTCAGGGTATTAAACGGTTTGATCCTTCTAAAGCTTTTCAGCATCCTAGCAAGGAAAATGTTGCTCCCAAAACACCTTTTAAAGAAAGTGAGTACTTTCAAGTATCTTCCATAAATATTAACAACTTGGGCCTGGGGAATTAGTTTGATGTATGCATCAACCAGCAGAGTAGCTTTAATATGTGTATTCTTTTCAGCACTATCAATGCATTTATTGTTTTATTGATGCTTAATTAACTAATTGGTGGCAATAATTCCAGTTATTGGACAGATCAGAAATGCAATCAATACTAAATCTTCTGTAATTTAAAAATAATAATTTCAACCAACTTCTTCTCTTATTTATTTAACAGGCAACAGAAACAAAAATCAAGCTGTTCTACACTGATGAAGAACAAATTCACACTTGAGAGATTTATCTTTCCAAGAAAGTATTGTCTACTGCCTTGTGTGCTCCAATCTATATTTCTATAATAGAAAGTTGTCTTTAAATATATTTTAATAAAGCAAGTAATTAGTACTTTTAAACTGTCTAAAATACAAACGGCCACAGCAATTCTAAAAATATCAATAGGGCACAATTATCAAACATTTAAATGAAAGCTAGTAATTTTTATAGCCAAATCAGTACACAAGACCTAAGCGAAACTTCTTTATATGCATACACAGGGTATGTTACATAGTTAAACTCTGACTTTTGTATAATATTTTAGAAATTGAAACAGTTGCTTCAATGATCATAAATAGCTCATAATTGTGGAAGCACTTAGTCTTCAAACATTATGCAACTCATTTTTTTTTTATTACTATGTTAATTGGGTTTTTTTTGCTTCTGAATTGAAATACATCATGTATGATTCTGACTTTAAAGATTATTTGTATTAGCTTGTAGTTATTGATTTTATTGTTGGCTTATCTTTTTATTAAAAGGAATTTGTGAGACTCACAATTACTAGCTTTCCTGAATTGTATTTTAATCTTAGGATATATAACTGTTATGTCATTTAGTTTCCTATTTCTTATCTATGTCTTAATCTATGGAAAGAACAAACACAAAAGAAAATTCTTACTAATAATTGATGGCAGAAGAGACGTTCCTTTTTGGTTACTTCTTCCTGCTAATCAAACAGCTTCCATCAGAAAAAAACAAATAAGGCAATTTTTCCCCATCCTCAATTTGATTACCCTGGGGAAATTCTTTATTTTCACAATGCTGATGATGCTAAAAAATAAAGTTTATTACTAACTGCACTGTGGAACTTATCATTCTATTCCCATAAGGACCAACAAGAAGCTCTGTAAGCCTTTGTGGTAAGGATCTGTCCAGGACTGGATGTGATGATATATGTTTTCAACATGTTGAAGTTTGAATTTGTTTGGATTTATCTCCCCCTCCTTTTTCTCTCTGTTAACCTTATTTTAAGAGTTTCAAATAAGTAAAACTTAACACCATAGGAAATTAACAGTTTCACTTTCAATTGGATGTAAAAGAGCTCACCAGGTTCCTTTTTACCTGCGTATTAAAGCAATCTACTTTGAACTGAGTGGCAAGTTGTGCATGTTATTTTTACGCCTATTTTCCATGGTTTTTAGTACATGCCTACCACACCTTATCTTATTTGCAAAGATTTCTGGCTTGGAGAATAAAGAAATTTAAATTCTGTCTTGCATACTAAACCAAGTAGTGTTGTATTACACTGACTTAAGAAGTGTTTTGAGGCAAAGAACAAGAAGAAATTCAGTTCATGGGGAGGCGGGGTCAGGATGTTTTCATGTATTTTTTTGCCCTGCGGCTCTAAATATTTCCGCGATAGGAAAATGTACAAAGGGCGGTCCCCGGCTGCTTCCTCGAGCATTTCTAAAGCATATATATTGCGGGAAGTCCAGTTCAGAAAGTTAATCAGCACCCAAAGAAGCCAGGAAAACCTTTCGCAAGATGAAACAGCTGGATTGAGCTGCCTTGCCCCTCCCGCCATAGCGCACGCCGTCCGCACGTCCGCAGTGAGGCGCTCCCTCTGATCCCCGCCTCCCGCGGAGGAAAGGACCAATCAGCGGTGCGGCTGGAGGAAAGGGGTGGGACTTTGGGCGCGACGGCCGCCTCCACAGTCCAGCTGAACGCGGGCGGCGGCGGCGGCGCCTACGGACCAAGGCAGGAGGGATGGTCGGGTGGGAGAAAGGGCTCCGCATCCATTTTGAGCCGGGGCGCTGTTGGCTCGAGGAGGTGAGGAAGGATTCGCAAGCCACCCCCCTCCCCCCCCGTCCTCTCCGCTTTTCCGTGGTAAACAAACTGACCGCGCCTCCTCTGCGCCGCCTCACCCTTCCGGCTCCTCGGCTCGGCTTTGGCGACGGCTTCCTTGCTCTTTCTTGCCTGTGGGGCGGAAGACGCCTTAAAGGGGTCCTCGGGCTGCAAATCATGAGTTGGCTCGCCGATCTCTCTGCGCTCAAAGAGGGTTTCCTCCTGTGCCTGTGCTTATGTGACAGTTTCCCCCCACCCTTTTACTGGTGGTCTCTGAACGTGTTGGACCAGGACACCCATAATCCCCAGCCAGCATTAGTTAACGGTGCAGGTTTTAGGGCTTGGGATTCAACCCAGCTGCAGGGTGCCAGGTTGGGTGAACAATTATAAACACTCGGGGGGAGTGAGCTATAGAGGGATTTTCCTTTTTCCCGTGAGTACTGTGTGGGAGGAGAGTTGTTAAAATAAGCCATACACGTGATGGGTTTAAAGCTGCTTGTTGTTGAATGAAAAATAGCCTTTTCCGGGGAGGCGAGCAGTTAAACTGTAGTCTTAATATTACATAAAACTTAAATATTCACAGTTTCATTATCATGGGCCTAATAAACAACCTTTCAGCAGTAATGTGCTTTTAATGGGATTCCTAAGGTTTTTCTATAATGGGACTCTGCACAGGCTTGGAGGCTCTTTCTGTTGACTAAGTTGGGATAATTTATTTGCATCCCTCTTCCTCCTCCTAACTGCTTCAGTAAGAATTCCATACTTTTTGCATAGCCTGAAGTAATCATTCCTAGTTCTTATGGTCACCCCCCAAAAATAATAATAATAATAATGCTGATTTTATTATTTGTCAAGTATTTGGGCCTTTTCTACTTCAAGGACAGACCTTGTGTTTTGTTTAAACTGGTTTAAGTGCTTGATAGGGATATGAAATTCCATTAACCTTTTGTTGATCAGCTACATTTTCAGAGCATTTATGCCCTGCTCCTAAGCTATGTAGAACCTCAGACAAATGTACAGATCAACAAAGGCAAGATAGAACTTGCTGTCAGACCTAGCAATCTAAAAAAGACAAGTCATGAAAGGAAAAAAAAAGAGTAGAGAAAAACCTCTCAAGTATCAATGTTGTGTAATTCCAATAACTATTCATTATAAGCAATTGGAATTATAATTATGTCAGTTATAATTCCAAAATCCTACTAAAAGGCATTGATCGGTCTGGAATGGAAACACTTTCTGGAATAATTATAAGGTAAAACTTCAGCAGAACTTTTGGTAACTGTGTTTCTCCTTTCTGTCTTTACACAATCTTGATAGAAAAACTACTGGTTGATAGGTGAAGAAAAGCAATTTTGTATTGTTTTTGTTTTTTTAAGAAATAACCCACCTTGGAAAGATTTTGTCTTGACAGTTTAAAGTAAAATAAAAACAAAAAAAATAGATACATTTTTTTCAATAAACCTTTTTGTAGATATCAATTTCAGCGATATTCAGTGAATAGTTTTAAGTTATAGTCATCTTTTGATGATTACAACATAGTATGTTTTCTTTCTATATGTGTGTTAGCATTTAAACTAATCTGACTCATTAATTTGATCCTGTTCTGTTATGACTCCATCAAATCTATGAATACAAACTTGGGGGGGAAACATACATAGTACATTATTGTTGATATTTCAACTTTCTATACAGCACGGATTATTATTGAAGCTGCTATTTTGTGGCTTAAGTTCAATTGAATTTGTAAAAATAAGGGAAAGAATTGTGCAGGAGCATGCAATGGTTTTGGGAAAAACATTGATAATTTTATATGACTATAGATCTTTTCTTTTTTTTTAAGGAAGATGTTGATATCCCAAATAGACGTGTCCTAATTACTGGTGCCACTGGCCTCCTTGGCAGAGCTGTTTATAAAGAATTTAAAGCAAATCATTGGCACACTCTTGGCTGTGGCTACAGTAGAGCTCGACCTTTGTTTGAACAAGTTAATCTTTTAGATTCTGCTGCTATTCACGGTGTAATCCAAGATTTTCAGGTGAGAATTTTTAAAGGAAAGGAAATGTTTCCCATATTGTTCAGAATTGCTCAACAATTTAACTGGTTTTCCTAAATACTAGCATATCCTATTCATTATGTAGCAAGTATATTCTGTTTTTAAACAACTGGGACTTTATTTTTTTGAAATGCTAGAAAAAATGGTAAAAATGATCATACATTTAATAAATTTAATAAAAGTAGTGAATTGAATTTATTAAAAGTAAGGTCATACTTCTGGAATTTTTTACTTCATATATGTTTTGAAATTCTTGGAGTGGAACAAGGAAATAAGGAAACTGCTAAACAGCAAAGGAATTTTGGATAAATAAATTTTGTATACATTCTGGTGGATCTCAGCAATATAACACGAAGTTTTAGGTAGATAAAGGGTATTTAAATGAAACTTCAATGGTCCTTTTTGAATGAACTTACTCATATGTGTGTATTGTTTCCAGCCTCATGTGGTAATACATTGTGCAGCTGAGAGAAGGCCAGATATTGTAGACAGTCAACCAGATGCTGCTGCTCAGCTCAATGTGACTGCTTCAGGAATCATAGCAAAAGAAGCGGGTAAAAACTATTGATTTTTTTAAAATAAGGTTAAATTATTATCTTGTATATTCTAAGTGTAGGTAGTTCGACCAGTGTTGAAGAATTTCTGCCAGTTAATGTTTCATTAACATGGTTTGGTAAAAGAGGAATGTGGGATCTACTGATTGCTATTTTAAATAGAAGGTCTTTGGTATGATTCAGCAAGTTTCTTAGTATAATTTACTGAAAAACTGAAAGCCAAATGGAATAGTCCCTTTGTTACACATTTAACTATGATAAATGTCTTTCAAATTTAGCTCAAGTGGAAGCATTTCTGATCTACATTAGTACAGACTATGTATTTGATGGCACAAATCCTCCATACAAGGAGAACGATGTACCAAATCCTCTAAATCTCTATGGCAGAACCAAACTAGAAGGTGAAAGAGCAGTTTTAAAAAACAATGAAGGTAAGTTTATATTTGAGTACATATTTCCCCTTCTCCCTTTTATTGTTTTATAGCAGCGAGATACAATAAAAACAATAAATGGTAACATTACAATAAAAAGATATGTATTATTGTGGTTAAAATAAGCTAAGAAGAAAGGAAGGGAAAATCCAAATAATATTAATACAGGCCTTAGACAGTTAGACAATATCAAAATGTATTTTGACATCTTTTAATAAGATTTGAAAATGATTCAAGAGCCAATCTCTTGAATTAGTTGACACATAGAAAGAATGTTGTCTTTAACAAGATTAATTCTGCATAAAGTGGGAAATTCCATATTTTTGGAATATTAATTCAGTATCACTTTTATATCTTTTAACTACTACGTTTTTCCCCCAAGTTTGTGTTCACATATTTGATGGGAGTCAGAACAGAACAGGACCAAATCAATATGAGTTGATTAGTTTAAGTGCTAGCACACATACAGAAAGAATCTCATATCTCTATATTTATTTCATATCTTCACGCCGCTTGTGTCGGTGCGCAGCAGGAGGCTGCGCGGTGCATTATGCCGGTGCCGCTGCTCCACACGGCGTGCCGCAAGCGGCAGCACCGGCATGACAAGCTGCGATGTGTCCAGTGAGCAGTGGCAACGATGCAAGCAGCGCGACGAGCCCTAGCGTCCTGCCCTAGCGGCGGTACTGGTACAAGCGGCGTGAAGAGCCATGCGGCTTCCTGCCGCGATTGGCAACTGACGTGATGCGCCAAATGGCGTGCGGCCGCAAGCGACCGCAGAAGAACTCAAGCTGCTAAAATATCCAGGCCATATTGTGTTGACATATTTTAATTGTATATGTTGCTGTTCAGCAGTTATTTCTGCTTCTGTTTAATTACGCATATTTAAGTATTTCAGTTTCACTATCTGAAACAAACTCTTTATGTTTCTCTTGATTTACCCAGCATTGAATTCTACATAACAACATGAGCAGAATAACACAATTAGAATCATTTTCACTTTTTTTTGACAAACATTTCCTCCCCAAAGACTGCATTCTACTGTTTCTATCAAGCATTGCAAATCTTAACATTTCTTGGTTTTCTTCTTTAATAAACAGTACACAAGGGACACAGAATCATCATTCTTTCTTAGTATTTTAGTGTTTATATTTAATTTACAATCATGTGCTCTATTTTCTTTGTTCAACATGACTGTTTTGGTCTTTGGTTTGCTAAAAGAAGAACATGGAGGAAATGAGGCCAGCATACGATAGGGAAGGAAAGATTCACCTGTCTCATGTGCCCTTGTATCAGGAGGTACAAGAGGGAGCTGCATTGAGGCAGACATTCTCTGTGGAGTTATCCTTCTCTGAAGCAGTTAACCCTCCAAGCAAAGAATGGCCCCCATTCTCATGGTCTTCTGGAAATTGAATAATACTTGACTTTTCTGGATGCTTTGAACGATTAGGACAGCTGGATTGAGACCCATGCATATCTGGGGATGTTGCTATTGTGACTTTATTGTGGTTTTATTTTATGTTCTGTTCTGTCTTTGTATTGTTACTTTTGGTAGCATAATGTAAGTAACATTAGACTGTTGATCTGTCATAGATAAGAAAAATTAAAATGGTTTAGTATTTAATCTATCTGTAAGCAATAGCTAACATCTTTTTTTCATGGTTTGAATGGAAAGATGATTACATAGGAAGAATGATGGATTATAAATTATCAATCATTTTATTTATTTATCAAATTTAGAAACCACCCATATTCCTCAAGGCTTTATGAAAATATTTCACCCCTTCAGAATATAAATACGAGCTATTTTGTAAATCAAGCTTGTAAATCAAATAGACAGCTAAACCATTGGCCATAAAAAGATCTCACACAATTTTAAAACGCCGGTTTGCTTCCTTTTCAATGATTGACTTTCATGGTAAATAATGCTGGGTTGGATGGGCTTACAGTACATTCGGAAAGTATTCAGACCCCCTTCGCTTTTGTCAATTTTGTTATGCTGCAGCCTGATTCTACAGTTGTTGACATTCATGATTTTTTCATTAATCTACACTCAGCACTCCATAATGACAAGTGAAAACAGAATTTAGAAATGTCACTTGTTCGAGCAGCGGGTGAGTGCATGCGCACGTGCTCCATTTTCGTGAGTGGCAGGCAGAGCCTGTTGAATTTGCAGACTCATGTTGGTAGTTTCCCAAGTATTATTAACTTAAGAATACTACACTATGGTTTATAACTTTATTGTCAAAGTTATCATGGGAAACAAAGCTATCTGAAGTTAATTTTGACAGTTTTAAAGCAGTTTTCACACACCATATGTAAAATAATTTGGCTTGTCCCAGTTAAATCTGTCCCTTTTCCATATTTTTTTCTGTTGATGTGAAGTTTACAGCATTTGGGACAATTGCATGGTTATATATTTTGATTTGTGCAACATTTATGGTTTTTCTTTCTTTTCTCTTAGGTGCTGCTATCCTTAGAATTCCTATTTTATATGGAGAAGTTGAAAAGCTGGAGGAGAGTGCTGTGACAATTATGTTTGATAAGGTGCAATTCAATAACAAATCAGCCAATATGGACCACTGGCAGCAAAGGTTTCCAACATATGCCAAGGATGTAGCCATTGTTTGCCAACAGCTAGCTGAGAGGAGAATGATGGTAAGAACTTCCTTATATGTATTATATCAAGCATTGCTTCACATGTTCAATGTCTACAGATAATTTTTTTATGTATTTGAGGTTTCAAAAATACATGCAGACTTCCTAAAACCAATAATAACATGTATCTGATTACAGTGCAACATGAATGATGTAATTGGGTTCTGATTAAAACATGTAGGATACTTGTACAAGAACATGTGGTTAAAATTGTCAATGCAATATGGTACTGTAGTCTTAAAATTGAGATAATAGTTAAATAGAAATTATATGGTGGAAGAATAGTGATGGTGTTGAAAGATATGAAATAACTATAGAGATTTTTTATGCTTATCTGAAAAAAACAGCCACATGATTCAAAATTTTAAACAAAAGGGATCTCCATCAAAAAGTTGCATTTGTCAACTCCTCCTTCCCATGTATGTCTATACATTCGGTATTTATTTACCAGTTTTGAAACATTTTAAAAAAGAAATAGCTGTGATTAAAGGTACACTTATCTTTCTGATGTTCATTATATTTATGAAGCTTCCTGCTTGCAGTCTAAATGTGGGGTGTTTAGGAGCTGTATTCATTTAGCACTTAAAGCATTAGATAATTCTAACTAAGGCTAAACTTTTAATATTCAGAGAGCTCACTGAGATATTTTTTTTTATGTTGCATCATATTAATGCATCTTGGATTGCTAGAGTTTATTTCCTACAATAACAACAAAAACGGTTGTAAAACAGCCACAAGTATTCTTTTAGAGAAGACCAGTACATTGAGTTTTTTTCTTAGTAACACTATTATGTACAAAGTAACATGTAGCTGAGTTGAATACATGTATAGTAAGTATTACATTATGTAGCAGAAAAAGTGTTCTAATAATGCAAAAAAATAGTGCATTGAATTAAATATTGCTTCTGATATTAATCTTTGGTGGCCTCCTACAAAGGTTATTTATTTTCCCATTCCTAGAACTTTTTAGTATAGGAAAATCGAAATGAATTCAAATTGTATGTTTGTTCATTTTCCAAGGATCCATCCATTAAGGGAACATTCCACTGGTCTGGTAATGAGCAGATGACGAAGTATGAAATGGCACGTGCTATGGCTGATGCTTTCAATCTTCCTAGTAGCCACTTAAGACCAGTAAGTAATTAATTGGAATGAGCTAACTTGTAGTTGGTGAATATTTGGCATTTGTTTTATATAGTGCTATGAAATGTTATCCTTGAGGAACAATTGCTCTTTATCTAATAACATTTTGAAATTGATAATCCAATTATTTAATCTTCCTTTGGCTTTTCGGGAAGCAATGCTTATTTTTGTCTCTGCAATTGTAAATGATAACCGTATAACAATGTAGCTCAGAAATTCCAGCTGCAATTAAGATGCCATGTGGAAGGGATGAAAAATTGCTTTCTGATTATAGTTTCTCATAATCCGGTGAGTGACTATCTGAATTGTCCTTTCATGTTGCCTTTTATGTAAATACTCATCTAATAAATGATTGCATGAAGGCAAGTGCAAGGAATTCTAGGCACCCGAGAGCCTGGAAAATTAGAAAAGAAATATTTTAAAGTATATCAAATTTATCAAATCTAGAAATGAATTCCTCTATGTCTATATCTTTTCTGTCTGCCTCTAGTTTCCTAGTAAAGGGAAAATGTAAGGTAGAGGTAGAACTCAACTTACAACAACAATTGAGCCCAAAATTTCTGTGGCTAAGCAAGACAGTTGTTAAGTGAGCTTTGCCCCATTTTACGACCTTTCTTGTCACAGTTTTTAAGTGAATCACTGCAATTGTTAAGTTAGAAACACTTTTGTTATGTGAATCTGGCTTCCCCATTGACTTTGTTTGTCAGAAGGTTGCAAAAGGTGATCACTGGGACACTGCAATTGTCATAAATATATACCAGTTGCCATGTATCCAAATTTTGATCAAGTAACCATGAGGATGCTGCAACCGTCCTAAAAACAGTCATAAGTCACTTTTTGCAATGCTGTTATAACTTTGAATGGTCCCTAAATGAATGGTTGTAAGTCAAGGACAACCTGTAACTTTTGCTCAATTTACACTCAAAGGCTACCTTTAGAAGCTTCTTCTCAGGAGACACAAATGACTTTAATGTCTGCCTGTATCTTTGATTCAATGACTTAAGACTTGGATAGAAATGTTTTGGCAGATAATTGGTGATTCTGTTTTGCACTTTTTGCAGATTTCAGGATTCCTTGCTGATGATTATTACAATATTACAATATGAGAGAGAAAAGTGGTTTGGGGATGGGAGAGAGAGGATCCTTAGAAACAACTGCATTTCGGTATTTTTTTTTTATGCTGAACAATAAGTACATTGATCTTTTAAATTAAAGATTATAGATAGCCCAGTGCTGGGTGCTCCTCGTCCTAAGAATGCTCAGCTTGACTGTTCCCGCCTTCTGATGTTGGGCATTGGTCACCATACTCCGTTTCAAGTTGGGATCAAGGAATCACTTTGGCCTTTCCTCACTGACAAGAGATGGAGACAGACAGTGTTCCACTAGCTTGTAGATATTTTAGTGTAAGTATGGTATATGACGCACTTTTTTAAAAAGGGGAGAAAGAATAGTTTTGTATTCAGCATTCTGTGTTTCAAGTTCAATCAGGTAAAAATATTGTCTTGCACTAGTAAAATTGTAAGAAGTGTTGATAAAAAAATAATTAACCCTGTTTGAAGCTGTTAATATATGTTTATGTTTATCACTGGCTTATCATAAATATCTAGTGATCTACAATTATTGCAGTCCTCAGTAATATGGAATGAGAATGTTTCCTCACATGCAATTTTTGTGTTTAAAATTGTTGAATAGGATCTTTCTTGGCATTTATTTTCTTGATTACTATAAATAAACATTGTAATGCAGGACTTTAATGTTTCCAATGCAATTTCAAATAAAACTGCTTTAGATCTGATTAAAAAAATTCTAATAAAATAAAACTTTATTTTTGTTTGGAATGAATGTGTACTTATACTTTACATGTTTCTACATTGTACTGCATCTTGAAACTCCAGCATTGTATTAAACAGTTCACAACTCTTTCTCAAAAATGCCGTTGTAAATGCACACTGAGGTATATTAACAGATGTTACTATGTCATAAAAATACATTTTCCTGTACTTTACTTAATAATATTTGAAGGCGATAAAATCCTGAAAACCATTCAAAGAAATATTGATTTATTAAATTCCAAATAATTACAGAATTTTACATGCTTGGGTAAAGAGAGAGCTGTTGTAGAATAGCTATTTTCAGACAGTGTGACATCATTAGGTAGTACATTTTAATATAAAAGTCAAAACCTGAAGTGCAAGAATGCAAGTACTTTATTAATAGAATTTGGAATCAATGTCCACTTTAAGTTTATTTTTTTAAATGCAAATGTAGTATTTTTACCTTAGCAATGGGAGTATTATTTACAAGGATTCTGCTAAAACAGAAAATAACATACTGTACATTGAGACAGCACCTTTTTCCTACTACTACCTGATCTCCCAAAGTAATGCATCCAAGAAAAAAAATCTATGCTTATTCCTATGACTTTTCCTTCAAAATATGCTGATAGAGTAACATAATAGGTAAATGGTAAAGGTTTCCCCTACCCAGTCGTGTCTGACTCTGGGGGACAGTGCTCATATCCATTACTTAGCCAAGGGAGCCAGTGTTGTCCGAAGATGTTTCCACAGCCATGTGATCAGCATGACATCACAGTGCAGAATGAAACATGGAACACTGTTACCTTCCCACTAAAGTGGTACCTACAGTATTTGTCTATTTGCATTTTCATGCTTTCAAACTGCTAGTTGGGTAGGAGCTGGGGCAAGAACGGGAGCTCGCCCCTTGCACGGCACTTTGATCTCAAACCTAGGCTGCCAGCTTTCCAGCTGACAAGCTAGGCTTAAACTTTGAGTCAGAGGGCCTCCATCACTAACATAAACATGTTGTATTTATTGAAAAATCTCTTCTGGAAATTAGAATTTTTTTTATTTTTTTTTAAATTAACTTTCTTAAACTTGGAAGGAATTACAGGCATGTATATTAGAATTTAATTTAATAGATATTTGGGTGTTTTAAAATGCAGAATGTAGAGAATGCCCTTTTTTACATGTATTTCAAAATTGTTTCAAATTAGATTTTTTTAAAAAACAATATTCTTCTACTTTATCTAGTTATAGACTCTTCAGTGAGTCCATTGCAATCTCAAACCAAGCTCCAGGGACTTTTTAAGTATGAAATTTAACTATTATAACTCAACCAATTCTACATGGTATTTGAATATGTTCTTCGAAGAGTTCTCTTTTTATAGAATATATTAAGAAGGACTTTTTTTAAAAAAATTAAAGTTTCATTCATTTACGAGAACTCAATAGACCACATCAAGCACATAGTGTAACAAAGCAGATACTGGAGCTAATGCACTCAGAACAATTTGAATATTCTTTGAAATTCATTGACAAAAAATATTAGGAATCATAAGAGAAAGCTAGGAAGTTACTGGCTTATCACTTGAAACAACAGAAGTGAGAAAGTTTTATCCCTGCAATTCAGGCTGATGATGGACAGTTACTTACCAAAACAGAATCTATGTTATGATATTTATAATAATAATTATATCTACTAGGACTCTGGTAACTGCACAAGAAGTTATCAATTTCCTGTGAAGTACTGAAGAGATTTCTTGGGATGATAAAATTAAATAAATACAGCTGTTGACATTACAAGAAATCACAGAATTTTGGCAATCTGTGAAGCTAGGGAAAGTCCTTGAATCAGATGGACTTCCAAATAAATACAGACTTATTGGCACCTACATAGTTAGAGATCTGTAATCATTTAATAGTTTTATTTTCATTTTACAGTCCCACAAGATATACAAACTAGTTTAATACCTTTGCTTGATGCGAATGCTAAAATAGTCTCCCTATCCAGGAGACTACATAAAAGTAATATGTATAATTCGGCTACATCAATCTGGATTTATAAAAAAAAAAAAAAAATAGACAAGAACCTGACAACATCCACCTGGTGATTAATATTATAGATATTGTAGCTGATGGAATTAACTTCTAATTTTCTTCCTTTCCTATCAAAGGAAGGCCTTTGATATGGTAGAAATCAAATTAAAGGCTAAAGTTTTTCATCATTTATTCATTGGATTACGGTTGGGTATCTTTACCCAATGGCTAGGGGTTATTAAGAATGGAATTGTTTCAGACTTTCAAATTATATTGTAGCATCTGTAAGGATGCTCTTTGTTTATTAATTTTCAATTTGTTTCCTGAACTATTGGCTTCTTTGGATAGCTATTTTCAAGATACGGAGGGTATTTGACAATGAATATAAATTGTTCTTACATGCTGATGATATCCTTGGTAATTATGCAGTGTCATTACCAAAACCTTATTGAGATCCTATAGCAATATGGTTAATACTCTGGTTATACTATTAACTGGAACAAGGCTAATTTGCTGCCTTTGGCAGCTTCTCTATGAAATACTGTAAGAGATTAGGATTTACCATTTGTACAGGCTGCATAAAGTATTTGGGTTTATATCTTTTTTTAATTATATCACAATATGCTAAATTCAATATATGTATAAATGTAATTTCAGTAAATATAATTTGATAGTTAAAAGTCCCATTAAGTCTTGGGGCAAAGTTAATGTTATCAAAATGAAGACTACATTGAGATTAATATCCAGAAGCGGTGAATGCTCCAACACTGGAAGTTTGTAAGAAGAGACTGGACAGCCATTTGTCTGAAATGGTATAGGGTTTCCTGCCCGAGCAGGGGGTTGGACTAGATGACCTCCAAGGTCCCTTCCAACTTTATTATTATTATTGTTATTGTTATTGTTGTTATTATTATTTTAAGATATTTAAATGTTAATTCCTACTTTAAACTGATAATGAGAAAAAAATATGATGGGCAAAGCCCCTCAAATATCAGTTTTTCAACTATATGATGATTTTGTTTTAACATTTTTGGAGGGGAGATTGAGATTTGTATCCCCTTCTTTAGGCCATTTGGAGAGCATGTAGCACGATATAGGATCTAGGTATATTAAACAGAGATGTTCATTTCCAGGTTGGAAGCTGCTATGGACATTTGGTTGTTCATAGGTTAGTAATTATAGTTTTCCTACAGAATAAAATGAAAAAAATGATGCTGTTGAATAAGCCACATTTGAATGTAGTGGGAAAATTGTTTTAGCAGATTACTTGAATTAAACAAGTGATCAACACTTCAGATCAATCAATTCATAATGGATGCTTTGAAAGTGTAGAGAGATTGAGTATTGAATATGAATTATCTTTAATACTCCCTGGAAATATATCTGTAGAAACATTATCAAACAGTAAGCCTCAGATGTGCTAGCAACCTCCGAGGTACCTATTTAAATCCCTGTTTATATTAGATAGGGATGGACATTGACATTAGCAGTGTAAGAAATACGAAGGTTCATTAACTTTTATGATTGTCCAGTTGTAGTTTTGGTTTCAATTCACTACATACAGTATATCAAAACTGTTGTTATGAACAATCCTGCTGTATAAAAAAAATGCTTAAACTTTCATTAAACAGCAGTAAGTTTCCTTTTAAAGAATTTTTTATATATATTTTTTAAAAAACTGGAATTTAGGATGCTAAGAATATGATTCTGGTTTTCTAGGGAAGAATTTCCCTAAGAGTGGCCTAAATCAGGGGTCCCCAACCCCCGGTCTGTGGACTGGTACCAGTCCGCAGCATGCCAGCAACCAGTCCGGACAAAAAAGCAAAGCCCCATCCACAAGATGCAGGCAGCACACAAAACCACACCCCCTCCGGTCCGCAGAAAAACTTACCTCCATGGAACTAGTCCCTGGTGCCCAAAATGTTGGGACCTCTGGCCTAAATTACTGAAGTGAAAGTAGCTGAATGCTTTTTGGTTGTTGGCTAAAATCCTAAAATTATTTATTTTAAAGGACAGAAGAGTCTTTAATTGAAGAAGCTGTCAAAAATATTCTGTGAAAATGAACCAGGAAACAGTTACTCAAGTGTACATAGAAAAATCTGGCGAACCTGCTTTTTTTTGGGAATAAACTGATCCTTGACAGTTGAACTGCTGAATATCTCAGTTGTCCTATAAGTAGACAGAATGAATTGTTCTTTGTTCCAATTATAGCATGATCTCAGTAATCTGAGTGACAATCCATCTATATGTGAGTAGGAAGTGGGGAGAGGGAGGGAGCAAAATGTGTGGGGAAATCCCCTATTTTCATAACCCAGAAATATAGTTAGTGGGCATAGAAGGCTAACTGCCCTATTTTGATGTGGCAGTGTTTGGTCTTACAAAGACAGATACCAAACTGTACATACAGTAAGTCTATGTGTATAAATATACACCTAACAAAACATCTCTAGACTGCATAAGGTTATTTTTTATGCAATTTGAACACATTATTGAAAATTAAGCCTTATAATTTTCTGACATAATCATGAAAGAAGTGGCAAAGCTTTGTCCAATTATCATAACTACCTTTCTTCCCTGCTGCTTTTTATATATCTTTTAAACTATGATCTATTAAAAGTTTCTCTTTTAAGTAGCAAAAAATGGTGTCTTAGGAAGCTGAATTTTAAAGTTCTGATCCTATTTTGTTTTTTTGTTTTCCTCCACTCTCACATGAAGGGTTTTTTCCCCATTCTCTGATGCATCCCTATTTAATAGCAGTTGGGAAACATTTATAAGAGTAAAATAAATGATGTCAAAGCATCTCTATTAATAATTTGAGAAGATGTGTGAACAAAGAAAAAGAATGATGCCTAAGTGATAAATGCAGTAATTCATATAAATATCCAAAGCTGCAAAAAGATAGTGGGAAGTCAATGAAGAAAAATGAAGATGGATGGTGCTGAACTTGCTAAAACCCCAAATGGTAGCCTATTATTCATTAGACTGACTGAAGGAGGTCACATGCTGCAAGCAAGAATAAGTGAGATGTCAAAAGACTTGATCATTATGGTGGAGTCAACAGACAATTATAACTATTATAGGCTGATGTGAAATGCCATGTTCATCCAATGTTAACTGATCAAACTGTAGCTCCTTTAAAATACTTGAACTGAATGTGATTATCTTGTAAAGGTAATAATTATGCAAAGAGAGTCAGGAGCAGTCCTCATCATTCATTGCAGTGTGAAAGAGACTGTTTACATATATATCTTAGTGGATATCTAGGCAACAACAATTGTTTTGATTCCTCCTTTATTATTATGTTTTTCTAAATAACTCAAGATGGTAAACATTCCTAATACTTCCTCCTATTTTGAGGGCAGTTAGGCTGAGAGAGAGTGACTAGTCCAATGTCATCCAGTTAGGTTTTCATGCTTAAGGCGGGGACTAGAACTCATAGTCTCCCTGTTTTTGGACCAGCAGCTTTACTACATCAAACAGATTATTAAAGTTTTGCACAGTTTGGCTGGGGTTTATTCATTTGACTGAAGGAGGTGATATTTTGCAAGCAAGATTAAGTGAGATGAGGAGATTCCATTGTTTGTAATATCGGACACTCTCTCCTAGCCTTTTAATAGTAATTTTAATTTTGGTATTGTTTTTTTTCTTTTAAAAAAGCCTTTTTATATTTTGATTATACTCTGGCCAGAGTCATGTTTTGTGAGTGGCCTTATAAATATGATATATAAATAAAATAAACCTTCAATAGGAATCTGTCCTTTTGTAAGGCTGGAAAGAAGATGCAAAAAAAGTAAATTGCATGTCTTTCAAGAAACATGGATTTTATTAGCAATTTGGATGAGAAAGCGGAGATAGAGATGACATAAAATCTGAAGAGGCATAACTAATACACCAAAGACAGAAATAATTTATTTAAAGAAAAAACAATGTTGATATGTTAGGGAAATGTTCTGAAAATAACAGAATGAAATTAACAATGCAAAGTGCATGCAGAGTGATTTATTTGGGAAACAAATGCATATGAGGGATGTAGAGATATATGGTAATAGTATTTATGAAAAAGAGTAACAGTACAAATTAAACATTACTTGACAGTATGAAGTAGCTTCCAAGTATACATACACACATACACATGCACAAAAACACACAATTTTAGGTTGCATTTTTTCCCCCCTGCACTGATCAGGCCACCTTTGGTATTGTTTGCCATTCTGGGCATCACACTTTAAGGAAGATTGAGAGAAGAGGCTGAGGTTAAGAGAAGATCAGTAAAGATAATCAGAGGACTAGGAAATACGTCCAACAAAGAGAGATTGAAGTGATGGAGACATTTATCCTGGAAAAGTGTGAAGATCCTGAAAGAATATTTCGTGGGAAGAAAGTCAACTTCTGTTATTTTTCTCAATGAATCAGTTAGATGAGTATAGTTGATTTAAGTGACAGGAATGCAAATTCTAGCTGAATTTTAAGGAAAAAGTCCTAAGAACAATAGCTGTTCAATATGGGAACCGGTTATTCAGAACATTGGAAGGTTTATTGGATGACTTCACTCTTCTGGTTATGAGTCAGATCACAAAGACAGTTATTAGTTTATTTTACTAATAATGTGCCGCCTTTTCTGAGTAAAAAGCTATATAGTTATGACTGGTGATGCTTTTCTTAATAAGACTCTGAGTTCAAGTCTCACTTTAGCCAAGAAAGCCAGCTGGGTGACTTTCATTCCAGTCAGCCAGAGCCAATTGTTCTCTCAACCCGAACCATTTCACAGGGTTGTGGGGAAAATAGGAGGAAGAAGGTGTACCGTGTTTCCCTGATAATAAAACCTGGTCTTATATATTTTTTTGACCAAAGGACCCATTAGGTTTTATTTTAGGGGGATGTCTTATTTTGTGGCTGCCCGCCTGCTCCCTCCCACCATCTGCTTGCCTGCACCTGCAACGGCTTACAGGGCTTCCCAGTCCAGATGTACTTTTCGCCCAAACAGAGAAATGGAGACTGGAAGCTTTGTCTGCTTGCAAATGGGTACTTTGAAACTGAGCAAATCGCTCCATTTCAAAGCACCCCATTTGCAAGCAGACAAAGCTTCCAGTCTGTCTCTGGGCTAAAAGTATTTGGGCGCCTAAGGGGCACTTGGGAACGGAGAAAATTGCTCTGTTTCCAAGAGCCCCATAGGTGTCCAAACACTTTTCGCCCAGACGGAGAAATGACGGAGACTGGAAGGTTCGTCTGCTTGCAAATGGGGTGCTTTGAAATGAAACGAATCGCTCCATTTCAAAGTGCCCCATTTGCAAGCAGATGAATCTTCCAGTCCTCCCTCTGAGCGAAAAGTGCGTGGCTGAGCCATGCGGGGGTGGAGGCACGGAGGGGAGAAGCAGGCGATCCGGATGTGCTGCACGGCCGCCTGGCTCGCAGGAGGCTCACACGACAGAACCAGCAGCAGGTGAAGGGAGAGGCACGGGGGGGGAGGCAGGCAATTCTGACGTGCCACCCACTCCATCCTACCATCTCTTGGCTTGCCTGCGGCTGTACCAGGGCAGGCTGCCACACAGGCTCCCGCGAGTCTCCCATGAGCCAGGCAGCCATGCAGCACGTCCGGATCGCCTGCCTGCCTCTGCCTCTGCACTTGGACTTACCTGTGCTGCACTAAAGGGCCGGCAGGCTGCAGTTGCTGCCAGACACCATCAGTGCCCAAACGCTTGCTGCCTCTTGTGCTGGCCACACCCATCCCGCACAGGCTTATTTTTGAGGTAGGGCTTATATTAGGCCCACCCTAAAAATCAGGCTAGGGCTTATTTTTCAGGGAAACACGGTATTTGGATATGTTCACCACCTTGAGTCATTTGTAAAAATAATAAAGGCGGGATACAAATAAATCAAATTGGACTTGGTGACCTAAATAATCCCTCTTAACTTTAAAAGTTTTCTTGACTTTGATTTCTACTTAAAGATGGAAAGAATGACTACCTTCAGATAAGTTCTCTAAGCTGAATATGACAGGAGTTAAAACTCAGGTATATACACTTTCTAAAACATTGACTTTAATCAGAATTGAATCCAAGGTTCAATTTCAAGATATGATTGCTCTAGGTGCATTGTACTAGTTTGTTGCAACCATTTCAATAGCTTAAGGTTTCTTTATGTCTTATTAAGTTTCCATTTCCTAAGTTAAGTTAAGGTTTCTTTATGCCTTATTAAGTTTCCATTTCCTGAGTTAAGTTAAGGTATGCCTTTTAAGTTTCATTTCCTGGCTAAACCCGCCCTTTATGAACCTCCTGCTATGATGTCAAAATGCCAATAAAAGAGAAGCACGCAGATCCTTCTGGGCTCTCGCATGCTGACTCAACCTGAAGAAACATGTTGTCCGTGTGTTTCCTATCTACCAAACGCGAGGTCCGTTGGCCTAGGCTAACGTACGTCACTGGTCCGTCCAGCAGGCGCTGGACCCCGGGATCGAATTCCCACAACTGGTGACCCCGACGTGATTCACTCCACGACGTGATTCACTCCACGGCGTGTTCTCTGTCTAGGGAAGCGCTGCTCTGGCTCCTGTACTATGCACCTGGCAAAGGCTTGATCACCGTAAGTATGGGAACCCCGCTTTCCAAAGTTCTGTCCAAGCATGTGGATGAACTTTCCTCTTTAGTCAGAAAGGCAAATTGTTTGCAAAAAGTTAACGGAACAACTGTCTATCCCCAGACCCTTCCTCTCAACCTGTGTCTATTGCGGAGGACGCTCCAAAGTCGGCACAGCCAAAGGAACCCCCCTCTTCACTATATCCTTCTCTTTCTCCTCCAAAACAGAAACAGGCAACCCTGTATCCTGTTCTGCAGAGTTTTGCAACCGCACTCAATGCTTCCGTTTCATCAAACTATTTTGAGGTAGACCAAACAATAAATTTTCAGAACAATTTAGAGATATAAATTAACTCAAACTGCACTCCTCTGCAATGCGTTTTGAACAATTGGAATGTTTTGAAACTCTTTTGTAATCTGTTAAGTTTAACCCTGTCAGACAATGTCTGGTGGTGCTTTGTGTTGATGTGTGTGTTTTGTTTTATATATGTTTAACTCCTAGAACGTTATGCTTGGACTTGGAATGATGAGAAAAATAGGAGATGGTTAAAGGGCCCTATAAAAACCACATGTTTGGTTGGAATCATCTCATGATTTTCTCGCTTCTTGCAGGACAAGCCATATGTCTAAATAAATGTTGTTTTAATGGTATTTGTGTATATATGTCTGTCTGTGTTGTTTTGTGTTATTTCCAAGACTTGGAAAAGGGTCAAAACCCTCTTTGATAACAACAAACAAAAAGGCCTTAATTAAAAATAAAAAGTTTGCTTGGAAAACGTATGTTGAAATATTTGTATGTGAAATGGTGTAAGCAAACAGAATGGAAGTGAATGAGTTAATTTGCTGGTGTAAATGTGTGTGTGTTAGCCCTCACCCCTCCACCCATCCCACGCTGTGAAAGGAATAGTAAAATTGTAGTTTTTATTGTTGTAAAATGGTAACGCAATAGCAAGAGTTTCCATGAGAAAAGTTTTATGGAGGATCTGTGAATGAATTTATTGAAAATGCCTGTGAATTTTTTTGGTGGTGAGATTTTTGTAAAATTTCTTTTTCTTTTCCCCCCTCCTGACTCTTTCGTTTTTCGCTGGCTGTATTGTTTTAAGAGCGAAGGAAGGGCAGACAGAGGAGGGGGGGCAGCTGTTCGTTTTAACTATTTTTTTTTCTTCTTCCTCTGCCTAGAAGTCTGGGTTGAGGAAGGGGGGTGGATGTGAAATTTGATGCCCACTCTTGCAGTTTCAGCTTGCTATTTTTTTTTACTCGAAAGAGGAGGCAGTAATTGTTGGGCAATTCTTTTGCAAATTTTTGAGTTTTAAATTGTTTAGTTAGACATATACATCCATCAACCAAAAGAAATGACTGAATTGTTTTGCTTAGATTTGTAAATGTTTTCCCTATTTCATGAAAATTTGTTTCTTTTAATGGAATTTGATCAAATTGGAACCTTTTTCATATCTGGGACATAAGATGTTAGCCTCTGCGGCCACACCTGAGCTGCCAAAACTCAATTTTCCAAACAACCCTACATTAGTACAATTGCAACAATTTTTAGGAACACTTAATTGGGCACGATCTTATCTTTCTCTCACCACGGCTGTTCTTTCTCCCTTTTTTCAAGCCTTAGCTATACTTAAACACCCTGCTGACACTTTACATCTTACTGATGTTCATCACACCACTCTCCAACATATAAATTCAATACTGCAGACCACTTGGGTCGACCGTGTCTTGAACAACACACCTTTTTCCCTTGCGATTTTATCAACACCTTCTCTATTCACTGCCATTCTTGTTCAAATATCTGACAAAAAATTAAACTGGCATGGGCATATTTCATGTCATTTGCCCGCAGATCCTCGCTTACAACTTGTCAAGACAATCCCTATTTCCTTTTCTTCTCCTATTGCTCCTTCACCCCTTAAGGACTGTCTTACCATTTTTACTGATGGTTCAAAAACATATGGTGCTTGTACTTGGCAATACAATGGAACATGGCACAAAAAGCAAACTTCGCCTCAACAATCAGCTCAACAAGCAGAACTAGCTGCTCTTATTTTGGCTTTAAGCTCCTTTTCTTTACAACCTTTAAACATCATTACAGATAGCTTATATGTTTCCCATATCACTCACAACATTTTTGACTCTTATCTGTCTCCCTCCATTCCACCTGTCCTTATGAAACTCTTTCTTTCACTACAAACACTATTACATGATCGTGTCCATCCCTTATTTCTAGCACACATTCGAAGTCACCAGCATTTACCAGGATTTCTTTCAGAAGGGAATCATATGGCCGACGAAGCCTGCAAACTTTTACCTGTTGTCATCAAAGTTCCACAGCCAGCTCCCATGACAGCGGGGGAAAGTCGCAGCTATTTTCATCAAAATAAGAAGGTCTTAATGAAACAATTTGGTATAACACTGGTTGAAGCTACAGCCATAATTCAACAATGCCCAACCTGTAGCCTACAATCTAAAGGTATCCCACAGGGCGTTAACCCTAGAGGCACTGAAGCCTGTGATACCTGGCAAATGGATGTAATTCAATATCCTCCATTTGCCCCGTGGAAATATCTACATGTTACAGTAGATACGTTCTCCGGATTTATTTTGGCAACCCCACAAAAAGGGGAAGCTGCAAAACAAGTGATTAATCACTGTATTCGTACCTTTACAGTGCTGGGATGTCCAAAAATATTAAAAACAGACAATGGCCCAGCTTATGTCAGCTCACAATTTTCACAGTTTTGTCATCACTGGTCCATTGTCCACAAATTTGGAATTCCTTTCAATAGCCAAGGGCAGGCTATTGTTGAGCGAGCAAATCAAACTTTAAAAAATGCATTAGATCGTTATATGGGGTCCAAGGGCTTATGCCCCCCAAACCTCCCGGCACTGCAAAACGTGTTAAATGTTTGTCTGTATACTCTCAATTTTTTAAACCTCACTGGCACTCCTTCTTTGTCTGCTGCGTCTCGACACTTTACTAAACCTGTTGTCCCAACTTCAAGACCACTTGTGTACTACAGGCAGCTCCCGGATCCTACTTGGAAAGGCCCAGCTGATCTTATCACCTGGGGAAGAGGCTACGCTGCAGTTCAACTACCTGACAGAGTTTTGTGGGTCCCTGCTCGTTGTATTCGCCCATATTTCATCACTCCACACAACCCACCAACTCCATCGGATGTGCCATCATTGCCTTTGTGAGTGCGGATGTACATGCTGTTATTGGTGTAACAACTGCATATTGCACCACCCATATTGTCCAGGGGTCCAACACTTTTGCATCAATCATGTGGACCCTGCTTTTGATGACACTCTTGACAAGTTCCTTCCCCATGATGTCCACACTGCACCTTCCCATGATGACAAAGCACCTGAGAATTCCTCTAAATTTTCATAAAGGCCTATATTGTGGTCCTGTTTTTTCTTTTCTTGATCTCAATACTACTGCCCTTTTCCATTGTTATGACCGAGGTCAATCCTTTTGTCCCTTTGTGTTTTCTCAGTATCCTAATCGTGGCATTCCTCTTCCACCATCTCCCTCTATTTCCCTCACCTATGCTCATTACCCTTGTCACATGACTCTTGCTATTCTTGTGACCCCTGAGACTACGGGGCGCTATTATGTGTCTGGATTTTCATCCTATGGTACTTATACTACACATTCTTTTGAACTCGCATCAGTGGCGAGCTATGCAAAACCTCCTTTGTCTCCTCGTTTACTTGCCTACAACTTTGTTCCTCATCCCCGCTCCTTCCTAGACCTGGCCGCCCGTACTTTTACCTCACCTCACTTACAACACTTTCATTCCACAAAGCAACCTCGCTCACACCAACGCATCATTCATTCTCGACGACGGCGATCTCCTGATCCTAATCCTCATCGACCTCTCAACTACACATGGACTGTTCGTGACTTTGAAAATCAGGTATTATTCCAAATCTCCAAATACACAATATGGCCCTGGTTCCCTATCTTACATTTTGACTTTGCCGAAATGGGTACCGGGGTCAACAAATTTGCTTCAAAATCTCTCCAAACTAACATTTGGGACAAACAAGGTTCGTGCACACCTTCTCCACTAGAAGCAACATGGTGGGACCTGTATTTTTGTCCCGAACCAAAGACACCTGAGGAAAAATATCAATGTGGCACTTTATTGGATAAATACTGTGCCTCATGGTCTTGTGTTTCTACGGGCGCTATATCCTGGACTGCCCCTCGCTCAAATGATTATATCGCCATTACCCGTAGTAATGACAAACCCCCTTCTCCTCCCTGCCCTTCAAATTTGCATTGTTGTGGTGAGCGGAAAAATCCAATGAACATTACCTTCACATCCCAAGGAAAGACTTTGACTACAGAGCAATGGGCTGTCGGATATTCTTGGGGTGGTAGAGAATGGAGCGGTTCTGGAAACGACGGCGGAGTTTTTTCCATTCGTCTCACAATCCAGTCACCACATTCCCCTCCTATAGGTCCTAACAAAAACGTTCAATCTGTTTTTTTTTACAGTCCATTGTGCATAATATGCCTAATCCCTTGATTAACCTTGTCAATGCTTCTTCCTTTTTGCTAAAAAGTGCTGTTAATTCTTCTTCACAAACCGACCACTGTTGGCTCTGTTTATCAGCCACTCCACCCTTTTATGACGCCGTTGGCTCTATTGAACCTATTAAGAATGCTACAAAAGATGACTCCTGCAGATGGAACTCAACGTCTATTACTATTACTTCCATTATGGGACATGGTTGTTGCTTGGGAAACATTCCTGCAAATTATTCTCAATATTGTGCTAATACCACCACTGGCAAATACCAATGTGATGTCTGGCTTGATAAAACTAGGTCGGGCAGTGTAAACGTGGCTGGCTATAACTTTTTTTTCTCCTTGGTCAATGGTAACATCACTGCCAGATTAAAAGGCCAATTCTTTGTTCCTGGTAACAACTTCATTTGGGCTTGCTCTACAGGTGCCACAGCCTGTGTATCAGGGGATGTTTTAATACGCCAAAAAGCCTTTTGTATTCAGGTACGCTTAGTCCCTAGAATCACTTATTATTCCCTCTCTGATTTTGTTTCCCTTATGGAACCACTGGAATACCACCTACGTGCCAAACGTGAAATAGTTACAGCCCTAACCCTTTCAGTTCTTTTAGGATTAGGTGCTGCAGGAGCAGCTACTGGAGCTGCGGCTTTGATTGTTAATCAACAACAAATACAAAAACTTAGTCTAGAAATAGATGATGATCTTTCCCGCATTGAGACTTCAATTTCTGCCCTTCAAACTTCTTTGTCGTCTCTTGCTGAAGTAGCTTTGCAGAATAGGCGTGCCCTCGACCTTTTATTTTTAAAGGAATGTGGAACGTGTGTAGCCTTAAAAGAAGAATGTTGTTTTTATTCTGATCAATCTGGCATTGTGCGCGACTCTATGAATGAGTTACGCAAACGATTAAAAGACAGGGAACAGGAAAGGTTCTCCCAACAATCCTGGTATCAAAGCATGTTTAATTTCTCTCCCTGGATTACTACATTGCTTTCTGCTATTTTAGGACCTTGTATAATTATGCTTATATTATGTATGATTGGCCCATGTGTTTTTTCACGCCTTTTGCAATTTCTCAAGGATCGTTTGAATGGTTTGGATTCTAATCTTTCTAAGATTAATGTTATGCTTGCCTCAAACAATATATATGAACCCTTGAAACCCAAATTCCACCCCTTTGAAAAGGTTGCCCTACTGACACTGTCTGACACGGACTCCAACTGCTCCGATACTGAATCAGACTTAGCCATGGTGGCTCTGGCCTCCAAACAAGAATCTCGCATTCTTATGGAGTTGCCCTCTTCTGTTTCGGAGGATGCAGATGATGGCTACGAGTAGGATAGAGATTGAACTTTAAAAAATAAAAACAGTGGAGATGTTGCAACCATTTCAATAGCTTAAGGTTTCTTTATGCCTTATTAAGTTTCCATTTCCTAAGTTAACTTGGGGTTTCCTTATGCCTTATTAAGTTTCCATTTCCTGAGTTAAGTTAAGGTATGCCTTTTAAGTTTCATTTCCTGGCTAAACCCGCCCTTTATGAACCTCCTGCTATGATGTCAAAATGCCAATAAAAGAGAAGCACGCAGATCCTTCTGGACTCTCGCATGCTGACTCAACCTGAAGAAACATGTTGTCCGTGTGTTTCCTATCTACCAAACGCGAGGTCCGTTGGCCTAGGCTAACGTACGTCACTGGTCCGTCCAGCAGGCGCTGGACCCCGGGATCGAATTCCCACACTAGTTTAGTGTGCTGGGCATATCAAGCTTTAGCAATTTCTTTCTTGTCCCAAAGTATCATAGTATTAAACTATTTCTAATAATATATTTCTAATAATATTACAGGTAGTCCCCGACTTACAACCACAATTGAGCCTAAAGAATTCTGTTGCTTAGCAAGACAGCTGTTAAGTGACTTTTGCCCCCTTTTGCAAGCTTTATTGCCACAGTTAAGTGAATCACTGCAGTTGTCAGTGATAATTGTTAAGTGAATCTGGCTTCCCCATTGACTTTGCTTGTCAGAAGGGCACAAACTGATCACATGACCCTGGGACATTGCAACCGTCATAAATACATGCCAGTTGCCAAGCATCCGAATTTTGATCACATGACCATGGGGATGCTACAATAGCCATAAATGTGAAAACTGTCATAAGTCTTTTTTTCAGCACCGTTGTAACTTTGAACAGTCAGTAAACAAATATTTGTAAGTCAAGACTACCTGCATTATTACTATTCTAATAGTAATACTAACATATTGTTTCTAATAGTATAATAACCTAATTGAAGTTTTGTTTTCTACTGTTTCCTTTGTTATAGTAACTAAAGAAATAAATAGTAATATGAGCTGTGAGCTGGGTTCTTTATTAGGATGCAAAGGACACCAAAATGGAGGAAATAATTCAGATTTGTTCATCTTTTGAAATGGAACTATGTATGTATGAACAACTATCCTAAAAATAAAGAGGCCAACCAATTAGAAACAGGTCATTAAGAAAGCCACATTTCGTTTTTAAATGTAAAATTGTTTTTAAAACAAACCATACTGTTTGTATTGATTGAGCATTTTTGGTTTTATTAGTTTCTTCATCAATAGTTTACAAGATCATTAAAATTACAGTTCTAATATGTGTGTATCCTCCCTGCATTGAAGTTTCGTTTGCTTTCTTTTTAAAAAAGTCCTTTTTAAGTAAATTAAGAGCAAATTGTCTTTGAAAACAAAACAAAAAAGTAAACAGCTATGAAAATAGCAAAAAGGAAAATGTTATTGATGTAAAAAAAATTGCTTGGAGGGTGGATCTGCTTTCATTATTTTTTTCCTTTGGCTTTGTAATGTATTTTGAAAGTTGAATGCTAATCTAGGTTAAAAAAGAAATAAAGATTGTAGAGATCAAACAGCAAAGGCATTTTCGTTCCAGGATGAAGTTCCTTGTCTCAAGCACCAGGGGTCAGCCTTGCCTTATGAAAAAGACTCTTCTTTTAAAGGTTGAGTTGTAGTGATTTGTTAGATTTCACTGTGCATGTGTGCATTATTTTTGCAAAGAGACAGAACCTAATTATAAGTGTTTACATGTATTTTTCTGTGTGGGATTTATATCAACGGAAGAGGCAAAACTGGTGATTCGTCTTCATATGCCAGTCCGATTGACACACGTTAATAATTTGAACAGGTAATTCAGTTCTGCTCTGATAGACCAATTACAGAACAGGAGATATAAGGCAAGAAATGTCACTATGATAATATGCATACCAAAGTGAATGAAAGAAAATCTGGACACTGTTTAGCAATCCCTGTCATTCATCTATGTAATTCAACTGGCAGCAAGAAACATGGGAGGGTTGGCAATGATCTATTTATTTCTAATTTTAAGTCATCATTCTGCTGTGTGTGGAGTTCAGCAGGTGAACTTCAAGAAGCAGAAATAGGCAGTCTTTATCACACCAGCCTCCAAAGCAGTTTATTAAAGAGTAGACCCACAATGCAACTTTGTGTTCTATTTTTGCAACCCACTTGTCCATTTCTGCCCGCTCTGAAATTGGGGTCAAAATAGATGTGACATTAAGCATATCTTTGCATTCTACACTTGGGATCACATTTCATCTTTACAAAAAAAAAATTAATAGCACGTATAAAGCATCCCAATCATATTGTGACATCATCGCTTTTCTTCCACTTAAATGAAAACTGGCATTTGCTTACTCTACTATTTAGTGAAAAAATGTAGTTTTCACTAGGCTGGGAAAGCAACATGTCGCTAATTATTTAAAATGTTATTATCTTTCATGAAATCAGATCTTGGACTTATATACACTGCGGTAGATAATCATGTTTTTAAATCATATTTAAAATCATGGGCTTTTTAAAAAATGTGTTTTTAAATCATGGTTATCTAATTGGATAATGAAATATCTACAAACAAACAACCATGCTCAGAGAACATCAAGGCCTCCACAGTTCAGCCCTAAGTTACATGTATATCCTTCTATTGGCATTTTAAAGCCTGATTCAACACAGTGAAACGATAATTAATAACTTAGGATCACCCAGTGAATATGATTGGCAGTAGATATAGAGAAAACAAAAGCCATTTCTTTGGATTGAGACTGTTAATATTTGGAATTGTTGTTAGTAGCTTCAATGCCTATAAAATAATTCTAGTATTTTAAAAGGATGCATCAGCTGACATAAATCAAGATTAGTAATTGAATTGTAAGCATCTGGTAGCAGAATGGAAAAATCATTTATACACTGGTGATTTGTGATTTGTAAAATCTTCTACATTCATCCAGCCAGTATTGTGTGTAAATAATGCAGACAAGTTTTATAACCCTTCAATCATGGCTGGGTGATGCTATGAAGATGCTATAAGTCACTGGAACAGAAATAACCTCCGTGCAAAGGAAAATGATGTAAAAAGATTGTCACCACTAGCATTCTCATTTCTGTGTCAGCTAGATGATACTGAGTCCACTATGAAAGTCAGAATTAGTCTTCCTACCCTGGTGCCCTATTAAATTTGTTGGACTTTATTTACTATGAAGGTCCTCAATGGAACTGCATCCACATGGAGAGAAGTGTGTAGTGGGGTGCCCCAGGGCTCTGTTCTGGGGCCAATGCCCTTCAACATCTTCATCAATGATTTGGATGGGGAACTCATCAAATTTGCAGACGACTCAAGCTGGCAGGAATAGCCAACACTCCAGAAGATAGGCTTAAGATACAGGAGGATCTTGACAGACTTGCACACTGGGTGCTATCTAACAAAATAAAATTTAATGATGAGAAAAGTAAGGTTCTACATTTAGGCAAGAAAAACCAAATGCACAGGTATAGTATAGGTGGTACCTTGCTCAATAGTAGCAACTGTGAGAGGGATCTCAGAGTCCTAGTGGACAATCCCTTAAATATGAGCCAGCAGTGTGCTGCAGCTGCCAAAAAAGCCAACACAGTGCTAGGCTGCATTAACAGAGGGATAGAATCAAGATCGCGTGAAGGGTTAATACCACTTTACAATGCCTTGGTAAGGCCACACTTGGAATACTGCATCCAGTTTTGGTCACCACGATGTAAAAAAGAGACTCTAGAAAGAGTACAGAGAAGAGCAACAAAGATGATTAGGGGACTGGAGGCTAAAACATATAAGGAACGGTTGCTGGAATTGGGTATGTCTAATTTAATGAAGAGAAGGACAAGGAGTGACACGATAGCAGTGTTCCAAAATCTCAGGGGTTGCCACAAAGAAGAGGGAGTCAAGCTATTCTCCAAAGCACCTGAAAAGGCAGGACAAGAAGCAACGGATGGAAACTAACCAAAGAGAGAAGCAACCTAGAACTAAGGAGAAATTTCCTTAGTTAGAACAATTAATCAGTGCCTCCAGAAGCTGTGAATGCTCCAACACTGGAAGTCTTTAAGAAGAGACTGGACAGCCATTTGTCTGAAATGGTATAGGATTTCCTGCCTGAGCAGGGGGTTGGACTAGATGACCTCCAAGGTCCCTTCCAACTTTATTATTATTATTATTATTATTATTATTATTATTATTATTATTATTATTATTATTATTATTATTATTATTATTATTATTATTATTATTATTATTATTATTATTATTATTATTATTATTATTCCCTAATGACACAGTGGTTAGAATGCAGTATTGCAGGCTAACTCTGGCCATAGCCTGGAGTTCGATCCTGATGGGGCTCAAGATTAACTCAGCCTACCATCCTTCTGAGGTCAGTAAAATGAGGATCCAGATCCACAATGCTGACATTGTGAACCACCCAAAGAGTGCTGTGAAGCACTATGGGGCAGTATATACCATTTTCTTGAGCACAGATTCTCCTCAGGGCTGTGTCCTAAGTCCGCTGCTGTTCACCCTGTTGACCCATGACTGTTTTGCTAGGTTTGCCACCAACCATATTGTGAAGTTCGCAGATGATACAACAGTAGTGGGCCTTATTCAGGATGACAAGGTGGAAGCTTACCGCAAGGAGGTTGAGGGGTTGGTGAACAGGTGTAGGGAAAACAGCATAGTTTTAAATACCAGAAAAACCAAAGAGATCATTGTCGATCTCAGAAAAGGCAGGCATAGCCACACTTCTCTGTGCATTAACGATTCACCTGTGGAGATGGTTACCAGCATCAAATTCCTGGGTGTGCAGCTAACGAGTAGGCTGGCTTGGTCGCTCAACAGCGAGACACTGGTGAAGCGGGCACAGCAGCGCCTGCATTTTCTCCATCGCATTAGAAAGGCACATCTTCCTTCTCCTATCCTTACCACTTTCTACTGGGGGACGATCGAGAGCATCCTGTCATGCGGCATCACAGTCTGAAAGCATCACTGCTTCAGACAGGAAGGTGGTGCAGAGAGTGGTGAGGATGGCCGAAAAGATCATTGGCAGTTCCCTCCCTCCCATCCAGGACATAGCACAGAAGTGTTGCTTGAGTAGGGTCCGTAAGATTATCTGGGAACACTACACATCCTCTTCACGATCTGTTTTCTTTGTTACCTTCTGGGAGGAGGCTTCGTGGTATCCATAGCAGAACATCCAGATTCAGCCATAGTTTCATTCCATACAGCATTAACCTTGTGAACTCTCAAGCTTCCTCCTTCCATTATATATTCAAGATGGACAGTATTTAATATTTATTTGTTACGTATATGTAGGGGTATGGGTCTATACATATGTTGTATATAGTATGTTTAGGTGTGTGTCACTTTGTTTCACTTTGAGAGCGGGCAACTAAATTTCATTTTTTGATGTGTGCTGGTGTGCCCACGGTAAAAAAAAAAAAGACAACAAAGGTTATCATCTTATCTTATCTTATCTTATCTTATCTTATCTTATCTTATCTTATCTTATCTTATCTTATCTTATCTTAGTGCTGTTCCTATTGCTATAATCCTCAGTCAGTATGGCTTTGTATGACAGTTATGTAGCTGAAACTCAACAAACATCCAGTCCAATAGAAATCTCATCTATTTTTAATTAATATTACCAAATTAATCTAAATCTCAGAGAAGGAGCTAAAGTATTCAGTCACAAATTCCAGTCAGAATGATTCGTTCTGCAGCAGAATGGGCGGTAACCATTATATCAAATCTGTGCTTGATGCAAAAAAGGAAATCAAGAAAATGTCAATTTAAGAAAGGTTTCAATTGATTAATATTAATATTAGAACTATGTAAATGTGGGGAGTATGCATTTAAAAAGTTTTGTGTATATGTACACACACACAAAATTGAATGTGGCTTAAGCATAACTGAAGTGATGATTAAACAGACAAATAACAAAAACCAGACAGTTGCCTTTTCATGGTGTGAAAGGAAGAGTATAAGGACACAATACATGCCATTGTTTATGGTACTTAGTGTTACTATCTAAGGTAGGAATAGAATAGAATATATTTAATCTTTAATTACACTAAAAATATGAATCCCGGGTACATTCATACTTGAAAAAATAATCGAACACCAGGATAAATGCAAACAAACTTGTTTAATAAACTTAGCTTTCGTCGGCTAACTGCCGACGTCGTCAGAGTAAAATGCTGGAGGTTTGGAAGCTTGCTTATGAGAGCGGCTGTTTTTGCGCTCTGCTCATTGAGCGAGTTACCGGTCTACCCGCCCGCGGATAGGCTGGAGTTTTACTAAGCCCCTTCTTGGTTCTCTATTTGGATCTGATTGACAAAGTTACCTCTCATGTTCCAATGCTCACCTATAATGCCTCAAAAAACTTGGGAGTTTTAATTCTTGTGTTTCTTATCTAAAAAAAACCAAACAAACAAAACAAAAGCAAAAACAAAATGCCTATGCCAACTGAAACCTAATAAAAAAAACATAACAATTCACTCAATGTAGCAGCAAAGCGGAGAGAGTAAGATTATCCACAGTCGCAGTTCCAGAACCTGCTTTACCTCCTGGATCAGGGATAGAAAATACCATTCATAAAAGCGACCTGCTGCTGTTCTCCCAACCGACTGTTCTCCCGACCTGCTGCTGTTCTTCCTTCTTGTGTCGGCCAGCAGATGGGGAAAAAAAAAAATCTCTTCTGTACCTTGTCTACAGCGTTTGGTTTTGTTTTAAAAAGACATTATTCTTTTCAAAAATTACTGACAGTTTGAGACAGCATGAGAACAACAATAACAAAAGAAGAAATGGAGAGGGGGAGGGAGGGAGGGAGGGAGGGAGGAAAGAAGGAAGGAAGGAAGGAAGGAAGGAAGGAAGGAAGGAAGGAAGGAAGGAAGGAAGGAAGGAAGGAAGGAAGGAAGGAAGGAAGGAAGGAAGGAAGGAAGGAAGGAAGGAAGGAAGGAAGGAAGGAAGGAAGGAAGGAGAAAAGTTTGAATCTCTGTATTAATCCGTTCCATTCTTCTGGCAGCCTCATGAATTAGGCACTCTTTGTTGCCACCTATCTCAAAGTTGATCGCTTTTTCTGTTACATTTTCAATTGCATTCAGATGGCTATTCCTTGAATTGGAAAAAAAAACCAGCTTTGAGTATAAGAGGAAGGGGTGGGATAGCTTTATTGTGCAAACCTGTAACTCAGTGAATAGCTGCTCCACCTTACAAATCCTCTTGATGGCACTGGAGCCTTACAGATATTTTTAAGACCCACCTTTTGGGCACCAAATCCTATTATCAGGGTTAGCTCATCTGTATTCAAAAGATCAATGTTGCATTATTACAAAGATCCTTTCAAGTGTAAAAAGGATGGCACTTCATTACAGAAAGTAAAAGAAACTAATCAAACTTTCTTGGGGAAATCATTGACTTTTTTTCAGTAAAGGGCAAATTTAAGAATTTGAAAGTTCCAAGATGTGAGTGAGCTGCTTTGGGTGTTTCTTGCTTTGACTTAAATCGTGCATTACACATTCCTTAGATTTTCATGTATTCTGAAGAAGAAAGTGGCACAGCACTGCTCTCTAAATGGATTCCAATTACCTAACGGTTGCCACTCACTTTCCCTGACTCCTTTTCAGTATTCTGTCACTGGCAGTTTGCCTGATTTGTAAGAGGTTTCCTGCACACAGCAGTGTATTGGAAAAGAGCAAAACTGCCAAGAGCAAACACCATGCACTGCTGCATTCTTAGATGTGTAGAATGATTTGCAAAATCTGAAATTGTGTGCTTTTGTTTTTAAAATTCAGGACACATAATTGGAAAGGGACCAGGAAATATTTCATAAACAATAATTTAAATAGGTGTTAGTTTTCCTCCTCCTCCTCGTCCTCCTCCTCCTCCTCCTCCAAAGAACTTTACAGTTAGACAGCAGAGACATCACATTTCCATTATGATTGTGATATAATGGTCTTATATACTAAAGTTTTGCATTGTTTTGCTACACTTTCCTATGTAACATTGTCAGTGTAGAAATCCTATAATTATTATCATATATATATATATATGTAGGTCTTTGTTAATTCGGGTTTTCTCCCGTGTAAAATTGAAAGTGTCTTGGCAACGTTTCGACGAAGTCCCATTCGTCATCTTCAGGCTGGTGTCTTCGGCTTCCTGCTTCTAGGAGCATATATATATATATATATAAATCAGGCTGGGGTTTTTGGTAGATTCTTTCCCCTTCACATTTCCCCAAAGAATATATGGCTTTATAAAGACCAATTTTACATTGACTGTCTTGATTTTTAAAATTGCACTAAACATATCTGGACTGCAAAAGTTTGATGACCACTAGTCAGTGGGTTAGAGGTAGCATTTTCTGATTCTTTTTGTTGCCATCTAGTAGTTATTCAGATTTCTGCAACTCAAATATGTGTCAGTTTTGCAAGGTAGACCAGACAGGACACACGGACAAGTAGATTTTTATTGTCTACTTTTATTGTCACCTTACATTAACAGAATCTTGCAAGTCTGGAAGTACATCACTCTGCCATATCCTTAATGCCCCCCCCCCCAAATAGGGAGGTTGTCTCTTCTGAGTCTCTGGACCCACCTACATTCCTGTTATGGGCTAAGCTGCCTTTTAACTTGCCCTGACTCTCAAGGTCATTCCCACATATCATTCCCACCTATTCCCCTTCAGAGTTACTCCCCTCCCAAGTTCACAGGGGAAATTGATTGTGGGCTGTGAGAATGATGTGCTCTTCTGCTGATACCCCCCCAAGATCACATGAAGTGTCCTGCAGTCCAGTTGCACCTGGGCAGATGATTGCCACCCCTCTAGTCACATTCCACTTTCCCCCACCATGTTCTGTATGCCTGATGTGGTCAGGTGGTCACTTGTTATCCCCAAGGCTCTTGCCCATTTTAGTCAGTGCCAAGCTCCCTGCACTTCAGTGGTTGTGAAGGATGGGTCTTGTCATAGTATTGGCCATGATAGTGGAGCACCTTTAACAATGTGTGCAAGTCAGTTGCTGCCTCCCATGGCCTTTCCAACTCTGGGTAGCCTTTGATCAGGTATTCAACCTATTTCCTTCTGCATTTACAGTCTAGAACTGACTCAACCATTTACTCTCCCATCCCATTTACCAGTAAGGGAGAAGGGCTCCTACTTGCAAACACAGGGTACAGGGGCATGCCTCTTTCACTAGCAAAGACCAATGAGATACAGGATGAGGCAACTGGAATGTTACTGGTTTAATCGCTAGGGAGAGGCAAATAAATTTCAAGTTACAGTTTTTTGAAAGGCCCCATGGAACCCCATGGGGTTCCAAAGCATTCCTAATGGTGAGAGCAATTAACCAATGGAATAGCTTGCCTTCAGAAGTTGTGGGTGCTCCATCACTGGAGGCTTTCAAAAAGAGACTGGACATGTCTGAAATGATATAGGGTCTCCTGCTTGAGCAGGAGGTCGGACTAGAAGACCTCCAAGGTCCCATCCGACTCTATTACTCTATGTTCCATGATTTTGAAAGTAAAAAACATATTGAAAAACACAACCGAATTTCTGTAATTCCAGCTCCCTCTTGGCTGCATGTATATGCCGGTTTTTTGTATGTGACCTTTACTAGGACTAACTGCTTTTTAAAGAGGCTTTGGGCCTCTGATGCAGGAAATCTTTCCAAATTTTGGAAGTGAACATATTTGGTATGAAATCACATGATTAACTAATCCTCTGTATTTAAAAATGTGGTCCAAAAAAAGCTGAGCTGAAAATAGTGTTAGCTATTTCAGGATTGCTCCTACCATTGCATCTGTACCACAGAGGAATGAGAAGGGTCAGGGGTGGTGGTGGTGGTGGCGGCGGCGGTGACAGAGAAGAGGTTGAGAAGCAAAGAGTTGTTTTAACTCTTGACATGCTGCTTGCTCTTGAGTAAACCATGAGAATCACCAAACTTTTCTTAAGAGTTGAAACACCAATTTTACACTGTAAGCAAAATTAAGGATGGGCTTCTAGTAGAAATTAGCAAAACCCAGAGGACATTGCACATCGTTCATGTTACTAGGTGTTTCTCTGTGTGTGCCATTGTAGAAAAGACTGTACCTTTGCTAGAGCCATCTGCATGCCTTCTGTTCAGATTCTGAACTCAAAACCGTCTAATTGAGGTAGATAAAATGTACATTTCTCTAGCTTGGCGAAGGGGTTGTTGTCCTATAGTTTTTGCACCACATTTCTGACATGGGTGGCATGCAAGGAGGATCAACCAAGAGGTCATCTAAGTACATCATCTGTCTAAAAATGTCTGAAAATTCACGAATCTAGAAAAACAGCTCCTCATTTAACAGGCTGAAAGGGATCAGTGTATATTCAAACTGTGTCTTACCCTTTATCGAAGGATGTCAAATATTTGTTTCCTTCTTTCATTCTGATTAGGTTTTAAGCACTTCTCGAGTCCAGGTTGCAAAAATGCATGCATTTTGTAGTCAGTCTCGTATGTCTGAGATAAGTGAGAGTGGGTAATATTCTTTAGCCATCTCTCTGTTCAGGTCTTTGCAGTCACAAACAGTATGCAGGGGGGGGGATTTAGATACAAGGCTCTTAGTTTATCAATAGAAAAATACAAGGCAGCAATCTGGTTACTTCCTCCTTTAACACAGTGAGGTACAAGTGAGAGACAACAGTGCTTGAAAAATGTTCATGAATTAGACAGATCAGTTGTGCAATTTCCTGGCACTATTCTCTGCACGTTAGAAAAACATCGTAGCTGATCTCATTGACCACTAGGTTCTTTCTTTTGTAAAATATGAAAAAGTTATTACAAGCCCATGTAGTTGTTAAGATTTCTAGGGCAGCTCTCTTTGTAGATGATTTGCGGTCAGAGATGCATCATGGATACAACTTTCTCCTACAAAGTATAGACTTCGCACTTGCAGGGCTTGTTGTAACCCTACCCACTCAATGTTTCTGGCTGCATTCACCATTTTGAGCAACCTGAGATCCTAGGAAAGTAAATTTTTCCGCTCATTCTATCTCTTAAACTATCAATTTCTATTTTGATGTTTCCATTCCTTGCAGCTGTCATGAACTTGGTCTTTTTGATATTTAGAAAGAGACCCAAATTCTCATTTTCTTCTTTGATTTTCTTGATCAGATGTTCCAGGCCTTTGATTTCATCACTTTTATCAGGCTTTTGACTATTAGATAATTTTGGAATTTATTTTATTGCTAATTTTAATCTGTACTTTTAACATTTTATAAATGGTTTTTATTTTAGATTTTTTTTCAGCTAAATTAAGGATATTTCAGATTAGAAAGACTGGATATAAATGAATGAAACAGCTAAATAAATAAAAATACAGTAAAAGTATCAAAGAATGGGAAGTTTGTGTATGTGAATTTTAATTGTACTTGCATTAAAGGAAGTTGTGCCCTTGTATATTATACACTTTTGGCTTGAATAGCAAAATGTGTATGCTAGTCTTGAAAGAACCTGCTTCATGGTAGCAACAAGAGAAAAAAGAAATAATAATTTTCAAGATGAAAAAGTCTAATGATAAATTACTTAATAGGGATTTGCATGCTTAGAAAATGATTCAGAAATACTTTGGATGTTATAGGAGTGCAATACTTTCTGGCTATTCATTAAAGCAGGCTGACTTTTTCCAAACTTCTATGTGAAAAATGTGCTACCACTTTAAGAATCAGATTATCTATAGTAAGAACTTTCATTAAAGTATATCCCCCTCTCCTTCTTGTTCTCCTTTTGTGCCCCTCCTCCACCTCACATGAATGTCTGAAGAAACTTGGGGTGGCCTCCTGAAAAACAGAGAGTTTGGGGGCTCATGGGAGATCTGATGAACTTCTAAATCATTATAGAAGTCCATAGGCATCCTTTTTATTTAAACTCTTTTTGCCTTTTTTTTTTTTTTAAGCAAAGTGGTCCTCAGATGGCTTATGGTCTTCATGCCAGACTGTCTACTGAATCAATATTTCCAGACATGAATCAAGATAATTCTGCTGCATTCATTTAGTAGGAACAGTCAATGCAATTTGTTATCTGAACATATATCTGCTCCCCTGCTCCCATTGGTAGCTAATGCTTTTGTGGACATTTATTTATTATAAGTGGATCTTTGGATTTTCTTTTCTTTTTCTAATATAAGCGTTGATAGAACTGTTATGGTCTCAGAGTAAATGGCAGACAGGCAGGCAGGCAGGCAGGCTGAAGGCAGGCAGGCAGGAAAGGCTTTTATTCCTGTGAAATCAATTTGAAAACAAACCATGAAGTAGATTCTTGATGAAGGAAGCTGATATTTTAAAAAAGGCATATATTCGAGCTACTATTAATATTGATATATTTCTGCCAAAGCAAGTATCAATCTCCATATTAACTAATAAAGTGTGAAGCTCTAAAAAAATAAGGAAACTACTCAACAAATACCAGTATTCCTCTCCAAACAGATTATGTGTTATATCAAGCACTGTGCCCAGTTTCACTTCACATACTCATACTTGGCATTTGATAAACATAAATTTAAATGAATGACAAGCTTTAGGAAGACTCTGCTAAAGCATAGGGCAAAAGTGCACATTTTTTTATATTTAGAAATAATATCTAATAATAACTTGTATATCTCTATCGAATTATTCCTTCCCCCTACACTAATTTTAGTGTAGTAAGCAAAGCCATAGAGTATAGAACCAGTCCTGACCTTGCACTGAAAATCCTTTTTTTTTTTTTTCAGTCTCTTCGTTAGAGGCTATGGGTGGCATTTTGAGCCATTCATTTCAACTTGAAGTTTAAGCTATTTGACTTGAGGCGAGACAGAATTGTGTGAGTTTATTAGCTGGTGCTGAAGAGAACAGTCAGGTATCTCAGTAGGGAGTCACTCCCTAATAAGTTGAGAAGGCTACTACTATCCCCTAAACGGTCTGGGCACCCCTGAGTACACACACTGACACTTTGCCCTGGGGTTGCTATGGTTACTGTTTTCTTTGCTCCTGTTACCTGCTTATGACAGAACTGGTGGATGCAGATGTGCTCGTCCTTCACAATCAAGAGAAGATGACCAGGAAGGCGAGACAGCCGTGTTTAAGAACGAAAGTCGTAATTTTCAGCCAGAAGAAGCTCTGCCTCTGACGGAGCTGTCTCAAATTTACCTTTGTTTCCCAAGAGTCAGTTAGATTTGTGACATTTCTGTACACTGCACAGTTCACACAGTCACTTGACTGTTTTCCTGCTCTCACTAACTAGTTAGTCACTATCAGTGGTGTAAGTTATAAGATTGCTTTCCTGCTGGAACAGAAGAGCAGTTGTGTTTATAAGAAGAAAATGACAGCAATGAAGCTATATGTGTGGCAGATTCTTGTAAAGGCAATATACATTTCTTCACTGTGTTACTGAAGGATATAGTTTTATTTTTGCCTAGCATCAAAGGGTCAAGCTTTCTTGACTGGCTTCATTTTATTGTATTTGTATTATTCCCACAGAGTGAGTGATACATAATAATAATAATAATAATAATAATAATAATAATAATAATAATAATAATAATAATAATAATAATAATAATAATAATAATAATAATAATAATAATAATAATAATAATAATAATAATAATAAAGTTGGAAGGGACCTTGGAGGTCATCTAGTCCAACCCCCTGCTCAGGCAGGAAACCCTGTACCATTTCAGACAAATGGCTGTCCAGTCTCTTCTTAAAAACTTCCAGTGTTGGAGCATTCACCACTTCTGGAGGCAGGTTGTTCCACTGGTTAATTGTTCTAACTGTCAGGACGTTTCTCCTTAGTTCTAGGTTGCTTCTCTCCTTGATTAGTTTCCATCCGTTGCTTCTTGTCCTGCTTTCAGGCACCTTGATCTTGTTCGTTTAATGACACAGCAAGACATGTCTGCGACACTCAAAATGAGATGAACTAAACTTCTATTTTGTTGAAGGAACAAGGTCATCCTGCTGTAATTAATCAATGGGTTTCAAATCAATGAAAAAAAAGCTTATTTTATTGTCCTAGTCTGCAAATTGGAGTTTAAAAAGCACCTCTAAAATTTATTCAGCCTTTTCTTTCTGGAGTGTGCCCATATTTTACACCCAGGGCACTTTACTTTAGTTGTTTATAGTGATATGGTAATTGCTTCCATAAATTACTGATCTGACACCAACAGTATTTGTACAGAACATCATAGCTGAGCACTGTGGATATTTCAAAATGCCATCAATGGCAAAAAGAGCTAGAAATGAATCAGGCGGTGGAGTCTGACTATTCAGCACAAATGCCAGCATAGAGTGATAGATTCATAGGTTGATTTCTGTTTCTTTTTCATCTGATTTGTTTTGTTACCAGATCAGTCCAACACAATACTATATTCTTTCCAATTACTAATTAAACCAATAGCATTCTACATAACTATAAGAGTCTTATTCATAGAGCATGAAACGCAGAGATTGTAAAAAAGGATCAGGAAATCTGAAGAAGAGAAATTTGCATGGTCTTTGTTTTGTTTTATTGCTGCTATATTTCATTGCCTCAGTTATGGAGCTATTGGCTTTATAGATTTGTAGTATTTTAGAGCTGGCAGCAGTCAGTATTCTGAAAATAAAATTTTACATTTGTGTGTGTATCTATGTATTTATTGTGCATGTGTCTCTATATATGTATGTGTGTATTGCAACTAGATATGCAGTATGATTTTGCTAAGCCTTTTAGACTTTATATGTCAATATGCCCTATGAGCATGCTTAGAGTTTGCTGCTTCCGAATAGTTCCATTTTTTTATTATAATTTTCTCCCCTTACCTGATCTCTTGGTTTGTTCTGTAATAGTAGCAGTATTAAAGGCTCTCTTTCATATGGTTTTCTTGGCAGCATTCTTGAAGTAATTTGCATTGTCTTCTGGGATGCCTTGAAGACAAGGAAGTGAAAGTTCCAGGCCCACAAGCAGTTGTGGCTGCTGTTGGGTGGGGAGGGAGCAAAAGGGTGCATGGAGTTGTGGGTGAGGGTTGAGTAGGTTGCACAAGAGGTGTGAGTTGGAGAGAATTGTAAGGAAGAGTTGGACAGGGTGTGTGTCAGGGTGAGCAAGAAGTACCATGTGTGTTGGAGAGAGTATGTGAAGGTGCAGCATGGGTTGGGGAGAGTATATGAGGGTGTGCGAGTAGTGGGCTTGTGACAAGTACAAAGTGGATGTGGGAAGGTGCATGGGTTGAGGTGACTTACCCCAGTGACTTGTGACCTTTCCCTGCAGCTTCCCCATTGACTTTCTGAGAAAGCCAGCAGGGAAAATTGCAAATAGTAGTCACATTATTGTGAAGCTCTCAGCAAGAAGTTACAATTGCAAAACAGGTTGCTTAGCACCCAAATCACAATCATATGACCTTGGGGGTCCTGGGATGGCAAGAACTCTGAGAACCACTTGTCAGCCCTCCTGGATATACAGACAGGAAACATAACCAGATGAGGTAATTCTACTTTATTGTAAGGCTATATTAACAGAATCTTGCAAGTCTGAAGGTATAAACTTCCCACTACCACTTTTTAACCACTGTACAATTAGGGCAGGTTTTTCTTGAGTTTCTTTCTCTGATCTTTAAGTCACTGGAGGCTCCTCCCTCTCTTGTCTGATTATTTCCTAAGCAGCATCTCTTCCATTCATTCCCAAAGGTTATCCACACATTCCAATTACACAGTCATAAATACCATTCATTCAGCACCATCATAACTTTGTATAGTTACTGACTGAATGGTTGTAGGCCAAGGACTATCCATAAATCCAATTAATTAGTCAATCGTTTCTCAGCTTCCTAATTTGACCTATGATTTCTTGGTTGTTTTCAGATACTTGCTAGCAGTGCTTTTTTTGTAAAAAAAAAAAAAAAGGTGCCGGAACTCACACACGTCATACAACCCGCCTTGCCTATCCTACAAGGTTCCATCCAAAAAAGGTGCGGGAACTCCGTTCTGGGCGTTCTATGAGAAAAAAAGCCCTGCTTGCTAGAGATGTCTCTGCTGATATGTTGAGATGGAGAGGTGCTGCCCCCCCCCTATAACTTATTTGATTATAATGCTCACACAATTGTTTACCTGACAAGAAAAAGACATGGAAAGAGCCAAGAGTGTGTCTTTTGCACCAGGATATCACAGCTTCTGTCCTGGCTATAATTATCTGCAATTCACTGTGATTTATAAACACTAGATTACAGCACATGCCATATCATGTGCTATAATCTAGAATGTCAGTTGCTTTCCAGGGCTATTTTCTTTACATTTTGACATTTTTGTTTTCACAAGACATATTTGAACAATATCCACTTAAGGAAAAAAAAGTTTAAAAAAACCCCTATACATTACCTTGACAATGCTCCAGACAAAAGAATAGATAAAACTGAAGCCAGGCTTTGCTGAAAGTTGTTTTTCTCCATCACTTCCCACTCTTTATATCCAAGAATTCTTAGAGTTCAGAAAGAACAGCAATTGTAACAATGGTTGGGTTTTTGTTGTACTACATAAGTCCTGGGAATGTTCAAAAATGTGTGTGTATCTAGTTATTGAACACCTTTTTAATCTCCCAGTTGCTGCAGGTGTGATAGATGGGTGAATACCATTCTATTTTTTCCATGAACTTACTAAGTTACTCAAAGAATTGTAACATAAGCCACTGAGAAATCTGCTACACTGAGAAATGTTCTTCCCTCACCAAATCTTGATTTTGTTTATGACCCTGTAATCCCTTTTATCAGAGTGGAATCAAGATGACTGAATGGAGCTGAGCATTTACTGTCCAGATGCCCTTCCTGATGCCTATGTGGAGTTTGCAGCAGATATTTTCTCTTTGCACCCTGATGGAGCAACATCTGTCATTACCTAGGATTGAATTCTCAACCTCCTGATTGTGAGGCAAACATCTTTGAGCAGGGGGCTGGACTAGAAGACCTCCAAGGTCCTTCCAGCTCAATTCTATTCTATATTCTAGACTACAGCATCACAGAAATCTTGAATTAATTAAAGCCATTATATTTGCAACCCACTTTTTGAAAGAAAAACAGCAAGGCAGGGAATGGTTACACACTTTTTTGAACCCATATTGCAAGTAATTAAGTCCTAAGATATGTTCTTGGGAAGACGGCTGTACTTTAGTGAGGATGCCTCTCTCTCATATCTGCAAATACATTTGCTTCCCCTTTGTTTGATCAGCAGAGATTTCTAGTTACAAACACACAGGCCATACATACCGTATTTTTCCGTCTATAAGACGCACCCGTGTATAAGACGCTCTCTGCGCCAATCAGCTGTTTGGCGGAGCACTGAACAGCTGAGCCAGCAAATCCGCAAGTTCGGCCGGCAGAAGATCTTGCCCCCTCCCCCTCCCATTAGTGGCAAGCCCACAGGGGCTTGACACCTGCACCAGGCAGCATGGCAACCCACACAGGCATGCCCTGGGCTGCGGAGGTTACCATTATTTTCCGTGTATAAGACGCACCTGATTTTTTGAAGAGGGTGTTTGCAGGAAAAAAATAGCGTCTTATATACAGAGAAATACGGTATATGTTGTATAATTTTAATTTAATAATACACTAACAATACTACTTTTTTTTTATGCTTTCGAGTCAGGGTTGCAGCTTCCTGCAATTTTCTATGCAAGGTTTTTCAGAAATGGTTTGTCATTGCTTGCTTCCTATGGCTGAGAGAGAGTGACTGGCCCAAGGTCACTTGCTTTGTTCCTGAGATGGAACCACTTCTTAATTAATTTCACCAAAAGTGACTCTGAGCAGGAGTCAGATAAAATCAGATAAAAACTATAAATATAGAAACAATAGATACAAACTACATAAAAACCTACATTCAGAAATAGATGTTACAAGAAACCAAATATGCAAAGCCGAGAAAAAGAGAGGATAAGGATGACTTAATGGAAACCCATTAAGGATGAATTAATTTGGATTCCTGCACTATGCAGGGAAGGAATAGTTGCTGCTCCTTGAGTGCATGGGCAGTGTGCTAATAATGGGAAAAATTATTTTAATATGATTTAAGAAATCAGTTGGTTTGCCTTCTATGCAATGGTGGGATTCAAATATGTGAACAACCGGTTCTCTGTGTGGATGCCGCTTCCGGAAGTCCACTCTGGGCCTGGGCAACAAAAAATTAGCTACCGGTTCTGCCGAACTGGTGAGAACCGGCTGAATCCCACCACTGCTTCTATGCAAGAGCATTCAGTCTGACACTGTGATTTCAAAGGGTTAGTTTAGACCTTTAGACCTTTTCCTGCTTATCATCTTTTGGGAAACTTGGTCACTTTATAATCTTCTTTCTGTTTTCCTTCTATGAAACAGATCTTTTGTTGCAGCAGTAATTATTATTATAATTATTTACATCATATTTATAGCCATTTTTTTTTACTGGGTATGCCCTTTCCCAGCCAGCAAAAAAAAAAAAGTGTCCTTCAACACACATACAGACACACATATCCACACACATATTGGAGTAACCATCTCATTCTGAAATGTTATTCTGCCTTAATGACTGAATGCCAAAATGTCAAACAATTTATCTGGAACAATTCTAAGAAGCATAATTGTTTCTTTGTTTTATGAAAAATCTGGATAGTTTTGGTTAGTGGAAATGGTTAAATATTGGATTAGCAAGACTTGGATTCAAGTCTACTCTCAGTCATGGAAATTCAATTCAACCTGCATCCCAAGATTATATAGAGAAGGAATAGCAGAGGAGGAAGGGCTATTAGTGCTGCTTTGAGATACTGCACAAAAGTTAGGATGTAAATAAAATAATCAATGTTCAGTTTTTCATGATGCACAATGCAATTATTCTATATGACTACAGAATGATTCTGCTTTGCATAAAACTAGTCTCTCTGGCCATATACGTGAGACTCCTAAAAAAACTGAAATGGAAATATCAAAGGTAGATACTAAATATTTATGATTCTGCCACAGAAAGTTAACAAAGAGATTTAAAAAAGAAAAAAAACCACATGCATGGTTTATTTTTCCTCTGTTTTCTTTCTGCTTTCAACGTACGTAGCCCAAATTTCTGGCTTGTGTTCTGCTGCCTTCCTTAGTTCTAAATGGAAAGGTTACATTGTGATTGAGCCTATTAAGCGTGTCTTCCAACTATTTTATCTCATTAATTGTCTGATCACTGGAAATAAAAATAATCTGCCATTAGCTCACAACTTCAAAAGACCCTGTGCTAAGATCAACCATCTTTTTTTTTTTTTTTTAACTTCCCTCTCTAATTCCCTCATTTAATTTTACATATTCAAATTAAAAAATTCTATATAAGTTTCAAACGGTCCTATCAAATATCAGTTACATTTCAATTCTAAAAATCCAAATCCTGTTTTTAAGCTTTACTAACTTACAATTACTATATTTCAATTAGCCTTAAATAGACATATTATTAACACTTCGGGTGCCCTTTTTTTTTTTACATAATTATATCTGGTATATTGTTCTTACAACAACATTCCCATATCTTCTTCATTGATACCATTTTTTTCTCTTATCACCCATCCCTCTTATTCTCCTTTTATTTCCAAATAATTCTCTTAAAATAAAAATATCAGGCCAACAAATAAATTTCTATCTAATTTAAATATATATTCTATCAATGCCTCTATATCTATAAAAATCTTTTTAAACCAGTAGATAAAGTTTACTTCTCCAATACATATCATATCTAAAACAGAGTAATATTACAAAGGGTATCCTTTGTGTTCCATTAGTTGTTCCATTAGTTGTTCCATTAGTTGTTAAGTCAGTCAAGAAATCAAAGCCTTTTTAATCCCATTAAATAAGACTTTAAAATACATTTTTAAATCTAACTCTAGGCTTCTTTCTATGCCATAGTGGTTTCCATAGTAAGGTTCCTACATAATCAAACCACACTATTAAAAGGTCCATATTCTTTAATGCTTCAAATTGGTCAAAGTTCTCTTTCCTTTCTTCTAATAGCCTTTGGATGGTAAAAGCTGTTTTATTCCATGTTATATTTGCCAATTGTTTATCCACCTTTTCTCGATTTTCAATAAGTTGTATCTGAGTGTCAGTCTCTGTTGGTGTTGGTATTGATGCTTCAGACATCTCTGTTGAAGTTGTTGTATAGTCATCAGACTTCTCGATAGGTTGTGTTGGAAGTTGAATAAAATTAGTTTGTTTTGTGGTTTCCACGGTTTCTCTCAGTGTAGGGAAAAGGGATTGAAAATAGGAGCTCACATCCTCTGCAGCTTCTAAAATTGTTTCCAATATAAGTTCATAGTCCAGTTGTGTATTAAGTTCCATATCGATAGTAATAAGGCTTTTTAATCTTTAATCTTTAAAGAAGGCTCTACTTCATAAGAATCAAGCAAGCATTCACCTTCAATTTTCAATAGGCCAGCTGCATCGTTATCTTGTAGTTATCACTCTTTCAGGGTCATAGCCATTCCCAGCCATAAAGAAATATAATTGCAGTACCACTTTTCGACACAAGATGTCCTCAGCAAACCAAAAAATCTTTTTTTTTTTTCCTTTCCAAATAATAGATTTTTTATTTTTCGTGTTAAAAAAGATGAAGAAAGGGTTCAAAATAATAAATGCGTAGTTGTAACAATAATAGTCAAGAATAAAATGTTTTCAGGTCCCCTCAGTATTCCAAAATTTAAATAGTCCATCAAAATTGACTGGTTTTTATTTATATATTTTTTTTTCCAACGCTGTTTTTCCCCATTGCCCAAACGCTGCTTCCTCACGACAGGGAAATAGTTCAAAGAAAGCTTTTAACAGGAAAGTAGTTAGGGAAAAAAAAAGGGGGTAGGAAAGGTCTCACCCGGATTCTCCACGGGGGTTCTTTCGCTTAGATGTTCTTCTGGCTTTCAGCTGGTGCGACGAAGTGATCGTCCATTTTATTGGGCGATCTTTTCCTCCGGCGGCCCTAAGGAGAAAGCTCGAACTGGGGAGAGCCGCCGCTCTTCCCCAGTCGAGCAGGAGCCTCCTCTAACGGTGGTCGCCTCTACGGGGCGACTTTCGACCCGATTAAGGGTCTACCGGCGGAGGGAAAGCAGCCGGTGGGAGAGAGAGATCTCTCCGTGCGACTGCTGGTGTCACGATCCGGAACCGGAAGCCAGATCAACCATCTTTTTAATAGCTCTTTAAACATCCAATAGGTTAACTTCAAGATATACCCTGTGGGTGTCTTGATTTCAGCTGACAGATAAACAGTAATTGATGGTCAAAGAAAGACTGTAATGAATTGTTTCCTTAACTATGAATGTTGTCATTTTCCTCCTCTAAGGAATAAATTTGTTTTTATTTTTAAACTATCAAAATGTTCAGTTTCAACAAGACTGGATAGCAGTTCCTCCATTTAGCAACAACTGAAATGTGTGTGTGTGTGTGTGTGTATGTATATGTGTGTATGTGTGTGTGTATGTGTATGTGTAATCTATCTATGAATGCTTTGATTTCATATATGAGACTTAATGCAATGCTTACGTGAAACATGATTTTGCTACAATGGTGAATGTCCTGACCAGAATGTTAATTTTCACTGTAAATGTTCCCTTATTGCAATTAAGTACTAACATAGTTGAAGCACAAACATGGCTGAAGCAAACTTATTAATTATAGGAATTGCTTTTGTCTTGGCTTCAACTCTGAGGACTACAGGTCCTATTATTCAGCATGAGCCAAAACTCATGAATAAAGAGGGGATTAAGAATATTTTAACTACTACAATTGTGAAATCTCTCTAGTACGTAGTTGCTAACAAAGCACTATTGCATGGAATGGGCTTCTTTATTGTCATCAATCTCCTCTCTGAGCATCTGTGAACAGTGACAGAGAGAGGGAGTGCAATAAGGCACTTTGCCATGGTAGTTCTTAAAAAGTCATGTTCGGGTCAGTATCTGGCAGCTTATTTAACTTAGATCTACCATCAGGGAACCATTTCTATGCAGTTCTCTTACTTGCCCACATTGTTCCTCTGCCCTTTGCTCCACATTTTCCCTAGCCAAACTGGCCTTTCATTTCCCTCACAGGAGCTGAACTATTTGCAAACATTAGGTGGCTGACAGTTCAACTCCCTTAGTAGTTAAACTGTTCCTGAATGTTATAGGACATCAAGCATCTCAGACTAAAGCTGGCTTCAAAATATAGATGGATTCTTGGATAGATAGATGCTTCTGGACACTCTATAAAGCTGTGTTTGTAATAGCCATTACAAGTGGAGACCCACAAGGAATTTCAGCAGGGGAGAAAGGAGGGTTGATTCATTTCCTTCCTGTGAAACAAATCAATTACGAGAAGAAAGAGGACTGGATTCAGGTAAAGTTTCCCTTGAGCTAAAGCAAGTATTTCAACAGTTGCTTTGGAGACAAAGGATGAGAAGTTCTTCTTTTCATCCTCCACAGAATACTTGACGAAAAGGAACTGGATTCAGAAATATTTCTTGACACTTGTTCGGAATTAATTTATTTAAATTATTTTTCAGAAGAAGTGGTAATTGCCTTTTGTTTTAGTAGGCTGTGAAAAGAAGGAGATGAATTCATGGCAGAAGTCTTTGCCGCAGGTAAAATATTTATTAAGGTACCATGTTAAAAGTCCTATTTAAATGTCTGCTACTGAAACAACTAGCTGGAGCAATTCATTGCTTCCATGTGTTGTTTGTGAGTTTCTAGGAGGCAAACGTTCTCTTTGTGGGAGGCAGAATGCTGTTGTTGGGGAGTCTTCCTATTTCCTGAATGCAATCTCTGTTAGTGAAACAACTGCTGGATAGGTAAAGGAAGAATTGGCTGCAAAAATAGCAAAGGCAGCATCAAACTTCCTCTAATGATTTGGATAAATATCACACGCACTCACACACACAGACACACACAATTGTTAAAAATGTAAGCCCACTGAAGTCAGTTAACAGTCTCTGAACCAGCGAAAGAGGTGGTACAGAATATATACCTCATCCTGGTCAAATCCTTTGCACTCTGTTCTGTTCCTTCTCTGTTCAGAGAGGTTTCATTTCTTCCTTTTTAACTCATATAATTTATTTTAATTGCCATTTTAATATATAAATTATGTATGTATGCGCGCACGCACACACACACACCACATATGTTGATCAAAGTTCTATTTATCATCTATCTATCTATCTATCTATCTATCTATCTATCTATCTATCTATCTATCTATCTATCTATCTATCTATCTATCTATCTATCTATCTATCTATCTATCTATCTATCTATCTATCTATCTATCTATCTATCTATCTATCTAGCTATCTATCTATCTATCTATCTATCTATCTATCTAGCTATCTAGCTATCTATCTAGCTATCTAGCTATCTATCTATCTCTATCTCTGTCTGCCTGTCTATCTTTATCTATCTATCTATCTATCTATCTATCTATCTATCTATCTATCTATCTATCTATCTATCTATCTATCTATCTATCTATCTATCTATCTATCTATCTATCTATCTATCTATCATCTATCTAATTTGGAATTTGTATGGTTGAAGGCCAAAATACTTTTTACCTTGTTCTCCTCTGTGTTTATAGAACAAAACATAATTCTATGCACACTGTACAAACACATAGTTTGGCCATTTTTGACCATTTTTATATATTTGTTTTGAAACAGTGACCTTCATAACATCTCAGAAAAATTGAATGCTTTTAAGAAATATAATGTGCTCATTTCTCTGTTCCCTGACCCCTCTCTTTAGTCTTAATTCTCTCCATGCTTATCTTGATATGAAAAAGATTATATAACTATAATCTAGATGGAGGCTATGAAACCCTTTAAGTAAATGTAAACAATGTAATTATATATCACCAAAGTAACATGAACATCATATTGTATATGAATTATGTAAGAATTATACCTTCTGTAAATAACATATTCTTCCATATTTCTCTATTAAATACTTCAGTTGGCAATTTCAAATATAGTCCTATAATATTAGACATTTTACTAACTACTGATTATTAGTGGCTATTCTATCGAGTTGAAATAATCCATGTGGCCTGCATTTGAACTAGTGACCCGGCAATTAAAAACATCTTTTTCATTACCAATCCTTTAAGTTCAATAGTCCTTTTTATTAGTCACGTTTCTAGTAATTCTGCCTAAGGGTTGGTGCATCTTAGCAAATTGCATTTTAATATTAGCAAAGCAGAGTCATAAAATTTTAAATGATAGGTTCAAAAGATATAACTTCTGGAACATTTTTTAATATTAATATTAAAAAAGGCTCTTGGTACCACTGAAACTTAGGTTGGTAACATGATTCACGTCTTCAGCAAACAGATTCACAGTTTGTCAATCTCTTTTTTCTAACAGAATGCTATTCGAATCACAGTGGCTATAACTCCCTTCAAGCACAGCAAGTTTTCGTGGAAATCACATTCAATAGATGCAAATGTACATTTAGATTGAAAACTATTGTTCACGTTGTCTAATCCAGGCATGTTTTAAATATTGGTGATATGTTATTGATATTTTCACAGAAGATACAATAGCTCTGATAGGCATACCAATACACGCCCCCTTTTTTTTAATCAGAAGCAAATTGGCAAGAATACTTGGAGTTTCATGATCAAGTGTCCTTTAAATTTAAGTTTATCAGCAGTTCATCCACCATATTAACATGATTAGTGTCTATAAAATTGTTTAAGATCCACCCAGTTAATAATGATGCACGCTTTTGTAATTTAATGCATCAGAAGAATTTAGTAGTGCAATATCTCCCTAGTCAGAAAACATGGTGTTATTGGTTCCAGTTGTTCTGTTTCAGAGAGATCTTAATCCAAATACTATTTTGAGTATTACAGATACCGTATATAATTGCAGATCAGCAGAGAATTTTAGGTGCCAAAATACACTCCCAAAATTGGGTTCAGCTTATCTACCAATGGGCTTATCCATGAATATATAAGGTAGATTTTCCTCTTAGCTTTTTAAAAATACCCTTATATCCCATATATACTCCGGATAAATCCATCCACAGATAAGCAGACCATCAAATTTTTAATCAAAATACCATGAAAAATGTGCCATTCGTAGATAAGCCAATTGTGCAAATTAAAACATACAAAAAAAAATAAATAAATTGAGGGTTGGCTTATCCGCAGGTGGCACATTTTCCCTGGGCCTGTACATATTATAGTTTAGTAAGCCAAAATATGAATGACCAAGCAATGTTAGTATATGGAAACATAGATTCCCCATGAAATATTACAATAATTACTAGACCTCTGTTATAGTTAGTTGTGCTGAACATACCTTTTTTTTTTTTTAGTCTTGCATTAGTCCCCTCTCTGCAAAATAATATATAAATATGATGACTTGTCATAACCCCAATGGTCTGTACTTCAGCACTGTATTCTGGAAACATTGCATCATTAATTTAGCACACAACTGAAATTGATAAGGAGATAACCATAGTTAACTATTTGTATACTGTGCTCTTCACTTTTTGTCCAATAAAAAGTCTGTTAAGACTCTTATATAAATTATAACCAGATTTTTTTTCCAACAGAAAAATAAATCTTTTCTCTCTATCATTTTGACAGTTGTTAACATATAATTTCTGCATCTGTCATCCAAAAATAATTGCATTTAGTCTGCAATAATTCATTTTCTTTTTTCTTTCTTTTGCTTCATCATCTGGAAATTGTCCATCTCACTTGAATTTTGACTTATCTTTTGTATGTGCGAATATTATAATATTGCTAATCATAGAAGCTATATCAAGTGTGTTTGTTTCTAGTGAGTTAGATTCACTGTTATGACTTCTAAAAATATGATAGTATCAAAAATAGCTGACCTTTTGAAAATCACTTCTGCATTTTTATCTGTCCATGCCAGGTGGCCATTTCAGTTTTAGTAACCAAATACATCATAACAGCAAACCCTTTTATAAGCTTTATATATTTTGAAAAAGAACATTTTCCTTTGTAGATGCTGATTTTAAAAGGATTCCTCTCCAACCATACAAAGGAAATTAAAACCATACAGATTCAATCATAACAAAATCCAAGAATCTCAGCCTGTTTTTCTGTGCATGAAATTTTACTTCAGATACAGTATTAGGCAGCTCAAATACCTGGTGTACAACTGATAATAGAAAAATCCTGGCATGTTTTGAGTTATAATCACATCAGGTTTGTAACCTGTTGCTAAAATTGATCTCATCTTTGGAAGAAGGGCGGCGGGGGGAGGGGGGAAATCAAGACGAAAGGGTTAATCTAGAGAGAAGCAACACAGGGAAATAGAAAGCGGATGTCTTCCAGACTACCACAGTGGCAAGCATAAGATATCAAAATGATATTCATTTTTGTTTGGTTTTTTCAAAGTGTATATAAGAAATTGGGATCAAAGTTTCCATTTAATTTTATTAGAAATACCCATTCATACAAACAGCTAAACATTTTGTACATTGCATTCACACGTGATGTGCAAAATGAATATTTTGCCCCTATAGATGAATTTACTGCTCTTGTATATCTTGAGCTAATGATGGAATGGACAATAGGACAGAGGTCTGATTAGCCTGGAAAACCAACATTTTTTTTAATGGGAAAATAAAGTCCATCATTATAGAATTCTGCAATGTTTATCTTGATCCACACTGAAATCACTGGCCAACATTATAGACTATTAAAATGAGAGCCCTTCCTCAAATAAAACTTCGTAAAACTTACCTATTCTTTCATACGTAAACATATTCTACACTCTCGGCAGCTTTTTTCTGGTCCTCCTCTTCCAGTCCTTGCCTGCCCCTGAAACATAAATGTGCTCTACCATATCTTAGTGATACATGGGAATAAGAGCTGATCTATGAATGTGGGGGAAGGGAATGGACTTTCTCTTACATTCAGAAAGGGGTGAAGAACTCAAGTACATCACTTGTGCAATGGTTCCTCTAGTTCTTGAGTATGTCAGAGAAAAGTCCTTGCAAATAATATAAATGCCTGAGATGTAGGAAGAAATCTATGTTGAAATTCTCATGATATGACCTTTCTCTATTTACTGTGAAGCCAAGAAGAAACATTTGTATTTTTGACTTATGATAGTATTGCTTAATGACAAACTTTCCGGTCCCAAATAGCATCATTAAGCAAAGATGCCTTGCTTTTCTTTTTCTTTTCTTTTTTAAAATATGTTTTATTAATTTTTAACATACACCTTAATATTTGATAAACATTGTGTTGTCTGGGTTAGTGTTTAAAAAATAATCAATAACAATTAATTTCTATAATTCTATAGTCCATATAATAGCTTTACTTGATTTCCTCTTCTTCCAATAATATTCTCTTTTGCCAACCTTAAATTAATACAGTTCTTATTTAAATAAATGACAATTAAATATACACATTTTTCTCATGTTCTGCAAATAATAACCACATCAATATAAAGCTTCTTTTCATTGATCATCTTGATTGCCTTGTCATACATCCTGTTTACATTCTTATTTAAATTTGTTTTCCCCACAATATTCAAAACATTATTACTAGTTAAGATTTTCTCAAAATTAGTTACACTTAAGCATTTAAGTCTTTTTTCTCATACAAGCCATCACATTTTTACATTTCTCGTATCTTAAAGAAAAATAAGAGGGAAAAAAAAGACAAAACAGAGAAAACATTTCTTATATGTAAACCATCCCAACATTTTTATATTTTTCATGTCAAAAAACCAAACACAAAAGAAAAAAGAAAGAAGGCATACTATATTACTTGAGGGGTTCATCCCTCTTAGACTAATCTTCATTTATATTCAAAATCTTTCTATTTCTTTAACTATATTCAAACAAATGTTTAATTTTTAAATACTCCCTCTGGTAATTCCCATCATCTAATTTGTTAATTCTCACTTTAGCCTCTTTTTTTTGCCCAACATCTTTCCTGTTCAATATGTTTCAATGAATCAAAGAATCTTCCCATAATCATATAAATGTTGTTGCAGGTACAAAAGGCAAAACAGCCAAGATGTTTCCATAGGAAGGTTTTGCCCCCTCGCATCCACCAAAAATCCCTTCCTTTTTTTCTTTCTTGATTTTCTTTCTTATTTTTGGTCTCTTAAGTTCTCATAATTCTTCTGGCAAAATCCATTTTGCCAAATCTCCTTTCTTGTCCTCAAACTTATTTTGTAATCTTAAAGTGTAGTTTGTCTTTTCCATGTCCAGAGTTTCCTGTATTTTTTTCCCCATCTGGGTTAAGTCATAGTTCCTTGTATTGTTAAATTCCATCTTGAAATCTCTCTCCTCTGTTCCATATTCAGCCATCTGCCCCTTCCGCTCACTCTCTATTTTTATTTTCTGAGAATTTTTATGTTTTAAAGTTAAATTGGAGATGTGTTCATTTATGTTTTCAAGGTTATGTTTAATTTCCTCATGGTTTGAGATTATTGTTGTTTGGATTAGTTGCAACACAGTATAGATCTCCCTCCAGAAAATACCTGTTTTTTCTTGGTATATTCTTTCTGCAGATCTCTGGTCCTCCACAACAGCCAAAACTCAAGGTTTTCCCTTCTCTGCAGACAGTTCCAGAGTCACAGCTGAGTTAGCATTTGTAATCCAGAAAGGTCAACTCTTCTTTTTTTAGAGTTTATAATTCTCACTTTGTAGAAAGCCCAAGATGTTTTCTTTTTTCTTTTCTTTTTTGTCACAGCTGTTCTCTGTTATTAAGACATTGAAGGTCACCAGAATCAAATTTATCTTTTCCTGGGCCTTACCAGTCCTTGTAATAGATCAGCTGTTGTTGTATATTTTCATCCACCACTAGATGTTAGCACCAGTTCTTTCAGTTTTTTCAGTAATAGACAATTATTTACTTCTATTTTCATGATATAAAAGGAAAAGCTTAACAGATTCCACTGATTTCAAACTTATCCAAATTAAGTCTTATATTCTTTTCATTTCAATATATTTCTGTTCCCCCTGAAAGATTTAATTTGCTGCTTCCGTCTGCAGGAGGGTGGGGCAAAGTTCTCCCTCCTTCTCACTTTCGGAGACTTTTTGCTTCTTGGGGTTTTTCTCCCCCCCCCAAGAAATCAATTTCCAAGTAGAATAGAGAAAATTGCAGTTCTTACCCAGTTCCAAACACGTTGTTTATAGTCAGCTTGAAGTAGTACTTTTGGACTTTGGTTGCTTGGGCTAGACTCAGAAGTTAAGCTAGCCTCTTCTCCTACCGGTTTCTGGAGGGCTTTTTCCAAACCAATCGGATTGACCACCATCTCTCTGCAATTGGCGGGACTTCCCCTCTTCTATGTTGCCTCTAGGGGGCAACTTCAGGCCCATTTAGGGTCCCCTGGTAGGCAGAAATCAGCCATAGGGTGTGGAGCCCCATGATCCCTTGGCTGCTCGATTCTGCGCAAAACCGGAAGTCTCCTTCTGCTTCTCTTTTTCTATTCATTTTAATTTTATAAGGCAACTTGAGGAAAAGGTAGCAAATACAAACTTTAAATAAGTAATTAAATAACATCTTTTTGTTTTCTTTTTTGATATGAAGGAAGATAGATGGGTTGGCTTGTTACACTACTTCACAAAGGCTAAAATCCGTGGAGGGTTATGCACTTAGTGTCTTAAAGTTTGAACAGGGGAATATGAGCACTGATGGGCTTACATTCATTTAATCCAGCTATTGATTAGATTGAGTGGACCAGATCAATGATTGGCTGACTTGTTGTCTATGACTCTGAGAATTCACAAGCAGCAGGACTACACTATGCTGAATGCATCTTTAATCTGTGGATGGTGATGTTAAATACAGCGTCTAGATTTAAGCAACATATGGAAATGATTGGCATTTGCAGTGCATGATGGAATAGCAGAGCTCAAAGTATCTGATATATGTATTCAAAATTGATTTTGGGCTAAGGCTGAATAGATATTGACCTAGGGTGCCGAATCTTAGTGGATGTCAATGCCATCCTCCTTCTGAATCATTCCAAAAATGCTGATTTTTGCATTGGTGAGAGATGGTGCCACCAGTCAATGTAACCTAATGATACCATATACCTTTGTGTTGGGACTTGGATGTACTGGATAATATTTCCAAAGCTGATGAGTAGATCTTTGTTGCCTTATTATGTTTCAGACAAGCTGTTGCTAAAACTACTTTTACAACCGTTCATGTCTATCAACATAGAAATGGATATTAAAACTGATATTAAAAAGCCTAGGAAAGAAGGGAGATGCTGTGGATAAACAATATTTCATATTCCAGCTCATGCGCCTTATGCATCAGTATAAGCAGAAGTGGATTCCCTTCAGCTAAGTTGTATAGAAGCATCTGTAGTTTTAAACAAAATTCAGAGAATTGTGCTCTTATAGCAGCCCCATCCTATGGTTCATGTTTATTTGGCTGCACCAGACAATCCCATGGCACAATGCCAGTTTTTGTTTATCAGAAGGATTGAGAATTAGTAGTTTAGAGTCAGAATTATTATCTCAAGTAAATGATCAGGCTTTTAAGATGGGAGTAAAAGAGACAGTGTGTCTGATGTTATTAATTAGTACTGGAGATAACACTAATTGCATGTGACAATAGGTTCCTGTGCATGCTGTCCATCACGATAGAAACAAACAAAAACATAATGGCTACCTGAATTATGTGTGAAGGGGGATATCAGTCACATTGTTTTATAGTCAGTTTTATTTAAACTGCCTGCTCTACCTGCAACAGATTATAAACACATATCCAAATTTATATCATTGTAATGGTGCCAAGTGCAAATAACCACGGGATGTGATAGCTCTGATCCTCTCTAGTTCCAAAACAGAGCCTCCTAAACATCCACCCTGTGACTTGCAGAGAGACAGCCATTAGCCACTTGACTCAAGAGAAAAGCTGCTGAATCTCTCAGAGGAAAGAAATGGTCGCCCCCTTCTTCTCCATAGTCTGACCAGCTGCTGAAGGTAAGGTGGCTGTTTGCTTTCTAAATTACTAACTCCGGAGCTGTTTCTGCTGCCTTTCAGACAACTTCTGAGAGGATTAAATCAAATGCAACCAAAATAAAAGCAAAATGGAGAATGCCCTCCTCAGGTAGAAGCCCACCTGATTGGTTCTCTGTATATGATTTTTCTGGACTTTAGTTTTCTCAATGGAACACCTAAAGTGACAGGTCTATAACATTTTTTTTCATGTCTGAATCTCTTGAAATGGAAACTCCCAGCAACATAAGAACAACAACCATAATATCCCAGAGTGCGTCCTAAGACAACGAAATGAGGCAACGTGTCTTGCTACCCATATTTCATTGTTCAGATAAAGGATGATATTCATTCTTCCATAGCCAAAATAGAAAAAAACAACGGTTTAATATACAATTATTAAATGACCATTTGTTTAAATAGGCAGCTTGTCTCCTTGTAATTGATACAGCTAGAAACATAATAATAATAATAATAATAATAATAATAATAATAATAATAATAATAATAATAATAATAATAATAATAATAATAATAATAATAATAAAGTTGGAAGGGATCTTGGAGGTCATCTAGTCCAGGGCTTTTCAACCTTTTCACCCATTGTACCACTTTTCGGATAAGGCAATATCCGAGTACCACCACTTGCCCAGCAAGGTATCAAAAAAGGAAAAAATGAGGAAGTACAGGTAGTCCTCGACTTACAACAATTCGCTTAGTGACTGTTTGAAGTTACAACGGCACTGAAAAAAGCGAATTATGACCATTTTTCACACTTATGACTGTTGCAGCATCCCCAGGGTCATGTGATTTACATTCGGATGCTTGGCAACTGATTCATACTTATGACGTTCAGTGTCCCAGGGTCATGTGATCAATGGCCGGGGGGCGTGGCCAGCTGATCACCCAGGTTGCAGGGTGCCTATGGGGGGGAATCTGTGGGTCTCTGGTGGAGGGGGATGGGACTGGGGTGGGTGCCTGGCTTCCTTCCCTCCCTTCTCTCCCATTGTCCCTTCCTTCCTTCCCTCTTTGTCCCTTCCTCCTTCCCTCCCTCCCTCTCATTGTCCTTTCCTTCCTTCCTTCCCTCCTTCCTTCTTTGTCCCTTCCTCCTTCCCTCCCTCCCTCATTGTCCTTTCCTTCCTTCCTTCCTTCCCTTTGTCCCTTCCTTCCCTCCCTCCCTCTCACTGTCCTTCCCCTCCTTCCTTCCTTCCTTCCCTTTGTCCCTTCCTTCCTTCCCTCCCTTTCATTGTCCTTCCTTCCCTCTTTGTCCCTTCCTTCCTTCCCTCCCTCCCTCTCATTGTCCTTTCCTTCCTTCCTTCCTTCCCTCCTTCCTTCTTTGTCCCTTCCTCCTTCCCTCCCTCCCTCTCATTGTCCTTTCCTTCCTTCCTTCCTTCCCTTTGTCCCTTCCTTCCCTCCCTCCCTCATTGTCCTTCCTTCCTTCCTTCCTTCCTTCCTTCCCTTTGTCCCTTCCTTCCTTCCCTCCCTCCTTTCATTGTCCTTCCTTCCTTCCTTCCTTCCTTCCCTCCCTCTCATTGTCCTTTCCTTCCTTCCTTCCTTCCTTGTCCCTTCCTTCCTCCCTCCCTCCCTCTCATTGTCCTTCCTTCCTTCTTTGTCCCTTCCTTCCTTTCCTTCCTGTCCTTCCCTTCCTTCCTTCCTTTCTTTGTCCCTTTCTTCCCTCCCTCCCTTCCATTGTCCTGCGCTACACCGTCCAGATCCCAGCCTGGTTTTGGCAGGCAGCGGTGCATTCTCACCACACGGAGCGGCCGGTGAGGTGAACCGGCGACATCACGGCCCTGCCTGTGCGTCATGCGCCTCCTCTGCGCGTGCGCAGGCAGGGCCTGGATGTCGCTGGTTCACCTTGCCAGCCGCTCCGTGTGGTGAGAATGGGCCAGGCTCGGTGTGTGCAGCTACAGCTGAGCCACCCGCGCTCAGCAGCGCGCCCGCCGCTCGGAAGCCGCCCACCGCGCAGAAGCTTCCCCTTCACTCCGGCCAGCGAGCCAGATGGGCAGGGGCGCGAATTGGCGTGTGCTCAGGAACGCCGATTCCGCGCCCCTGCCCAGCTCGCTCGCTTGCCGGCGCCCACAATCTGCCCGGCCTCCCCTCTGCCTGCTTTGCACAGCTCCTCCTGGGCCCCCCGCGCCCGTTAACCCTCCCGCCACCATGCAGTGTAAGGTTGGCGCCCCCGCCCAGATGCCCTCGCCTCCCCCAAGCATTTTTTTACTCACCTGCTTTCAGCTGCACTCCCTTTCTCCTTTTGCTTCTCTGCCTTCGTTTGCTTCTCTGCCTTCGCCACGTGCTTGTGGGTAAAAAAAAAAACGTTCCATGAGACTTTCTAACTTCTCGCGAGAAGTTAGAAAGTCTCATGGAACTTTTTTTTTTTGTCTCACAAACACATGGCGAAGGCAGAGAAGGACAGGAGAAAGGGAATGCTGCTGAAAGCAGGTAAGTAAAAAAAACGCTTGGGGGAGGTGAGGGCATCTGGGCGGGGGCTGGGGGGAGGGCAGGCAATGCGTCGCGCAGCTCCGGCGGAATCTCCCCTGAAGACTGCGTGAGGCTGCCTGCCGCCCCCAAGGCCGCCGCCAATCAGCTGGAGCTGCGCGCTTTGATCCTGGGCTCTCAGTAGGACCCAGGCAACGTGCAGTTCCAGCTGACTTTTCCACAAGCCTCTGCGGCGCTGCTGCCGCTTCACCTCATCCACTTTTACACTTTTTTCAATTTTTTTTTCAAAAAGTTTTTTTTAAATTTTTTTTAAAATATTTTTTTTACATGTTTTTTCAACCCATCCTACCCGTACCACCAGCCATATGCTCGCGTACCACTGGTGGTACGTGTACCACCGGTCAAAAAGCCCTGATCTAGTCCAACCCCCATGAAAAAGTCACTGAAAAACATGGTAATTGTGCCATTCCTAACCATTTTCATAGTGGTTAAGATGTTGGACTTGAGCCCAGTAACATTCATCTCACCAGTCACAATCAGCCCGTTCTATGTTACAGAGTTGTAAGTTATGTCACATAGTAGGCTTTCAGAGGAAAGGTGGTACATAATTGCATTGTAGTAATAAAAATAATGCTGTTAGAAAAAAGTAGGATTTTTTTTGTCAAAAATCCCATTACACTTTGCTCCATGCTGTATCTTGGCCATGCAGCATGCCCTTAACATAGGCTCTATATAAGAAACAATTTTGAAAATATCTCCCTAACCTCCTGATAGAACAGCATGTTAGAGAATCACATGAACTTGCTAAGGCTAATAGTACAGGAAGTACTTTAGCAACCAGGATGGAATATCAATCACATATATGTTGAATCAGTGGTGGGATTCAAATATGTGAATAACCGGTTCTCTGTTTGGATGCTGCTTCCGGAAGTCCATTCTGGGCTTGGGCAACTAAAAAATAGCTACCGGTTCTGCTGAAGTGGTGCGAACTGGCTGAATCCCACCACTGTGTTGAGTCCATTAGTCATTTCTAGATATTTCCCCTGTTAGGAAACTACTCTGGTTTGCCTTTGCCTTTTTACAAAATGAAAAAAAAAAAAGCTTAATAGCAGTATGTTTATTAAAGGTCTTTAGAAACTCTATTGGCTTCTAGTAATGTCACCTGCCTATAACTTTTATTTTCATGTATTCCTAGGAGTGTTGTCAACTGGACACACATGGCATAGTTTTCCCTCTATTTCTACTCCTCTGATATCTCAGAGATGAGTTTGAGGCCAACCTTCAGTCATGCAGTTTATTCATTTTCCCACCAGCTGAACAAGAACAAAACTCAATAAAGAGCTCAAACAGAATTCTAGCTCACTGAATAACAAAAGTACTATGTAGCCCATAAAAGTGATTCCAAGGCAGGGCTGAAGGATGTCGACAGGAGGACTAAGATACTTTTAAGCACCTGGCCTTTTAAGGCCCTTCTCTGGCCATCTAGTACAAAGTAGCATGCAACAAATTCTATTAATTACCTGAAGGGGCCTGCTCATGGTTATGGAGAAACATTGCCAGGTGTTTGCTTTGGTTCTGATTTCTGGTTCTTCTGGGCCTAATTTCCTACATCTTAAGTATGGACATCTGTACCAAAAAAGTCTATATTTGTAGGCCTCCGAAGGGATAGTTTTCATTGATGCCCAACAAATGAATTCCAGGAAACTGAACAATTATTTCTTTGAAGTTTCTTTTATTCAATGAAATTAATCCATGTCACATTAGCACCATATATTTCTCCTCATAACATTAGTTCCACACAAAGGCCTTCCTCTGCATTCCATATCAGCCCTTGGAAATAGACCAAGTCAAGAAACAGACACCACAGAGATTCCAGGAAAGCTTCTATATTGCTGTATAGCAGGATGGGATAGCAAAATCTTGAGAGCCTGTCCAAGTTTTTGTCACTTATGTTAATAAAGGCAGAATTATTCAGAGTTTCTTTCTCATGCTTGCTTCAACCTCTGGATTAGGTAATCCAAATCCCTCCTTAACAGTTTTTTCATATTAAGGTCATCTCTCTAAATTCCTTTATATTCCATCATCTTTAGTCACTGTTTTCTTTTGCAATTCATCATTCTTTGTTTACTGAACTGCAGCCAGTTTACTGTTACTCTGGTGCTGAGACAAATCTTCACTTAACATTTGAATAGATTTTTTTAACACTTAAGAATAATTTCTTTAACATTTTGGTTCACCTTCATAACATTAAGTTATTAATCAATTTTCTTTCCTTGCACAGGAGGCAATTTGAACAAAAGTTTCATCAGACATGATTGATGAATTGCTTAATTTGCATAGGTGGCACCTTGTATTAGCCTTCACCCCCATTTTCCCTTTGTGACTCCCCTGAGATCTAAGATATTCTGCCTTTCTTAACCCACAGTTATGGGACAAAATATATTATGGGACAAAATATATTATGAAGGGGAAAAAAAGAAATGAGAAGGGTGAAGAATAAAATTAGGCATGTAACTTTAAAAGTATATTTTATGTTTTGGGATATATAAAACATAATTCTTTTTCATGTATGAACCAACAATAATATGTTAGGCTGCAAAAAATAATTGTACTGCATTTTGTCCCCACCCCCATTTTTTTTTTATAGAAGACATTGTGTCATTGCAAACAGCTGCTTTAAATATTGTTACTCTTTCAAAGTCAGACATGATAAGGCTGACTTACCACGGTGTGTGAAAGCAAATTGGTCACTATATTCTTAAGTAGATTGAAAAACCAAAGAAACCCACTTTACCACACTATTACAATGTATTTCTACTCTTTGTTCATTTCTCAAAGGGAACAAGTGAAAAATGAATGTGAATATGTGTGTGTGAGTGTACACACACACACACATTGCATGCATTGAAACAAGAAATTGTCTTTGACTTAATTTGCCCTATCAAAATCCCCACCAAACTAAAATCTCCAATGATATCTTCTTAGACCTGCGCAGGCAAAATTTGCTGCATGCTGATTGCCTCTCCACTCTATAATCAAGTGCTTCATGGTTGCAAGCACACTTCTTCTGCATGTTGTAATTACCCTTTGTTTTGCCAAGAGAGTAGTAATTACAACTATGGGCCAAGTTTTTCATTTGAGTAGAGTTTGATTGCAACTAACCATTTATTGTGATAAAAAGCCTTGCTGCAGTGTTTATAGATAAACCTCTGGCACAACAGACGTTTAGCTTAATCATCCATACACAGAGTCAAAATACCACTTTTATTACTTATGGAAGACCTCGTTGCTTTTGCCTGCAATTGGTTTCTACAAACACTATGTTATTTTATTTTTGATAGAATCATGTTGGGGAATCAAGTTCATGATACCCAACAATGATATCAGTTCAGATATTGCTTTTTTGGTAACTATATGATTTTTCTGTTTCCTACATGAGCGGCCATGTAAACTTTTTTAATGTTGTTTTATCATAGAAAATAAAATATAAAACAGTAAAACAAAAAAAATGAAACAAAGCAAAGGCATACATTCAACCCTAACAACAACAACAAAAGAAAAAAATACTATAGAAAAAAAGGAGGAAAAAGTGTTCAATTAAATTTAACATTTAACATGTAGGATCCACCCTGGCTGGGTGCTGAAAGAAAAGAAAAAGCTGTAAATTCTCCTCCCTTTTTGCAAATATATATAGGTGTGTGCATATGTATATGTACTAAAGACCTACGTATATGTATACATATATACATATTGAGAAAATATTTTAGTATAATTAGAGACAAATATATACATATATACACATTACACATTACACATACACACATACATATGAAAAAGCAGTCAACAGGTTAAGCTAAATGTTACACTAATCTTTGAATCCTTCTGTTAACTATCTGTTATTATATTTAGCATGGAAAGTCCACAAATGGTTTCCAGTCTCTTATAAAGCTATCTAGTCCATTATCTCTAATCAAAGCAGTTAATTTCACCATATCTGCCAATTCAGTCAATTTCAAAATCCATTCTTCAATAGTCGGCATCCCTTTTTGTTTCCAGTGTTTGGCAAGTACAAGCCTCACAAGTACAATCACCATATGTAGGAGTAGCACCCAACTGTTTTTCAATTGGCTTGTCCATCAGGTTTCATTAATATTTGTATCTTAATTTTTTTTGCATTGTCATTGCTATGTTTATCCAGTATGTTTCCATATATTTGGAAGACCACCACTTATGAGAAAATGAACCAGGGTTTTGACTACATTTCCAGCACTTATTAGAAACCCCTTTATACATTTTTGCTAATCTATCTGGAACAGGGGTGTCAAACTCGTAACGTCACATGATGCGTTGCGACGTATCGTGACTTTTTTGCCATTGCCAGAAATGGGGTGGGGGCGGTTTTGCTGTGATGCATCCGGCCTGCGGGCTGGCAGTTTGACACCCCTGATCTGGAATCAAGTACCAACAATACACCATTTTATAAAAAAATTCTTTCAAACTATAATTTAATGTAAATTTTAGTCCATTTGTCCATGCATTCTCCCATTTATCTAGCATTATATTGTGCCCAAAGTTTATTCATCTTCTAGATTCATCTTGAGTAACATTTTATATACTTTAGAAATCAAGTGGTCATCTCCAGAACATAAATTAATGTCCAGTTCAGATTTAGTTCCTGTGAAAAAACTTTTTTTAGCAAATTTAAATCTTTCAATAATTAAACCAATCACAAGCAAATCCTTCACTTACTAATTGTTCCCTTGTCTTTATCTTAAATCCATCTTTTTCAAATATCAATAAGTCTCAATATGTCATCCATTTACATTCCGATATCATTTATACTCTATATAGTGCTTTATGATGTGATAGCCAAAGTGGCACTTTATCAGCTAATCTTCTTTTATACTTCCACCATACATGTGCAATCGATTGCCTAATAGCATGAATCTTAAAACCATTTCAAGACACTCCTCTGGTGTTATTAAATCAATTAGAGTCCATGAGGAGGGAAGGTATACAAAATAATATAAACCATATAAACTTTTTAATCACATCCTGGATCATCACTACAACCAGATCCATTGTGTGTGTCAAGTGGATGCCATTCACAAAATCACAATTATCACACACACAAAAATTCATTTAGAGTATCCTGAAATCTCTCCATAGAGATAACTCTTATCTCTTTACTGCCTCCCTACTATTTATTGATGACAAATATTTCCTGAGTCTATATTTCAGTTTTAGAGAGTATCTCTTTTTCCTCCTGTGCCTATGACCTAGTGTTTGGTTTCATTAAGCTGTCAGTAGCCAAATTTCTAATTTATACATAGCAGTGACACTTTATTTTTTTTTCTTGTGCACTACTTCCATAATACATATACAAAATATTGTAGGCTATATAGCAATTTTTGTAAAGATTCAACCTGCAACATGCCTTAATTGTACTGAAGTGTTATAATGTTCTTAGGCTTGGATCCCTAAATGGAAATGGTCAAGGCCTTCTCCCAAAATAGATTGTAGTAAGTGCTGCAACTTTTTTCTTTTCTTTTCAAGCTTGTCACACAACAGAGGTGTTGCTACAATGAAATTCCATTCACACTTCTTAGCCAGACTCAGGTTTTGTAGATTGAATCCAACCAATACAGGTGATCAGATTGAAGTTCCATCAACATAGCTGGTGAGCTTTTCTGCAGTGAATTGAGAAATGTATGTGTTTGAATTTCTACACCATCTTCCTCAAATGGTCACACCGATTTTTTCTTCCTTAAAAATGAAATAAACCAAATCAATATATTGTACATTTATTTACTGGCTGAAACATTATTTTTATCCAGGAGAAAACTAACTCCACATTATTTGGTGTAGTTTGGTCTAATAGTTAAGGCAACAGAGTAGACACCAAGGGTCTGTGACTCCTAGTCCCATGTTAGGCATGAAAGCCAGCTGGGTGACTTTGGGCTAGTCACTGTTGTCAGCCCAACTGACCCTCACAAGGTTGTTGTTGTGGGGGGAAATAGGAGGAGGAAGGAGCACAAGATACATTTACCACCTTGAGTTACCTATTTATTTAGCGTATGACATATACAATGTCAGAAATCTACAAATGCTAGACACATTGAAGTCCTGACAGCCTAAATTGAGTTACCTGTAAGGTAATAAAGGTGGGATAAAAAAATCTAATAAATAAAAACAAATTGGGTAGAAGACACCTTTATCAAAGTAATACAAACTAAATATAGCCAGATATTTATTTTTATCTCTCATTTATTATTTTTATAAATAGCTCAAGGGGGTGAACACACACAATACTCCTTCCTCCTCCTATTTTCTCAATATGCTGGTGGTTAGGCGTGATAAGACTCAATCAACAGGGAAAAAAAAGGTTTATAATTCCTTATCAAGATGTTATATGGGCTGCTTAATCCAAAAATCCAAAAACAGGAGGAGAAAGGAAGATTAAGTGTGTATGCCACCTTGAGCTATTTAAAACAGTAATAAAGGCGGATAAAAAATGTCTACAATAATAAATAAAATCCCACATTTTGGTTTTCCACTCAGGATGTGCTAGTGGGTTGACTCTGATGTGAGGATGAAGGAGAAAGCTGCCTGCCACTCAGAGACCCTCTGCCACCACATTTTTTTCTCCTGCAAGTGAACTGCTGCCCTGATCACCTATTGACTATGCATGGAAACAACTCTGGTGTCAGGACTCATGCTTTGAGCAGCACAGCAGGTGCTTTCTGGCTTGATATACAAAAGCAGCAGCCTTTTCATGCAGAGTTTCCCCAAGAGGAAATGCTGGCTTGGTGAATATTCAGGAGGAAGTAGTAGTTAACTATGAATATCTTTCTTTTCATGTGGCAAGGGTAAGTTTAAATGCCTGGTAATTTATTGAATAAAGCACATCTGAAAATAAAAGCAACAAAAGTTGGTTTAAAAAGACTGTAGTGAAAAGATTATTATTGAGGGTTTGGGAGTTTAAACTTTTTTTTTTAAATTGTATCCTCCCCAATGGACAAATTATTTCTGAAGGGCAATGATAACAATGAAATTGGTGCAGCATTATGGAAGAGTACAAACATATTGTTTAGGATGACACTTGCTCCCTAAATAGTGAATCCTTTGTTGGAAGTAAGACCAGAGCCACTTAACATGCATTTAAGCAGGATGATCTGATGAGTGCTACCAGAGAAAGAGTACTTATGCGGTAGTCCTGCTTCACTAGGTACATTAAGAACAAGAATTTGCGTGGAGAAACATCTAGAGATGAATTGCCACAATATGGATGTCACAACCCTGTTCAAAGTCACTGCCTTTTTAACCTCAAGGTATCAAGAGCAAAGCCTTCTCAGTTTGCCTCAACAACAATAATATATATGATTAAAAATTAGGCATACAGATTTGTTAGTAACATTTACGTGAGTGAGTAACAAGCAGCTGCTGTATCAACAATCAAATTAGTACAAGGCTGAAGATGAAGGAAATAATATTCTGAGCATGTTTACATTCATGCCACTGTTTAACTCAGATTGATAGAATGCTATGATAATGAAAAATTAATGCTAGCTCATCTAAGTTTCTTTTTGTGATGGTAGAAGGCAAAGAAGTCACTGAAGAAATTTCTATGTATTTCATAAATATTCAAGTTAAACCTCTCTCACTTTGGGCTAATTTCTATTCTTCCTCCAGAACAGATGGTAGAAAAAGCAAGATCCATTAGTTGCGTCCATTCAGTTTGTGAGAAACATCATTAGGTAACAACCTTCTGGTCTGAATAGCATTCTGTACTGAAAATGAGAGAACATTATTTAGAATAAATCCAGGAACTTTAGCATCTTATTTGCAATATAACTACATTGAGAGAAGAAAATAAAATAAGATTATTTTAATACTTGATCCTTTCTTGTAGCCAGGATAAAACTATAAGCTTTTGATAGCCTTTACTAAAGTGGTCAGTATGTCAAACCTGTTTTTCCAAGGTATATCTAAAAATATTTTATGTTGCCCTCTAGTTCACTTTTATTAAATAAAACTTGACTATAATTGACAGATATTGTGCCCTTCTGTTATTAATTCTGCTAAAATTCAACCATAAGGCATTATAACATTTTTATAATGTTATTTTGCTTCTAAAAGCCACATTTCACTATCATTTTCTTGTAACCATTTTAATTCTAACAGTGATTTTTAAATTATTATTTACAAAGCTATTTTGATACAGAAGCAATGATAAAAAATAAGCTGCTGCTTTCAATTTCTTGATGTGTGAAATTATTCTGCATTAATCTGTAAGCCAAAGGAAAAATTATACATTCTACATTGAGAAACATAAACTATACCTAGGTAATAAATTGAGATAAATAATTTGAAATTCTATCTATTTGTCAATGAATTTGAATCATTAGGAACTTCTTGGAAAAGAAAGAAATGTAGGTCAATAGAATGGTTTGAGGATTGAGGCTAGCATCTCTCTCTCTCTCTCTCTCTCTCCATGTGCGTGTGTGTATCCAAGTTCAGCAAAAATGAAAGTCATGAAAATTATGTGAGCAGAGTCAGTGTACCAACAAGACTTAGACAGTTGTGAATGGCTTTTTGCTGGCTAGAATTAAAACTGAGTGTCAGCTGTATTTAATACAAATATGATAGAAGAACAATAGAAACAAAGTTGACTAGAATGATGGAGTTCCTTTAAATTTGTTCATTGTATGCTATTCATGAAAGCTATTTTTCCTTGAGGGTTTGGATTTTGTACATGTATGACAAACTTGCACTGGAGTTGCCTGGACTGAAATGTACCATTCATTTATGAATTTTCCCAGACTATACAACATATTTGTATAGAATTAATAGAAACCCATATTGGTATGTGGTCAGTCTTTTATCAATATATTCCCATGATTCTTCTATTTGTTATCACAAATTGTTATCACAATTTTATGTCAAAGTCAACAAATTCAAAATCTTTTTATAAGACTCTATTTTCTAATCTAAACCTAATGTTTCAGGGTAGCTTAATTATGATATATTGGAACACTGCCTCTAGCATAGCTGGATTTTCTGCAGTCCGATTTTGTTAAAGCTTCTATGTGATTAAAAATGCTTTTGGATTTTCCAGGAGTGATGCAAGGACATGTGTATTATTATAGACAGACTATATAAACTCTTACATTAGTGACATTTTTCACACTTAAATGCATTTCTGAAGGTGTACCATAGTAAATATAAGTTTATAAATAAAAATATATGTTATTTATAAATAATAAATATAATTTTAATAATAAATAAAATGGTCCTATAAAAGCCAAGGATAGTTTGTGAGTTATGTTTAGGCAAAAATCAGTTTGTTTTTTTAATCCTACCAAAAATTTCAGCTTGTGTATGGGAAGAATCTCTCCCTCCCATTCTGAAGGCAATTGCCCTAACAACTTCATGAAGGGATATGTAGCATCCTTATAATTAGAAAAGAATCAGGGAATCTAAATTTGTGCACTGAAATTAACGGGTTTTAGAATGAGAAACATCTGGCTGTGTTGAGAAGAGATTGAATAAAACAAATTGGAGTTGACATGATTCTTAAATGATTTCAGCTTCCCCAGTTGTAGTTGACTGTGATTGCTTTCCTTTCAGCAACAGAGAAGCTTCAAATTGAGGAACTAATGCAGTGACTACTTTTAAAACTGGAGGGCAATTTCTGCTTGCTCTGTTCTCTGAAAAGTCTCATTGGACTTGATTTTTACTGCCTCTGGTCTTCAGCAGCCAATTTACTCATGCAGAGTAACTGTCACATGCTTCCATTCTCCTCTGTCTTTCAGTGAACTAGCTTAAGACTTGCCCACCCCCATTCCCCAAGACACAGACACATACTCACAGAGAGAGTAATGTTTTCTGATGTCAAAAGCAAATTCTGACTGCAAAAATCATCTCAGCCTTGGGTTTGTGTCCCAAATGTTCTAATCAAGAAACGAAACCCAACATAGTCTTGATTTTCTACCCTGGAGATCAATACTTCATGTGGAGATAATTGACAAGCTCTGTTTAAAACATTATTTGTATTGACTATAAATTCTGAGACTCCTGGTTTAAATTTGAGAGACCAGGAGTATGGGGAAGGGAAGTGTCAAACAAGAACCTTGTTTGTTTGTTTTTAATAACCTCCTACAGTTTTCCCAAAATATGTATAATCCCCACCATCAAATAATGACACTTATCAGCTATAAATTCCAGAAAAATGCCCTAGGAAGCTACCTCAATAATTAATATGTTTCCTTCCTCACACAGGGCTCCAATTTTACTTTGTTTTAAATGAAGACCCAAAGGGCATCTGATTGGAGGTAACACAAACACCACAGAACTTTCAAATATAGCTAGCTGTGAAGGGTTTAAGTCAAGAAATATATTAATGCAGCAAAAGAAAGCATTTTTTTTTTTAAAACAATTTTTTTATTTTTTTATGAGAAAGCATAAGCAGTCACCTATTATGTATGGGTAGTCCTCGACATACGACTACACTTGAGCTCAAAATTCCTGTTGTTGAGACATTTGTTAAGTGATTTTTGCCCCATTTCGTGACCTTTTTGCCACAGTTGTGAACCACTGCATTTGTTAAATTAGTAACATGGTTGTTAAATGAATCTGGTTTCCTCATGGACATTGCTTGTCAGAAGGTTACAGAAGTTGATGATATGACCCATGGACACCACATCTGTCATAAATATGAGTCAGTTGCCAAGCCTCTGAATTTTGATCATGTGACCATGGGTAAGCTGCCATGGTCATAAGTGTGAAAAACAGACATAAGACATAACAGACTTTTTCCAGTGCCGTTGTATCTTTGAACAGTCACTAAATGAATTGTAAGTCAAGGACTACTGATATTCCAAGATAAAATTTAAATATCTGGTAAAATGGTGGATTTTCCTTGCAACTGATTTATTGTCCAATATGCAGAATTGCAGAAGTTTATCATTCCATACAATGACATTGCCAAAAGTACAGTGGAACTGCAAGCCTGAAACTCCAGATACCACTTTAAAATACAAAAGCAGTGAAAGAGGAAAGGAAGACCCCTATCCCTATCATTAATGTGAGACAATTAATACTGAATCCTGAGATTCAAGGTAAAACGTGCGAAAAGCCAGTGATGGCAGACTAATGCCAGTAGCATTTCCTCTTCAATGCAAATAACAGGTATAGTTGAATTAAACACGAATGCGATGGCTGATGAAGTAGAAACTGTAAATATACAGAGGTACTTCATATCCCATTTAATAGTGTGACAGGACTAATGGCTTTACAGGATGCTCAAGGTGATTGAAGTGCAGATGAAAAGAGGGCTGTTTTCTTTTTAATAGGACAGATTATACAAAATCATGTACTGCTGAGAGCTTTTGCATTCTTTAAAAAAGACGCTAATCTATATTAACACATATAGTCAGATCTCAAATCTGCATGTGTTCAGATAATTTCCCCCAAACTGACATTTTGTGAGCGCCTTGGGCTAATACTATACCAATCATCAGCCAGAATAGTGCTAGTTACAGAAATGCAGATTATCCTATTTGCCATAATTGGAGAGGGTTCCAGAAGAAAAAGTCATAGTATGCTACATCAGGAATTGGGATATGTAGTTCAGGAAGAGCAATGCACATTAACCAGCCACTGAAGTGATTGAAGTGAACGTGCTACCTATTATGTGTTTAGAAATATATAAAGAGCAGCAACTGAAGAGAACTAGCAGCTCTCTGGTTATTTCTATGGAGAGATTTGGGACCCAAGAAAGGGCCAAGAAAGTGTGTATCCACACTTCACGTTTAAATGCTTTGAGAATATGAAAGAAGAAGCTTCTTTCACAAATAGGTAGAGGTGAGATAGAAGCATGACAGACTGATAAAATACTTTAATTGGGTGGTGGTACAGACCAAAAGGTAAATAACTTGACTTGCAGCAAGTCATCTATATGTCAGGTTAAGAGAAGAGGTAAAATAAGAAAAGGAAAGGAAAGGAGACATTTACTTCCAAGTTGCTATAATTAGAAACAATCTGTTAACCTCAGATTAAAAGATCTTTTACACATACACACATACAGTAGTCTTTGACTTACAACAGTTCCTTTAGTGACCGTTCAAAGTTACAACAACACTGAAAAATGTGACTTATGACCGTTTTTTTATACTTATGAGTTATGATCTTTGCAGCATCTCCACAATCATGTGATTAAAATTCAGATGCTTGGCAACCAGTTCATATTTATGACCTTTGCTGTGTCCCAGGATCATGTGATCACCTTTTGCTACCTTCTGACAAGCAAAGACAATAGGGAAATCAGATTCACTTAACAACCAGGTTACTAACCTATCAACTGGAGTGATTCACTTAACAACTGTGGCAAAAAAGGCATAAAATGGAGCAAAACTCACTTAACAAATATCTCAATTAACAACAGAAATCTTGGGCTCAATTGCGGTCATAAGTCAAGGACTATCTGTACACCCTTTTGCTTTCTCTCTGAGTCTGAAAATATTGGTCTAGATCCAAAGTTAAGAGAAAGAAAAGTATCTTCTTAGTTCATCTTAGTTTTGCATTATCTGCTTTGGGTGCTTATTTGTTATGTCAACTGAGCTGTAATGGTGGTGGGGTGAGAGAGGAAGAAGTAACTGCTAACTTTTTATGGATTGAAAATCCCCCCTATAGTTGATAGCCAGAGTTTTAAAAATACAGTAACTTAATAGTCCCCATTTTCCTCAGGAATAGAAACAGCTAAGTGCTTCTCATAATACGTTCAACGATCTGTAGAAACCTTGCCCATTTAAATTATGGAGATTTTTTTTAAATGTTTTTAACAAAATCAATAAGGTGCTTTGTCAGTACTTTCAGAATCTTTTCCTTTTTGATTCACCCTCAGGTAAATATAATTGGTAGTTAATCAATAAGCTTAATTCTGATTAGCTCATTCTGAATCCTCAGTGAGAATGAAGAGAAGCAAAGGTTAGCTAAGTGTTTTGCTGATCATCCAATCTATCTTAAGTGAATGCAGTCTTGCTAATAAATATTTAATGGGCACTTGTTTGCAGTTTAATAGAATTAGATAATTCTATTAGGGCCCTGTTTAGAGATTTACATGTGCCATACATCACTGTTGAGGACATGTTAAATAATTTAAACTAAGTGACTAGTAATTAGAGACCCAGTTAGATTAAGTTGAAGCCTTCTTATTTTAGGCTACCTTAGAATATAAATGGTTTAATTGCAGCCTTAAGCTTTGGCTATGCCTAGAACTGCATAATGCAATGAGTCTGGGAAATGCCTTCAATGTGATAACAAAGCACAAAGCCCCTAGGGTATATCTGATATCTCATCCTCTGAGTTAATGAGATGGAAAATAGTTTGCTGTTTATCTACACTGGATTGAACAGATGTCTCTGCTTCACTTTTATGGAATGTAATCTTGGAGAAATTGTCTGCTGCCTATTATGTTTTCATGGGTTGAATCTCTATCGTCCTCTTCTGAGCTCCTATAGAACATTTCCCATGTCAACTATGGCTTTGATAAAAGATCATCCCAGCAGAACATACCAATGAAAGTAATCAAGTATTATTTACAACAGAGATCTTCACCAATTTATAGACTGGATATTGCTGATCAACTCTTAAGCATTGACATAAAGAGGTACTTTTACTTAATCATGGTCCTAAATGTTCTGTAGCTGTTAGAAAAATGTAATTCACAAATGTTTACCATAAATGAAAACACAGTAAGAACACTAAAAGGTTTCCTTTATAGGGAGGGGGGGGGAGAAAAAGAGATTAAAATTTGACCGATTTTAAATAAAGTTTTGAAATGAGCATGATGTGACTGGCTAAGAGAATTAAATTAAACATTGTATTTATTAAATTTTATTATGTAACATCTGGCAGGTACTGTCAGGCAAAAATGCCACATTAAAGGCAATCAAGGAATAATGATTCCTGCATGTAAGTCATCAAATATTGTCAATTATGTATTTTATGGTCTGTGAACAGGTTCATGATCAAATAGACACATTTATGCAATTTGACTTAGTTTAAATAACTAGGTCAAGGATAATATTAGGGCAGGAAAGAATCAATTTTAACCTTAAACACTCACAGGTTAAACAATAAATTAAGTCTCTCTCCTGAGTACCAGCCATAAAATGGGAGCCCAAGTATACTTGCAAAACCACTGAATGTTATATTCTCTTCTTCCTACATGAGCATGTGAATAGAAATAGAATAGAATAGAATAGAATAGAATAGAATAGGAATAGGAATAGGAATAGGAATAGGAATAGGAATAGGAATAGGAATAGGAATAGGAATAGAATAGGAATAGAATCTGGAAGGGACATTGGAGGTCTTCTAGTCCAGCCCCTGCTCAAGCAGGAGACCCTATACCATTTTAAACAAGTGGCTATCCAGTCTCTTCTTAAAAACCTCCAGTGAAGAAGCACCCACAACTTCTGTTCCACTGATTAATTGTTCTCACTATTAGGAAGTTTCTCCTTAATTCCTCATTGCCTCTCTCCTTGATTAGTTTTCATCCATTGTTTCTTGTCCTGTCCTCTGGTGCTTTGAAAAATTAGTTGACCCCCTCTTCTTTGTGGCAGCCTCTCAAATACTAGAATACTGCTATCATATCACCCCTAGTCCTTCTTTTCTCTAGAATGTCCAAACTCAAACCCTGCAACCATTCTTAATATGTTTTAGTCTCCAGTACTTTAATCTTCTTAGTTGCTCTTCTCTGTACTTTTTCCAAAATCTGAACAACTTTTTTGTAATGTGGTAATCAAAACTGAATGCAGTAGGTGTGGTCTTAACTAAGGTTTTATAAAGTGGCACTAATACTTCATGTGATTTTGATTCTATGCCTCTGTTTATACAACCAAGGATTGTGTTTTTTGGCTGCCGCCGCACACTGCTGGCTCATTTTTAAATGATCTTTCACTAGGAGTCCAAGGTCCCTCTCACAGTTAAAGTTTTTGAGCCAGGGGTAGATTGGGTAAAGGATCCATAGTATATAGGAATGACCTTGAGAGACATAAAGGAGAGCTGCAGACTGGAAAACTGTCATGTAAAAGATTTCTCAGCTGACAGAACTAGGGCGGAAGTGGGATGCATTTCAGAAGGGACTCTCTCTAGTTCAGGGATGTCAAACTGCCGGCCCACGGGCTGGATGTGTCATGCCGAAACCGTGCCCACCCCATTGCCGGCAATGGAAAAAAAGTTGCGATACGTTGCGACACATCACATGACGTTGCGAGTTTGACACCCCTGCTCTAGTTTTTCATAGAGTAACAGCAAAGGAGGAGAAAAATAATTTCACTTTTGCAAGACTTTGCTAATGTAATCTTTCAGTAACGATAGTAAAGACAGAGTACTTCTGATTGTGCTTCTTGCCTGGACTACCTTGCAGGCCTAACAAATTCCCTTCAACTTGTCTTTAGCTTCTCCGACTCTAATAGAGCCATCATAGTATTTAAAAAGGGCGGGATGTGGGGAGAGTGAGCCAGGTACCTACCTACACACACACACACACACACACACACAGAGAGAGAGAGAGAGAGAGAGAGAGAGAGAGAGAGAGAGAGAGAGAGAGAGAGAGAGAGAGAGAGAGAGAGAGAAGGGGTAAAGATGACTAAAGATGACTATTGAAGTAAAATTGAAACCATTTCATATCATGCTGGTCATCTGCAATAGCTTCATTGGATGGCTTTACTGGGATAGAAGCAGCCTGCTCTATAGACCCAGTTCTTATTTCCATGCTCAAAAAGCATTTATATGAACTCTATCTCTCTCCCCTCTCTCCCCCCCCCCAATTCCCACACAGTGTATCTCTAAAGGAGAGCTGGCTGAAAATAAATAATGGTTTAATAGTATCAGTAAAGTTAGAAAAGGATATAAAGAGAAAGTGAAGTTCAGACCCAAGGCAAAGGCATAGGTATATTGCTCGCACCCATAATGGCCTACAGGTAGTCCTTGGCTTATGACTACCATTGAACCCAAAATTTCTGTTCTTAAGTGAGACATTTAAGTGAGACAACTTTTCTTGCCATAGTTGTTAAGTGAATCACTGCAGCTAATAAGTTAGTAACCTGTTTTGTTAAGTGAACCTATTGGCTTCTCTATTGACTTTGCTTGTCAGAAGTTTGCAAAAGATGTTCACATGACCCTGGGACACTGCAACCATCATAAATATGAACCAATATGCCAAGCATCCAAATCTTGGTCACATGACCCTGGGGATGCTGCAACAGTCATAAGTGTGAAAAATGGTCATAAGTCACTTTTTCAGTGCCATTGTAACTTTGAACGGTCACTAAGTGAACTGCTGTAAGTCAGTACTGCTGTATTTAGCCTTGGTAAAGTATAAGAGATTAGGATCTTGATGCTGGATCCAGTCCCAGCTATAAACTTCTTATTAACAGACTTGGCATATAGAATGAAAAAAGTTCTATTAAAGCTATCAGAAATTAGCAACATGGACAGCATATTAATGTGAGAGGATCTCTACTCAAAGTATTAATGCATCCTATGAATTGGATAAACAGCTCCTCCATTGGAAACACCAAGAAAGTGACTATACCTGCCCAAGATAACCAATGGCTCCTTTTAAGAAGAAAAGAGAATTATAGACTTTCCTTTTAAGCTGGATCTTGCTTGACTAGGTAAGATTTATTTGAGTGGTGGTGGATTTTCTGATCATCCATCTGATTTGCTCTTAAATTCTTCACTCTTGGCTTCCACTTTTCTTCAGGCCACTGTTCATGGCCCTGTTTTAATTCCATATTCTGCTAATAAAAGCTTAGCACTCTCAAGAGACTAATTAAAATTACCCAGTAACTATTTGCTATTCTTTATACCAATCTGGTGCAGTATTAAGCTCCTCTGACATTTCCCCCCCCTGCAGTCTGCTGAGATGGATTTTTATTATAGCTTAGTCTGTGTTCAAAAGAGTGTGATTTAAATAATGGTTATGGGGATAAAGTAACTGAAACTTGCTATTTTGAAGACACTTAACTATTCTCGTTTTTTTAAAAAAATATTGATTGTTTAGTTAGATATGGTGAGGATGGAGACAGGCTTTGATAGCCAGTCTTGCCTTTTCTCAAATATTTTTTTTTTTTGCTGGGTCACAAGAATAGCTTCAAATTTGGGTCAAGGGCCTGAATCAGCTCATTCATCAACAGTAAAGGTTGAGACAATAGTAATCAGTTTGTTTTGACTCCAACTGGGAAGTGAACAGCTTATTTTGGTTTAGTGATGATTTGAGAGCCTCATCAATAAAATCACCAATACTGCCTTCAGTATAGTCATCCATCTGTGTCTTGATGCTTACCTATGGAGGGGGGGGGTAAGGGAAGATAGGACTCTCCATTTTTACTACATCATTGGCACATCACAAAGACAAACAAATTTACCTTTGTTTGATCCGGTTGTCTTCTTTGACAGCTTTATCTTACTGAATAGGAATCATTAAAAAAAAAAAACTATAGTAGGAGGGGAAAGACAAAGCACGGATAAGCTGGTCTGGAATGTACTGGAGAGGGACTTGATGGAATTAATTATTTTGTGTTTTTGGAAGCCTATTTTGTTCTTTCCAAAAGGAACACTTTCATTCTACAATTTTTGGCTGTACTTTTTTTACTCTATTAATAGCAATAGCACTTAAACTTATATACCGCTTCACAGTGCTTTACAGCCCTCTCTAAGTGGTTTACAGATTCAGCATGTTGCCCTGAAAAATCTAGGTTCTCATTTTACCAACCTTGAAAGAATGGAAGGTTGAGTCATCCTTGAGCTGGTGAGAATCGAACTGCTGGCAATCTGCAGAATTAGCATGCAATACTGCATTCTAACCACTGTGTCACCCTGGCTCATATTATTTCATAATATTTCCATTATCATAGAACAGTGGTTCCCAACTTTTCTGACTCCATGGACCGCCAGTGGTGGTAACAACAGGCGGCAGTGACAGTGATGGGGAGGGAATGGTTTCACGCACACAGCCTAATTCCACGCATGTGCAAATGGAGCTTTGTGCAGTCGCCTGCCACTTGTGCAACCAGGTTCCCAACAGTCTGTGGACTGGTACCAGTCCACTGACAGGGGTTGTGGACATCTGTTATAGTTATTTCAGTTATTTAAGATTCTTGGCAATTAAATAGTTTCTTCCATTTATAGCAGGGCATTCATCTCAAAATGAAGGCTGTAATATGAAACATTTTTTTTAATAGGGAAGAGGCCCCATTAAAATGATGAGTCTTCTAAGTAAACATGCATGATTGCACTGTAGATATCAGCTTTCTTGCTTATATTCCTATTTATACAGTATATCATGCTCTTCTGCTTATACTCCAGTATATTTTTGCTTTATTTGGTAGTCAGCATTCCAAAGTGCTTTCACATACAGATCTGCTTATTCACCTAGGAACTGCATTATGTGGACATATCTACCCAAAGTCTTTCATAAAATGATTAAATATTCACTAGGTGATTCTACTATTAGGTGGACTTATAGACTGTTGAATTACAGTATCTCACACAATAATGTTCACTAAGGACTCCACTTCAGCCTTAGAACATTTCAAGTGGAGTGCCCCTGGGCTCTGGGCATGTGCTATTCAATATTGAATTCAATATTTAATTGGTTGGATGAGGAAATTAAGGCAGTTTATTATGAAACTTATAAATTTGGCAGATGCGCCAAACCGGGAGAGATGGCTAATACTTTTTTTTTTAAAAAAAAAATTAAATTGCCAGTCTGCTTCCGGGTGCAGTTCAAGGTATTGGTCATTATCTTTAAATCCTTGCATGACTACTTGAGGAAACATGTCATTCTGGTGGGACTGGCCTGGCCCACCCATGCTGGCAGGGGGGACATGCCGTGGATCCAATCAGCCAAGAAATTTGGCTGGCGGGATCCAGGAGAAGAGCCTTTTTTGCCATGGCTCCTACCCTCTGGAACATCTTGCCTCCAGAGGTGAGATTGGCTCCCATCCTTTTGACTTGCCACAAAAGCCTGAAGATAAGGCTCTGCCAGATGACTTAGGGACCCAATGGGGGTTCTTCATATTGGAGGTGATTGGCTAATTAAGTTCAATGCTACCTTCCCCTCCCCCCTCCCATGGATCCAGCTCCCTTCTCTGCCATATTGTCTCTATGATGGCTAATGTTTTTACCTCTTTTATCTCACTTACAAATATGCTTATATTTTGTCCTCTCTAGAGTTACAACATAGCCCACTTTCTATATTCCACCATTGCTAATAATCAGATCCAGAAACCAGTAATTTAATTCTCCCCCTTTTTCAGCAAAAACTCAATAAAGAGGTTTCCAGTCATTAACAAATGTAGCTATTGTCTTTCCCCAATCAAGTCAATTTTGCCCTCTCTGCAAATCTTGCATTCTTCACCAACCATTCCACTATTGTGGATATCTCACAATCTTTCCATCTTTGTGTACATAATAATCTATCAGAAGTTAACATATACACAAACAATCGCCCATAAATCTTTTTTAGTTGTCTATTCATTAGTCTCATCAAAGGGATAGTCTAACACTTTAGATAAAAAAAAAATAAGATTGAGAAAAATCTAGATAGGCTTGAAGAGTGAGTTGAAATGAATAGAATGGAATTAATAGGGAGAAATGTACAATTCTGCATCTGGGTTAAAAACAATGAAAGGCAGAAGTATATCACAAGTTAAACAAGTTGATCCCATGCTAAAAATGCAAATGTTTTCATGGGATGCATTAATAGGAACATAAAGTACATAATTTTTCCACTCTACTCTGACTTCTTCAGACTCTATTTGAAGTACTACACACAGTTCTGGACATAACAGTTCCAAGAGAATAGTGATAAATTGAAGCAAATTAACCAGGAGGGTGAAGGATATGGAAACCAAACCTTATGAGGAATGGCAGGGGGATCAGGGTATATTTAATTTACAGAAAAATTAAGTAAGGGGAGATAGGATTATAGACTTCAAATATTTGAAAAATTGGACTTATTATCTATTGCCCCAGAGCAGTGGCCCCCAACTTTTTGAGTGTCAGGGACCAGTCCTGTGAAGACAGATTTTTCCATGGACTGGATGGGGCATGATTTCACATGCTGCCTGTATCCCATGCAACCAATTTTGGTCACCATGCTACAAAAAAGATGTTGAGACCTTGGAAAAAATTCAGAGAAGAGCAACTAATATGATCAAAGGCCTGGAGACTAAAACATATGAAGAATGACTGCAGGACTTGGGTTTGGCTAGTCTAACGAAAAGAAGAAATAGGGGTGGCATGATAGCAGTATTCCAGTATTTGAGGGGCTGCCACAAAGAAGAGGGGATCAAACTATTCTCCAAAGCACCAGAGGGCAGGACAAGAAATGATGGTTGGAGACTGACCAAAGAGAGAAGCAACCGGGAATTAAGGTGAAACTTCCTAACAGTGAGACAATTAACCAGTGGAACAGCTTGCCTTCAGAAATCATGGGTGCTCCATCCCTGGAGGTTTTTAAGAAGAGACTAGACAGTCACTTGTCTGAAATGGTGTAGGTTCTCCTGCTTCATCAGGGGGCTGGACTAGAAGACCTCCAAGGTCCCTTCCAGCTCTATTCTATTCTAGTCCATGCATGCGTCGATGGGGCTTCGCTTGTTTGAATGGCCCGGTTTCTGGTGTGCTGTGGACCAATGTTGGTCCACAGCCTGGGGGGTTGGGGACTCTTGCCCCAGAAGACAGGATACTACCATAATGAATGAGTTAAAAATATAAGGAAGAAGTTCAGGAGCATGCTGATTTTAGCAGGTTTCAGATGGTGGACTAGATTTGTGATATGACATGGTAAGTTCTCTTTACTAGATATTTTTAAACAGAGTCTGGATGGTCATTAGAGATTTCTAGTGAATATTACATTAAACTGAGGATTGGACTAGATGAATTCTGTGCTAAATTCTGACTTTATGATTCTATGATCTTTTAATTAAGGTATGGTACACGCAAAATGGATTTATGTATCCAGTTTGCAATAGTGGCGAATATCTGTAGCTCAGGTGTAGGATGAAGCTGTTACCTAGCCTGGTAACGAAACATTCAGAAACCAATCCACAAGCTCAGAGAACGAACCTTCACTCTTATGTATCCAGTTTTGAAGATTGTTGTAAAACTCTAATAGCCAATAGCCTTGGGAAACTAGATTCCCAAGGAGTTTCATTAGTCAAATTTATTGTAAGGAAAAAATGGTCAAAGTACAATAATAATAAAAATTGGATATGCATATTTTAGCCTCACATTTATCACTGAACATATTATGGCAGGGCCTTCTTGATGCCTTTGATCCTCTATCCTGTTAATATTGCTGTTTGTTTGCCTTATAAGGAAGAAGAAAGGTACATCTAGACCATGGGTCGGCAACCTGAAACACTGAAAGAGCCACTTGGACCTGTTTCCCTCCCCCCCAAAAAAACTGGGAGCCGCATAATGCGCGCGCACCTGCGCATGCGCGCACGGGCACCTGCGCATGCGCGCACGGGCACTTGCGCATGCGCGCATGCGCGAAACAGGGGGCTTGATTAGAGTGGAGCCTAAGGCGAGACATGCACCGGCCCTGCCCCCGTCCAGCTCTGGTATGGACGACTCTGCCGTCCTGGCTTCTCCCCTCGGAAAAGACTGCTCTCCCCCTGCCCGCGCTCTCCCTCTCTGGGACTTTCTTCTTTCCGCCTTTTGGTGGGAAGGTTCTGAGAGAGCGGAGGAGGAGGCCGACGGGGCTGACCAGTAGGTCTTCCATGCCGCTCCGCTCGGACCGCCAGCTTTTGGCTGCGGGGCTGCCTCCCTCCGGAGCTGTCTTTACCCGCTGCTTCCTCGCCCTCCCAGCAAAAGAACCGCAGAGAACACTTGCCTGTGAGCCAGGCCTGCCGCCCGCGTGACTGTGATAGGCAACGGCCCCAACTCTGCTCCGGGGCCGCGAAGGGGCCCGGCTGCCCGCTCGCCGCTGCCTCTCCGGCCCCGCTCAGTGCGAGCAGCGGCAGGACGGCGGTGAAGGGGAGCGGCTGTCCGGTCACCTCCACCTCTCCCACCTCGCTTAGCGCCACCGGCAGCGGGAGAACGGGGAAGGGGCTCGGCTGCCTTGTCGCCGCCGCCTCTCCGGCTTCGCTGGGCGCGAATAGCGCTGGCGGCGGGAGAACGGGGAAGGGGCTCGGCTGCCTTGTCGCCGCCGCCTCTCCGGCTTCGCTGGGCGCGAATAGCGCCGGCGGCGGGAGAACGGGGAAGGGGCTCGGCTACCTTGTCGCCGCCGCCTCTCCGGCTTCGCTGGGCGCGAATAGCGCCGGCGGCGGGAGAACGGGGAAGAGGCTCACTGCTGCTGCTGCTGCCGGTGGCGCTGAGTGAGGCCAAAGAGCCGCGCCCCTTCGCTGTCCTCCCGCTGCCGCTGCCGGCGCTGAGCGAGGCCGGGGAGGCTTTGGCGACCTGGCAGCCGAGCCCCTTCCCCGTTCTCCCACCGCCGGCGCTATTTGCGCCCAGCGAAGCCGGAGAGGCGGCGGCAAGGCAGCCGAGCCCCTTCCCCGTTCTCCCGCCGCCGGCGCTATTCGCGCCCAGCGAAGCCGGAGAGGCGGCAGCAACAAGGCAGCCGAGCCCCTTCCCCGTTCTCCCGCCGCCGGCGCTATTCGCGCCCAGCGAAGACGGAGAGGCGGCGGCGACAAGGCAGCCGAGCCCCTTCCCCGTTCTCCCGCCGCCGGCGCTATTCGCGCCCAGCGAAGCCGGAGAGGCGGCGGCGACAAGGGAGCTGCGGCCCTTCCCCGTTCTCCCGCCGCCGGCGCTATTCGCGCCCAGCGAATCCGGAGAGGCGGCAGCGACAAGGGAGCTGCGGCCCTTCCCCGTTCTCCCGCCGCCGGCGCTATTCGCGCCCAGCGAAGCCGGAGAGGCGGCGGAAGAACGGGGAAGGGGCACGGCTGCCTTGTCGCCGCCGCCTCTCCGGCTTCGCTGGGCGTGAATAGTGCCGGCGGCGGGAGAACGGGGAAGGGCCGTGGCTGCCAGGTCGCCAAAGCCTCCCCGGCCTCGCTCAGCGCCGGCGGCGGGAGGACAGCGAAGGGGCGCGGCTCTTTGGCCTCACTCAGCGCCACCGGCAGCAGCAGCAGCGGCAGCGGGAGGACGGCGAAGGGGCGCGGCTGCCCGGTCGCCACTGCGTCTCCGGCCTCGCTCAATGCTAATGGCGGTGGTGGCGGCAGCGAAAGAGGCCATGGAGATCCGCCGCCCGCGAGATGGCCGAAAGGTGCAGGCTGAGAGGGGAAGTTTCCAAGACCCCCGGCAACCCCCCCCAGGGCTAGCAGAGGCGGCGGCGGAGCAGGGCGAGGGGAGACCCGCCGGGCAGGGAAGAGGCACCCCGAGACTGGCCGCCCCCACCCGCGGCTCCTTACCCAGATTCTGCCTCCGGAGGACGGCAAAGGGACACCTTTCCAGCCATCCTCCCGGCTCTTCCACCGCTGCCGCCACGTGCAGTCCGAAGAAGGAAAGAGGTTTGTGGGCAGTCCCACAAACCAAAGAAGTTCAACCAATCAATTCAAACTTTGCGAAGTTTTTTTTTGTGAGAAGTTTGAATTGATTGGTTGAACTTTTTTAGTCTCACTTTTTTTTTTTCGGACTGCACATGGCAGCGGAGGACAGGGAGCCGCAGGAGACGGCTGAAAGAGCCGCATGCGGCTCCGGAGCCGCGGGTTGCCGACCCGTGATCTAGACCTACAATATTTTACAAATGTTCATTTCCATTTCCAGGTTTAGAAAATTCCATTACAACAAGCCAAATCAATGGGCTGTGATCATGAGGAGGCAGCTGACAAAAGGATTGAGCAAAGGATAATAGCTACCCAGACTAAAGGATTGTTATAGAGCTTCAGACAATGAATTCAAAATGTTGAGAACTTTAGGGTTATGCCCAGGATGGTTTAAAACACACATATCTTGAATAATAAATAGAAACTTCCTTTTTTCTTTTCTTTAATGCACAAGCAAAAAAAAGCACAAGCAAAAAGCACAAGCAAAAAAAAAATCAGCAAAAAAGCTAAAAGAACACAAAAGAAATAGGAAAGAGATTTACAAGATGTCTAAAATTGAATAAGAATTTTCTAAGAAATATTAGATTACCACTGCATGTGGTAAACTTGGAGTTGTAAAATTTAGCATCATAAAGCCATTAAAATAATATCAATATTCAATAATTAATAAAGATGGCCAATAAGATAACAATCTGAATAAACAAGTAATAGAAGTTTTTGACTAATATATGAAAGACTGTCCTTATTCGAAAAAATCAGGGAAAGACTTAAAACCTTATATAAATCTAATACTTTAAAGCTCTCTATAAAGAAAAAAACATAAACATAGTACATAGTATGTGTACATAGTAATAATCCATAGTGTCCATGTTAAATTGAGACTTGTTTTTCCTTAAAAACCCATTATTTTGAAACCTTGCAATTTTTTGATTGGTGACATGTCTAATAAAAGGATAGACAACTGAGAATGCCCAAAAACGTTACTGAGAACGGTCCTTGGGTTATAGCAAAGTCTCCTAATCAAGACAAAATATCATTATTGGTTTTGTTTTTCAGACAGGCTCTTCACATAATTTATATATGCGTGTTCCCCTGCAAGGTGCTGCTTTTTAATTAAATACGTACAATTAAATACATACAAAAAGTAGTACAATTTCTTAGGGAAATTCCCTCAAATCCAAAGGTTTGTAGACATTTCTCCTATGTCCAGTCACTCATGATAAGTAGACATGCCCTTTTTATTCTAACTAATCCATTCAACTTCTTTAAGCTGTTCTCTTGAACGTAATGGAACTTAATAGAAAACCTGAGCCAAAGAGCACATCTTATCTTCTTTATAGAACAAGAAATGTATTAAAATATAGGGCTGTGCAAATCTTCAAAATGGTACTGCTTTGGGGGGGAAATATTAAAATACCTCTTTGAATCCATGTGGTGAATTTTTTCTCTACCTCTCAAGATCACAGTAGAGCAGCTGCCATGCTTAATATGAGCTGAAAAGGATTCTGCAAATCGGCACATGTGCAGAAGCTACACTTAATTAAGTGGGCAATTGAATCAGGTTAATTGACATGTTGCATAGATAGAACATCTCACATAATTTCTGTAAGGTGAATGAGACATAATCCATACAGGCTTTTTAAATGCAATGCATATGTTTTAAATCATAATTTCCTAATTAATGCTGCCTTGAGCTATCCATAGTGCAAGAGACTTTTCTTTTATAAAAAAAAAAATACTTATCACAATGTTTGATTGGGCTGCCCCAAGTGACTAATGGACCCAGTAGAGTTCCAGAGGACTTTGGAGTTATTCCTGAGCTCTGGTGCAAGGTTTGGCTATGAACTTAGTCACAGCCTGAAATGAGCATGTGACTAGGGCCTTGGTTCAGATTGCACCTGTGGGGACTCTTTGTAGGGCCTTTGATTTATGAAGCAGTCTATGGATGGCCTTTGATTTATGGAGCTGAAATTACACAAGAGATGCCTAGAGAGTTTCTGGAGGAAGATAAAGAATGAAGCTGACTAGTCACAAGTACAGTAAGTACCTTTACTAGGACTTACCCTCTGGTGGTAAGAGCACCAAAGCATGCTTACTCTTATTATGTCTGTAGATAGCCAGCTAGCTTCTGGTGATTAGGGCTCTTCTGGGTAAGGGAAGACCCTGAAAGCATTTCTTTCAGGGTCAATGTGAAGACTCTTCTAGGCATTTGTTGGACAAAAGCCACTCAACTTTATTTGGAATTAGACTCCAGTTGGGCAGGTGGAAATGGCTGAGGCATGTCCTAGTTTGGTTATCTAGATTGAAGTCAAGCAAAGTCAAACCAAGGAAGTGAATAAGGTCATTGCCGCTGTGATCGCTACTCCATACTCTTCCTGTTCAAGGTTCAAGGTTCTTCCTGTTCAAGGTTTCCTGGGATGTCGTTAGTTTCAAGTAGTACCAAATGCTTCTTTGTGGGAGAAGTGGTTCTACCTGCCTTAAAAGAAGCAGTTGTTTGTTCCCACCTCAAGAGGCCATCTTTGGACTGATTTTGGATAACTTCCAACCAACTGAGAGCATGATGGGATCCTGTGCTGGATGAAGTGGATCTTCTGAACTTCTTTTAGGATTCAGGCTAGGCTATAGTATTAAATAGCATTGGTTGCACTTGGAAATGACCTCAGGAGGACTCGGGATGGGGATGTAGTGCCCATGCAGATCCTCCTGGATCTCTTACTGACTTTCAAGATGAAGATATTCTGATTTGTCCAGCTCCAGGGCTAGAAGTGGTGGTGGGGACTGCTTTGCAGTGATTCTCTTCCTTTCTCTGTGTCTTGTTATATGGAGTGGCTCAGGACCTGGGTTAGTCTTTTCTCCTATTTAACATCTATTTGAGCCCATAGGGTAAGGTCTTCCAGCAGCATGGGATTCAGCATCATCATGTTGATGATATCCAATTACAGGTTTCTATTTATGTTGGACAAGTGGTGCTCTTTAGGGGCTTATTCAATGCCTAAAGGCTGTAAGAGTCTGGATGGGAAGAAACTGATTCACTCTCCCCATCCCTCTACCTCCACTCTGGTCAGAAAAGTTACTATAACATCTCTGACTCTGGATGGGATAACACTCTTCCGGACAGATTTGGTGCACAATTTAAGGGTCCTTGTGAACCAGCAGTCCCTGATGGGAGAGCAGGTGGCAGCTATGATTGGAAGGCCCTTTACACAAATTTATCTTATACACACAACTGTGCTAATTTCTAGACAGGAAGGGTTTTCTTATAGTCACTCACGCCTTAGTCACTTCCCACTTGCTTGACTACAATGCACTACACATGGGCTGTCCTTGAAGGCCGCTTGGAAGCTACAACTGGTCAGTATATACAGTTCTGGTTGCCCATCAGTTAGCCTGAGTTGGACTTTTGTTGCATGTACTGCCCTGGCCCCCAGTTGCTTTTCAAGTACAATTCAAGTTAATTGCTAGTTATTTCTTTTAAAATGCTACATGGCATAAGGCCAAGTTATTTTTGGGAACATATCTCCCTGGAAGTAACTGCTCATCCCCTAGATCACATGTTAAATGTTGCCATCTCTTGGGACCACAGAAGCAGCTTCCCATGTGAAATTCGAGGGACTCTCTACCCTTTTAGCCTTCCGGAATGTTTGTAAAGACCTGGCTCTTCTTCCAGGCACTGGGCCAAGATAGGGCTTGAGAGAGGTTAATAGTTTGGTTGGTCTAGTCTCTGGTGTGTGTGTGTGTGTGTGTGTATACATTAAAATACTTCTTTTTGATGAGAGAAATGATTACGAATGTTCTGTTTGCAATAAATTAAGGAGACCATAATGTCTAGAGAAAAAGGAAGCAAACTGAAAAATATAATACAGCCCTGCTGTGCATCAAGAGGGAAGATGCTTCAAATAAAATAAAATAAAATAAAATAAAATAAAATAAAATAAAATAAAATAAAATAAAATAAAATAAAATAAAATAAAATAAAATAAAATAAAATAAAATAAAATAAAATAAAATAAAATAAAAATAAAACCTTATAACAGACTGAAATCAATAATCAATGCAGGGCTCTTCTGGCTTGTGTCTCCTCTTCTTCCTATGTTTCTGTCTGCTATTTTTGGCCTAACTATAGCCTTGAACTTTACTTTCTCATTTGATCAAGCAATATCTTTTTTGTTTCTTTGTTTGTTTGTCTGATGCTAAGGAATGCTGGCAGTGCTAAATTCAAATTGGAAAGAAGGAAATTTGCACTTCAAGGAAGCTCTTAGCTACCAACCTTGGCTCAGAAATGGAGCTTTTGGTGCCAAATATACATGAAAAGGTAGAGCAAGATAAACAATTATGCAGAGAGATGATAGGTAAATGCCTTGATTTGGATGTTTCTGGGCAGGCTCTTTCAATACATAAAGTGGTCTCCGTCACCTTCTCTTTCCTTAATCTAATTCTTATGTAAGATTGGTTTGCCGTTTCAAGACTGAAGTTAAGCTTATATATTGAGCCATATATAAAATGTAGCAGAGAATTTCCAGCTTGGAAGACCCTTGGGTGATGTTACAACAGTAATCAGGCTAGAGCTGGCATATATAGAGATCATTTACCCACAAAATGAGCTGATGATGAGAGAAAACTCAGAAGTTTAGGAAAGTAATGTGAATGAAGTTTATACATAAGTAACCCAAAATACCATTTTAACCTGATAAGAAGTAGTTTCAACTCCTAGAGACCACACAGATAGAGTTTCTCCACAATGATCTATCCCTAACCTGTTCCCAAAGGTGATTCATTGCCACCCTGAGTCTGTACATGTTGTTGATCATCCTCTTCTTCTCTTTCTTTCCTCCCTCCCTAGCTTTAGAACCTTTTCCAGAGAGCTAGATCTTCACATAACGAGTCTGAAGTATGATAATTTGAACCTGACTATTTGTCCCTCAAGTGATAATTCTGGGTTAATTTGTTCAATGACCTATCCGTTTGTTTTTTTAGTTGTCCAGAATATTCTCAGAAATCTTCTCCAACTTTAGCTCAACTAAAGCAAGCAGACACCTATACTGGGAAGCAGCATTATAGGAAAATGCCAGAGGCATTTGTCACTTGAGTGACAAAGGCAAAGGCGTCAGTTTATACTGTATAGGAATAAGCAATGGTAAGTCACTCCTGTATTTCTACAAGAAAAGTGCATGGATAGATCTTGGTGAATGGTAATCTTTTAAACATCCCCTAGTCCTTACCTCTTCTACTCATCTGTTTTCTGTGTATGCTCTGTTTTCTTCTTTTTCTCATTCCTCATCTTCCCACTTCAATTACTTATTTCTCTTACTTCTTTTTTAATCCCATTTTCTTTCTTTCTTTCACTATTTCTCTGGGAAGGACAGAGGGAAGTACTGTATTACATATATAGTGTCAGAGCATGCACAGTCTTATTGCGCTGAGATAACCCAGGAGTAAACACAGTAAACAGTGGTTTGTATTAAATGATGGTTTATATTACACTATCTGCAATATCGTACACCAGGAACAATATACATACATGTGGTAATACAGCAAACTCCAACATACAGCAGTTACAGCAGGAAACAGACGAGAGAGAGACACACTCCAGCAAAAACCTTCCCTTTTATACTCAGGTTCTTAAAGGGATACAGACCCTGCTTGCTCTTAAAGAGACACAGAACCTGCTGAGTCTTTCCTATCATTGCATCATCCACCTTATGTTATATTACATCATTACATAAGCTGTTTAGCTATTAAATAATTACCTTGACATGTAGTGTATCTGAGAAGGTGGTTTCTTCAAAAGAGTGGCTGCTTTATGCATATGGAACTCAATTTTGTGGGATCAATGGGATGTTATTTTTTTACAAGCAATTAATGATGAGTTATCAAATCAGTCAATATACATTTATATTTTGGTCCTGGCCCTTTCCTTTTTTTGGAAGTATGACTTTCACATGTACATATATTCACAAAAAAGTCCTAGTATGTCAGTTCATATAATTAATGGGCAAGGTGGTTGATGTGAGGAGAGGCAGTTTGGTGTAGTAATTAAGGCATCAGACTAGAAACTGGTAGATGGTGAGTTCCAGTTGCACCTTAGGCATAAAGTCAACTGGGTGGCATTGGGCCAGTCACTTTCTCTCTGCTCTAGGAAGAAGGCAATGGGAAACTGCTTCTGAAAAATCTTCCCAAGAAAACTGAAGGGACCTTGTCCAGGCAGTCTCTGAGAATTGGACAGGATTAAACCAAAGATGAAAAAAATGATGTTGAAATATATCTTAGTCTTAAAAGCAATCTTGGATGCAATATGACACCATCATTGCAAAAACAACAACAACAACCCTAATTTGAATGTTGATCAACATCTCCCCCATTCAGTTTTAAAACTTCAGGATCAAGTTATTGCATCTCCACACATTTTATAACATTAATTGTGATGAAGAGATTTTGAAAGCTTGTGCATTTTGGAGACTTCTGAATTACCCAACAAAGATATTGCACTAATAGGGGATCTGAAAGTTTAACAGAATAACAGAAAAATGGAGTTGGAAGAAACCTTGGAGGTCTTCTTGTCCAATCCCCTGCTGAAGCAAGAATATAACACTTCAGACAAAGGGTTGTCCAATTTCTTGTCCACAACTTCTGGAGCCAAGTCGTTCCACTGATTAATTGTTCTGTCAGGAAACTGTCACAAGTTTACTTGTGGCCATCATACAGTAGCTATGATTTTGTGTTACATTCCCTTCCCAAGCTTTTAGCAATAGCTTAATTAAAATTCCACATGAGGATTGCTGCTGATTCTGTGGCCCTCATGGTGGAACATTATTTATGAGAAGGGATGCCTCAGTGTGTTTCCTTACTGCCATCACAAGCTTTGTAATCACAAGTAGACTATTGAAACCTTTTCAGTTCCAACTCTTAGGGCAATGTACCTTTCTTGAAAATTATTTAGAAAAGTTGCTTTGGAACACCTAGAGGTAAAAACGTGGTAACTTGCCTGTACCTCTTTAAAGCAAAGGTAGATGCTTTAAAAACATGCAGATGGGTGCTGTGTTTATCATTCCTTTGCCTCCAGCACTTTGAAACACCTTTTTAAACATAAACATTGCAGAACCTTTATGGGGCTACATATTTTCTTCTGATATTTTTACTGCTTAAGAAAACCTCAGCACAAAGCTATAGCAACCATGTGCATGCCAAAGGGTGGTTTTTGTTTTTGTTTTGTTTTTTGCATTTGGCTCTTATAAATGTGATTTAAGTGCAGGTTTAAATATGTGCAAGTACAGTTCTGCAGTGCACTACATTGGTTAAAAATGATGTTACCCTGTGGCATTCATAGAGCTGCATCCTCCACTGAATAGAAATGTTAAAACTTCTAAGCTTTGATATAATCCTTCCTGCATATTAGTTCCCTGGAGGGTATTATTCTTAAAAGAAAAAAAAACGGGGACTTTCTTATTATTTTCCATTACACAACAAACTTAAGCTAGTTCTCAGTACTTCAGGAGGAAGAATTTGCATAAAAGGGGGAAGATAAATTGTTATCATGATCATCAAGTGTTTATCAATTAAAAAGAAAATAATCAAAAGAAATATGTTCCTTTTGATCTTCACTATTTTCGGCTAATCTCTTTTTAAAGTGTTTTACTAAGATATTTTATAAATACATTGCACTTATAGGGGTCCTAACTCAATGTGCAACTTGTCAAAACTGACCAAATACTATTTCACATACCACTGTACCTAATCAATATTCTATTATAGTAAATTAGGTGGTTTGCTACAATAGTTTGTACTGGTATTAGAAAGTATGTTACCTAATTTCCTGAACAATAATAGGATAAATTGTATACATTTTTATTATAAGAATCCTAACAATTGTCTCCTTAAAGTTAATGGATTTTTGGATAGAATTGGCACTTGGGGAAACTAGATAATAAATCATAACAAAATTAAAGCTAAGGTATTAACTTTTGGACAAATGACCATCTGTTACAAGATGAGTGTACTTAATTCTCCCTTGACTGAAACAGTGATAAATGGTTTTATTGAACTTGTACTTATTTCTTAAGTTTGTTATCTGTCTAGCCCTGAACTAAAGGACAGTTCCACACCATTATTTTGTACCACTTTAGAATTCCTTCCAGAACTTTTTGATCTCAGGATACTGTCTGATTTTGGAAGTGAGGTGAGCTTATTTTCAACTCCATTCTGAAATATTGGAAACCTCAGCAAAGCTGGTATTTTCTTTTGAATTGCTGTAGCTCTGCAGACTTGTGGGTAGTCTCATTCTGCATTGGCAGGGAGTCACGCTTTACCCTGCCTCAAGTGCTCAACCCATTTATTACTTTCTCTGCTGTATAGAAGTATAGGGTCCTGTTCCTGGGTCTTTGCTCATCCTGTATGCTTTGTTTAAAACTAATCTCCCTCTCCTCTCCAATAAGGCCACCATAGCAACATGAGACTAGACCTCGGCTACTGGGAAAATAGCAAAATTGCTAGCATGCTATGAGTTTGCCTTCATAACTCACAAGGTCTTTTAAATGCACAGGAGAAACGGCTACAAAGCATTGGAAGATTTGAAAAGTTTGTGTTACATTTTTTTTTTTTTAAAAAAAAAGGAATTTTCTTTGCATAACCTCCTATTACTAGGATAGTGACTACTAAGATTGTTTTTATTGTTTTTTTTTAAAAAAAAACTACCAAACAAATGCAAACTGCTCTTTCTATTGGAAAATGGAAGGAGGAGACATTAACAATTTATTTTACTTCCTTTTGATATGAGACAAACTTGAAGGATTTTTGTTATTTCATGAGTGGTAATAGTGGTAATAGCTCAAAGAACTGTGATTGGATGAATACGGCACTCTCTGGTCAGCTGAAATAAAACTGGGCAAGCACTGATTGGCTATTCTTTGCATGTTATCTTTTGTCTGATTTTGGTAGGAATGCAGATGGTTGGTTTCAGACATTTTATGTGGGTTTGGGATTGGAGAGGAAATTTCACCTAGTATCTCAAACACCAACAACACTTTCAGTTATATTTGCAGAAATAGAAATAATTGTTTCCTTTGAAAAAAATCATTCAGCCAGAATCTTACTGTATTTTTAGAAACATATCTATCAGGATAAAACCTTCAAGTGGTAAGATCCATGGTGACATAGTGGTTAGAATGAAGTATTACAGGCTAAATCACTGTTCACTGCCAGGAATTTGATCCTGACCATTTCAAGGTTGACTCAGCCTTCCATCTTTCCAAGGTTGGTAAAATGAAGACCAAGATTGTTGGGGGCAATATGCTGACTCTGTAAAGGTGCTTAAAGAGTGCTGTAAAGCACTGTCAAGCAGTATATAAGTCTAAGTGCTATTGCTAAGTCTTTGTTATGGACTATGGTATGTAGATTCAGAATAGATTTATTTGAAATTATTCAGTGATGGTCCTCTTCAGTTCTATCTGAATCTGATATATCCTATCTCACCTTTCTAGCATCTGTGACCAAGAATCTAAATCCATCTGAATGCTATACAAAATGGTACAATAATTTTCAGTACTTCTAGTAAATTATTTCTCTGAATTGTATGGAAGAAAGGTATATGCTTTTATAATATGAAATCATTTGGGAAATCATCTATTTTTTTGGGGGGGGGGGCAATGAATATAGCAGCCAACAATCCTGACCATTTGCCAATTTGGCTGGGGTCTGAAAATATCTGGAGGAGCACAAACTTCTCATCTTTCAGTTTAGAATAAGGAAGGTAAATTCAGTGTTTTTAAAGTGACTAATGTTTTAGCTGAATTGATTTTATCTGATTGAACATATATTTTGAATGAAGCCCTCCACACAAAAATTTGGTGATTACTTTAGAGGATGTGCTGTTCTCCTCCAAACTGTTTAACAAAAAAAATGATAGCTGCTTGAGGAGAATGAGTTGCTTGCCAATTCCAAACAGCTAAACAAAGTTTAAGATAACCTGTGCCAAAAACAAGCAACATGTTCCTTTACAACAACCACTAGAGAAAACAAGTATGCCCTCCTTTACCAGGTTGCCTCTTCAAATACTGTAGAAAACATGCTTATTGTCTCCTCTGACATGACTCTTCCCAAGCTTTGTCATTGTCATGTCACAGAACACACCATTCTGATTTCTCTGATTGTCTTTGGAGATTTCATGTCTATGGCTTTGGCAGGTGGCAGGAAAGAGGCAGGGAGAAGCTTTAAGGCAACATAAATCATCTTATGTCAAAGCAAATCTCTGCTTTGATGAAGAAAATGTCATCAACACTAGTGTGTACATTTCTTCATAAAAAAACAAAAACCAAGGACACTTTATACAGGCCTATTATGAAAAGACAGAAGAAGAAAAAAAAAGAGAGAGAGATACAGAGAAAACCCCATTAGAAGAAAACTCTACATGCCTTTGTTAACTATCTAAATCTTTATCAAGATTTCATGCAAATTAACATTCTTCAGGAAGACAGGGATTCAATTTTTGTTATTAATGCAGGTGTCTCAGGCTTGCTCTGTGTTTTGTAAACATTTGCAGCCTTCTTTGGGACATACTAAAATGTTTCAAGTTGTCTGGAAGTTGTGTCATGGCAACTGGAGTTCTTTTCTTTTTTTGGTTTCAAACATTTCACTGCTTACCCAAGTAGTTTCTTCAGTCTGAGCAAGTTGGTTAGGAGGACCCTATATATGTCCTCCAGGGTAGTTTCATCTCTTACCTAATCTGAATAGGCTTGACCTACTGTATATATGGTCCTCCTAATCAACTTGCTCAGACTGAAGAAACTACTTGGATAAGAAGTAAAACGTTTGAAACCAGAAAAGAAAAGAAGTCCAGTTGCCACGACTCAACTTCCAGATAAAGAAGTATTGTGTTACTTATGCTGGTAGAGTATCAGTTGTGACCTTAACCATGATTATTTAAAGAGAATGGCAGACCTATTAGTGATGTAACAGTAGCTGTGGGTCATTCACTTACACAACATGTTAACTATGCTTAGATTTGGCACAATCATTCCTTGGTCCTACGAACAGAGAAGTAGAGAATGGCTAAAGTTTAATGAAATAAATAATTTGATTAAATGTGATCAAAGAGAACTGAAAGAACATACTTAGACCCAAATCTATCTTCCAAAATGTTGGCAATTCTCCCCAGTTTGGTGTCATCTGCAAATTTGATGAGTTCCCCTTCTATCCCCTGATTTAAACTCCAGTATCTAAGGGAACTTACACTTTAATGATCAGATACATTTTAATTTCTATTGAAAGCTGTCTTCATCAAAGCCTTTGGCTAACCTTCTTTCACAAAAAATGTTGGCCAAACAATCTGAAGCTCTAATTTCAACAAAAGGAAGAAGGCCTGGTCACATTTTAACAGAAAGCTCTTGGAGGGCACCATGCTGAAAATCTAATATCCCAGTGAATCCACAAGGACCTAAAGTGACTAGAAGTGTCAGTGAAAGATGTCAAGATGCCATCAAAATAGCATATCTCTATGGGATTCACATCACTGCTTTTTTACCTCAGTATAGAGGCCTCCTACAGTTAGCAACAGGATGGAAAGGAGAGAACAGAAAAAATATGCACATGTGTGTGCATACACTTCTAAAATATAGCTTTAAAGATGTACAGTCATCTTTAAGTTTTCTTTGAAACATTTTTTTATCCCTTTAAATGTAGCTTTGCCTCAAAAAATCGGCATTCAGTTTGAATAAAATTGAATATGTTTCAGGGCTCAAGCAGCGTGCTTTCCATCTGAAGTAAAACAGAAATGAATTTCAATTAAGTGCTTCCATTATAATCTGTCTCTACCTGTAGTGTTCATCAAAATTGCTAAGAAGTGTTATATAATGTATGAACAGAATTTGCCCACCAGCAGCAAGTTTGCACATTATCTTAGCTATATAGACAGCAATGTCTTGCGGTGAAAGACTTTAATTGTAGTCTGTACAATTGTAGTCTGTATTGTATTCAGATGATTTATATGTATATCCCCATGTTCTTTCCCCTCCTAGAAAGATACCAATTACCAATTCTGTTGAGGAAACAGCAACATTTCTGTGAACAGAATCTAGTTGTCAAATAAATCCTGTAAAATGGCAATTGTAGAGTCTGATTTTTGAATGAATTTAATTTAGAAGAGTTCTTTTGAGAAGCTTCAACACCCCCTTCTGTCTTGAGCTGCATTCAAATTAGCTAAATGAATCAAATGCTGGAAAAACATTTCCAACATATTTAATAGACTTATAATTGACAAATAAGTTAAATTCCAGTTAGTTGGTTTAGTGCTGATGCATTGTTGAGAAATGGCATAATACTCCCATGGGGACCATCTCAACAGTTCTACTGCCATTACTTCAGGACTGTTGTTGGGAGTTTGTGTTCAGTTACTCCCTTTCTGACAATAAAATAAATTAATGTCATGCCTATCTGGCTAGGAAACTCAGCAAAAGACTATAAAGATTTATATTCCATATAAGCTGGTGTGCACACCACATTTAGGGCGCAGTTCAGTATATTATCTCAGTATCATTGTACTCCATGTTTTAGAAGTTAGAATTATTTGATTTTGTGGCTATGCTTAATAGTCTTACAAATTGACAATTTGATAATATCCATCAGTGCTGCTGCAATTAATTTGGTACTTGCCAGTGCTGCTATAATACAGATATGCTTTAATTAATGGCCCAAATCTTTACTCTTAATATGTCAGCAGTTTTATTTACTAAAATGATGATTTGATGATTTGCTTTATCCTTTCCAGTTCATTCAGGTGCTATAAAATATAGGAACAGGACAAATTACAAGCAGTTTCATCATATTATTTTGGTATCTTTGGAATTAGATTTATTTTATAAATTGAACATATGTTCCTGTAATTCTTAAATTGAGAACTTCTGAAACATTTCACTGAAATCTTGCAAATTTTCAATAAGCGGCAACATCTAAAACAAAACAACCAGAACATTTTTATTTCCAGGGTGACTTTGGCCTTGAGACATTTATTGAGTCATGTTCCTTGCCCAGTTTTCTGTTGTAGTTCAGAATTCAAAAAGAAAAGAAAGAAAGAAAGAAAGAAAGAAGAGAGAGAGAGAGAGAGAGAGAAGAGAAGAGAAGAGAAGAGAAGAGAGGAGAGGAGAGGAGAGGAGAGGAGAGGAGAGGAGAGGAGAGAAGAGACTGGGATATAATAGGGTGGATCTTGTTTTGTTGTTTTGTTTGACTATCTCTTCTACCTGACTGGACTAACATCAACAAATGTGATACTGGGTGACAATGATTTGCTTACTCTTCCCATCTTTTTTAAAAATGTATAAAACATGGCATAAACCATAGATATACAAGAAAACACAACATGAGCACTTGGGGTTTTTTGCTCCTTGGCGACAAAGAGAGAGGAAATGCATTAGTGTGGGGTGGATGATGGATTTGAAGGAAACAATGTCAAAAGCAGAGGGACAACATATAGCATTTTTACAGCAAGTATCCAATCCCACAGACTCTGCTCCTTCATGAAAGAACTAAAAAAAAAAGAGTCCTGAGCCAGAATTTATATTATATCAACATCATTCTATACAATATTACATATCATTTCAACATCTCTCTTCAAAGCATAAAATCCATTCACTAGGAAAGTAGAGCAATCAGTCCTCAAACTCCTTTCTCCTCAAACCGGAGCTTTTCTTATTCAAAGAATTTAAGGGAAATACGCATTCTTTTGGCAGGCTATGGTGTTCCTTCAACTTTCAAAATGATTAATAGCACTCCCCGAGGGTTCTGATTTGAATCAATTGGTTTTGGAGGAGCTTTAGCTTTTACAGGGTCAACCCACTTTGAAACTTTTGAAATCTTACCAGTTTGATCCTGGATTTGGACTAGGCCAAAGCATGCTGCTAAAAAATCAACAATATTTTAAAATTATGTTGATAATTGTCATTATTCCTATGGGCAAGGTAGGAACAAAGTTTGGCAACATTTGTTTTTTTACAGAAGCATATTTGGGTCACTTCCCAAATATGTTATTGCTGTCTTAACAATCAATTCCACCAACTAAAAATATAAATATAAATATAAAAATAAAATGTGCACTACAGATTTAGGAAAGCATTTTATAATTTTAGGAAATTTATAAGCTTTTTTAAAAAACAAAATAAAACAAAACAGGATTCCCACTGAATTTTATGGACAAAATTCTGTTCTGAAGTTGAGAGGGAACTGGATCAGTGTTAAAGACAGCTGCAGCTAGAGCAGATAATCCTAAAAATCTATCTGATGAAACAGGCAAGCATTTGTAATTTTGACCTTTCCCTTTTTAAAGTAGAAAAGGCCACTAATGTATTTACATTACGATGCAATTTGAAGTCCTAGTTTGCAAAATAACAAGTGGAGTTGTTCAGCGAGTTCAGCGAGTTTGTTAAAATCAAAGTTCAGCCTCAGATATAGCTCCCTTCACCATTATTCTGGTAATCGATCAAGAGGTCCTAAGCAATATGTCTTATGCTGCATAGAATGAACAGTCATGGATGTATGTCAGATTATTGCATGTACCTTCTAGCTGATAGGATTTGGATGTAAGAAAAAAGGATGTGGAAAATGCTTGGAACAGAACAAAAATAATTATTTTATAGAATGTAATAGAAGTGTGTGGAGTTACACTAATGGGAAGTATGAAAATGATGTTTTGTGAACTGCTGAAGCAAAAAAGATAAGGATAAAGCAAAAAATGTAGAATGACTGTTGAAAAAGATGGAAAATTATTGTGTAATGTAGACAAAGAATAAGAAAGTATTAAGATGAGAAAAGTCAAAAGAAAATGCGTATCTTTTTTAAATGGCTGAAAAAGGCTCAATAAGGAGAGCAGGGTGAATGGAATTTAAAATAAAAGTGAAGAAGTGATTGGGGGTGAAATCAAAGTGAAGGAATGCTAGAAGGATTATGTTATTGATTTGTATGGAAACGTTAGCAGTATATTGAAGAGCAGAATTGAAATAAAAAATGTGAGTGTCCCAGGGGACAAAGGACCCAAAGGAAGTCATAAATATTGCAAAAATATTGAAAAATAGAAAGGCAGGTAAAAATGATATAACTGAGAAAATATTAAAATGTGGACATGGTTGGTTTATAAAAACAAGCCATTATTGTTTCCGTATAAAAAGGGAGTAAATTTAGTAAGAGAGAATGGGAAAACTAAAAGGATATTAGTTTGGTAGCTGTGCTTTGTGGTTTTATTTCAAATAGGGAGTGTACAAATATTTTTTTTGGGTTTTCAGCATTCAGAGAGAAATTTATAAATGTGAGAAAAATATTTGTATAACTGTTGATTTTGAAAAATATGTGACAAAATGAATATGATTGAATTATGGCATTTTGTTTTCTTCCATTCAATTATATCCAGTTCTTGGAGACTGCCTGGATAAGCCCTTGCAGTTTCCTTGGCAAGGATTTTCATAATCTGTTTGCCATTGTGTTTCTTAGGGCTGAGAGAAAATGACTGGCCTAAGGTCACCCAGCTGGCTTCATGCCTAAGAAACTCACAGTTTCCTACTTTTGAGCCTGGTGCCTTAACCATTGCATGAAACTGACTAAAACAATGGAATACTTAGCACAAATAAGGAGCTGAAGATTGATTCTTGAATGCAATTAAGCAAGGCACATGATGCAAAAGCATGTGTGACAATGAATGCTTTGTGACTGGCTCAATATTGAGCAGGAAATAAAGCAAGGATGGGTGATATATCCTTAGTTATTTGATGCATTTATGAATAGATTTATTATTATTATTATTATTATTATTATTATTATTATTATTATTATTATTATTATTATTATTATTATTATTATTATTATTATTATTATTATTATTATTATTATTATTATTATTATTATTATTATTATTATTATGGATAAGGATAAAGGATAAGGATAAGGATAAGAATAATGTTGGAAGGGACCTTCGAGGTCATCTAGTCCAACCTCCTGCTCAGGCAGGAAACCCTATACCATTTCAGACAAATGGCTGTCCAGTCTCTTCTTAAAAACTTCCAGTGTAAGAATTCCTTGCAGCGCTATTACAGAGAGCCGGTTTGCTCTAGTGGTTAAAGCACCAGGCTAGAAAGCAGGAGGCTGTGAGTTCAAATCTTGCCTTGGTCATGAAATCCAGCTGGGTGACTCTGGGCTAGTCACTTTTTCTTAGCCCTAACCTACCTCACAGGGTTGTTTTTGTAGGGAAAATAGGATGAAGAAGATATAATCGATATATTTGCCACCTTGACTGTTTGTAAAAAATAATAAAGGTGGGATACAAATAAATAAACTAAATATTAGACATTTGTTGGTTGGGGATGTGAATCTGTTTGTACTTTTGAATGCAGACAATATACATAGTTGACTGAGAACTTGATTTTAAATTCTGCAAATGTTGATAGAAAAGATGTGGCTAGTACACAGCCCTGATTCCTTGAAAGGAATCAACAGCCTTGAAAGGAATAAATATTCATTGAAAGAAGCAAACAATGGTTGTATATAAAATAAGCTTTTGTTATAAAGGAAATGAAGATCGACTATGTTCGGAGAATACAATAGAGATTATTTAAGAAGTATGTTTGTTGTGAAACGTGAAGACCTAAGATCAAGAATGAGGGGTACGTGGAATATAAAAGTGAAATATAAAAACAGGTTGGTTAAGTTTGTTGTTTCTTTCACACAGAAAGAATGAACAAAAACTGCATTGCAAAACAAATATATGAAGGAAAAGTACTGAGTGGAAGGGGAACACTAAGAGGATCTTGGTTGGGTGGATCTGATAAAAAGTTTAAAGAACAAAAGACAAAGTGCGAATCACTGTAGCCATGTGGTAGAAGAAAAGAAAGTTTGCAACGACAGAAAAGTATGGAAAGATACAATGAATGGTGCTGGTGTAAGCTAATTTCTTTTCCCTTCTTTTTCTTACTGGATGCCTTAAATTATTTTGCTTACTAATGTTTACTTCTTTTAGGTTGTTGCGTAATATGGCTTAGACCCAGAAGGAAGAATATAATGACTATATATGAATATATGCATGTATGCATGTCTCATCAATTCCCACTTCCTTTGTTCCCACACTGAACAAACAAGGGGAGGAAAAGTCCTTCCCATCATAATATCCAATGCTATATAGAGAGATATTTTAGGTGAACCACATTGTTACAAATTAAGCCAAATACCATTGTTCGTAGTTTGTTTATGCATTCTTGGCACATGTGGTCCTGGTTCTTCTAGGTTTTGAGATCAACATTCATGGTTCATAACTTCCCTGGCAACCAGTTCTTATATAATGGGAGGCATCACTCAAACTTTTCCTGTTTCTCTTATGGATAACATTCTGAGTAAACTGGTGTCATGATGCAATGTTAGTTGTGTAAATGTCCTATTTGTGCAAACTCTGCATATCTTTGGTTTGAAACCACAAAATCCAGATACAGTTGAGCATTGTCAGCATTGGTTGACAAACTGCACACAATGTGTAGTTCTTAATAGAACTACATCTACATGGAGGGAAGTAAGCAGTGGGATAGCCCAAGGTTCTGTTTTAGGCCTAGTACTTTTCAATATCTTCATAAACAATTTAGCTGATAGAATAGAAGGGGAACTCATCAAATTTGCAGATGACACCAAGCTGACAGCAATAGCCAAGACCCCAGAAGATAGCCTCAAGATCCAGATGGATCTCCACAGACTTGAACACTGGCTCTATCTAACAAAATGAAATTCAGTGCAGAGAAAAGTAAGGTTTTACACTTAGGCAAGAAAAACTAAATGTACAGGTACATATTAGTTGAAACCTGGCTCAATACCAGTAACTGCAAGAGAAATCTTGGAATCCTAGAAGATAATCACTTAAATGTGAATCAGCAGTATGCTGCAGCTGCCAAAAAAGCCAATGCAATCTTAGGCTGCATTAATAGAGGTATAGAATCAACATCTTGTGAAATGTTAATACCACTTTATAAGGCCTTGGTAAGATAACACTTGGAATACTGCATCCAGTTTTGGTCACCACAATATAAAAAGATTTTGAGACTCTAGAAAGAGTGGAGAGAAAAGCAACAAAGATGATTAGGGGGCTGGAGACTAAAACATATAAAGGATGGTTGCAGGAATTGGGTATGTCTAGTCTAGTGAAAGGAAGGACTAGGGGTGACATGATAGCAGTGTTCCAATATTTGAAGGGCTGCTATAAAGAAGAGGGGGTCAACCTATTTTCCAAAGCACCAGAAAGGAAGACAAGAAGCAATGGATGGAAACTAAGCAAGTAAAGAAGCAACCCATAACTAAGAAATTTCCTGACAGAACAGTAAACCAGTGGAACAGATTGCCTTCAGTCATTGTGGGTGCTCCACAATGGGTTTTAAAAAGAGTCTTGACAGCCATTTATCTGAAATGGTATAGGGTCTGCTGCTTGAGCAGGGGGTTGGATTAGAAGACCTCCAAGGTCCCTTCCAATTCTGTTATTCTCTTATCCCACCTCTAATAAAGGTGGAAAGTCTTGTGCTATTCTTCATCAATAATCTCTTGTGGCTATCCTCAAACCCCTGTTTGGCTACATATGGAACTTTGACTTGTATAATAATAATGAGTAAAAAAAAACCCCAAGCTTGGATTGCATGCAGATTTTAGTTTTCAAGATACCTTGAATGCTGTTAATATTTTTAATTCTCCCTCTCTCTCTCTCTTTCTCACCACACAGGGTATTGCATTAGTAGAATATGAGATTAAAGGAAATACATTTTACCCCAAACTTCTATTGGATTTCTCAGTTACCCTGGACAGTAATGGGCATAAAATGGTACTGTTCTGATTTTTCACAAAGTAAACAGCAGCTGGACATCCGCCTTGGGAAGCATACATAATGCCAGTACACACACTGGGTAGCTTGAATTGTAACACATACAGCATGTGTACAAAGCAAAAGCCATTTTCAGCAGGCCAACTCTGTTACCTGTAGCCTGGGAAAAGGACTGCCGAAACACTTAAGAGTCAGAAACTCTGCATGCTGCTGAATTATGTCAAGAATAAATATGTACTTGACCCGCAGGTGTGCCATTATTTAGCATAAGGGAAATCAGTCTCCAAGAAGGTATTGCCTGTCTTCCCAAAGGGAGGCAAGGTTGCTAACAACCCTTCCACATAATGGCAACACATCATGGTTCATGCTGGCTTCACTTAGCTAACTTGCAATAAAATCAGCCCTTGTATTGTTGAAAGGGGAACTACAGAGGAAAGGGCACAGGCTGTGTAGAGCATTATCTTCTCAGTCATCCACAGAGATGTCTCTATTGTTTGAAGCTCTGTTCTCAGCAAATCTTGGTCAGAAGTATATTAATGATATTGTCGAGTGATGGCTAGACTGAGTATCTACATCAATAAACAGAACAGAAAAGCCTTTGGTCTGCTAGCTTACATCCAGTATTTTTTAAGTGTTTAAATATTCCCTCTACTACTTAGGTTTCATCAAACAAAAGAGAACTGATTTAGGATCATTTTTCTTGTAAAATAGCAGTCATCGTTTCCCTCTGCCATTCTCTCTATCCACTGATCCCAAGACAAACATTCACTTATGAAAGCAATCAGAAGAAAGCACAACACACCATATTCCGTTTACAATAAATTGGAAGGTAAGTATTTTCTGACGCTAGTCATTTGACTCTGCTTGATCTCCAAGGAGCAGTAGGTGTTATACAGTACAGTATTACTGGACATATTTAATTTTGAACAGAAATGGCTATGCTGAAATTTCATTAAAAGAAAAAAAAGAGGTACATTCCTTCCCCACAAGTTCTTTTCATCTATTCTTAATTTTACCTTTAAGAGTTAAAGAGGAGAGCTATAGTACATTGTTAATATAATTGAAAGGAGATACAAATGGACCATTTCTCAGAGTTTTATTTTTTAATTTTTTTTGGTGCCTTCAAATCAGTATTGACTTGCGACAACTGCCTGTATGTCTCTGCAGTTTTCTTGACCAGATTTCAGAAATGATTTGCCATTGCCTCCTTCCTAGGACTGAATGAGAATAAGTTTTGTGCCCAAGGTGGGACTAGACTTCACAGTCTGCTAGTTTCTAGCCTGGTGTCCTAACCACTACACCAAACTGTCTTTCCTTAAGTTACCAGTATGCATTTAGAATCATGAAATCATGGAACTGACCTTGGAGGTCTTTCTAGTCCAAGCTTCTACTGAAGACAGTAGACCTTATTGCATCCCAAAAAAACGACTGTCTAATCTTTTCTTGAAGACCTCCAGCATAAAACACACATAACTGTGGGAAACAACTTTCCATTGATTAAATGTTCTTACTGACAGGGAATCTCTCCTTAATTCCAGATTGGATCTCTCTTTAATGAGCTTCCATCCTGTGCTCCTTGTTCTGCCTCAGGTGCTTTGGAGAATAAGTTGGCCCTTCCTCTCTGTAGCAGACCCTCAAATACAAGATGACAGCTATCATGTCACCTCTAATCTTTCTCTCTATTCAGCTAGATATAATTTGTTCCGTTAACCATTCATTGAATTCTTTAACTGCTAGTTCCCTAATCTTCTTTGTTGCTCTTCTCTGCACTCTTTCTAGGGTCTCAGCATCTTTTTGGCATAATGGCAATCAGAATTGGATGCAATATTCCAAAGGTGATATCTCTACTGCAGTATAAAGCGGTACTATCACTTCTTGTGATCTTATGCGATCCCTCTGTTGATGCAGTCTAGAACTACATTGGCTTTTTTGGCAGCTGCAGCACCCTTATAGCTCATACTTAAATGATAGTCCACTAGGAGACCAAGATCCCTCTCACATTTACTACTATTGATTCAGGTACTGCCTATTCTGTAGCTCTGCATTTGGTTTTTCCTGCCTAAGTTCAGGACCTTGTTTTTATCACTCTGAACTGTATGTTGTTGGATAGGGCTCAATGTTCATGTCTGTCAAGATCCTTCTGAATCACAAGTCTATCTTCCAAAGTGTTGGCAATTTCCCCCAGTTTGGTATCATCTGCAAATTTGATGAGTTCTGTCCCTCATCTAGATCATGTATGAAAAAGTTGAAGAGTACTGTACCCAAGAAAGATCTTTGAGATACCCCACTGCATGTTTCCCTCCATGTAGGTGTATTTTTAAGGTCTACAAGCTGTATTCCACTAAGGACTACAAACTGAGTGTGATTGGTCAGCCAACTATGATTTCATGGTGGTACTGGCTATCTCACATTGTTCAAATTTACTGACAAATAGGCTGTGGTCTACTTTATCAAATGCCTTACTGAAATCCAAGTAAACTATATCCACAGGATTTTCCTGATCCACTAATTTAGTCACTTTATCAAAGAAGGAAATAAGATTTGCGTGGTGTGATCTGTTTTTAACAAACTCAGGCTGACTTCTAGTGATCACTTTGTTCATTTCTAGGTGCTCATAAATTTACTGTTAGATTATCTTTTTCAGGATTTTCCTAGGTATTGATTTTGAACTGATTGGGCTGATCCATTCCCCCCCCCTTTCTGAGGATTGGAATCGCATCAGCTGTTTTCCATTCTTCTGGTTCCATCAGCTCTGAAAGATTTTATTTAGTGGTTCTGAGATCATATCTGCCACTTCTTTCAGTAAGCTATTTAAAGTAGGTATACTAAACCCCTCCATTTAGAATATTGCACATTCAGTTTGGTCACCACAATATAAAAAAAGATGTTGACAGAAAGAGTTCAGAGAAAAGCAACAAAGTTGATTAGGGGACTGGAGGCTAAGACATATGAAGTATGGTTACAGGAATTGGGTTTATCTAGTTTAATGAAAAGAAGGACTAGGGGTGACATGATAGCAGTGTTCAAGTATCTAAGAAGAGGGGGGCAACATACTCTCCAAAGCACCTGAACACAGAACAAGAAGCAATGGATGGAATCAATCTCTCCTAATCAAGGAGAGAACCAACCTAGAACTAAGGAGAAATTTCCTGACAGTTAAAACAATCAGTGGAATGACTTGCCTCCAGAAGTTGTGGGTGCTCCAACAATTTCTTTTTAAGAAGAAATTGGACGACTATTTGTCTGAAATGGAATAGGGTTTCCTGTTGAGCAGGGGATTGGACTAGAAGACCTCTAAGGTCACTTCCAACTCTATTATTCTGGTACTTATGTCTAGATTTGGAACTACATATAGATGTATTTGGCACCCTGAGTGGAGATGTTCCTTGATTCATTGTTAAGGAATTTCTAAAACTAACTGGATTGGGGGGAAAATCCCTTTCCATAACTTGCCAACAGTAATGTTCCGGTGTTCCTATGATTAAATCAAGTGTCTACATCTGGATCATAGCTGATAATTAAGCAAAGAAGCTCCCAAAGGAAACCTTTTTAGGGCAGCATACCTATGCCCATAGATTGTATAGATATAATAAAAATAAAGTTCCTTCTAATCTTGCATAAAAGGAATCCAAATCATCCCAGAAAAGGATTTCCCATCCCCTTTCATTTTATTTAAGTCTCTTCTTCTCACCTCCTTGTAGCTTTTATTTAACAATCAGTATATTTCTTTTTCTTAGGTCAGAAGAGACTGATGGCATACAAAGACCCTGCCAGAGTAAGAGAGAGCATTTCTGAAATGACAACTGTCCACGAATCTTATAATTGCTTGCATTTGTGCGTCTTTTTCATAAACTCCAACAAATAATCCATAGGTGATTACAAAAGTGCATTACAAAAAATCAAAGATTGTAGTGGGGGTATGTGGACTGTATGTGGCTTTTGAGGGGCATGTTCAGGGCTACCTTTTAAAACATGTACTGTACATGGGGCCAAGGTAAAAGAATGAATGAGAAATTAAATTTCATCTCTTTTCTTTAAATAGTAAAGTTATTTTCCCTCATTAATATAGCTTCTCCACATGTATTTAATAATTTTCTCCTTGTAACATGTTGAAAAGTACAAGTTGATGTAACTGGAAGGCTTTGCAGAACAGATGAACTCTTGGAGCTTCAGATTGTATACATGTTTTAGGAGGTATTGTGTCAACTTACTGGGTCCTGTAACACAGACAGGATACTTCTCACTGAATATAGTAGAGCGTCCAGAAATATTCAAGGAAAGTGGGAAGAAGGATTATTTCAGTCATCTAATTGTCCCTCTTATTTTTCCTTCTAATTAATTAGACTTCCTTTTTCCTTCAGTTCATGACACTCAAGCTGTTTTCCTAGATCGTCCAGGAAGATTAAGAAGAGGTACACTTCAGGAGAAGCAATCAATCTATCCTCTACTTCATTTCTCATTGTTTAGTTGTATACTGTTCATTTCTCTCTCTCTCTCTCTCTCTCTCTCTCTCTCTCTCTCTCTCTCTCTCTCTGTATTACATACCTTTTATGTTGAAACTGGTTTCATTGAATCCCCACCACTAATGCCATCCTTTCCCTGGTAAGCCAAGTGGAAATACAAAGATGTTTAGTTGTCCCTTTGTTGTCATCTTCTCCCCAACTTATATTCTAGAAGTTCACTCAGAGAGGTAACAAGAAATTGCATCAACTCAGGTGTGTTTTATCTTGGTAGTTCCTCTGTCTCTTTCATCTTTTCTTTGCTGTTAAACTTTTTCTACAGCTGCCCTATTTATGAAAGCTAGAGAATCTTTGTATCAAAGTTATCTGAAAATGGTCTTTAAATGTTTCACCTTGCCTTTTGGCATCCCCTTCTTTTTACAACCATGTGATCTTATTCCTTTTAAGTCATGCTTCCAGTTATCAGCAGTGGACTAATTTTCCTTCTCCCTAATACTGTTTTGTTAATATCTCTTTCTGAGTATTTCAAAACTCCAAATGCTTTTGCACTCTGAATTTAACTGCTTGGTAATCAAGAGATAAACCACCTTAGACATCTCTGCTCTGCCTCTTCTTTAATGCTTCTGTATTTATAACCACTTTCTTAGTCTTTCCTAAGTGCTTCAGCATCTTCCAAGTTTTATTAATCATAGCCTCTTAAAGATTCTTGATTATCTGTTGCGAATTCAAATCAAATTTGTAACCTTACAAACTTCAGCCAGCTTTTTTCATCTACACATTTAGCTCTCTCTTTTTTTTTTTACTGTGATTTCTCTGATCTGCTTGTAATAATATATCTTATCTATTCTTTTGGATTTTCATACTTGTATTGTTCTTGTTAATTCTTTTTGATTATTGGCTGATGTCTCCCAAAGAAATCTGTTCTTTTAAGCTGATGCATATGTTCAGTAATGTAATTCCCTTTCAAAAGAAGCAATTGTGTGAATGGTGGCTAACTACAAGTGTGTTCCACTAGTACTGTGATCCCTGATTATGAGCTACAAAATTTAAATGCGGGTTTGTTAGCAGAAGATTTAACAGAATAATATAGAAAGATGTTGCAGTCAAGTTGAAACAGTCTTGCTTCAGAACCCATGCAAATGCCTTACTTTGATACCAATGTATGAATTACCAAGAACACACCAAAATAACAGAAATTACAATAAACAATTGTTCTGATATGTAGATCCATCTGCAAAAAAAAAAAAAAATCTTACAGCCCCATTAAGTAGATTTTGTGTCCTTCTATTCCAAAGTTGTATAAAGTTCCTGGAGCACTAGTACATACTAGAATTATCTTAGGTTTTTTTTCCAGTAGCATAGCAGGAGGTGAGCAAAATATTTTTTTGGGAGAAGTTGCTCGATAGAATTGCTTTTATTTATTTGTGAGATAAATACTAGACTTGGGAATTTATGTTGCAAAACTTCACTACAGGGGAAAGTACAGTTTTGTTCATTGTTTGAACACTTTGCATGTTGAGAGAAATAAAATCCATTATATTTTTTAAAACATCATCCATTTGTGGCACAGCCCAATTATAATCTAAGTTCAATCATATTTTCTCATTATATTTATGAACCTCTCATTCAAGGCATATGATCAATAACTTTTCATTGGGTTTCTTACAATTAAGGAAACTATATCCGTAAATGTGTTTTGTCTTTGGCTTATTTTTCCAGTGGGAAAACTACGGTAAGAATTTAGGACATTGAGTTTAGATGTTTTATACCAGGATAATTATACTGGCATGCACACTTTTAGTTACTTTGTCTTCTTTGCCTCTCTATCCAAAGTTATTTTGTCTTTCTTTATGCCTTTTGAGTCTTTGGATTACTTAGGATTGAAGAAAAATATTTTTCTCAAGTACTTTATTCAACTTTCTGTTTTGGCATTGCCATTATTTTGTTGCCATCCAATTGCCTGGGGTTCCTAACACCACATTATTAGGGTTTTCTGTTACAACTAAATAATCTGCAATCTCTAGATTCTTGGGGAGATCAACAGTTCTAACTGCATGTACCAGAATCTATAGAAAATAAGTAAAATTTGGCTGTGAGCCATTTTGGTATAGTGATTAAGGCATCAGGCTAAAAACAGATAGTCCTGCCTTGGGCACAAAGCCACCTGGCTGACCTTTGGCTATTCACCTTCTTAAAGAATGGGGAAGAAGGCAGTGGCAAGCCATTCTCAAAAATCTTGCCCAAAAAATGCAGGGACTTGTCAAGCAGTTTCTGAGAATCAGACACAACTGAACAAAAGAGGGGGAAAAAATGACTATAGATTTCCAAAGATTCATAACAACCAGGAAGAGCATTTACAAAACCAAGTGACATTGTTATCCCTCTCCTAAAATCAATTTGAGTCTTATATTACCTTTTCTGGATCATTAAAACCTGAAGAAAAAGAAGGAGGAAAAAACCATTACTTATTTTGTTTGGACAAACTCTGAAAATGTTTAAATTTAGATTCAAATCTATCTAAATTCAAATAGCAATGACTCTGCTTCAGTTTCAGATTAAAGATATGCCCTTTCCCATCCTGCAGTGAGTATGCATATATGTTTCATTGAGACTATCTCATTCACTAACAAAACAGTAGTCAAAGGGAGCTACTCACCAATGCATTGAGGGGAAAAAGATTTCTGAAGGAGCGACATTTTGCATGAAAAGTTATTTGTAGATTGAGTTTGAAATCTGCCATTGTCTCTTACAGCTTTTATTTATATATACAAAATAAAGTTAATTTTGCAAGATCCAATCTGTGTCAGTCACAGGGACCAGAGGTTGACTCTTCCGAACTTTTGGACTCATTTTGGAGCCCATCTTCAGGGAACTTCTCTGTATTGGAATACATGCTTTGGGCTATTCTATAAGTTGTATTTATGGCTGCCTTCCTATTTGTTGACTGTTGTGTTGATGGCTGGCAATTGGCTATTGTTTCCTTCTGCTGCCAAGCCCTCGGCTCCTAAGTACCTGATAAGCTGGTGGTAAAACAGCACTCCCATTGACTGATAAGGGGCCCATTTCCCAGGCTTCAATCATTTCTACCCTGGGACACATATATTTGCCTTCATTCATGAAAATTAATTTTTCACAGTCACGTGAATCACATATGTAGAAAATAATGTCTTCTTCTTTTAAGTGCAGTGTGATGTTTCAGATGTTTTCATTCAGAATTTGTGAACAATATTACTCGTTATCCTGATAGCATTCTCAGTCAAATATCAGCAATTCATCTTCATTAACAGATTTATAAGAATTTGTGTGGCACAGAAGAATGGGAAATATTCTTTGTCCACAGGAAACTTCTGGGGTTTTTTTTGTTCCTTTTAATAGGCTTCACGGGAAGTTTTTTTTTTCCCCTACTTGCCCTTTTAAATGTACAGTGTGTGGATTATTAGGATTTTTAGTAAATTCATCTGGCCTCTTTTATATAATTGACCTGCTGGGCCATTTTTCTTTAACTAATAATATAGCAAATATGACCTGCAGTGAGCTGAAGCTGAAAAATATATATTTTTTCCAGGCTCTAATTCAGGCCTTGGCCACTTGGTGCCACTCTAGCATTACGAACAAGACTGCTTCATCCAAATACATGGAAATGTCTGTCTTTGTTTTTAAGAGGTTTTTTTTTCCTGAACATGTAGCCCTTTGCTAACCATTCCTCAGCTATGTGATGTTCTGATCTTGAAGGACATAGAAGGGTGAAAGAAACACTGAAATGGAGAAGAGTGCTAGTCACACATAAATGTTACTTTGTCAAAATTAGGGCATCTGCAAATAAGGCTGACAGCTCCTCTCTCTCTGTTAGTTTTCCCGCCAGTTCATAAGCAAACCAGCATCTCCCATCACTATTCTGCATTTGCCAAAGGGCAGTTTTATAACCATACAGTACAAAATCAGTGTTATGTTACCATCTAAAGTAACCATGATTCAATAGGAGCCAGAGGCTCTGTATTCAAGGGTGATTTTTGTTTGTGCTTCACAATAAATGGAAAGCAATTGTTAAACATCTCCTCTCTGCACTACTGACACCTCTCAATATTGCATGCTTGCGGATTTGTTAAGACTCTCTGCTTTTCTTCACTACTATTTTGATTGTATATTCAACATGAACCAAACAGTCTGGGGGAGGTGAAGCACCTCTAAGCAAATAAAATGCTTATTGATATGAGTTTGCTACAGGGATGAGGAACTGGCTAAAATCCTTATTAAATCTTTCCTATCTTACTGATTCATCCACCATACAGCATTTTACATATGGCAAAGCTTAAAACAGATCATCAACACATATCAAGGTGTGAGCCTGCCCCCGAAAAAAATCCCCAAAGTGTTTTTTAAATTACTTTATTAGCACAGATGTAGGTTTTGAAAGTTGCAATGATTGATGCTGCTGTCAGATTCACATCAATAGAGTATATGTATTTTCTTCCAGTAATACTAACAATTACAGATGAGTAGGCTTTCCCCAACTGCTTCTCTTTTTAGAAGAAGGGAATAATTGAAAAAAAAAATAGATTCTTTTTGTGTGCTTGCAAACAATACTAAACAGATATATTTGAAATAATCCCCATTTTTTACTAATACAAAATCAGCTTTAGGAAAGAATTACTATTCAACTCTATGCTGGCCATCTTTGCTTGCTTACTTACAACATAAAAAATATTAGGTGACAAGTTAGGGAACAACAGTGGGCTATACCGTAGTTAATCCTTTCAAAGAGACCTACAGTATAGAAAGACAGAGCTAGGGCAGTGGGCATGAACTTACAGAATACAAAATAACAGAGTTGAAAGAGAACTTGGGGTATTGCTTACTAAAATGTGACAATCCTAGACCAGGCCAAATCCAAAAATGCCAGGAAATTTCTAGAAGCCTGGCACCCTGACAAATCAGCCATCAATAGACACATAGATATTAACAACACCTATAGACTATGCAAAAGAGACTATCACCCAGCCCAAAAAGGAACAAAAAGACCCAAGCATCTCTCCACCAGCAATCAGCACCCAGATCAGCATAGATTAATTCCAAGGTCACCTTCAGACCAACAATCAAGTAAACAATGCCCCAGTCAAGAAACTGCCAAACAGCAGTAAACAGTAAATAGCCCAACCAAAGAATCCCTAAGACCGCCCCTCCCCACCCAGACAGGCAGGAAAACAGAATAAAAACCGACAGCAAATAGCACTCCTTACTATCACTGACGATGTTACCTAGTTAGGGTAATGAAACGTCTGCAAGAAAACAAGCAAGCTCAGAGAGCACCAAGGATCCCTCATTTCAACCCTGAGCTACAAGTATTCTCCTTCATTGGTACCTTAGTTATGTGTTGGATCTCTCCTTGATTAGTTTCCATCCATTGCTTCTTGTCCTGCCTTCAAGTGTTTTGGAGAATAGGTTGACTCCCTCATTTTTGTGGCAATCCCTTAGATATTGGAAGACTGCTATATCTTACATTTTCGACTCTCTCTTTTCCATCTAGATAGATTTTGTTTTCTACACAACTGATAAGACTTGCAAAATATAATACTTGGCTTTTGGTTTTTTTTAATGCTAAATTGTTGGTGATGGCTTAAATTAACTTTTTCTCTTTCACACCCCCACACCATCCAGGTTTGAAGTTACGCTGAGCATTCATGAGATTCTTATCATCTCACCTAATGAAACGAGCCAGAGCTTTGTTCTAATTCCAAGTGGACACTCACAAGGCCTTGAGAAATTTCAACAATTACTTAGCGATGTGGTAGCTGATGTCGTCCAACAGCATCTAGTTGAAAACAAGCTATTTCCACCTGTGTAGAAAGGAAACTTCCCAAACAGCAAATGAACACAAGATCAGCTCCATAACTGACAAGATGATTTGGGAAAACTGCAAGAGAAAGAAGACCAACTTGATATAACTTGGATTGATTACAAGAAGAAATTTGGCTCCCTGCCACATGATTGGATAGTCAAGAGCCTAAATATAACAAGAGCCAGTAAAAATCAATAGAACATTAGAAGTTTTGTATGTCAACGCTGCTAACAACGCTGCTAACATCGGATGTTCTTGCTTTGACAATATATGAAGATGCAGCCAATTTCCCCTTAACTTGTGTGTTACTTTTAGAGTTAGAATTAGATGATACTGGGGGGGGGTGAGAATGTGTATGGGAATTAGTTAGACATAACAACATTGTAGTAGAGTGTTTTTTAAGGTTGTTTGAAATAAGAGATGATAAGAAATGGCAGGTAGAAGAACTGGAGGGAAGGTCTGTATTTCAAACTAATTGAAGAATGTGATTTATACCTGTTAATTAGAGGAGGGAATTGTGCTTTGATACTATGTGTTTAGGGGAGGAGAATTCAGATTTTGGTTTCGACCATGTAAGTGCTGAAGCTATGCTACTCCAATAAAGATTATTTAAGGTAAACAATGCCTCGAAGTTCTTTGAAGAGTTTTATCTGTCGGAACCATGACATTGTAAAGATCAATGGAAAACATAGTTGTTGTTAAGTGGTAATAGACTGGGAGAGGTCAACAAAGTCAACTTATACCTGGCCATTTCCAGTCATTAGATACATAGCTGGAATAGTGGACTGCACTCAAGCAGAACTAAAAATCCTGGATAGAAAGACCAGAAGAATAATGACATCTACTCAGCACTGTTAACAGACTCTGCTTACCAAGGAAAATAGGTGGGCATGCAATACTGCAAGTACACCAGACAAGGACATTGGAAGAATGCACTGTAGCTAGTATATCAGAAAAGCTTACTAAGTACTGGAGAGACTAAATGCCTACAAAAACAGCCAAAAACAAACAGAAAAGGGACATAGCAAGTCAACTTATTACATGGCTAGTACGTTAAAAACAAAAAGCAGTCCAAGCAGATAACAACAAGATTTGGCAATGGCTGAAAGTAGGAATGCAGGAAATTTGAAGAAAGTGACAGCGTAGTTAATTCTGGCTGCACAAGACTAGGAACAAGCACATAAAAAGCCAGAATTGAGAAGACAGCAACTGATAGAAAATGCCATCTCTTAGAAGAAGCTGATGAAACAGTGGATGGCTAGTTAGGTGCTGCAAGAAGCTTGCGTAGAAAACAGTGCAATGACAATAGTGCATCTAAATACTTGCAAGAAATACCATTTGACTGCAGAAAGAACTGGTGAGACCATAATATAAACAAAGCAATTGAAAATGAAGAAGCTCAAGTGCTATGCATCTTTAGAATTCAGAAAAACACCTGCTGCATAACACCTCAGATCTAGCAACTGTTGATAGAAAAGACAAAAAGGATGGATAGTTGACATGGAAATATCTGGAGATAGCAGAAGAGAAGAAAAAGAACTGGAGAAACTTACCACATACAAAGACTTGCAAATAGAAGCAGAGTGACTGTGCAAAAGAAAGCAAATATACTACGAATAGTAATAAGTGCCTTAGGTGCAATTCCAAACAAACTGAAGCATCATTTGAACATTATCAGAAATGACAAAATCACCATGTTAATTGCAAAAGGTTATATTATTGTATAACAACGTACGTCATTGGGAAGCACTCATTATGTGGACAAAAATGTCAAATCCAGTCTATATGTGACCAACAATAATAATTTAAAATTATATTCTCCCTGACTCTTAATAACTAGGGATGACTTGATATGGCAGAACTACATTTGAATAAAAGTATGTTGTCTTTCTGGGTAACATTGTTCTCAAAAAGAACAAAGCAGACTTGAAGATTTTTTCTCATTTAATTTTATAACTAAAGGTTAGTCTACATGGGCTGGACTTAATGTCTATGGGGGATGGTTTATGAACTAGTAGATTGTGATGTAGAACATTTTCTGGTCTAGTAATAGTTTTCTTATCTCTTTATACTGTTATAAGAGTCGTAAACATGTCTGCATCCTAAACATCATCATCATCATCATTGTTGTTGTTGTTGTTATTATTATTATTCCATAGATTGTCAGATATGATGTTCTACATGGATTTAAAACAATTCACGGTCTTCCTATTTGTCATGGGATCCTGGGATTACTGTTCCAAATTTAGTGTTAAGCAAACATTTATGCTCTATTACAATAGAACTGTGAACTGTAACCATTTATTTTAAAAGATATCCATTAGTATTAGAACTAACATAAAGCTTCCAGAAAGCTCATCACTGAGAATGAAGTGGGGTGATCTTCCTGGCCATGCTTCACCCCTCCCTAGTTAAGACAATCAACTATGACCCTGCAGGGGGAAAAAACAACTTGAAAACCGAAGCCTGAATTTTTTTTAAAAAATGACTAAGATCAAAGTGACAAACAAACCCCATAAGGTGAAAACATAGATTACGTGGAACAATAAAAAATAAAATATTTCATGATGGAACTTCAGTATTAAATGAAGATGCAAATAATATAGAAGTTTCCATTCACTTTGGGGAAATATGTTAAATGGGACCATTCAGCTGAATTTTCCATTCATTTCAGAATGAATGTGCAGTGACTATTCCTGCTGGCTATTTTCTGTCATATCTCCTTTGCGTAAATACTTTGAGTTGTTGAATTAATCGCCACCATTTTTACCCACAGTAATATGCAGTGATTTGGGCCTTATGGGTTAAAAATAATGATGTGTACTGCTGAAAATAGCTTTGTAGCTGCCACGAATAGCAACAAAAAATAGAATAACAAATGTGACTAATCAACTATTATTTTTACAAATTAATGTGTGAGTGAAGAACCAAATTAAATTGTATTAATTAATTTGAATGGTATTAGGCCCCTTCCACAATTCCCTAGGAACTGCAAATGAGAAATAAATGCATATTTATTGTGCAATTTCTTTTTTTTTAACTGATTTCATAATCTTAATAATTAGGTGGATTAAATTTAAACTTGCAACCTTTTGAGTTTCTTGGTAGATATAAAAAATAATAATTCTTTATTATAATTATTCATACAAAGGTACAATCTATTGCTTTTGTGGGAATAGCACCCATAGAATAATTATCAGTATGAAATTCAATACTTGAGGTCTATCCAGGTTATATAATTGGAATGAGAAAGTCTGTATACTTCCGCTTTCTCTTATCAGCTTTGAATTTAAGTTGCCATTAAGACCGATGGGCTCATTGGCCCTTTTTACATGAGCAATTTATTTCACCTTATTATATCACCTCGCCATCACTGTGGCAATACTAAGCTTGTGCTCATTAGAGATATATCACTACAATGGGGGCTAGGTGATGCTAAAAGATGCTATAAATCTTTAATATGGATCTGGACAGTCACAACTTTAGTAAACCAAAATATGTATCAGTTGTATGCACTTCTCCCCCCCCTCTTTTCTTGATACAGCACAATTAATCCCTTAAGTCTACAATTAACCAAATTTCATATTAAATCAGAAACAGGAAACTGTGATTACCTAATTCAGAAAAATATGTGATTTTATAGTAGAATCAAATCATGATTTGTGGTTCATCCTTACTCTGAATTATGCAACCATTACTTCCTGGTTAGATAAAGCAGATGGAATGTCAAACACTTTGGCATATGCTATCCCTTTTGTTATTTTGTTATTTATTTATTTTTTTGCAGGTAAATCAGAGCCATCTCTGATACTTTAATTCTCACTGTTTTTGGAATAATTACTTTCTAAACATAGCATAATGAAGACATTTTACTTGGCATTTTTGTTTAATTATATGCTATGAAATCATTGACAATTCTTAGCAACTGCATAGATTTCCTCCATTATGATCTAACCTGGTCTTTCAAGTCTTTTAACCGCTCACTCATTGCCACTTTGCTGCTGGTTATCCTTATCTTTTTCTGTTCCTTTTCTGGCATTAGAGCCTTTTTCAGAGAGTTAGGTCTTCAAATAATGTTTTACTTGGAAAGCTTCCGAAATATAAATGGGACTCATGCATTCTCCTAAACCCAAACATCTCAAACTTGAAAGTTTTGATACCCCGCAAAGATTTAACTTTGTTTGAAACTATCATCTAGTTTCCACACCAATCATAATCAATTTCCTTAAAAGCAAAGAAGAAAAAAACCCCAACATTTAAAGGCATAGAAGAAAAATAAAACTATTTCTTGTGTTTTTCAGATTTAATCCCTAACAAAATCATGCTTGAAATTTTCATTCAATTAAATCCAACATTCAAATGAAATTTATATTCCGCTCACCTCGCTAGTGAGGTGGGCAGAAAATGAATTTAATAAATAAATAAATAAACCAAAATAATCTTCTGATGATTTCCAGAGACAATCATTGGGTATGGTTGATTCAGAGGATATAAACACTTTCTCTTTTTTTGGGGGGGGGAGGGGTTTAGTCAATTATCACATTTAATTTTAAGAGATGTAGTTATCTCATTGCTACCTCAAATATCTTTGTGGGTGCGATACAACCATTGTAAAAATGATTTATTTCCTAAACTTTCATAAAAAATGGAACCAACATGTAATGATGAAATTCCATTGCCAATTATAAAATCTCAAGAGTGTGTCATGAACTAATTAGTTTTACCTCTTGCTGACCACTACAATAACTCAAACATCAGCACCTAGTCCACACCTAGATCTCTACATCTAACTATTATTTTTTTCAGAGCCATTAGTCCACTAGTTCAAAATGTGTTTGTTTGCATCACATATAAGCAGGCTATTTATAGATATGATTTTGGATTTAGAAATGTTAGAACTCATGTATGGGAATACTGAATATTGTCTGGTCTGTAATTTCAACTACATCAAATATCGTATATCTGCTCATTTTGAGAAAATGAATATGTCAGACTGGAGTGCTGATACAACTTCACTGGGATAAACAGTGAATCTGAGAGAGAAAAATCCATAAATGTTTAGTGCTACTAATGAAAGAATTCTAAAAGCACAATATTGTTTTTGAAGTCTATAGCAAGAGATTAATTTTGCCAAGTATAATTTCTAGATTAATTGTGTAGTCATAGTCATTTTGCCTTTTTTGGACTTCTCTTGAATGTTTCTAGGTTTATCAAACAAACAGGGTTCATAGGTTTCATGATTATATAAAGTTAAACAATTGTAAGAATGATTATGGAATCAGTCTGACTCTTGTATTCAATAAAAGGTTAACTTTTTATAAATACTTATTCATCTTGCCTTACTTGAATTCTATAACCAACTATCAGATGAATAAACTTCACTGCATTTAGAAATAATTTAATTACCTTAAAAAAACTTTTTAAAATGCATTTCTCCAGAAAGATAAATACCAGGAAATAATTCTTGCTATTCAACAGATGATTGATTGCTCTGCTGTATTTGGCAAACTGATTTTGAAATATTTTTAGTCTTAGCTATAAGGAGTTATTTTTATTTCAAGGCTTTACTGTCACCATAGTTACAAAACCTAGACACCAGCCGTTCATATGCAAGTATCAAACATCAGAATGAAGCTAATAAAACTACTCTCTGGTACTATTCCAAGACCATAGAGTTTTCATACTGGTTGCAGTTTGGAAAGACAAATGACAAAACATATTTATCTGATATCTCCTCTGAATAATTTTGAGAAGCTGTTCAGAACAGATTCTGCAAATCTGACTTCAACTTTTTAAAGGTTGTTTTTTTTCCTGTTCAATCATATCTGATTCTTGGAGATGGTCTGGAGAAATATCTGCAATTTTCTTGGCAAGTTTATTTCAGAAGTGGTTTGCCATTGCCTCCTTCCTAGGACTGTGGGAAAGCGATTGACCTAAGGTCACCCAGCTGGCTTTGTGCCTAAGGCAGGACTACAACTCATAATCTCCCAGTGAGTGGCCTTATGCCTTAACCACTACACCAAACTGGCTCTCAAATTTAAATATGAATATTCAAATTTATTTAAGATTCATAAGTACACTGGTGGTGGAAGGAGTATTTTGTCGTCCTTCAAATCTGATCAATAAGATGGAAGCTGTACTGAGCATATTTAATTACTTATCCATCTGTCATTTATCTACTGTCACACATCGGGTTAATCCCATGCAATTGTGACAGATGTATGGGATCAAGGTAGTTCATATTTACACCTCTCACTGCATCATGTTGTCCACCAATGTTACAAGACAGGAGCAAATTGCCAGTTTATTGAGTTTGTCTGGATCAGGACACTTTCCACATGAAGACTAGAATTATACTTTATTGAGAAATGCTACAGTAACAGAATTATACAAATCTGACTGAATTTTTCCTTTCTACAATCTTATACCCTGGGGATCAGTTTTCTCTGTTTGTGCACCTTTGACAAACTAACCATTTCTAGATAGTTTCTCCAAGTTCATTTTCATAGATCCCCACCCAGGTGTAGGAATTGTTCACAGTGGACCAAATAGTTTAAGGAAGACAACAGAGTTTTAAGGGAGCCTGAGTCTTACTTAAAAGCAATCCCCCTCCCAAATTAAGTTGATTAATTCTGATAGGGCAATTCATATTACACCAATATAATGAAAGGTATCCCTAGGATGCACAGTTTGTAGAGCAGAGAAATGAATCATGTATGACTGAATCATGCATGATGAAAGTTGGTGATTTAGTGTTACAGATTCAGGAGGAACTTTTTTGACTTTAAAGGTGTGCCCGGATGCAAGTAAACTAGGCAGAATGTTGTTTCTCGGTCAAGGATTACCCATAATAATGCAAGCTGAAAGGAGAGTTCTGGTTTGGTTAATTCCCCCCTTCTTGTCTCCTTTGTTAATGTTGTTAATACTGGTTGTGTTTCACAATTCGAGACTTCCCTTTTTTCCTAGGTGTCAATGAAGCAAAATCTGTTGTGCTATTCCTTAGTTATTTTAGGACTAAAAGAAGTTGAAGATGACATATGTTGTACTCTGTGTACTTAGGTTTAGATTTCAGGGTTTTCCTTTTTAACACTACCCAAAAGAAATAATGATTAAAAGGTGTAAAACTAAGAGAAACAAATCCTGTGCAACAAAACCACAAAAAATGCAGAAACCTCCTAAATATTCCTAAATAGCACAAAATAATAGGAAATATCAGGACACAATTATTTCACCTAGCTTCAGTGCATTGAGCTGAGTTTAATGGAAGATACTTCTTTTTTAAAAAAAAAATATATCCAACTACAGTGCTGCAGTGTTCTAATGCTGATTACGTTAACTGAAAACAAATATGGCCATGCTTCTAATAATAATGAGCAATAGTTCTTATTTAAATTATCTGACAATAAAATTCTAAATTTAAGGACTTGATAATATTCAAGTTGAGTCAAAATTAATTTATTAAACAATAATGCAACTCAAGTAGATTTTAATCATTTCCTAGTCATCTTCGTTTCAGATGTCTCTATGTTTCTGCCTATTTCCCACCCAATGCCCTGATATATTTAACCATATTACCTTCTATTCTTGCAATAAGCCACCTAGAAGCATGTTGTAGTCTGTGAAATTTACAATAATGTCCTGTCTGACCTTGATTTCCATAAAATCTGCTTGTTTGCCTTCCATCACTTAGTGAACATCACACACTTTATTACTAGGATAGGATATGTGTCATGAATTACTGATCTTGTAAATGTGTAAATGACTTTGGGGATTTCTGGGAAAAAAGCTTAGGGAATTTACTAGAGACTGTGCAGGAAATTCTGTGGGCATGTGTGTGTGAAGGAAGGCTTTGAAGATGGGATGGAAGGGGTTGCAGAACATCTGTTTTCTCCTGTGGGCTGTTGGTATGTGATGATTTCGGTGTGCTTTACAGTGTGAAATATCATTTGGGAGCTAGCCCAGCATTTGCTCCAATGCCATATGCTGTGTACATTCTATTTCCTTGGCTTTTCTGTGTGAACATTACATACATTGAAGGTCTAGTTATACTGTTTTCCTATCAAAGTCCTCCTAAGAAATAAAGTGTGAGCTCTTTCTATCCTGGTTAAAAGTCTGGAAGTTAATACACTGGATCCCATATTTAAAAATATGACCAGTAGGCTTCCCACCTCTCTTTGTAAGTAGAATTAGAAGGACTTATCAGGACAGATGTGTTGACTTATGTGTCTAGGACCTTACTTGCTGGGAACAATACTCAGAAGGCAAAGATTAAGATGAATAGAACATTCCTTTAGTAATACCAAATGAACATATGTATGTAATACACATGTACGTAATACCAGTGAAGACCATGATTATGTATGGGAAGGCAGGAGAAGAACCCAGACAGTGTGATTACTTTCCAGGTGCTTTGGCTTTCAAAATGATCAGGAGCACCTGTGTCACTTGAGCTTTGTCTATTTCTAATTGGCTAAATATTGATTAATCTGATTTGGTTAGATTGAGGGAGGTTTCAGATTTTTCAAAGTTAGCTATTTTCTTTGAATTCTACTTTAGCTCTGTATAAGAGGCGCATGGCTGAATTGCACCATAGTAAGAATGTGACAATTCTATCAATAAATGTTATTACAAAGGGTGGGCATTAAAAGTTCTGCTCGGTTATTTGGACCAAGCAAAACAAGGGAAGATAATAATTACACAATCACAAAATTTAAAATAAGGTCAATAGGGTCAGCCAACCTAATTGCTGTACCTAATTATTACCTGTTTGCCTAAAAACAGGCCTACAGTCATTGTTCATTGAAGAACAGACGATGTAAGGGAAAAAAATCTGAAAATGTGCTTAGAAGCTGATACTGTGGCTCTTTAAGATTTTACTCTAAAACTTTAGAGAACCTGGGAATAGCTTAAAGCAGTGATGGTGAACCTTTTAGAGACCGAGTGCCCAAACTGCAACCCCAAACCCACTTATGCATTGTCGAGTGGTGGGTGGGTGTGGCCCATTGGCTGGGTGTGGCCCATTGGCTGGGTGTGGCCAATTGGGTGGGCATGGCTGTGGTGGTAACGGCAGACTGAGTGGGACTAAAAAGTTCAATCAATCAATTCCAACTTTGCAAGATCTTTTTTTCCCCCGTGAGAAGTTGAAATTGACTGATTGAACCTTTTTTTTTTTTGCACACGGCGGCGGAGGCTTAAAGTGAAAAGGTTTTATAAAACCCAGCTGAAGGCCTAGGACTGGGGCGATGCCGTGCGTGCCCACAGAGAGGGCTCTGAGTGCCACCTCTGGCACCCGTGCCATAGGTTCACCACCACTGGCTTAAAGTCATTCTCCTGGCAAATACTGAATATTGCTTTTACCACTCAAGGAAACATGAAAATCAAAATATGGTCTTCATGAATCCGTCTTCTTAAAAATACTATTGTTTATTAATTAGGATGCTGTTTACATGAAAAAGGCTTTTTTGAGAAAGAAAGGATGAATTTGGTTCATTTAGGCCTTTCAGAGTCTCTCTCTAGTACAGAGTCAAAGTACTAGAGGCCTTAGGAGGTTCTATGCTATGAAAGCAAAAAGAGAGAGTTTTGTCACATATACCCGTTTTCAAGATTTAAAAGACAAGGGAAAAAAATGATGTTGTAAAGGCAGGCTATACTTTTGGGGGGAAATAGAAGGATGTGCTTTATAGAACTCAGTCTGATCTGTCTGTTTTTCTGATTGCTGTTGAACCTGGGGTTGCTGGAAGAATAAAAGGCCAGTGCAGTCTATGGATTATTATTTTCATGTCAATTTCTCTTTTGATAGTTCACATTGCAATTCAAAAATACAGATTTTTGCAGAAATATATTTCTTTGATTTCCCCCCCCTTCATAGTCAATAGAACTCTACCCACTCATGCCTAGACTATTACTTGACATTTTGAAATTTATTGGCTGTGACTCTCAGCACTTATCACATCACAGACAGACAGGCAGACAGTCAAACCGATAAATGCCACTGGACTCAATATATAGCTTTGCTTCACTTGGCCTGTTATTTTATTGTGTACATTACACTGTTTATTGAATCGTCTCCATCTACTCTTCACAGAGATTCTCTCTCCCCCCTTTTTTTTTGCATTAAATGTTGTCCCCATATTTAGTCATGAGGACATACTGTATGTGTCTTTTTTTTTTTTATTCACAGCCTTTCATGATGGAAAGCATCTCATGATTTTAGGAAAGCATCTCATGATTTCTTCTGGAATGAAGCTTAGCTGTAACTATTTGAATTATGACGTTGTGCATTGCTCCATTTGCAAGTGATGCTGAATGCTAATTTTAATCTAGAATAACTCATCTAAAAAAAATAAAAACAGTATGTCCAGGTACAATAATAATAATAATAATAATTCCGGGCTTAATAACCCTCCTTTATCTGTATTCCTGCCCAACGTCCAAGGCTTTTCCATTATTTGAAGCGCTGCCTGTCTGCAAGCAATAGTGTGTTTACTTTTCATGCCAGGCTTCAGCTCATGTTCAAAAGCATTGCTTTCTGGTTTGTAGCTAGTCGCTTTCAACAAAGCTTTGAAGTCCAGGGCTGATCTAGGATGATGCTGGACAAGTCATCCTGCCTTTGATTATTAAAGCTTTTCCAACATTCTAATCTTGCCTTGCCCCAAGCTCTCAAGCTCTGACTTTTTATTATGAGTGAATATCTCATCTCAAAATGATTTTGATGATTTTTTTGTTTTTCTTATGATCATAATCTTCCTTATTCTTTCTCTCTGTATTATCATGACATACCTGTATCTACATCTACATCTATATATCTATATCTTAAAAAAAATAGTCTTCAGAGTGCAATGGTTCTTATGCTTTCATTGTTATCCAGTTTATCAGTTTTCACTAAATCCAGAAAAAAATGCCTCCCCCCCCCCCGGTGACCTTATGGATGAAGGCTTGCCATTTCAGCTGGTGTTTTGCTCAAAACAGCATCCCAAAGGAACACCACAGAGCGAGCAAGCTTATAATATTACTGATAATATTAAATACCTCTCAGAAGACTTGGGTTGAAGGCAAGGTCTCTTTCCTGCTACTTCCTTTATCTGCCATTCAAATATTTCCTATCCCTTTGCCATGCCAAAGTGAGCACTGAGTAATTTCACACACACAAAAAAAATCATTCTACTGGATTAGAGTATTTCTGCATCTGCCTATTCTCTTCTTGTGTTTGAGGGATACAGACAAATCAATTAGATCATGACTTTTCATCATAGCTATATTACATTTGTCTGAAAGGAAATGGAATTACTCCAAAAGGAAATATTTAATAACAATTTGGCTTCAACTAGCAATTTCTTTAGTGAATATAAGATGGCTCACTTTAAAAATATGAAATATAATGATACTGCCAAAATTATTGAGTGAGGGGGACTCTAATTGTCCATTCAGAAGCATAGATTTATGTGTCCCAAAGGCAACTCGACTTTCTTGTTTTTATTTCTTTAAAAACATTTCTTTTCTCATCCAAGAAGTTTCTTTAGTTCATAAATTTATGTGCTTCATCTCCCCTCTTCCTACCTTTAATGGTACTATTTATTATTATTGTTATTTTAATGTGTACTGGTTGTAATGTTTGTAAAATAGATAGATAGATAGATAGATAGATAGATAGATAGATAGATAGATAGATAGATAGATAGATAGATAGATAGATAGATAGATAGATAGATAGATAGATAGATAGATAGAAAGATAGAAAGATAGAAAGATAGAAAGATAGAAAGATAGAAAGATAGAAAGATAGAAAGATAGAAAGATAGATGGGTGGATGGGTGGATGGGGGGAGGGAGGGAGAGACAGACAGACAGACAGACAAACAGACAGATTTAAATGAATTGTTTGAAGTTAGATTTTCCCACATTGAATAATTTGAGATAACATTGAGAGTTTTGGTCAATAACTATGAAACAGCTATCCACTTGCACTGTCACCAGTGGTAAATATTGCATATCCCCCTATTCAGATGTTGGTACTTCTCTCCCTGCCCCACCCAGTGTTTCACCCTAGGAAGTTTCAACAATGTCCCCCATCTCCTCTGAGATGAATTTAACCAACTTCAGTGCTTGAATGATTGGACACTCAATTTCTTTTTTCTTAATTTTCTCTTTGGCCAAGAAGATATTATGAGCTCAGCCTTTTGGGATTCATGAGAAAGAGGCTGAATTTTGAGAAGCTGAACATTAAAACTCCTGTTTTGTTATGTGTTGAATTACCTAACTCTCTCTGGAATAGCTATACCACAGACTTAATTGGGAAGAGACTAGTGAACAACACCTCAAACAGCTATAATGTTAGGAATACTTTGGGGAAATCATGGGTGTTCAAGAGATCAAAAATGATATGTGTTTACAGGGTATACTATTAAGTAGGTCTAACAGAAATAGGTTGTAGAAATCCTAGATGGCCTTAAAGAGTTGCAAAAGTCTGGTGCCATCTAGTAATTGAGCAAATTTTTACAGCCCGAATCTGAACTGCAAAAAATCCAGTCATTAAATGCAACAAAGATACACAAACTCTAGAAACTGCTCTAGAGCTCTGTATTCTAAATAGCCACAGAATGCCTTTTGGCTGTCTCTAAGTGTCCTTTGAGATTTTTTTTTTCGGGGGGGGGGGCAGGCTCAAAAACACCCATCTGGCTTCATATCCAAAACATTGAAATTGCAATTCTTCCTTATAATCTTTTAAAATGCAAAATTAGCTATGTTAAAATAAATAATTCTGGAAGGTTGCAAAGACTTGTTTCTTCTCCCAAGCGTTGGTCTAGGCTGGGGGTTGAGCTTAAAAATGTTTCGCTTGTTTCTGCGGACAAGGGTATCTTTATTTTTGACTAGGTTTTATAGATAGTTGTGAGCTGCCTTGAGCATTCTATGAGAGACGTAGCCAGGTAAGACCTTAAATAAATAAATAAATAAAACACCATTCTCAGAATATTGGATGAGAAATCTAATCCAACATCAGCGTGCACTTCTTCCAGCAATTATAATCACAAGACTGAAAAAAAAAAGATGGAGTACAGAGGAAATCAGAATGCATAAGTATTTTTTAGCCTTTTAAATAAACCGCTAAACAGAAATCCTTTGACTTCTTTGGAGATTAGCAATCAGTTTTCGGTCATGATAACATACTCTTTTGACAAAACAAAAAACAAAAATGAGTTTACTGGAATCAAATTGGTTGACTAGATGGAAGTTGCTCTCTTTAATATTTCATATGTTCTCAGGACAGTTGCAAAGAGATTCTTCAAGAGATTGTTTAACAGGGTATCTTTCAAAAGTGATGGGGAAATAGCTTTTTACACTGAAGGATCTAAACTATAAACAGTCTGCATCTAATAGGCTCATACTGTGACATTTGAAAAAAAATATGTTTGAAAATAATCAACTGACCTCAAAATGTGTTATTGAAACACTTGATGGAAATAAATTTCTGCCATATTTGTTTAGCTCCAAAGGCATGAAATTTTGGGATTCATTCTGACTTCCTATTAGATACTGCAAGTAATTCAGCTGACTATACGTATATAAGCCTTTCAATGTTTAGGGGCACTAGATCTGAGCTGTAAAAATCTGCCTGCTAGATGATTGCTAGAAGGTATCAACAAGGAATCTAGTAGCTGCCTGAAATTTTGCTATCCATATCTATTGTTCTATAGAAATGATAAGAGTCATAAGCTCTTATTATTGTGATTGTTTTCCCTGGTTAATTAAAATAGAACCTTGGTGATCTCAGTCATTTAGTCATATGTCAGCTCTGCATGCAAAGGCATCAAATTATGATAAGGTTACTGCACCCAATATTTTTTTTTACCTGTTTTCATCATCACTGTTGATGACAAGAAAGGAAGAAAGAAAAAAAATCAAATGCTTTTCTAAATTGGTTTCTGATGGTGGCTAAATTAACCCTTTACACTGAAACCAGCTAGAGTTTTCCCAGAGCTAAACTCAAGGGAAGAAGTATTTCCACAGTATTTCCACTTTTAAGTTAAACATTTAATAACCTACTTTCTTATCATTTTATATATTTTAGCTTACTGTGGACTTACTGTCTTTATTTCAAATTTAAATAAATTGCTGATCATTGAATTCCATAGCCAGTTATTCAAATGAATATTATTTCTGCCTAGGGGAGGAACAAAAAGGGGGGGATTCACTTGTGGAATCTTATCCCCCTAGAAATGAGGTTGTTGCATTGAATAAGGAACATTGGATTAAAAAAATTGTAAATTGAACAAAAGTTATTCAAGCTACCTAACAATGTCAGCTTGTGATGCCTTCCCAAGCAGCAAGAACATTATAACTTACCCCTTCAAAGTTCCTCCCCTTGTCTTGGCTCCAAATCCATTTTTAACAGTTAATTTAGGAATTAAACATTTGGTTTCTTTTCATTATTTTCTCCAAGGAGGCAGGTCTACATAATAAATCTGATGTTCTAAACACAGTTTCATCACTCCAGTTGTGGGGAATAAGTGTTGTGATAGGAGCTGTCATATCAGCACTTCTGGATAATGCTAGCTGGGCAGCTGGAAATGCTGGTCATCTTTTGTTGCAGATTTTCAGCAGGAGATTGGCTAATAGAATCCTTGCAGACTCTGCTCTATGTAATGATATCTCCTTGAAACCACTTTGGGCATTTGATAGTTGAATATACACTCAAACACCAGCAAGGAATAAAATTCCTTGCTGGTGTTTCTTGATGATGCTAGGGAAGTCCTAGTTGTCTTCTTCTGCTTTAGTTCTTCCTTGTTCTTGTGACTAAAGATAATAATAGGAACTTTTAATAGGGAAACTGGGACACTGTCTCCTACCTCTAATTTCTTCTTGAACTTTGACTCACATTTGTCGTCCTCTGTTATGCATTAATATGAAAAAGAGAGTGTTGTATTAAGCACCCTATAAAAATTGGAATGTGCTGACACTGTTGATAACTAAGTTGCCAGTAAGCCCTTGTGTATCTGCCTTGAATTATTCTTGTGGTTGCATTTTCTTATATATCTATTAATAGTTTGACCTTTATGTGCATGTGTGTTTTCTTGTTTCATTTTCTCTGCTCCAGGCCAAGCTGACATGCTCTAAATCATTAACCTTATGCTCCAGGGAAGTGGTCCTTTTGGCAATATCTTTGATATTAGATTGGTATCCTTCCGGGCTGAATTTAATTGACTGGATTTCTAAGGGAATAGCTGACTCCCCTAGGTTTTGGCTACTACTACTTTGTCATAATTGCTTTAGTAGTTCGTGTAGGTTGCATTCTGCAAGCTTTGCTTTACACTTTAAGAGGACTGTCCCAAAGAAAGTGGTTTGAGGATATCAGCCAAACTGTCTAAACCAGACCCTTGTAAAATGGAATGTGGGAGGCAGATTGTATATCTGACTGTACAGGCTGTTCATTGCATGTCTGGCTTATATATCTATTCACTGATGGATATATTTTCATGTTGTGCCACCTGGTAAACCTTTGTGCCAGCAAAAACAGTTTGGTGGAGACAAATCCAATTTTTATAGTGCTCGATGGCATATTGCTTTGAAGCATGCCCACAGGAATAAATCATAGATGATGCACATTTTATATTAAAGTGGAGAGCAGGTTGGAGCACATTTTTGCATTTGGGATGGTCTTTTCCTTTACCAGTTATGGGAATGTATTGTAAGCAATCTGAGCTTTGGAAAGACTCTTTACCTTGTTCGAGTAGCATAGCATTTTGTTTTATTTAGGTTTTGCATGTGTGATTTTGTGTCAAGAGCTGTAGTGGTCAGCACTGGAAACCACCAGCCATGTCTGCACCTGTCCTAGTTGTAAAACATCAGCTGCCTTTTAGAACTACTCCCAGGGTAACATTTCTTAAAATGTTTGATGGGCTTGGTCTTCTACTACCAGTTTCTGGTATGATACATTGGTTTCCTAAGACTTTGTCCTACCCCTTTAAGTTTTTATATATATTTTTAAGATTAAGATTTTTTTTTAAAAAAATATTTTTTAAAGTTTTTAAAGCTTTTTGTTAGCATGGAGTCCCTTCATTTGTTCATTTGTGAGGTCTTCAGTGAGAATTCATTTCAATGGATTCACTGTGATGTGAAAAGCAAAGGTTATCTTTCTAACCTTATATTTAAACTTGGCTTGTCCTGTATCATTTTTACACAGGGCAAAGCTTTGCCATGAGAAATTACAGTAGGATCATTTTGGGGTAGAACTAAAAAAAAATAAGCAGCAAAGGAAGGTAATATTACTCGATAATATAACAAGAAGGGCTTAATTTACAAATAAGAAAGGATGTGCTTAAAGTCAGGAGCATGCTAGGAGAATTGAAAACACCATATAGAAACTAATCAAAGAATTTATGTAGTCAGAACTCAAGCCTGGAGAGAAAAAAATATTCCACAAAGGCCTAGGATTGATAAAGGCAGGGAGTGACTATGAAAGAATCATGTATTTATGATAACATGAAAAAAAAAATCCCTGCAGGTTTCCTGAAGTTTGGTTTGCTGATCAAGAATTTGCTCCCAACATTTCTTTCAAAGAAAATTCCACAGAAATTCTCATGGATGACATGAAGAGGCCAACATGAATGTCCTATCTTTCATTGTACCATGACTTTAACACTTTTCTCAAGAATGTCTGTGAGGAAAAGCTGTCACCTGATTCACAGAGGCAGAACTTAGTTCTCTGCTGAAATGGGTTCCTTGTTATTGGTGGGTAATCTTAGTCTGTGTTTTGTTCAGAAAATTACTTGGGCAAAATGAGACACATTTGACATTCTATATCTGATTATACAATTTCTCCCTAAATTATAACCAAGCATCTAGCCAATCTTGACTGAGCTCAAAAAGCGAAGCAGGGTTAGACCAGGTTAAATATGTGTATGGGAGATTATCGAGAAATCCAATGGTTATACGCTAAACTTGGGGGAAATACACATATACACAAGAAGAAGACAATAGCACATTATTTCTGTATTGCTGCCCTGAAAAATATGCATGTGTCAATGTAGCCAGGAATTCAGCTTAAATGCCAAGGAAGCTACCATCGTAGTAATTTTAAATATTTAATACAAAAAACTATAGACTGAGAAATCAAAGTAAACAAAACATTAACTGTACAATATATATTTTGCTAGACTCTCTAAGATAATGAACATTGATATCTATTTAAAAACAAGCTCACCAAATGAATCCAAGGGCCATTTTTAGAGCCAAGAAAGAACATTTCTCATGCTTTTTGAAATATGGGCCATTTTATACCACAGACTAAATGTAATCTTTGTTTGAGAAAGAATGACTTTATATTACCTCTCTCAGTAATACAGGCATTCAAGTAAATGTGAATTTGAAAGTCAACACTGAAATATTGCCGGCTGCATCTCGATATTCCTTGCATGATTATCAGAGTTCAGTGGCTCAGCAGGAAACTTAGGAGGTGGGGAGAGATTATATTTTCAAGAAACACAATGAGAAAGGGGACAGAGTTTTCTTAGCATTTGCAAGGTATGATTGTGCCTGTATACTGCTGAATGCTGCAAATGTGTTGCTGTGGGGAGGAGGTGGGAGCTCCTAGCAGGAGGGTAATTCAGAATATGAAAAAGATAGCCCTTTCTGCAAAAATGCATTGCAGAATAGAAAAAAAAGGCAGATCAAGGTAGAGAATCAGATTAATCAGTGACAGGAATGTGGAGTTATGGAAAGGAGAGCGAGCAATTTTATTGCATCAAAATATCCTTTTGAGAAAAGGCAAAAGCAGGAGAGATAGTGGTATTCATTTCAGCAGTTCTGTCCTATTTTACATTTGAATTGTCCCCATATTCATTAGTACTGCATGGGTAAAGAATGGAATGCAGTGAAGCATTGAGGAAACTCTAGATACAAATGTTATAGAGCCACAACTGGAAACAAAGAAGACTAGCAGGGCAGCAAAATAAATAGAGAAAAAGTGAATCTCTTTCAGCCAGTGTTTGTGTCTCTGTGTCTCTGTGTCTCTGTGTCTCTGTGTCCGGGGGGGGGGGATAGGAAGAGGAGAAGTGGGTGGAAGTTATTGGGGAGGAGATAACTCTCCATTAGCCCAAATAGCTGTGCTTTGCGTGCAATCAGTATTACAGACACACTCTCCACTTTTGGTCTCCTCTTCTTTAGTTCTTTCACCTACCACAAAACTTCCTTTCATGGTCGGCAGCTTTTCCAGCAGTCTGTTGACAGCAGCTGTGGAGATGCTTTAGGTCATTTTCTTACTAATCATTTTTGTCATTTATCTGTCAACCTGCTCTGTAAGATTCTCAGAGTATATTCCAGCTCTGTCTTATCCCAGGAGAGAAGAGCAAGCACGAGATCTTTGAGATTTAAGATGAAGGAGGGATGAACTCTGATTTTAACATGTTCTTTAGAACTTACTTCAAAGCCTTCCTGCCAGCACTTCAAATGCTTCCTTTTTTTCCCCCTCTTCCCCCTTTTTCTCTCTCACACAAATTCAGCAGGGATAAAACTACAACCCATTCATAGTGCCCATTGTGCAGCAACTCAGTCTAAAAACTGGGTATGTGGGTTTTTCCAATGCCACCTTTGGCCTTTGGGGAGCTAAGGCAAAACCTCTGTCTTGATATTGCATCAAGTGTGGAGGACCATTCCTCCTAGAAGCCTATTGGAAGCAAATGAACAACTATTAAAAGGTAGAAATAATTCACTTTTCTGCAGTCATAGAGTAGGAGTGGGTGGGCACAAGTAAGGCTCAGCTGGAAGGAGGCCAAAAAGCTATGGCAATCTCCCAGTGAGAGACAGTGTGAATCAGTAAGTATGCGGACATTACTGTTCTTTGTCTCCTTCTTGTTCCTACTGGAAAATGTACTCTACATTTGATATGTTACCAAGGAAGGCATTTTTCCTTGGCTTTCTAGATTTTGAAGGTACCATTTGGGAAACACAAGGAGCACATGAAGAGAGTCTCAGATTAACCCTTGTTGACTTGAAGTTAGAAAATGGGGGACAGAGAAATGAACTACTAATGTGTCTGACAAGAAGACCTTAAAGCATTTGGAATCAGGGTGAATCCCATTCTTCTAGTATGATCGCAAGGATGCCATGGTAGGCAACCAGATCAATACACACAACATGTGATGGGATGGAACAATGAATTAAGATTTATAATAATAATAATAATAATAATAATAATAATAATAATAATAATAATAATAATAATAATAATAATAATAATAATAATAATAATAATAATAATAATAATAATAATAATAATAATAATAAAGTTGGAAGGGACCTTGGAGGTCATCGAGTCCAACCCCCTGCTCAGGCAGGAAACCCTATACCATTTTGGACAAATGGCTGTCCAGTCTCTTCTTAAAACTGTCCAGTCTCTTCTTTCATTTCCCACTTTCATGTAGAAGAGATGAGGGAATTTTTAATTGCAAGACCAATTTGAAACCAAGCAACCTGCTTCTTATTTGAAAACGACCAAACCTAGTTCTTATTTTCAGCATCAGAGAATAAAAGACTTGAGAGTAATCATAGATGGCCTTTAAACCGGTTTTGAGTTATTGGGGAATAGAAGTAGTGGTAATATGGATGTGCTGTTTATAAATGTATCTCAGGCTTTTTATTATTTTTTCCAACCTTCTTCTTGTTATGGTCTTTCAGGAAAAGCTCTTCATACCCAATTTTAAAAGTTACTGATGAGCTAGCAAAATAAAATATAAAGATTGAACATTGATTATAGTGGAAGCATTATGTTTGCCGTATTCATTCATAAAACTTTATAGCCAAATTGTGCAATTACATCTGTTGATTTTTAGCATATATCTTCTATTAAAATTATTTGACCAATTAATTGGATATTCATTACAATTTAATGTCACTTCTGCGATTTTTTTTTTTAAAAAGTAAATATTTAAGATTTTCTTAAATCTGCTTTTTCTAATTTACTATTTGTGACCAGAAACAACCATATGCAGTGATGGTCTACTTAAGTTTAGTAATGCAAACAAGGTAGGTACACATTAAAGAAACTATTGGTTAGCAATCCTGTTGGATTGTTGTTATCTTAAATCTACCTTTGTTTCAGTCCAGGGAGATTAACAGCAACAACAATGACTCTGATCATCTGCCTTGTGTGCCTGCTAGGATATGCTGTTTTGTGTTGATTAGAGGTTATAAGTCCAATAGCTGTATTAATTTCTTCCTCAGTGTTGGACACCTTTGGGTAGATACTGGAAACATGCTTCCATCTATTCCATGTTTGAGATTTGATATTTTACCTTACACCAGGCTTCCAAGGGTTTTATTTTCCTGTCATGTGATGTCAAATTGATTAATATCTGACATTATTTGTATTCTCAAAATCAGGAATTGCAGATACCTCCAATAGATGGAAAAGCTTCGTAATAGGATCTGGGTCTTCCCAGAATATGACTGTAAATGCTCTGTCCTTACGTATTATATAGGGCAGAGGTCCCTAACCTTTTGGGCACCAGGGACCAGTTACGTGGAGATACGTTTTTCTGCAGACCGGAGGGGGCATGGTTTTGTGTGCTGCCCTCATCCTGCGAATGGGGCTTTCCTTGTTTGTGTGGATCGGTTGCTGGCACGCCACAGCCAGGTACCGGTCCACAGACCAGGGGTTAGGGACCCCGATATAGGGTACAGACAACATAAACAGCACTTTTAGGGGCAGTGTGAGAATTATTGATAAGTGGCTTCACCTTTTCATTTCTAATTAATGTTTTCACTACAATTTATATTCCCATTAATTGTTTAGATTAAGAATTATATTTTTAGAGTTTGGTTTTAATTGTGTTTAATTGTGATATGTCCCATCAGATATATGAAACTAATTATAATACAAACCTTTTAATTATATTACTGATAGGCATTCTGATGTTTAAGCTAGGATTCAACTTATTGGATTTTACTAATTTCAATTAAAGTCAGCCACGTATCAATTCATCATATCTTAACATATGTACATTTTTATTTTTATCTATAGTAGTAAAGGTATGCTATAATACCATAATTTCTGGACAAAATAAACCAAATAGAAAAGAGTTTACTGAATCCAAAAAGTATCAACTAGTCCTACACAATTTTTATTAAAATATTTAAGAATTATATCAGAGAAGTATTATACTTCTGACATTAAAGATGCAAGATAATAGATTTTTAAGAACTGATATATACAACCAAGAACACATCTATCACAACTCAATCCCATCTCCCTAACTCAGGGGTGTCAAACTGCCGGCCTGTGGGCCGTTTGCATCATACGGAGGCCGCGCCCACCCCAGCTCCGGCAATGCAAAAAAAGTCACGATACGTCGTAACACATTACGTGATGCAGCGTGTTTGACACCCATGCCCTAACTAATCAAATTTAGATCAGTTATATGAACATCCCACTGCATTGTTTTAAATAAGATTTAGTTGAAATTAACAATTACTCCATTGTTCCTGTCATCTTTATTCCTTTGCTTCTCTTATACAATAGCAACCCTAAAACACTTTAAAAGACATTATTGGATGTTAAAGAAGCATTCCTAAACCAGATGCCAACCAAATTGAAATGTCAGGATGATAGGGCAGAATTTTTCTGATGGTAGTGTTGGTGGAAGAAGAGGATAAAAAAAGTAATAAAATCAGTAATATACCATTTCCGCATTGTAAACAATGGCTGGTTCAGTCTTGTATTAAATATTACAGCCATCACCATGAAGAGAATAAATCTAGATTTTACTGCATTGTGCATCTAGTGGCAAAACCCAGCCAAAGTTTTTCTCCAGCAATTTGTTCTTCATAATGTTCTGTACTGGGAAAAGGTTCATTGCCCCATCTATATCGCCTTGCCCTCTGCTGGAACTCCACAATGATCCTCACCGTTCCACAATCTTTTCCACTTCAGTATGAAATTGCTGCTTATGTGCTGTCCTGGTGCTACAGCTGCTGCCAAATCCATTGAGCTGGCTCCTAGTCTGATGCAATGTGAAGAGGTGCACTTTTCACTTGTTACATCTCTTAAATTCAATTAGTGCCCCTTATACCATGGGAGGCCACCGCAATATCTGAAATGGAAAACAGGCAACATTCCAGGAGCTGTTTCTTGCTCATCGCTCTTAGTGCCTTCTCAGACAAAGAAAGCATCCGGTATGCATTTAAATTCAATTCACAGCGAGTGTCACAAATCAGTGATTGTTAGAATGCATTATGAAGAAATAAACATTTATCAAATTGCCTTTTGAGAAGGTGAATAATTTAGCTGCCAGGGGGTGGTGGGAAGGAAGGGGAGACAGAAAAAAAACCCCAACAACAAAAACCACACTGCTGACTGACAATTTGTTTTATTCCACTGAGATACAAAGAGCCGTTGTGTGTTGAGTGAATATTGATCAGTAGTATACAGACAAATGAAATTTCATTTAGAATTCTTGACTGGTTAGCTTGCTACCAATTAAAACCAAAAAGCATAGTCATGGGTAAAAAAATATCAACAGTTCTGGGGGCAATTTGCAGGAGGCAGACCCAGAGGACAATGGTCTCAGCAGCAGAATCCAGGACTCAAAAGCAGATGTGATCTGAAAATATAATAGATTAATATGAAAGCCAGCAAGACAAGTCTCTGTAATTTACTTCTGATTGTGTGCCTTTGAGTATTGACTCCTAGTGAGTGCTGGGAGAATTCCCTGGCAGTTTTCCTGGTGCCTTAACCACTGTACCAAATGGACTCTTACTTCTTACATTTTTCTATTATGCCTATGTCATTGTATTAGCTATGTAAAATAAGAGAAATATTAGCTTATGCTGTTCATTTCTGCTACTCTGGTCAAAATGGTTTATATTGATGTCCCTCATGTCATTTTGCTTTCAGTAAGTGGTTGTGTCAAAAATATTTGGTAGAAACCTTTACAGAGTCCCCAGATGTTCTTGATCAATAAATTCCTATATTTAACAATTAGCTATTAGCTGGAATTCTGGAACACAGAGTCCATACTTGTAGAATGCCGGTTTAGGAAAAAGTTATCAAATCATGGTCAGTGTGACCACAATAACAGGGTCAGAAGATTCTCTTTTAAGCTAAGCTTACTATTTCCAGAGATAATTCTGATTTTTTAAAACAGAGTTTGTATTGTCTAGCATACTTATTTGTTAACAAACCAGAGTTTAAATTCATTGTCCTAAACTTTGATAAAGCTTCTCCAGCAAAAAGAGTAATAAAGAAAAAGTGGTGGGGATAAGATGGGGACAAGACAAGAATTATGCTTTCCCTTGTACTAATAATTTGCAAATGAATATCACCAATATTTTTCATTTCACACATATTGAGCATATCACCCACAGAATAGTCCCAGCTTTGGAAGAATCCTCACTATTCTGCTCTTGTAAACAGAAATAAATCTCCTAACCTTTGACATACATTTTGCTATATTGTAACATAAATCTATACTGTCTGAAACACTAAAAATAAAATCCTAGATTCCAATGGAAGAGAATATTTGTAGCTCAGGGTTGAATTGTAGGGTTTTTGGCACTCTCTGAGCTTGGTTGTTTTCTTGAAGACGTTTCATTAGCTTGGTAATGAAACATCTGCATGAAAACAACCAAGCTCAGAGAGCAGCAATGACCCCTTGTTGTATGTTGTTTTTCATATATCTGCCCATCTTGGCGGTCCTTTCCTGAAGCCACTCTTTTGTGTTCTTAATATATATATTTTGCCCTGATAGAACTGCTCAGTTACAAGCATACTCATGCAAAACAAAGTAAATCCATTACTTCCTGTTAATGCACCAAAAATGTCTTTGCCTTTTTTTTTAACAGTTGTGTCATGTTGTTGGTGTATGATCTGTTTGTGAAAAATTCAATCTTAAGATCTTTTGGTTTTTATTAATTGAGATCAGTTACCTGTCCTCTTCCACTTGTTTGTTTGTTTGGTTTCATATTTTTTTTAAAAAAATGGCTGCATGATCAAAATTTTGCATTTCTTATTTAGTTTCCTAGGTTAACAGAGTTCATTGTGAATTTTATTTCTTTTTCTTCTTTATAGAAAAAAAGAAAAGTATATATATATATTTTAAAGTTTTTGGTTCAGAATTGCAGGAATCAATACAAACAAAAGGAGTTACAGTTTCTTCTCAGAGCACCAACAAGATTGATGATGATGATGGTGGTGATGATGATGATCATGGTGATGATGATATTGTTTGGATCCTTTCTGCCACTCATTTTTTTTGTTGTACCATTACAGAATTCAGTTCAAAGTACTGCATTAAATCTGGATCATCAGAGAATCTAGTTTCATCAGTTGTCTATATAAATGCTAGATATGGTACAAATCAATCGATCAATCGATCGATCAATCGATCGATCAATCAATCCTAAACCTTAAATTTTTGGGGCTCCTTTGAAAGATGGTTAAATTCAAAATGACTATACCAAACCAAAGGATGAAGGTTCGTTCTCCGAGCTTGCGGGTTGGTTTCTGAATTTTTCGTTACCAGGCTAGGTAACGTCTTCAGAGGCGTTTAGGGGATGTCTGTGTCAGAGCTCTTCTATTTATAAGGGCTTCAGGTATGGGTGTGTCAAGTGAGGGTCTTGTGATGAGTCATCAGAAAGAGGCTTGTGATGGATCTTGTGATGGGGAGGTTACTTCAGGTCAGCATCGTTGGAGGGTGTGAATTATCAGTGGGTCATCAGTGAGAGGTTGGTGATGGGTTTTGTGATGGGGAGATTACATCAGGTCAGGGTCATTGGAAGGCAAACTCCTGGGGGGGGAGAGGGGCTTGAAGGTTGGTGCTGTCTCTGGATGGCTGTGTATTCTGGTTGATTTGGATTCTGAAGGGTTCGCAGGCTGGTTGAAGCAAAGCTTGAGTTTTTAAGAAATCTATTTTCCTTACCACTATTCTACCTCCCCCTCTTCTGCCCAAGCAGAATCAAACCTGGAGCCTGATTTGGAAATGACACTTCATTGTACAGGCAATATTGAAACGAAACGAAACAAACCCCATCATTTCCAATAGCTTGAGGCCATGAAAATATTGATTCTGCAACAACAATGTTTTCCCAGTAAAACTATGTTAGTTGGCTTGTCTCTGAACTGTAGACTGTTGCTGCAGGCTCAGCAGCAGATCACTAACAAGGCAGGAGAAAATCTACTGCCAAAATGTAGACTACATTATTGAGAATTTAAAAACAAAGCCAAAAAGCAGGTTGCCTGCTGAATGGAAAGGCTGGGTTCCCATATAACTTTGAAAATACCCATAGGAATGTGGTATTTTTGATTTCAGTAATTCTTGGTGAGAAATTACTTGGTTGAGTTTGGTGGCTATAGAAATTGAATGAATGAATGAATGACCCCAACCTGATGGACTTAAATCAGATCTATAACAAGATCAACTATAACAATTTTAAGCATAAAATAGTATATGTTTAAGAATTCAGAGTATTTGAACAAATTAAAATAATAAATTACTGGTATTAATATGAATAACAATGTAACTTTATTTTTTTGCTTGCTGACTTTACCTCTATAGATACCATCTTCAATGCATAACATAATAATATCATTTGACAACTAGAATAAATAAAGGATGGGGAGAGAAGCAAAGTTAATGCAGAGAAAACAAAAAGACAATCTAAGTTGATCTGATTTCTTAAACTGTTCTGAAATTTTGTATTGAGGGTAAGATTGGTTGGGTAAATATTTAAGGAGGGGAAAAATTGGTGTTGATGTGTAGACTTAAATCATGGTGATCAGTGTCCTTAGCTCTCCCCTGTTTTCCTAAGATCTCTCCTTGGGATACTTTTTGTGGCCTTTGTCCACAACAAAGAATTCATGTTGATTCAGTTCTTGGGAGATTATGGGTTTGTCTTCATGCATTTCTAAATACACTATAATAATACCATTTTAGCTACCCAGCATGAGTGTATAGGAAACCAAGGAGAATAATATAAAAAATGAATATTTACTAAGGATTTTTCAGTCTCATCACCATGGATTGTTAAAAGGAATTGAATGTATAAGGCAGTTCTTGAAACATTCATAGAAACCTCTTTGAGTTATCTCTAGTCTAGTCTTCCTGGAAAGTGTTTTGTAAATGATTTCTTGAGCTTCTTCAATCAAACAAACTACCATGTTTCCCTGAAAATCAGACCCACTAAGAAAATAAGCCCTAGCCTGATTTTTGAGCATGTGCCTAATATAAAAGCCCTACCCCAAAAATAAGCCCGGGCAGTGGGCCTGGCCAGCACAGGAAGTGGTGAGCACATGGGGACCAATGGTGTCCAGCTGCAGCCACAGCCCCCCGGCCTCTTGGTGCAGTGCAGGTAAGTTTGAGCATGGAGGCAGAGGCGGGGGGGGGGGAAGCAGGTGATCCAGATGTGCTGTGCGGCCATCATGGGAGACTCATGGAAGGCTTGCATGAGCCAGGCAGTCATGCAGCACATCTCACTTACGAGACTCCCGCAAGCCTCCCTTTTCCTACATTTCTTAAATGCTGCCCTTTCAGGAACTTTAGCAAATTAATTCGCCCAAGTTTGGATCTTTAGGATGCTCACCCAGCATCATATGGAAATCCAGAGGTAATCAGAAACTTAGAATCTTCTGAAGGAAAAGCACCATAATTCATGACTGCAACGCAGTACCTTGGTTCATTTTCACCTAGCAGCATTTTCTTGCACATTCTGTTTGTAAACTGTATGAAAGTGATCCATTGAAGAAAGTTATTTTGCTATAAAAATGATCTAGTAATTTAGAATGACTTCTCATTGCCTATCCCTCCACACTTGTTAGTATGACTGTTTTGCTAGGTTACAGGTGCTTAAGTTTTCCATCAGCCCCCTGGCATTTCCTTTCCACTCTTCTCAGCCAGTGATGCTGATTATCTGAGAGTAAAATCAGAGGCATTATTGTATTTCACATTTTAATTTAAGAGGGAAAAATGGATCCTTTAAAAATTGCTCTCAAATATGATTATATAGAACGGCTGCTAAACTGGAGGCTTCATCCCACATATATGACTGTTCCAAACAATTTATGCTAATTAGTTTTTTAGAGAGATGCAGAACACTCTTTCCATAATGAGCATGGTGACATATAAATTATAGAGCAAAATGTGTATAGAGTTCTTTAAAATAAACAATTCAGAGTCATATTCATACTGAGAATTTGTAAATGCAATCTAACTGAGAATACACTGGAGCTAATAATGTATTCAGAATCAGAATTCTGTTGTTGAAGATCAGAGAGAAACCAAGATAGCCAAACCAAGATGAATTGGTTTGAAAACGCAAGAGAGAATGGTTTTCCTATAGTATACTATATATTCGCTATATAGCAAAATAAATGGACCCAGGTAATCAACTCATTTTCTTCTCCCCACCCACTTTCCCCCTCATATACATATTTGAAAACTGATGTTGAAATGTGTCACTTGAAATAGAGATGTCAGTCAGTTTACATTCAATCCATTTCAATTTGGCATATGCTCATTCATATTCAATTTGCTAAATCAGTGTGCAATTTCAAGAAAATGCAAGAAAATACACATTTGTATGTATCTTTCTCTAACACAAAGATGTTATACATACACAGGTAGTCCTAGTCTTAAGACTGTAATTGAGCATGAGCTGTAAGTCAAGGAATCATGAGACTGGACCTGATTTTTCAATATTTTTTGTGATGGCTATTAAGTGAATGCAGTCGCTTCAAATCCATTCTTCCTAATGAGTGGGGTTTTTTTTAGGGGGGAGGGGCTGGAAACCATAAATAAACACCGGAAACTGGCAAAAAGCATTAAAAAATCATGGTCATGTGACCATGTGATATTATAAATGGCCATAAATGTGAACTGGCTGCCAAGCATCCAAAAGGCAATCAAGTGAAGGTGGAGTGTGTGGCTGTTGTAACTTCCAAAGCAGATCATAAGTAGCTCTGGGGAGATCTGTTGTAAATTTGAATGGTGGTTATGGTTAAGGACTATAACATGTCTGTCTGTCTGTCCACATGTCTGTCTGTCTTCCTGCCTACCTCTCTCTCTCTTATCATTTATCCAGCAATTTGTTTTGTCTTCACAAAACAAATAAATATATAAATCCTATTGTTTTTACTTTTATTTGGTAGAACAATGATTGGATGCTGCTGCAACTGCTAATGTGGAAGTGACCTATATCACAACATTTGGAAAGGTTCAAATTTTAAAGAATACTGGTGTTCGGATAATTTAATTTAATTTAATTTAATTTAATTTAATTTAATTTAATTTAATTTAATTTAATTTAATTTAATTTAATTTAATTTAATTTAATTTAATTTAATTTAATTTAATTTAATTTAATTTAAATTTAATTTAATTTAATTAATTTTTTTTATTTTTTATTTATTTTTTATTTTTTATAAATTTTATAAATTTTATAAATTATTTTTTATAAATTTAATTTAATTTAATTTAATTTAATTTAATTTAATTTAATTTAATTTAATTTAATTTTTTTATTTATTTTTTATTTATTTTTATTTTTTATTTTTTATTTTTTATTTTTTATTTTTTTATTTTTTATTTTTTATTTTTTATTTTTTATTTTTTATTTTTTATTTTTTATTTTTTATTTTTTATTTTTTATTTTTTATTTTTTATTTTTTATTTTTTATTTTTTATTTTTTATTTTTTATTTTTTATTTTTTATTTTTTATTATTTTTTATTTTTTATTTTATTTTTTATTTTATTTTTTATTTTTTATTTATTTTATTTTACTGTCCATTTTGCTATCCAGCGTAACTCTGAGTGGCTTATAATGCAATAAAAATAGAAGTATAAAAACAATTATAAATATAGGAACAATTAAAATTGCAAGAATTAAATAGATTAAAAACTAAGAGCTTACGTGGAGTGGAGATGGTGTCTTCTTCTGTCACTTCATCTCCAGCGGAACTCCATGCCAACTACCAAAGGTAGGTCTTAAGGCCACTTCGGAAAGCCAGAAGGGTGGGGGCAATTATAAGCCTCCTATTCTGACAGTTCCTGGTTTTACCTACCGCAACTAGAGGATCTGAGGCATCTTTGCTCAGGGTCTCTGTGGGAGCAGTCAGGGTCCATCTCAGAAATAGAGATAAATTAATTGAAGTATAATCATTATTGAAAATTATCAGATGGATCAACATATCATATTCAAGTCAATAGAACAAGTAGTTATACCATAATCATAAGAATGGTGTTGGTTGCGATTTATAAAGCCTTTTATGGCATGGGGCCAAATTATTTAATGAACTGCCTTTCTCCAATTATATCTACCCAGCCCCTTGGATCCAGCATGCTCCAGGTCCCATCTATTAGTTTGTATGACCCAGAAAAGGTGCCTTTTGTATCATAGCACCTGCCTTTTGAAATGCTTGATCTATGACCATTATGGAGCCTTCCCTCATGCACTTACTTTTTGAAGATGTCTGGAGCTCTGGACTTCATGTTTGGGAAGGAGGGAAGGCCACTCCATTCCACAATGTTCTTGGGCCATGTGGCTGCTCCAAAATGGTGGCTGCTTCTGAGACACTGTCTTGTGGTCCAGAGACAGAGTGGTCCATTCTGCTGCCTTAATGCAGTCTAGGCAAATGGGCTAAAATGGAACAGAGATCCATCATTTTGTAGTGAATAAGGTGTAATATTTAAGATGAGAATCACTTGGAATCAAGTCTACTCTCAGTTGTAGAAGCTCATTTTTGTCTCAGCACAACCTACTTCACAAGACTATTATTTGAGGGGAAAAGTTCAGGAGGAAATTACATGTAATATACCTTGAACGTCTGGAGAAGAGTGGGGTAGAAATCCTAATAAAGAGCAGCAAAAATGTCACATTTTGTTGCTTTATTCAGAGAGTAATTCCTATTTTTTCCAGCCTGAATTATTTTATAATATGAATCTGTGTTCAATCATTCATAAGATTCATATACCAATGGCTAGTAAAATGACACTTCTGCTAGCATGGCAGTGTGACAAACACTGGATCTGCCAAAGAGTGATCTGAAATATGTCTGTTCCTGTTTAATAGTTAAACACTCTTCTCTTTTATCCTTTGGATCTGCCCAGATGAAGTTAAACCCAATTAGGCTTCAATCTGTGAACTGGTAGTAAAGATGGAGTACTTGGAATAAAGTTGATTTGTTCCTATTACTGACTGGACAGTTATGTCTGGAGCTTTGGCTTCTACCTAATCTTCTGTAGTGCTATTGCTGTAATATAACTGTGACATAACTTCTCATTTGCCATTCCAAGCTACAGTCAGCAGCAATGAGTGTAAATGCTCCTTATTATTGTCTGTGTGGAAAAGCCAAGATGTTCTGTGTGGAATAGGAATTATATATACATATACTGTATTTTTCATACTTGCTACCAGACTAACCTTATGACTGTTTCACCAGCTGCCCATTTCTAGTAGACTTTATATTCACAGTGTGGACTGAGTAGGAATTACATGAATTGATCTATGGAGCATACAGATGGAAACTAGTAATGGGCGGATTGATCCTATTACAACTCAGAATCTGGCAGCTCATTTACAAATCCAACATTATAAACCTGGATTCCAGTTTTCCTGTGCTATGAATTTCTGAGTAAGGCAGATCTGAATGTCTGAACTCTCCAAGTTACTCAAAATGTAGAGATATTGTGGAGAATGAAAACTATCTGGAAGTTTGGGTCTTGGGAAGAACGGATACTGCACAGAGGGATATATTCAGATGAAAGCTATTCTTACAGTACAAATTTATTAGAAATGGTGAAGGGGTCTTCTCTCTCTCTCTCTCTCTCTCTCTCTCTCTCTCTCTCTCTCCTTCTCCCATTAATTTTCCAATACAAAGATAAGCCAGCACTCAAATGAGCCTCTACTTCATGGCTTTATTGAGTTTTGAGTTTTAAGCCATTAACAGTCCTGGATTTCCATTATGGCATTTGCCAGTTACATAGCTGTACAAAGATTTGTATTTACAATATATTTATACCACATTACACAGTTCAGGGGAAATATTTTACTTACATGTAGCTTTAAACATATAAACTATTTAGGAGTCCACATTCCTAAATAAACCTCCAGTCAGGACATTTATCTATTGGAAAAATCTTGTTCAAGTAGAGAGGTGTGATTTTCATCCCAGTATATAATTGGCATAGAATGTATAACCACGCAGCTGTATAGTTTGATTCTTTTTTTTGTGAACATAAAATGCATTTCCATTCTCCTCTTGCTATTTTCCAAATCACTGGTTTATTGTTCCAAAGAATATCAGCATCTATAAAAGAAAGTGAATTTTCCAGGATAAAATTAAGGGAAATAATTTTTATGCAAAATAGTGCCATTATAGCTCTAGATCCCATCATAAAAACATTATAAACTGTTCTTTGAACATCACAGCTTCAACAATTTCCCCTGGCAACTGTACATTTCAGGCAAAAATCCAGAGGGGGGTATAGGTGTCCAAAATAAGTATCCAAAACACTGCATTAAGTTTTTGAACTGGGTGGGTGGGTGAAAGAAAAGGAAGAATGTAACCAGCAACACAAAAACAAACAATGAGAAAAACCCCACAACTAAAATATTGATTTTTAAGTATTTTTACCCCATATATTGTACTCAGTTACAATGAGTTTTATCTGTCAAGTCTCTTTCTATTTGTTTCTGTTTCAAAATACAATATATTTCAATTCAGCTAAATCATCTGAAATAAATTTCTAGATATACTTAGGCTGAGATATGTTATTACCTCCAAACGTCACTGAAATGAATGGTTGGAACAAAGACAGCAAGTACCACTTTTATGTTAGGGAAGTTTTAGATGTTGTTTCATCATACATAAATTGCCCTATTTTTAGTGTATGGCAGTTTTACTAGAAAAATAGTTGAAGCTGTTGAAACTGTAAATGTATTGCAAAACACATCCAAAGACATGTCCAAACAGTTGTTTATTGAATACAGTTAGTCAACAGTCTTTTAGTCTATGTAAGGATCAATATGAATAGATAGATAGATAGATAGATAGATAGATAGATAGATAGATAGATAGATAGATAGATAGATAGATAGATAGATAGATAGATAGATAGATAGATAGATAGATAGATAGATAATAAATATGTAATATACATGATATACGTAGTAAGTCTCAATGGAAGAGAATATACAGACAGCACACAAACCAACAAAATCACTCCAAAACATCTTAAAACCACAAGAGCCAATGGTCAAATAAGAATAAATAGCCAAATAAGAATAGAAGTAATTTACAACATAGAATGTACTCTATCTATCTATCTATCTATCTATCTATCTATCTATCTATCTATCTATCTATCTATCTATCTATCTATCTATCTATCTATCTATCTATCTATCTATCTATCTATCTATCTATCTATCTATCTATCTATCTATCTATCTATCTATCTATCTATCTATCTATCTATCTATCTATCTATCTATCTATCTATCTATCTATCAATCATCCAGTTTAGGTACCACCCATCTCACTTTCAGGGTGACTCAAAGTATGTTAAGGACAATAATGTGATTCCACCCAGGTAGAACACTGGTAGACCATATTCATGAATACCAGTCAATGGCAATAAAGAAGACATGATGAAAACTCCTTAATTGTACAACACATGGATACCCAACCAGTTTCAACTGGGAAGAAGTTAACTTCTCAGTTCAAGCCAAACCCCAAAACTCTAGCTAATTCCTGGAAGTCTGGCATTCAGACATACCGTATCAGTCATCAAGGGACATAAGCCCCATTTCATACCATTAAAAAGTCTAGGAATGAAACAAACTGCCTAGAACATACTCCTTCCAACAGCCAAAATCATAACCAGAAAATAAAAATAAAAAAAAGTAAAAATAAAAAAAGAATTGCAGAAGAAACAATAATCCAGTCAAGGAACCATCAAGGAAGAAATCACACTCTCTAGTAATACTGGCAAGGTAGGCTACTGTGTCTAAATAAGTAGAAAACCCCACTATCTCTCCTACTGATAATGCCCCTAATCTGATAAGAAAATATTTGCAAGGAAACCATAAATTCAAAGGAGCACTGAGAATCTGTCATAAAGACCATTGGGCTGTGACTTAGATAAAAGTGAAATAGCCATTTTCTTTTTAAAAGTACTATAATATTTTTATCAAAAAAAATAATTATGATAATACATAGAAATACAAACCAAACTCAGAAAAAAAGAGAGGCAGAACTAAACAATAAGACGTGCAATGAAAGACAAAAATAAGAAAAGGAAAATATTTAAAGAAGTGACTTTTGATCTTCATCACAAATATAAACAAACTTAGTAACTCTTCTCAGCCTATAAGATTGCAAACATCTCTTCTTCCTTATAACCCATCCCTTATTTATATGCAAATCCAGATCATCAATTTCACTGTCCTATTGTCAGCAAAAAATCTGTAAAGGGTTCCCAGAGTTTTATCGAAACATGTCATATTTTAACCTTGATCAAACAAATCAACTTTACATAGTCCTGACAACCTTGATCTTTAATTCATTCAGATGACGTTGTAGGATTTGATCTTTCTCCATTTTTTCTTTTTCTCATCGCAAAGGTTTCTTTGATGCTTTAGCAAGTCTTTTTTTGAAAATACCCTAAAAAGTCATTCTCCAGGTCATCTTGAATTTTCACTTTAATTTTCAAGATTTTAGCCAACTTCTTCCATATATCCAGTAGTAAGTCCTTATCCAGGTAATTCTCTTGGCTTGTCATTTGTGTTTCCACTTTAGTTATCTTCTCTGTCTTGTTTGTACTCTGTGCATAATTTATACTTTGTTAGAGAAAATACAGTATGTGATAAGGATGCACCAGGCTATTCAATGTCCTTGAAGTAGTCTCCAAGGAAATAGGCAATATATCACAGATCAAGTAATGCAAACCTGTCTAACTTTACTGCTATATAACTAAGTTTTACAATTTATTATACACATTAAAGAAGCAAGAATGGTACTTTAATATGTGATATCTTTATAGTTGGCTGTTCATACATCAGTGAATGCATGCATAAAGCATAGTGTATATATTGTGTATTACCATTCTGCTAAATTTAGCCTAATGGTTAAGGAACCAGGCTAAAAAGTCAGAGACTGTGAGTTCTAGTCCCACCTTAGGTACGAAAGCCAGCTGGGTGACTTGGGCCAATCCCTCTCTCAGCCCAACTCACCTCATAAGGTTGCTGTTGTGTGGAAAATAGGAGGAGGAAGGCTTGTTGGGTTTGTTCTTCTCCACATTTAGTTATTTGTAAAAATAAAGGTGGGATATTAGATAGATAGATAGATAGATAGATAGATAGATAGATAGATAGATAGATAGATAGATAGATAGATAGATAGATAGATAGATAGATAGATAGATAGATAGATAGATAGATAGATAGATAGATAGATAAAATAACTAATAAAATAAAATAAATTTATTTGATTACACTGAGTATGGTATGTCGAAATATCTCAAAATAACTCAAGTGGTAAGTTACAGGATTAAGCAATAATGACTTCCAAATAAGTAAAGTAGAATCTCCTAATCCAAAAATAATTTATTTTATTCCTCCTGTCAAAAATTCTTATATTCACCAGTTCACCAGCATAAGGGGTTGACATTCCAGAGAAGGAGAAAGTGAAGGAATTTGTCTTATTTTACTTTTGAGGCATATACGAATTTTATGAATGTGTTTCAGCAGAATGTAATGTTGGAATTGTATTATGTACAGTATATATATAGCACTAATAGCACTTAGAGTTGTATATCGCTTCACAGTGCTTGACAGTACTCCTTGAGCAGTTTACAATGTCAGCATATTCCTCCTAACAATCTGGGTCCTTATCTTATGACTTCAGAAGGATGGAAAGCTGAGTCAACCTTCAGCTGGTCAGAATTGAATTCCTGGCTGTGGGCAGAGTCAGCCTGCAATACTTCATTCTAATCACTGTATCATCACGGCATATATATATTTCCAACATACATGTTGGAAATATATGTTGTTCTTTTTTATCTGATTATCATCAACATTCTACACTTTGCTTACAGTAATGGGACACAGAACTAAAGAGCGATGCAACAAATATTACCATTAATCTTGGGCATGGAGAATACTTTATCCTTCTTGGGAAAGGTCATCACTTTCAATCATCAGAATAGATGATCATCAGCTCCCCCCCCCAAAAAAATGGATTTTTTTTTAGTGGCCAAAAGCTACACTTAACATTTTGAGGTTGACCCATGTGGGAAAAGCAAAGGGTGAATGTGAGGCTATTGGTAGCCTATCCCTTATCTAAATTCTTGTCCTGAGGGCAGGACAAGAAGTAATGGATGGAAACTAGTCAAGGAAAGAAGCAACCTGGAACTGAGGAGAAACTTCCTGACAGTTAGAACAATTAACCAGTGGAACAACCTGCCTCCAGAAGCGGTGAATGCTCCATCACTGGAAGTTTTTAAGAAGAGACTGGACAGCCATTTGTCTGAAATGGTATAGGGTTTCCTGCCTGAGCAGGGGGTTGGACTCGATGACCTCCAAGGTCCCTTCCAACTTTATTATTATTACTTCTTTTATACTCATATCTGCTACTTAATGGAGTCTTTTGGAGTGGGCAGTTATAATTAGTTTATCCCTTGAGAATGACTCAATAGGTGGATAAAAATGCCAAATCCAGGCGAAGTATCTGGCGGACTGTGCAATGAACCATAGTAATAATAACAGTAATAGTAAAAACAACAGCCACCTGTCTGTATCATATGTTCATTGTAGCTAGCGCTAAAAGGCAAGTCACAAGAAACTGGAAATATAGCCATTTTCCTAATTTCATACAGATTAAGTAGAAAGTGAAAATTATGTAGGAGACCTTCTGTTATTAATCAATTATCTCCACTATCCACAAATAACATATTTAAATATATATATATATATATATATATTATATATATTTGAGTTAGTTAATTCTCTGTGTATGGCACTATGGAGTAAGTAGTAAGCCCTTGAACTCTTTGCAGGAGACTATGATATCAGATATTATGATAAATATCATGACTATTATACAATACAAATATGATAAATTTTGAAATTTATAGAAATCAGTGTTTCCTTACAACTTCACATTATTATTGGCACTTAGTTTATTTATATTATAATGATGCTTATTTCCCAAGGAGCTAAAGATTTTGCACCTGGTGCAATTCCACCTACCTATTTTTCCCTTCATTCTAGCCTCTGTGTGAAAAGTGCATCTTGCGTTAGATGCAGAGATGCAAGCGAAAACACGCAATGCTTGAGTGAATATTTTGAACCATTTTCACCAACAATGTGCAGCAATGTGCTGATTTGCCTACTTTCTCATGCCAATCATGTAAATTATGCAGGTGTAGAACAGAGAATGTAACCTATAATAAGACTCAGTTTTCATTATGAAAATGCGAACATACTTTTGAATTAAAGTCAACTCTCTCTCTGTGTGTGTGTGTGTTTGTGTGTGTGTGTGTCTTTGTGTGTATTGGTTTCAGAATTATATAGCATAAGGGTATAAAGCAGTATGTCTGCCAGATCATTGCATTACAACACTAAAAAACCCTAGTTAGTATTGGTCGATTGTAAATATTTTGAGAATTGTAATTGTGAAGATACAAGATTACAAAACACTATCTAAGAGATTACAAACTGCACTGCATAGTAAAATTCTAGACTTTGACTTTTATTGGGTTACGCAAGAAAAAAATACAACCTTATTCAACATTTCTTGAATGTTTAGTTTGGCATGGGCAAGGTATTCTTCTACTGGGTTCATTTTATTAAAAAAAAAAATGTGGAAGTCCTATGCATCTAATTTCTTATTTAGAAAAGCAACCAGGAGCAGAAGGTTGACTTTTTTATCTAATAGTGCAAAACTATCCATATTTAGTAGTAAATTCAATGAAGTTGACTCTTTGGCAAGTTTGCTTAAGAATGCAGCTTCAATTATCATTATGCAGCTCACTAAGAAAGCACATTTCTTATTCAGCAATAAACACTTTCAGTACTTTCTAAATCAAGAATATAAGTGATTTAGATTAGTTTTATTTGTTTATGCTTTATCTTACCTTTTCGTATGAAGCTAATGGTTACAATACATAACAATTATGAAATGATGTAATATAATTAATATAACAACTATCAAAAGTCTGAAAAACGGGCAGAGAAAGACACACACACACACACACACACAGAGAGAGAGAGACAGAACAGCATATAGGCAACTAAACAAATATACTGTATTGAGTTCTATTTCTACCAGGCTATGCCAACCAAATAAATAGGATATTTTCTGTTAAGAATTTAATATTCCCTATTTAAACAAAACTCTATCATGGTAAGTTCTAATACTGGATAAGAACGGAGGAAGTTTTATGTTGTGCAAACAACCCATTAAAAAATAATCACTGCTACTGAAAATATGGACACAATTCAACAATACCTGACTGAAACTGTTGGGGAACAATCATTGCCCAATGTGTTGAATAGCATAAGCAGACCTAAGTTTAAATCTAACACTAATATGTAGTTAAATGTTCACAGTCTCCTTCCTCCCTGATAATCTCAAGTGGATACTGTCTTATTGGTCATATTGTGGAGAGCAGAGAAGACTTTTTCTAACTTCTTTTGTGTATCTCCTAAATTAGTTTCTCACAAGAAATGGTAGTACCTAGGTCACATTGGCTGATCTTGAAAAAATTAAGCAGACTCAGGGCTGATTAATACTTGTCAAAATAATATCCCAGAAGAAGACAAAATGCAACAATCAAAAACTGAGCACAATGCAATGATCTACTTTTTTTACCAAGTAGTTTTAAATATGAATCTATGGCTTTTTATCCATTTGCTGCCTCAAGGATATTGATTTGGAATGATGACATAATCTTGCTTTTAATAGTTAGAAAAACACATCACCAACAGTTATTCTATGACAGGGGTGTCAAACTGCCGGCCCGTGGGCCGGACGCGTCACGCAGAAGCTGTGCCCACCCCATTACTGGCAATGGCAAAACTGTCCCGATACGTTGCGTGATGTCACGTGATGTCGTGTGACGTCGCGAGTTTGACATGTCTGCTCTATGATATAGACATCAGCTGCTCAATAAATTTAATCATCAGAAGATTCCTTCCTTCCCCTTCTCAGATGCCCAGCAGTAGGGAAGGTGCTTTAGAATCACATGGGCTAACATTGGCTTGATCTCCTGATATGTATAAATAGTCTCTTGTCTTTAGAGTCATTCAGGTACTATGAGTACTCCACTATAAGAGCACTGTGTTGAGACTATCCCATTGACTATATCCAAGTGATGTCTTCCTCCTGCAGTAACTATATGTCCACAAATAATACAAAAAAATCAGCATGTGGGAAAACCAATGTGTGCCTCAGCTTATAAGTAAAGTTCTTTAGAAGTTCATTACAAATATGTATGAATGTTTGGAAGAAACTGATATAATTTAAATACTACAGTTTTCATAACGTTTGAATGGGGCTTTTGCCTTTTACAGAAAGATGAAGATCTTTGAAGAGAATCCTCTACAGATGCTTATTTGATGGAGGAGCCTAACTTTTGCAAATGTATTTACATTTCTTGAACATGGTACAGAGAGTATCTTGGCATGCACATCCATCTCTCTCTAGGCTTTATAGGTCACTGCAATCAGTTGACTGAGAGGCAGTCCTTAAAGTTTGATTGGCAAGATTTTGGAAGTGGTTTGCCCTTGCCTTCTTCCTGGGGTGGGGGAGGGAAGGAGGGAGAGAGAGTCAGAGAGGCTCTATCTCCAAGCTTTCTTTGTGCCTAAGGAAGGACTTGAACTCCTGGCCTCCCAATTTAATTTGGATTAAAACAGATTAATAATCAAGATTAAAACTAAAAACATATGCATGTAAAAAAACAACAACCAGGAATTAATATTCAAGACCCAAATAACATTGATTTGTTTCTGAAAGGAGCAGCACTTCCCCAAGGCTTAATGAAATAACCAAGTCTTCCCAGACTTTCTAACAACCAGGAAGGAAGGGGGCCATTCAGATATCTGAAAGGATAATATTTCAGAGGATGAAATAACTCATGACTAAAAATGTCACTAGAGGTGACAATCTTTAATCAAGAGATATGTACAGTGTCTGATCTACTAGATCTTATAGGGTCAGCAGATGTCTTCAGGAGAACATAGTCCCATGGATATCCAGGTCCTGAACAGTGACAACTACTAGCTTTTTATATTGTACCTAGCAGTCAAGTGACATCTACAAAGTTGCAGCTTTTGAAACAGAAACATTATATTGACCTCTCAAGGTGCACCATGACAAATTAAGTTGTATCCTGGACTACAGCCCCCAAATGCTCTTCAAGAACAGTATCATGTACAACACGTTGCAGTAGATTGGCAGTAGAGACAAGCCCATCTGGCATAATCTGATAGGGCTTCTCCCTATAAATCTTTTCTTCAACATGGGAAACTTTTGAACTTCCCTGTAAAAGTTATGTGAGACCTTCTTATTATCTTTCCTAAGAAGAGATAATCTGAAATGTTTTATTTCTGACTTTACCTGGTATCAGGTTTTAGGCACCATTTTAATGTACTTGTTCGTTTGAAACCAATAAGTACTTTATAAGAAAACTAGTACAGTGTATAGGTGGACAAATTATTCTCTTCCGTGGTGTTAAGTTTGCACTTATTTATATGGTTTAAAAAAGCTCAATAGCCAAATGTAAATGTCCCATCTGCAGTGATCCAATCAAATGTTCAACCACTTTAAGTTCCTTATTTCCAATTTGTAAAGATACCTATCTATTTCTAAGGATTATATAGTTCCTTGAGTCACTTCCCAATTTGTGAAAGCTTATTAAAATGGCAAGCCAAATAATAACAAAATTCCTTTTAAACCCAAGAGAAAACTGGAAGAAGTAAGAGGAGACATGGGGTGAACATGCTTGAATGACAAGATTAGTTACTAGGTCTATTAGACCTAGGATACAAAAATCTGGATGATCAGCAATAGATTCAGGAAAAAATATCTAACTTTCTGCAATTATCCTTTGGAACTTTCCCTTAGAATTTTGTACCTACAATGTTTTAACCCTGTAGAAATTAAACTAAACCTAAAAAACTAAAACTAAACTTTGCCTCAATCTCTTAATCTGTCCTCGGCATGACAATCTAAACTAAAGAGAAGTGGTTTCTTCTAAAAGCAAAAAAAAAATATAAACCTTATTATTTTGAATGAGTTCATATTCTTCCTTTGTTGTGTTGCATTGCCAGGTGGATATATCCAACCTTTCTCCAGCTTTAATTATCTGTTCTCCTAATGAATACAGCAGCTGATCCAGATTGATTGTAGTAGCTAGAAGCTTGTGTGAATAAAATATAAGGCGTGCTTGAGATCTGGCAGCTATCTTTGTTTGCCATCTCTTCCAATTACTTCCAGGTCATTAGGCCCATCTCAAGTAGATGCTTTATTGTCATCAGGAAATGTAGTGTAATGGTGCAATAAGTCAGTGGTTCTTACAAAAAGAGAAAAAGGGAGAGACAGAAAAAGAGACAGAAGTTCAAATAAGTTAGCAAAGACAGGTATCAAGTTCAGTACGTTTAGTCCAACTATCTATTTAGAAGGCTGAGCTGAGTCGGAAAGGAGAAATGCGATTACCCACATTATGCCTTTTGGCAGTTCCTTATAGAAAACTGTGTCTTTCTCTGGGTTCATCAAAATCATGAAAAGATGCACTTAGGTCAGGCTTACTGAAAGAATTCACCACATCTACAGAGGGTTTATCAGGGGTGAGCACAGGGACTTGCATTCAACTTCTATCTTCATTTCCCCATGCCCCGTGAAGTTTTCAAATGCCTTTGTGCATTTGGCTCAGCTGGAATGCACTGGAAGCATATTGAAGTAAGGGTGTTACAATCTGTTCCTGTCTGAGAACCTTGCCTTCTTGGGATTCTGCACTGCGGATTAGGTTATAAATCCATTCACCCAAACACACAACCTTTTTCAGCTCTTAAATGGACAAAGATTTTAAAAACAACCATGTGTGTGAGGGCAATAAAGAAAGGGTTTTCATGTGTATCCAGATCTCCAGTCCTTTTTATACAAAATCCTTTTTATTCATCTTTGTATATGAAGACAAATGTCTGTATTGGATTACTGTTGGAGGGAGAAAAGTGAAAAATAATGGTGTTTAGAATGGAACTTAGAATATTAGAATAAGATATGATTGGCTGACTAAAACATTCCATTCTGCAACTTTTCTTCACTGGCTAGTCCCATTTTGTCAATGTTATTAGCTACTATTAGACTACTAGCTTTTTTCTTACTTTATTTTACAGTATAAATTGAACAGAGAAAAACTGTCACAGTGCATTCAGTTTTAACAGGATAAAAAATACATGCTAAATTCCTGGAAATAATAAGCTTTGCTTTTATATCATATTACAATTAGAGTTAGGTGTTATAAACATTTGCAGAATCACAAACGTATTTGTGATGATGCTGTGAAACCTTTAGCATTATCTTATTAAAATCAAATAAAATGTCAAATTACATTGGAAATACAGAAGGCAATGGATTCTATACTGACTGAAAAATAGAGATTGGTTTGAATAAAGTTAATAAACCACTGCATTCATAAGCCATAAATATTATCAGTCGTGTGCTCAGTTCAGCTTTCCAAATCCATTCAATAAATGTGCACCAACAAAAGTCCATTTCACCACAATCTCTTTATGTGCAGTGAATTGAGTAGCTTTTTCTTCAAAAAGAAAACACAGTTGCTGATCTGTGAATCAATGCCCAGAACTTAAAATAGAGGAGATCTGAAAAGAATAAGTTCCAAAAGAGACAAAGAATATAGATTCAGATAGCAAAAATTACAAAATCATGCCAAGGAAGGAATATGGTAAGTCCATATCCTATAATTTAAAATTAGTATAATTTGGCTGCTGGATTCATGCATTACACAATAATATCATGTGTTATATTAATTTCTCCCTGCAATTATATATGTAAGTATTGTTGTTGTTAGTTGCGAAGTCATGTCCGACCCATCGCAACCCCATGGACAACGTTCCTCCAGGCCTTCCTGTCCTCTACCAATATATGTACAGTAAGTATGCATATGTATATGTATATGTATACGTCTAACCAATTGTAGTTTATTCAATAAATCATCATAGTGCAGGCGTAGGCAATTGGGAAACAAGAATCATATGCTGCCCTCCTGCTAATCTTCTGCAGCCTTCAAATGACCCTTTTGACCCTTAAGGACAGGATATCCTGCTTGATTTGAGGGGCAACCTTGATGCCTTAAGTGTTACTGATCTTTAAAAAGACTTTGCCTTTCATAAAAACTTTCCAAACCCAACATCTCCCAAAAGACCAACAAATTTTGTTTTCTACCTTCCATTCCAATGGCATCATGGTCATATTTCCTGTGGGCCCAGGAAACCATGTTTGCAAAGCAAGGCTAGACCCCAACTGCAAGAAAGTTATCAAATTCTTAGCATAATATGTACTGTTTAAAAAAACCACATCTTGATTATTATTAGAATTTTATTGTGTCCTGGTAAATTCTATACTAATTTGCCAAATCCTTTTGAGAAATTCAGTCCATTCCCATTTATATCATAAGCTTATGCCAGAGAGCTCCTGGGAGGGAGATGGGTGGTTAAGAATTATAAAAATCTGGTCCTCACAGGTATTGCTTTGAATGATATCATTGTCTTAAAAAAAAACTTGGATATACCTGCGGTCATTCTAAAATTCATATTAAAATAATTTGTAAAATGTTTGTTTTTTTAATGCTTGCATTCTATAATTTCTTTATAACGCACCAGTGTTTTATGTACAAAACAAACATGGATGTTGACCTGGGACAGCTTGACAGAAAGAGATTCTTGCAGAAGGAGCCGGAGCTCTTTTGCAAGGATTTTTAAAACAACAACTTAGACATTTATAAGGAAATTGTTGTTTGTGAATTCTCTATAGAATTTAAAACCTTCATAGCTTGAAGAAGCAGTCTTTTTTTTTTTTTAGAAACACCTTAATGAGAAGGCCTAGGGGAGTGACTTTTATGATAGCTCAGCATATGTAACCTTCCCTCTCTTACCTGGCCAGACAGCACTACCTAATCATCCTCTCTTTGAGAAATGAGGGGCTTCAAATCCTAATTAATACTCCTTGGAATGGCAGCCGGTATAGGTCTCAGCAACTCCATTAGCTTTAGCTGAATTACAGGAGTTGGTTAGAGAATGATCCAGACTAGGAAAGATAATAGTAGCATGCATATTAACTATATAAAGTAACATCTGAAGGTTTCTACACTAGTGCTGTTTATGGTGATAAAATAACTTCAAATGTCTTCATCTAAAAAGACATTTACCTGCTACCTGTCCTCCATTTTGGGGTGAAGAAGCACTTGAAACAATCAGATTATTGTGGCCACTGTCAAATAGTTTCAGTTGCTAATGCATTCTTCAATGAAGTCATCCTACAATGATTCCTTCTGTACTCACCTGTTTGTGAGATATTCAGAAAGAATGCAGCCCTTCCAAATAAATTATTCAACTCTAATTAGATTCAGACACTCCAGCTTTAGACAGTCAATGCTAGGATTGTGATTCCACAGGAGATTCAAAGAACAAGGTCATGGAACAGTTGAAAAGGTTCAGTTTAACCCACCTCTTCAATGGACCACTTATCCTGACAACTCTAATTGTTCAGCAGTTGGCACATTATACATTAAAATGTCTTTCAGGATAGTTCTAAATCAAAGGATAATCTAACTCCAATCATTAGGTTTGAATTAGGAAGCTAATTGCATCTCTTTCTTGAGCTTTTAGAAGAGTTGCTCTTTCAATTTAACAGATCCCCCAATATATTTCTTCAGCACAGCTTGTGCTGTGAAATTGGCAGGAAAAAAAAAATTCTTGAAATGAAAAGTTTGCCCTATAAGCACATTTCAAGTGTCATTTCAAAACAAAATGAGAAGCGACATTAACTTTATATGAGAAGTTAGCTTAGGATATTCAGTTCTGTTTGGTCCTAGCCAGGACCAGTTTCATTTGGCCTAATAACATAGAAGATAAAATAGAGATAGAATGCCTTTCAGCTAGGGACACTCAAAAACTGGTTTATTTTGACAACTGAACATTCAGCCACCAATTTATAGTTCCATCTTGCATGACACCAAATGTTCAATATATATTTGCATTTTTAATGTATGTTTTAAATCAGGGGTCTTCAAACTTGGCCCTTTTATGACTTGTAGACTTCAATTCCCAGAATTCCTTAGCCAGCATGCCTGGCTGAGGAATTCTGGGAGTTGAAGTCCACAAGTCATAAAAAGGCCAAATTTGAAGACCCCTGTTTTAAATAGCCATTTCTGATGTGGCTTTGGCATGAGTAAAGGCAGGGAGACTCATGAAAGTCAAGACTGTGACTACATGATTGATGCTCTGACCCCATTTTGCATGCTTTGCGATGTACATAAAAGAGTGGAACTTTGATTGCATGGGTATGTCTGTCACCTTGACCTTGGCACCTCACTTCTCTGCTTTAGCAATCTGTAGAAGCATCACACAAACCATTCTCTCATGTGGACAGATAATTAAAATCAGAAGCGTATGACTACAGTATTTCTAAGTGTATGCATGGAAATGTCAATTCTTTATTGTTTCATACTTATAGACAAAATCTTGTCAGACTGAAGACTCTAGTATCTGCCTCTAAAACAGGGCTTTTCAACCAATGGTACTTCCAGTGGTACTTTAGCACAGGACTGGAGGAGATCAGCTGGAGGAGGAGGAGGGCAGAGAGAGGAGAAGCTATAAAAGGAGCAGGTTTTGGTGGGAGAGGGAGAGAAAAAAAACACACAGAGAAAGAGAAGAGAAGAGGGTTTTGTTAGTGAAGCGCTGAGGAGAGAGAGCAAGTGAGGGGCCTTTGCAAGTGAAGGATGAGTGAGTGAAAGAGCGAGCGACAGGCTTTTGCAAGCAAAGTGTGAGTGAATGAGAGTGGGAGAGAAGCTTTTGCAAGCAAAGTGTGAGTGGATGAGAGAGTGAGCGAGAGGCTTTTGTGATCAAAGGATGAGAGGGGGGTTTGCAAGTGAAGGATGAGAGAAAAAGGAAAAGTGAGGGGGAGAAGGGAAAAAGAAAAGAAAAGGCATTGATTATTGACTTCCACTGTTGCAATAGGAAGGAAGCATTAACACTGAACCTCAACTTTTTACATTTCCATAATATTATAAACTAGCCATTTCTATAACAACAAATGAATCTAACCAGTAAAGCCCAAATCCCCCCCCCCTTTTTAAATTATAAAGTGCTAAGCACTGGTGGTACTCGAATATTGTCATGTCCTAAAAGTCCCTGCTCTAAAATATACTCTGTGAACTATTAGGGAGGGGCTCTCTTCACTCTCTTTCTCTCACACATAATGGACTCAATTGACTCTTATTCCTTGGAATGCACCCCCTCCCCTCCCGTGAATCCACCTTCCATAACACCTTTCACATATAGGCATTTATTGTCATGTACAGCTCATTACTCAAAGTTTGTAACTTACCATGTTACCCAATTTGGAGTGAATTTTGGAAACAAAAGAATTGAAAACTTAAATGTGTAAAATACCAAACAACAGCATCTCTAAGTACAAACAACATGCTAAGCTTCAGTTTCTTTTTTAATGATGGCACTCTTTGTTTTAATGAACCTGTTTCTTTAGTCAACACGATATGATAACAAGGACAGTATCTAGGTATATATTTTGTGCTAAGTCACAGATTGATTTGTTGGTTTGGATTTAGCAAAGTGTTAAACTAACACAGTACTAGGACCCTCTAGGTTAATGTGCAGCTTTCCCATAGGGTGAACAAAAGAAGCTCAGTATATCACCATTAATGAAATTCCTTTAAACTTTGAATTGATTCAATCTATCCCAGCTGCCCATTGAATTTCTCCTATTTCAGGGTATTTAACTTGAGGCACTTGTTGCTCCTGTCAGGTTTTGTACTTAAAAAAAATCCCGATCATGTGCTTGTTCCTTGATTCAGTAGCTAGTTTATCCTGAGTCCTGATTTGCTCAGTCTTGGTTACTATCTTATTCTCTAGTTTCTGTTCTTGAATAGTTTTATACTGTTGCCAATATTTAATTCTGACACATATTTTTCACTCTTTGCTATTGTCTATTGACTACTTGCTTCCTTCTGCTGTCAAGTTCTTTCTCCTCCATGTAAGGTAGTTACCTCCATGTAAGGTAATTATGAACTATTCATATATTCTGTGAATTAATATATGCATTTAATAATTAATCCAAAAATGTAGTAGAGAGTATCTGACTGTTCATGCTAAACCCCATCAGTCCCAAGTTTTTTTCCCCATTCAGATGTGTGATGCTCTGATCTTCAATAATTTAAAGGAGCAATATAATAAAAGTTGGTAAAAATTTAAACTGAGAAGTTTTATAGAAAGTAGCATTTCTAATCAAAGCTACATTACTTAAAAGTGAAGGTTTCCTCCCAACTCAATAAGAAATTATTGAAATGTGAAGTTTTGGTTCATGGAATAGATTTTAATAATTCAGCCTTCATAATACAGTACTAGAGAGTTGTCAAATCAGTTATAGGTAGCTCAGTTCTGGTTTTTTCTTTTTATTTTCTTCAGATGCAATTCATTGTATGAAAACAGTCACAAGATAAGGTTATTACTAAAAAGCCATTTCCTCTTAAAGAGAATTTATGTTCATAGGTTGATGGATAGGGCAGATTAGGACAATTTATTCCTTCCTCTTGGAATCCTGGCAAACATACACAAGAAATGCTTGGAACACATAGTCTTCTTTCAGTTGCCTTCTCAGCCTCTCATTAAGAAGTTCATAAACCTAGAATAGCAAAGGGCTCCTCTATACCCCTTGTCAATATGCTGTCCTTCCATGTCCTAGCAGGGAGGAAGGTACATAGTTTTGTGTATGTGTCCATACACATTCACACAAATAATAGAAAGTAATGTGCCTGCTTCCTTCTCTTTCACCCTCCTACTTCTAGGCTGAGTTTTCTTGACATATTTACCAGTTTTTGGGTTGAAACATCAACTTAATTATGAATGAATTAACTATGAAGAGCAGGTATAAGGTATTTCTCTGTGGCTAACGTTCATTCCCTTATTCTTTTTTATTACTATTTACCAGTTGTATAACCAATATTGTTCATGGCAAAACCAAAGAGTCTCTGTAAGTGTCTCTCTATGTGACATGGGGGGAAGGAGGGGAAGGAAATAAACCAGACCAGAATTAGATTAACTGTTTCCTTAAATGCTGCAATTCTTTTATTTAGCAGTATTAAATATTCAGTTTTTATGACACTGGCCCCACGGGAATAAAAAAATGACCTAGTTTTGTACTTACTGCAGCTATTGGATGGCATCCAGTTGAGTTCTTTATCAGAGGTAACAGGAAGAGGATCATTCACTCATATAAACTCAAAGCTATTTTAGAGCTAATATGGGGATGAGATGCCAGACAGCAGGGAAAGGAGGCGGTCTCATTTTGCCTTACGCGGTGTCATTGAATTCTACTTCTGTCTGCTAAACAGGTATCTATTTAGCTCAGGCTCAGATTATATAAAATGTGGAGTTCTATCTTCTTTCCTTTCCTGGAAAAACAACAACATCAAGTACCCTGTGTCTGTGGAAAAAAAAGAGGTGGGTAAGTGGGCTCTCAATAGAAGAAGATGCAGAAAGACTTTATGGCCTAGTTTCAGAAAGAAACCCATTTTCAATTTTTCTTTTTTCATAGGTGAACATAAAATTTGGCAGGGGATTTAGAGTCAGATACACAGGAGGAAGAATAAACAGTTTCCTCCTCTTCCTCTTTCAGTGTCCATGGGGGGGGGGGAGATTAAGAATTCAAATCAATTTTAAATTCAATTCTATTGTTATTTATATTTATGTATATGTATGTGTATGTATGCAGGCATGCATGCTTATTACATCATACTTAACTGAGTTAAGTTTAAATCAGTTTATCTAACTTTCAAAGAAGAAAAAAGCATTTAAAAATAAGGTTATGGAGTAGTGGGTTACAGAATGAATTTCTAAATAGTCTTCCAATTGAGCTCCTGGATGTAGAATATTTATTGAAACATGAAAAGAGAGATAAGTTCTTCAGATGAGTATAATTCACAGTATAATTTCAACTGTTTGAACAAACATAAGAACAATTTCAACATTTTTTTTGTCCAGTTGTTTGTTTCCATGTCATTAATGTGAAGTTCAAAAGCACAAGATGCATCTATGAAAAAGCAATACTTTTTTTCCCCTACTCTCTCATACATAATTTGAGAGATGAAAGGAAAAGTTTTCTTCTACCTGAGCTTGACTTCTGATGATATTAATGTAGTTTTCTTGATAATATTATTCCCTTCATCTAGATTGTTTTTACAGCTCTGAACTTTTCTGGGGACCACCCATCCAAGTACTAATCCAGTTTCATCCTGCTTAGCTTTTCAAATTCAGCCAAAATTAACTTGGTACCACCACAGAGCTGAATTATATCAGGTACAGTCTTCTATTCAAATGGGAGACATGACAGAACAAGGCCACACCATGTAAACTAATCGTTTTGAGCATTGCATTTCTAGGAATTAGCTGAACTCTTCAATTTCTTTCTAAACAGTGACTTATTAAGTATCCAGGATACAAACTCCCTTTTCTTGTGCAACATTTTTCTACAGTCTATTTAAGCAATACATGACAGTGTCAGTAGATGAAAGAAACTACTAAAAGTTTGGTGTTCAATGAAGAAATGGCAAAAGGGGAAAAAATGGTGGTTGGCTGACTGATAGACAGAGATGGAAAGTACTGTGAACACAGGCTATGCTTCTTAGCATCTTCCAGTTACATTTCTGAGATATTGCTGAAGAGCAAGTTTATGTTCCTAGAAGAGAAAGTGATTAAATGTTAACAGTGATGAGACGAAAGTAAATTAGGAGTACATGAAATAATAATGATCCTGGTATGGTCCTTTGAAGCTGACAGAGAAGAAATTAAATCATCTTTAAAAGAGATCATGTAAAGAGTTTTAAGAACGATGTGTTACCTAAGACAGTAGCAAAGGTACCAATTAATAAAATTGTTCCAAATGTAGTGCTTTCACAAATAAAGAGATATATAAAAGAGAAATTGAATCTCTATACATAAGTGAAGCTGTCAGCCATTTGTGCAAATTAAAGATAATAGAATAATCTGGCTAATATGTCAAATGAAATTAATTGTAAAAAACCACCTGCCTTTCTTAACTTCAGTTGATAAAAGAAAGACAAAAAAAGAAATCTTTTTCTTTTTAGTTGGTTAAACTGAGGCATAAAATCAGAAGAATGTTGCTAAGTGTCAGTGATACCCAAATAGAACATATTTGCTTCATTTAAACCATATTGGCTATCCAAAATTAGCTTGCTTTGCTTTTGATTTGGGACTAACCTAGATTTCATGTCTACATTTCCCTTTTCAGAGTTAAGATAAGATTTCTTTATACAACATTCCTGAATTTATATATGCATTTAAAAATCCCACAAGAGTTGAATGATAACTGTGATCCTTTTTAATCTACTTTCTGGGAGGACATAACGCCACAGGTTTTGATCTGGAGTTCAGTTTGAAGATTCAGAAAGCAACCAGCTTCATTTCAGTATCAAAGCTGAAGCAACGTTCAGAAACCTGAAACTTCATGAATCATGCAATTGGAAATCAATGAATGATGATACATTTTCAAAATAAAGAGATAAAAATGAGTTGGTATAAATATGCCTTGGGTGCAAATTAACAGTTGCATAGGCATTTTAATTTGTGCAAGGAACAATTTGATGCTATTTTTTTAAAAAAAAAATGTTTAAATTACCATATTGTCTGGGTGGGAAATAGATGATTTTAATAAGACATTTCCCTAAGAAGTTACAGACTATGGTAATGAAGACTTTCCTGCTAAGCAACTAGTCTTGAAGAAGAAATGTAACAGAGTATAGCTCACTTGCTATATTCCAACTTTGTGGTTGTATGGCAATGGAAAAAAATAGTATTATATAGGTCCCAATTAGTCAGAGTATAGAATGGATAGAGGGGGTAGAGTATGATCTTTAAACAATTTCAAACAATCACTGCAGCCCTATTGATGTTTTTGCAACCTGTTCCTACATAGTAGGGAGTGAGTCATCCTAAAGTAAGGCTGTTAGGCCACTATTTACAGATGCAATAAGGGCAGAGAAATGTTGATCTTTTGCTGCCCTTATTGCCACAAGATAATTTTTAACATGGGCTCTTCATCATATTTGGCTAGACTTCCTCTGGGTCTTTCTACAATAGTATTGCAGGCATCTCTTTTTGTGCTTCAACTTCCAGAGCTCTTCAATAAACCATGATTTGAAAATGTGCCTAATCAGACCAATGTCTGTGGGAAAAGAAAATACAGGTAGCCCTTGACTTACGACCACAATTGAGCCCAATATTTTTGTAAAGCGAGAGATTTGTTAAGTGAGTTTTGCCCCATTTTACAACCTTACTTGCCACAGTCATGAAGTCAATAACTGCAGTTGTTAACATGGTTGTTAAGTGAATCTGGCTTCCCCACCGACTTTGCAGGTCAGAAGTTTGCAAAAGGTGATCACATGACCCTGGGACACAGCAATGGTCATAAGTATGAACCAGTTGCCAAGCATTATGAATTTTGATCACATGATCATGGGGATGCTACAAAGGTTGTAAGTGTATAAAATGGTCATAAGTCACTTTTTTCAATGTTGTCATCACTTTGAACGGTCACTAAACGAACCGTTGCAAGTCAAGGACTACCTGTAGAGAACCTTTTTCCAGTGTATGAAATGGAAGCAGAGCAACAGTTAAAAATGTGTACATCTGCTCAGTTTTCAGGCCCTTAATTTCTCCCTCTCAGTTGTATGACGCTGACAATGGTGTGTACTGTATGACCTGCTAGCCACATTTTTCTCATAGGAGTATGCACAGAGATATACACAAAGATCACTACTGGTAGAGGGCTTATAGAAATACTTTGGAAGCCATCTGCTGGGATCATTGTCTGAACTGTTGTGGCCATGAAACTCCCTTAACTAGATTCCTGAACATGAAAATCTCAGACAGTTCATGCAGCTGAATATGCATTGTTATTTTGTCATAATAAACCCAAAGAAAAAAAACCCCAGTTTGGGAGGTATGATTTACTGAGGAGCTCTGGAAGTGCTATTCTACCCAATCAGAGCTGCACTTGTTCAAAAATGCCTTCCTTCTTGAGAATGTTTGCTTAAATATTCAGTGCTTTCAGCCCAGGAAATGGCTGATTTTTCTCAGAGCACTCAAATTAGATTTCACAGTAAATTAGATCACAGTCTTTAAAAATATTTGATTAACAATTTTATCAGTTATCCCAGATGTAAATATATTCATTGATATATCTTGCTGTGTATTCAGTTTTGGCATTTGTTAAATATTTGGCACTGTATGGAATAGCATACCAAACACATGAGTCATAACTTAGAAAAGTGTCCTTTGTATATTGAAGTGATTCTAACTACAATCCTTTGTGAACACAGCAGTGAGCAAGTTGTGTTGCATTCTATAAGGATTCCGAGTAATCATATACAAAATTTCACTGCGGATGTTCTGTGCAAGCTGATTTACTTTTTAAGAGATTCTTTGCATCATTTTCAACTTAAATTGTTTGAGGAACTATAGATATATATTTAAAAAGGCTACTGATGTTATTTAACCTCCAGCTGCCCTATGTTTCTGATCTTTTATCTGGAAAGGAATAATTAGTGTACCAAACTGCTACACTACACATAATTGTAGTTAATAAAAGATGTTATAGAAATATGGGGTTCATTTAACAAAACATTTGCTTCAAGATAGGATTTTGTTTTACATTTATATATTTGTAAGAATCTATTTTATTAAACTGCATATAACATACATGTGCCATATATTGAAAATTAAAACAATATTCAGAATGAATTAGAATTAGAAAAATTGTTTGCTAATGTTTTATATTTGGCAAAAAAATATACAGGTATGTGTTGTTATATTTGTCTTGGTGTTCTGGTGGATACTTATCTCCCAGTTATTTAGTATTATAAGTACATAAGTTCTATGCTTGTTCAACAAACTGTGATTTAAAATACTTAGAATTATGTGTCAGCCTGTATTAAATATTCCTAACCTCTTTTTTTATGCTGATATCTTCAATAAGATTATCAGATGGTACACAATTATGTCCTCTCCTTTATGTAGCCCCAGGAGAATAATTTGGTTAAAAAAAGAATACATATAGCATTTACTAAAAGCTAGATAGGTGAAAAGTAACCATTGATGGTTACTTTTCACCTATCTAGCTTTTAGTAAATGATGGTTACTTTTCACCTATCTAGCTTTTAGTAAATGCTATATGTATTCTTTTTTTTCACCTATCTAGCTTTTAGTAAATGATGGTTTAAAAAAGAATACATATAGCATTTACTAAAAGCTAGATAGGTGAAAAGTAACCATCAACCTGTTCCTTTTTAAAGTTACTTACGCATCTTTCTTATTCATCATTATTAATGGAATTAAATATAAAAAATATGTGCCAAAGCAGCCTACAGTATTGAAAAGATAATATACCTACCAAGACATGACCATCCTTTTAGGTCTATGAAATGTCAAGCTTTTAGTGGCTACTTACTGTTCTCATCATAATAGCTTGGAAACCATTTGCTCACTTATGCTGGCTTCAGCATAAATATGAACCATCAAAATGAACAGTAGTATATTTTGCAGGGTTATAAAAGAAAGAGGGTTTAAACAGAAGACATTTGTCTAGGTTACAGGTTTGAGTTCTGCTGGATGTAAGTTCTTTATAGGGCAGTCATTGAATTTGTCAAATTAGAAGTCTGCTGTACTAGAGATGGAAATGTTCTTTAAGGAAGCCTAATGTGGTACAATCTGAACAAATGCATAAGCAGTTGCATCACAAAAATCAGCCAGAGGTTTTTACATATGCTGCCTAAAGATTTCTATTAAAGAAAGCAGTAAGAGTAATTTCTTTTTTTATAATAATTTTGTTAGAATAATAAAAGTTAATACAGACTAAAAAAAACAAAGAAAAAAGTACAAAAAAGACAATACAATTTTTTTTAGAAAAAGGCTATTTTTAAGCAACTGCCCACCCTCTTCATGACAAGTATAAACAATTTCACTATTTCACTTTTCTCCTAATTAACACATATAAAACTCTTCATTCTATAATTCAACTCTTAACTATAGGCAAATCCAACCAATAATGTTTTCTCCAATCCTGGTATCAGCAAAAAGTCCAGAATCCTAATTTAGTAGCATCAATTAATATATATAAAACTGAACATTCCGTACGGTATATTATCCATGTTTAAAAGGCATAAAGTCGTCTCAATATCCTAATGTGACCAAAAGACTAATAATTTAACATTACAGTAAGGGAGAGAAAACTGTTTAAGCCCTGGTCATATACAGTAAACCAATATTGTATTTGTTCCTTTTACACACAACAATCTTGTTCCTTAATCCAGGGGTCCTCAACCTTGGCAACTTAAGACTTGTGGACTTCAACTGGCTGAGGAATTCTGGTAGTTGAAGTCCACAAGTCTTAAAGTTGCCAAGGTTGAGGACCTCTGCCTTAATCCATTCAGATGATTGTTGATCCTTTCTTCAAATTTCATGAAAACTTTAAATAGCCTCTTTTGTAAGACAAGCAGAAATTATTCCAATTGCTCTCTGGGATTGTCATTTTTATTTCCTTCTTTTAATATTTAAAGCCTCATCCATTGAATTTACTTTTTTGATACTGATGACAAATTCTTATTCAAACTCTTACTTCAAGTTGTTCTCTGTTATAGTTTGCTGCATATCTTTTTCTGTAACATATTCTGGGAACAGACTGTTTCCAGGAAGGCACAACATGACTGACCTTATTGATTCAAAATCCTGATGTAATTCCTCAACATTATCTCTGAATGCCATTACAAGTTGCCTTTTCCACTATATCTCCAAAATCAAAACAATTAGTCTTTCCCACAAAAATATATTTAGTCTTTAAAATTAATTACAAAGTCTTAATCCAATATTCCAATGTTTAGAAGACATTCTAGAACCAAAATTGTGTCTGGCTTTTTGCTGTTTATTTTAAATTCTTAAGAATTATAAAAATACATCTTCATTTTCTTTTAATAAGGATTGAAAACACTCACCTGGTGTGTTTCCAGCCTGTTATTTTGAAAATATCTAATTTCTTTAAAGGAGTAAATTGGCAATTTACAAAAGTAGTTAGAAAGAGAAGTGTGACCTCAGCATCTTTTGAAAAGGCTCCATTTACAGCTGGAGGAAGGATGGTAAATTTGCTTGGCTTCTGATTCTTCCACTCTCTGGAGACTGCTCTTGTGAGAAGGAACTGTATGGAGTGCACCGTGGGCAATCTCACGTCATCTGTTTATCCAGAGAGGAAAGGAGCCATTTCTTGTTAGTTCCCTGTCTTTTGCCCCTGGAAATCTCAGAAAGTAGTAAGAACTAGTTTCAACTATTTTAAAATCAAGATAAGAAGATGTGGTTTTATTCAATTTATAGACTGCATGTATGAAAAGATACTGTGTATTATAGAAGCAACATTATTTTATTGATGTTAATTATCGTTCTTACTTTAGGCAAAGATTTATTTATGCCAGCTTTGCTTTGAAGTTTTCTGAAAGGTGTTCCAGTAGTGAGTTATCCCCTTCTTATTTTACTCTATTGTAAGTTCAATATATTCAAGTATTGTTAAGATTCTCTTTTTGTTGAAAGAAGCTTGAGTCCCTTATTGAAATGCTTGGCTAATCAAGCTTTATCTCAGAGGTTAAAGAATTATTACAGAAGCTTGATTTTATGATTGAGAAATAGATTAAATTGGCACTGATTGAAGGTGGGAAACAATTGAATGACTAGACTACCATAGGGAAAATATTTCCAATATTCATTTTAAATGTAATTAAATTGATATTTTATTACATTAATTTTCTACCCTAGATCAGCTACCTTTTCCAAGTACAGCCTGGTTCAGAATATCACTCAGTGTCTATGGAGATTCTTGACTCCTCCTCAAAATTGTATTCCTACTGTAAGCTGACACATAAAAAATACAGTGAATATCATAATGTACAGAAATTTTCTTTATGTGGAATATCGGAACTGAATTGCAAAAATCCAGACAACACCTAGGTGTCTCTAAAGAGAAATTTCCATAAATCTTTGTCGCCGTAAAAATATTCTGCAAATTTTTGCAACCTGGATTTGAAAAATCTTGCTCTTTGGAGTTGCACTATCTCAGTTCCTGTTCACTTACTCACTTATATTTTTACCTTAAACAAATTAGAATGTCATGGACAGTGGAAAATACTTATCAATTTCTTGTTTAGAACAGGACTGAGTATGATTTACAGAAGTTCAGCAGGCAACTCCACGAAATGCATGTGCCTAACAAACCAACCAGAGATTAGCTTTATTGAGAAAGAATATACCCATGAAGTATGAACAAAAGTGTTCTTTTGTGATATCTTTGTGACTCTTTGTTTTTGAAAGATTATGTCTCTGTAAGAGCACCCCTTATTGCATACATAATCATTAATTGGGTCTGTCAACTAAATATATAATGCCATTAATTTAGGTCACAGATAATTTATTGTGGTATATACATATGAAATAATTCTTGGTAAGTCATCAGTATCCATCATATGAGAAGTTATATATGTAGTCAGCTTGGGATATTAGAATCTCTTCAGCTTTTCCTTGTGGCAAGTTCAATTGTAGAGCTAGATTGTTTATTCCATAAAATCATTCATTATTAATTCTTCTACTGCTTCTGGTAATTTACATAAGCAACCAAATGACAAGAGAGCTATGTACGTGTTAATTAATCCTACCATCATTCAAAACATGGGGGTATTGATTGCATTTCTATATTACCTACAAGGTTGTCTACATGAGCTGTGGTAAGATAACACATATTTTCAATGGCAGGCATTTATGAGGTCTCAGAATGAAACCTGCATACGCTGCCCAGGTGGCTATGGTTGACTGTAATTTGCATTTAATTTACATATTATTATATATCATCTAAGGCATTTTGCTGAGAATTTCTAGAAAATTATACCTCATGGGTATTCTCTAAATAAACCTCATTTAAAAATTGTTGGAGATGTTAATAAAAATAGGAAATTATTGTAGCCTATCAAGCATGCCATAACCCATGATGGTGACATATCTGGAATTTGATAGGTCCTGTTTTTGCTGCCTGCCTGCTGCTGCAGAAATGAAAGTTTGAAAAGTTATCATGCCATTGCAGAATCGTGTTTCAGTTTTAGAAAACTGAACAAAAACCTCATTTTATCTAAATAATAGTTTAGATGCATAGATTCGTTTATCTTGCACAGAAAGAAAGGGATATATTGAGATGTTAAATAGAAGGCATTTATATTTCACTGAATAATCTTACATGATGGTGAACTGTTGAAAATTTGCCAAAACAGTATATGGCATTTCAACTGGACATGTACAAAGTGCTTTATTCATGGACCAGTGTTACTTTCAGTGTTGTGGGAAGGCAGGTCACTAGCCAGTTATTGGCCCTTATGGGGAAGTCTTTCATATTCAACCCAGTTCTTCCTTGTGATAGCCAGGTTGGTCTGCTACTAGCACCTGGTTCATCTGTGCTGCTAGGCAGTCATGCACTGATGTTAATTTCTTAGGTAGTGGATGTGAAATATGTCTGGACCGTGTGCTGTCCAACTCTTCAGGTTCTTGACCTGCTGTTGTATATCTGCTACTGTGATGGTGACTGATTCCTATTCTGGGAGATTGCTGTCCTGTGCCCTCAGATTCTGCATCCCCTTTGCATTGATGTTATGTATTTTATCTTTCTCCCATATGTTATTCCACTACTGCTGAGTTTCTGCTGCTGGTGGCTGTGCCATTACTGTGTTATTGGACTGTAGTTTTTACAGCTTAGATGGTTCTTTGGAGCACAGGCAGTGGTGGGATTCAGCCAGTTTGCACCAGTTTGGCAGAATCGGTAGCTATTTTTTTGTTGCCCATGCCCAGAATGGACTTCCGGAAGCGGCATCCACACAGAGAACCAGTTGTTCACATATTTGAATCCTACCACTGAGCACAGGGTATTTATCTTTCTGGCCTCTACTTATTTCTCTAACATATCTTCTTAGCCTGGTAGCCTTTGTTTAGCAGTCTTGAGGACTTCACACACACACACACACATAGACACACACACACAAAGACACTTCAAATTGAACATATTGCCAACGATTCCAAATCTAATATCATCATCATCCACTTTTGACAGAGTGAAATATTAGGTCTGCATAATGGTCCAGATTTATAGGATGAAATGTGCTTCTGATGTGTATATGAAAGTGTCTGTAGCAACACCCTTAAACAAAATGTGCCAGTATGGAATGTTTTAAAAAGGGATCAAACAAAGTATGAAGAATAAGATTGCTCCTGGCTAGGGAAAACTGTTTTAACTGGGTCAGCCTGATCCACAGGTATTTTGCAAGAATGCCATTTTATTTTTTTAATTTTTAATAATTTTTAATTTTTAATTTTTAATAATTTTTAATAATTTTTAATAATTTTTAATAATTTTTAATTTTTAATTTTTAATTTTTAATTTTTAATTTTTAATTAATTTTTAATTTTTAATTTTTAATTTTTAATTTTTAATTTTTAATTTTTAATTTTTAATTTTTAATTTTTAATTTTTAATTTTTAATTTTTAATTTTTAATTTTTAATTTTTAATTTTTTTATTTATTTTTATTGTTTGTATTCTTTAACCACTAATCTCCCTTAGAGAAGGGAGATTGTAAAATGTGCCCACTAGCCACTGGATAATGTTATATACCTCTTTCATATTCCTGTTACTCAAGCTTTCATTAAGCCAAAACATCAGCACGCTTAGACATTTCAGGATGTTTCATGACAGATGTTTTGAGAGTAAGTGCATTGTGTACTGCTGAGAGTTGTTTAATTATGGCAGTGTAGAAATTGAATAGCTAAACAAATAAGGAGCAATTCCAGTTCCTTGAAAATTTAATTTAATTTTCATTTCTGTATCTTTTCCAGATATGCAACAGAACTATAACAAGAATTGCAAGAGTGATCCCATCAGAAATTCCTATAAAGGGATTATGATCCTAACAGTTTTTAATTTGACTAATTTTGTAATTAAAGCAATTAATGGTGGATGATGATGCCCAATATCATTTTTTAAAATTAAACATTGGTTATCCTATAATAACCTATACTTATCCTAATTATCATATTATAATAACTTATTTACTTGATTTTTTAAAATCCTGCCTTTATTACTTTATAAGCAACTCACAGCAGTGAACATATACAATGCTCATGAATGAAGGAATACATGTCCCAGGGATAATGTTGCAGGATCCAATCTGGGTCAGTCACCAGGACCAGAGGTTCGGTCTTCTGAGCTTTCAGACACACGCTGGACCACATCTTCATGGAACTTCTCTCTAGCACAGTGTGTGATGCTAGAGAGAAAGATTCCCTGAGGATGAGCTCCAGCATGAGCCCAAAAGCTTGGAAGACTAAACTTCTGGTCCCACTGACCGACCCAGATTGGTTCCTGCATGCACAATACTCCTTTCTCCTCCTATTTTTCCTACAACAACAGTCCTGTAAGATGGGTTGGGCCCATGGCACTGAACAATTAAAATAATAATTTCAGAAGCTTCATTCCTTTATATATCCCATAATAGTAGAACTGTAATAAACTTGAAAGTCCAGAAAGAATTAAAAAGTGTTTTGCCCAGTGCTAAACAATAAACAAACAAACAAACAAAAAACAATAAAGAGACTTCCAGAACCTCCATTTGCTAATGTGTAGTGGGTCTTGATTGATAGGTTTGGTCACTGAATGACCTTCTCAGACAGATTGATTCCATGAAGAGTTGCAAATGCTGAGATGGCCCTGTAAATAACTGAGATTTTTGTGACCAAGATGCAATTCTTGCAGGATGTCAACCTAACACCCAATTCAACTCTGCACTTTAATTGTCCTCTTTTGCAAAAGCTGAAGTTTTTGGACCATCCGCAAGGACAATCTCATATTTTTTCCCATTGTTCAAGAAATAACCACAGTCCTATAACTTGGGACTTACTGGTATTGGTCCCAACTTCTGGAGCAATCGAGTACAAGCCTGAGGCACTGCCATAATGTAGTCCCATTAAAGTCCTCTTCTATTTGTTGGAGTATGATCTCTAAACTTACTTATTATAAAGGAACATATTCTGTTTGGTTCTGACTCATAAAGTGAAAAGAATATCTTCCAGAGATCAAAGACATGCACAGTCAAATAAAGTTTCCATTTACTTGATGGGTGTATCTGAAATATTGCATTCAGCAGGAAGAGACAAAAGAAAATTGCTCTGAGTCTTTCCCTGAATCACCTTTGCTATTGTCACAGTAGGTGGTGTTCAGACAAATCTCAGCAAGCAATTTTTAAATTAAAATCAATGAATCATATTTTTGCCAATATGCCATGCTATCATTTTATTTTAGTGTGTTTTTATGAAAGCAAATTAAATTTGCGAACAGAATTTCCACAAATGATTACATCTGCTGAAAAGCTCACTGGGGCTACGGCTTTTCTGATGATAAAAGAAAATGTGGGGAAAATGGATATATTGCTAAAGGATTATGTTTCTTTTTCTATCGTTTTTGTTTGATGTCCTGCAAAGGACAGAATAGAATAGTTTTAAAGAAGAAGAAAATCTGCCCATGTTGTTGTTCTTTTTAAGAGTGAGAGAAGGATGAATCGGAAGATAACATTTCAATGACAAAAAGAAAATAATATCAAATATCAGTTGGCTTCTCTTTTGGAACTTCCATAACCACAAATGTATAAATATAATTTTCATACATTAGGTTACCATTGTCAGACTGAGACTGAGCAAGCAGCACAAATAAGGATATAATCATTTGTGAAATGAGGTGTCTCCTTTCAACTGTTAATAATAATAATAATAATAATAATAAAGATAGTATCAAATAAAAAAGGGATCTATTGGAAAAATGGTTGGTATTAAATTAACTTTGAGGCAGATAGACAAGCAGACTTTTTTCAGCTATAATTGCTTTCAAAGGAAATGAGCTACTGGTGATGTGACAGTAACATATAATGCAGAACTACTGTATATGCGAAGGCCTCTCTGAAGTTTCCCATTATCGCACAAATTCAGACACAGAAACACATACAATCTGAGTTAATATAATAAAATATGCCGAAAGACAGCTTGTTGTAATGTTAAGGCGTCAGGCTAGAAACCAGAAAACTAAGAGTTCTAGTCCACAAAGCCACCTGGGCTAGTCACTTTCTGTTGGCCCTAGGAAGGAGGTAATTGCAAACTACTTCCCCAAAAAAATCTTGCCAAGAAACCTGCAGGAACTCATCTAAGCAATATCTAAGAATCAGACACAGTTGAATGGAATAAATAAATAAATATCCTAATTCACATGGCTAATGTACAGAATATACATATGTATGCACCTATATTCATATTCTTTTTAAATATTGTGCTGAACCAAGATGGATCAAACCTGGTGGTATGCATAGGGTTTTGTTTTGGGTTTTTTTGAGCTAAGCCTAACCATGATTTGTTTCCATATATAGAGAACTTGCATCTACGTTCTCCAGTCCTGCTTTAAAACTTGTGCTTTCTGACTAATTAGCCTCTGATATACAATGCAAAGTTTGATTTAAGACGTCTTCTAAGAAATCTTCTGGTTCAAGAGAGTTCTGTGAATTAATCTAAGTGTGGCTGATTTCAGTATTGCATGTAATCAATGGTGTGCCTATTTTGCTATTTAAAACTATTTAAAATTCACACACAGAAGACAATACATTTGTGTTACCTGCATTTTAGTCTATTCTAATATGTTATTTACTATTGCATTTTTATATGCGGTGTTCTCCAATATACACATTTTAACATAACTTTCCATGACATACGTTTTTATATGCAAGTTTTAAACCATCACAAATCCTAAAGAAATGCAGAACCCAAAGAATAATTTCTCAATCTATACAGAAGTCATCATGAAAATAATCACAAAAATGGACTTAAACTATGTGCCAATAACATTCTTTGATATCTCTAGAACCTGCCTGAAAGGTAGATACCCATTTACTTGCTGGTGTAGATAAGCCATTAGATAGATAGATTCAAAAAAAAAAAACCACCTCTCAGTATTGGAATAAACTACCTTTCTGATGCAACCGTTTCATCTTAATAGCCAAGCCTGAAACAAAATTTACTCTTTACTCTCAGCAAGAACTAATGCTTATCAAATGCCCTGGTCAAACACAATAAAATCACACTGGGTAAAGAAATTGCTTTTGTAATTGATTTACTAGTTTTCATAGAAAAGGCAATTTCAATATCATTTTCATTAAATTGCTCATCTACAACAGGGAGAGGGGGAACTTTTCTATGTGTAAAGGCCAAATGCCTCAGTTTCCATGAAATGACATAGAGTGACCGACGCTTGAACAAAATTATTGTGCGTTGGTGTAGCCAAAAGCTGAGCTACAGAGTTTGCGATGTTAATGCTAAGATTTTGAGTTTCTGAGGTTCTTTTGGTGGGTGGGTGTGATTTGCTTGTCTTCAGAAGGTGAAAAGAGTAACGCTTTTAAAATTATTTCAGTTGCATTATGGATCTCTCTTTCTCTCTCCCTCCCTCCCGCCCCTCTCTCTCTCCCTCTCCCCCTCTCTCTCTCCATGTCCATTAGTCTCCTCATAGATAAATGGAAAACAGATTAGGTGATGTGTTATTCCCACTATAGGCAACTTTTCTGAATTGTTGCATTTTTTTAATGTGTACTCTGAATCAAATTATACATTTGTTTGAGATAAAGTAACTGTCCCAAGCTCAACCAACTATTTATGTGCCTAAGGTGAGATTAGAACCTATGGTCCCCTAGGTTCTAACCTGATGTCTTAACCACTTCACCAAACTGGCTCTCTTAGCCTGAGTATTCCTTGTCATATTCTTTCAAATTATCATTTATTGGAACACAGAAATTGGTCTGAATGTTTTGAACTTTGAATAAAAGCATTTGGTGTTGCACCATTCTCAATACTTTGAACCACATCAATGTGTAGTTCTTTACAGAACTACATCCACATGGAGGGAAGAAAGCAGTGGGGTACCTCAAGGTTCCATTTTAGGCCCAGTCCTCTTCAATATCGTCATAAATGATCTAGATGAGGGAATAGAATGGGAACTCATCAAATTTGCAGATGACACTAAACTAGCAGGAATAGTCAACACCCCAGAAGGCAAGTTCAGGATCCAAAAAGATCTTGACAAACTTGAACAATGGGTCTTATCCAACAAAATGACTTTTAATGTAGAGAAAAACAAAGTTTTACCTTTCGGCAGGAAAAATCAAAGTACAGATTAGGTGAGACCTGGCTCAAAAACAGCAACTGTGAGAGGGAGCTTGGAGTCTAGTGGACAATTACTTGACTATGAGCCAGCAGTGTGCAGCAGCAGCCAAAAAAGCTAATATTGTATAAACAGAGACATAGAATGTGAAGTATTAGTACTGCTTTATAAAACCCTAGTAAGACCCTACCTGGAATACTGCAACAAATTTTGATCACCATACTACAAAAAAGACTGGACAGTCACTTGTCTGAAATGATATAGGTTCTCCTGCTCAAGAAGGGGGCTGGACTAGAAGACCTCCAAGGTCCCTTCCAGCTCTATTCTATTCTATTCAAGATCCAAAAAGTTATTGACAGACTTGAACACTGGGCCCTATCTGTTAAAATGAAATTCAGCATAGATAAAAGTAAGGTTTTATCTAGACAAGAAAAATCAACTGTATACATACAGACCAGGTGAAACTTGGCTAAATGCCGGTAACTATGAAAGGGATCTTGGAGACCTAGTGGACAATCACTTAAATATGAGCCAAAAATGTGCAGCAGCAGCAAAAAAAGCCAATGCAATACTAGGCTGCATTAATAGAGGGATAGAATCAAGATCATGTGAAGTTCTAGTACCACTTTACAAAACCTTAGTAAGACCCCACTTGGAATATTGCATCTAGTTCTGGTTGCCACAATATAAAAAAGATGCTGAGACTCTGGAAAGAGTGCAGAGAAGAGCAAAAAAATGATTAGGGGGCTGGAGGCTAAAACATACAAAGAATGGTTACAGGAATTGGGTATGTCTAATTTAATGAAAAGAAGGAGTAGGGGAGACATGATACAAGTGTTTCAATATTTGAGGAGCTCCTACAAAGAAAAAGGGGTCAAATTATTTTCCATAGCACCAAAAGGCAAGAGAAACATTGGATGGAAACTAAGGAAAGAAGAAGCCTAGAACTAAGAAGAAATCTCTTAATGGTGAGAGCAATCAACCAATGGAACATCTTGCCTTCAGAAGTTGTGGGTGCTCCATAACTGAAGACTTTCAAAAACAGACTGGACAATCATTTGCCTGAAATGGTATAAGGTCTCCTGTTTGAGCAGGGGGTTGAACTAGAAGACCTCCAAGGTCCCTTCCAACTCTTATTATTTTATTCTATTCAAATGTTGAATGATCTGAATACTGCAAACAAAAATGGCTGAAACACTACACCTTTTCAAATCCAAGAGGCACTTAGCACCAGTGCAGTCACCCTCTTTATGCAAGGGTCTTTACTGCTGAATGAAAGAACTGTTCACCCATCACTGAATTGGCAGAAAACTATAAAGTCATGAAACTTGCTGTCTCCATTGCTGACTGATCCTGTCTTGCCCTATTATTTCTGTTAAAAGTTATTATTGTACTGACTTCTCTTCAGAATAATGGGTGACAAAAAGGAAATCTCCATGGCTGTCTCAGAAGTCAGGGGCAGAAAAAACTTGTTTCTATATGTTCATGTGATAGTGCAACTGACACATTTTGTTAAATAATTTTTAGACATGCTATGAAAATGGTTAGAGATGCTGGTGAATTAACATTTGATTGGGGTGTAAAGAGAATTCATCACATTTTATTCTCTTTTTTCACTCTCTGTCTAATATACAAGAAATTACTGTCTTTTCAGCCCATGAAAGACCAGAAGCTCCATTAAAATAAATCTTCCTTATATATAATGCAGCATTATAGAACCCTGAACTGACATTTCAAACACCTGCTTGTTCAAATGACATTGTTCTTATTAGCAGCAATTAATTACCCTGATCTCACTCTCTTTTATGTATTATAATTTATGGATTAGTGAAATTCATAATTGAATAATGTCTAGAAGTCACCTAGAGGTATTAAAGTAATTCTCTCTTATAATTGCCTGACTAAATAAGAATGACAGTAACTTTAGAATTTTCTTTCTGATTAGGGCTACTGTAGGCTTGTAGTTGACTCAATATAACATAAATCAATAAAGAATAATTTTCCAGGTGGTAAATCAATTGTCAGTTCACAGAACCAAATACATGGATGCAGAATTTATTAAAAAAAAAAAGAGCATGAGAGGGAAAGGGGGAGCCTTGTTAGCACAAGCTAAACATTCTTGTTATGTGCTTAACTATGTAAAACCCAGTTTCATTCAGTTCAGCATTTATTGTTCATAGGAATTAATTCTTCATATATTTTTTAAAATTTAAAAAGCATTATGCTATGAGCTAGTTACATTGATTAATGGTATAAAGGTCATGGGCTTTCACTAACTCAAAGGAATTGTCTGGGACACTACCATGGCAAATCCAGTGCCATATGCCAATGCTTCACCATCTATGATATCAATACATTTTTTCCCCAAAGCTTGCCATTCCTAAATATGGTAAGGAAGTTTTAATATGAGGCAACAAGTCCAGGAAAACAGCACTGGAAATGGTTAACCTATGCACCAAAATTTTCCAGCTTCTACAAAGTAGATAAAGTAGTTTACCCTTATATACTCAAAAAGTATATATTTTTCTGTCTCAAGTTGGGTTCAACTCTTGGTTACTAGATGGATTTGAATAGAAGTGATTTGCTCCTGCTTTCTTCCAGATGTTCCTTTGATTTTCCAGTCTAGCCAGTGAGTCTCAGGTGATGTCTTATTCTATTAGTTTGTCCTAATGGAATAATAACAGAAACTAGAGTAAGCCATGATTCTCCCAGTGGTAGCAGACATTCTGCTTAGAGTGGTACTTTTACTTTTTAAAAAGTGGTTTCTATGCACGTACAGAAATCACTCTGGTCAGTCTGAACATAGATGAACTGCTGCTTAGAAATTTTGTGTATGCATGGGAAAGAGAGGGGAAAACCTTGCTTTAAGTGGCTATGTTGTTCAAAGTTACAAACTGTCACTCTGAAGCTCTGCATACTCTCAGTAAGGATGTTCAGTGATTTTAGCAAATCAGTTGCATTCTTGATCATAACAAGGATTAATTCCTTTTTTTAAAAGAAAAATAGGCCTTTAGCATTAGAAGTCACTCCGTACAGAAAAAAGGATTTGAGTTGGTAAATATCCTTTAAATCACTATCCAAATAAGTCTAGAAACTCATTTGTATCTGTAATGCAGCATCTAAAAGCTATAATACTCCCCCACACACCACTAAAAGTATGGCTCCATCCATATAGATGACACCTTTGTCATAATAAAAAAAGGAACAACTATAGACGACAAATGAGACAATCAACATCTTCAAAGAAATAAAATTCACAAGGGAAAAAGAAAACAATACACTACCCTTTCTGGATATTTTCTTTAGGCTGAAGAATTGACAGCAAATTAGAAAAGCAAATTTATCGAAAAATAACCCACACTAAGAAGTGCTTCATTTATCAAAATAACAAGCCAACCTTCCACAAAACAATCTATGAAAGAACATTATTCAGATGAGCACAAACACACTGCAACAACCAAGAATACCAGAAAAAGGAAACAGACCACCTTTATAACATTTTCCAAACAAAATGGATACCCATGAAACTATAAAAAAGTGACTGACCACTCATCTCACTGTAGCACAACCAACACAAGCTATGGAAAGGATAACACTACCATACATCAAACATTTCTCCAAAGAAAACAACAGACTATTACAATCACATGGCATCACTGTGGCACACAAACCAACTAAAGCCCTCCAAAAGTAAAGAAAGGGGTGGGGGGAGAGACAGGAATCATCTATAACATACATTTTAAGGATTGTAATAGCCATTATGAAGGCTAGACAGGCAAAAGACTAGCAGAGAGCATTCATAAACACCAACTAGCAGCCAGGATGAAAACGTCTTTATCTCATAGCACATGGACAAATTCACAATTTCAACTGGGAAATTGTCAGCATCCTAAACCAAAATATAATCCCAAGACATGACAATATTCCTGGAAGCTTAGCATTCAGAAAAATCACCCATTATAATAGACATATAGAGATAAATCACATTTAAAAAAACATGCAAAAGAAACAATAAAATGGCTAAGAAAGAAACAAAAAGAACAGAACACATCCTGTCCAGCAGCTTAGAACCAGATAAGCAGCAATTAACATCAAACAAAAATCAAGCAGAAACCAATAATTAAAGAAGTCCCAAAGGTGCTTTTTCAGGAGGCAACTGGACTTGTTTTGTTTTTCTTTGAAGATATTTCGCTTCTCATCCAAGAAACCTCTTCAGCTCTGACTGGATGGTGAGGGATTGAAGGATTTATATTCCTTGAAGACAGGTGGTCATTTGCATTCTTTTTAGAGAGTTGTTGAGGACATTTAGAGGTTTATCTGTGTCTTCAGGGTCACCTGAGTAGTACAAATCTGTGTGGAGCCTTCTTGGCTGCAGGATGTTTTCTGCCCTGTGTCCCTTCACTATTGAAGACAGGCGCAGGCTGTTGGAGATGAGTCTGTGTTGTCTGCATCTCAAACTGAAGTGCAAATGGTTCCTGTAGTTTGCAATGTTTTCTGGAAACCATTCATACTCCTGCACCATTCGAAGGGTGTTCATCCCAAAGTGCATAGCTAAATGTATATGGAGATCATCCAGGTCATAGTTGTCCCAAAGATGCTTTTTCAGGAGGCAACTGAACTTTCTTGTTTTTCTTTGAAGAAGTTTTGCTTCTCATCCAAATGGATGTTGATTAGGAGTTCCTCTCCTAATTAAGGAACTATTAAGAAAAAAACCACAATCTCATCAACACATGCAGGGCAAGCTACTGTATATAAACAAGGAGCTAACCTCATGCTCATTCACACTGATGATGTTACCTCGTCAAGTAATGAAATGTCTGCAGGTGAACAATCCAGCATCAAGGACTCCATGTTTTAACCCTGAGCTACATATATTCTCTTCTATTGGAACAAAATGAGTCTACTGCAGGTTAATCCTCAGAGATCTATTATCAAATGTAAACCAGCTTTTATTCAACAAGTCTTTAGATGCTCCCTGTCTCTCTGAACAACTATTGATATTTTTGAAAAGCAATCAAACTACATTGGAATTTATATCCTGGTAAAGTTGTAGGAAGATCAGGAAGGGACCTCTGATATTAGGACTGTGCTAGCTGTATGTCTATGTAGATTTTCAGTCATCCAGGTCATGGTTATCCCAAAAATGCTTTTTCAAAAGGCAACCACACTTTGTTTTTTCCTCTTCACAAACACATGGCACAACATAGGAGAGCAAATCCATCAGGACAAGATTCAGCAGTCCATCTGCATTTGAAAGATAAAGGTCACTCTTTTGAAGACAGCAAAGTCCATATTTGGAAAGAGAGGACCACTGGTTTGAAAGAGGTGTTAAAGAGGCTATCTACATTAAGACTGAACTGCCCTCTCTCAACAGAGGGGGAGGCAGACCACACCACCTATCTTCTGTTTACAATACAATCCTTTCAGCAGTTTCAAAAAGGCTCCATACCCATTTGCATTATTAAGGTGACCCTAAGAGCATAGGTAAACCTTCATGTGGTCTCAACAACTCTCAGAAAGAATGCTAATGAGCAGATGACTGTAAGGAATATAAATCCTTCCATCCTTCACCATTGGGTCACAGTTGAAAAAGCTTCTTGGATGAAAAGTGAAACAACTTCAAGGAAAAAAACCAAATCCAGTTGCCTTTTCAAAAAGCACTTTGGGGACTGTGCTAGCTGTTCAGAAGCTCCATTTTGTGAAGCCCTTTCTGAAACTACTGCCAGAAAGCACAACATTTAAGGTATGTCAGTTTTGAGGCTCTTTCCCAATCTTTGCTTCACAATCTTTGCTTCCATCAGTACTGGCAGATGCCACAATGGGCAGATTCTGCCTTTGAAAAACATAGTCATCACAATACCCTGCACAGTACAGTTGGTGAGCCTTTTCTAAGCCTCTTCCATAGTTCTAGTAGCCACCTTCTTTAGGGGGTTTCTTTTTATTCCTTTCTTTAGGCATCTATTATCAAGTATGACTTACAATAGCATAAACCATATCTAGAGGCATCCATTGAACCAGTTTGATGCATTGGTTAGGGCACCAGGCTAGAAACTGGGAAGTGTGAGTTCTAATCCCACCTTGGATACGAAGCCAAGTCACTCATTTTCAGAATAAGGAAAGAGGCAGAGGCAAACCATCTTGCAGTTGCCAGCAATCAAAAATGTCTATGGAGATTTTCAATCATTCAGATCATACTTATTCCAAAGATGCTTTTTCACAAAGCAACTGGACTTTTCTTTGAAGACATTTCACTTCTCATCCAAGAAGCTTCTTCAGCTCTAAATGCTTCCACTCCCCACCATCCAGTCAGAGATGAAGAAGTTTCTTGGATGAGAAGCGAAATGTTTTCAAAGAAAAACAAGAAAGTCCAGTTGCCTCGTGAAAAAGCATCTTCGGGACAGGAATTAAAAACTAACTTAAAAGCACACACACACACACACACACACACACACACACACACACACACACACCCTTCCATGGGGAGGCCAAAAGAAAAGAAAAAATCAAGATGGCAGGGTAACTCAGCAATGCTGAAGTGCTGCCCCTTTGTACATGCACACACCAATATTCGTACAAAAGTGATGAGGCTTTGATCATGTAATGGCTGCTGTCATCTTTCTTTTTTTTAACCTTCTCCCCCAGCCAGACATTGCTGCTTACATCTGCTGATAAGGCAGTTTTACAGGAGAGAAATCAGTGTTATGGAACAGGAAAAGGAAAAAACCCGCTTTCTAACCAAGGGTGTTGCAAATATAAATGGAAAATATAGCTCGGTATAAACTAGTGTAAAATGATGTACACTGAGGGGGAAAAAATCCCATCAACATATTAGACTTCTATCCTGTTTGCAGAATCTGGAAATAAATAGTAATAATAATAAAAAAAGAACAGCAATCCAAGTCACCTTTTTGTTTGTCAAAGTAGGCCCATCATTCACAGGGTGGCATTGAGAAAAGTTGCTAGCATTGAAGGGCTTAGAGTCATCTGAAGGTTTATTGAAGCACCCTAATTTTTATTGCCACTGTGTTTCCTCCTCTACCTGATCTAATCACTATTGTTTAAACAGTAACCCAGCTATTACAGGTCTACAGCTGACAAAGAACTGAAGAAAGGAGTGCATGCTGTCAAAACGTGCTGTCATGGCGAATACATAGGGTGTGAAATTGAAGTAATAACTGGAATATCTGCAGCATCTGCTCAAAGTTTCTTTCTTTCTTTCCTTTTTTTTTGTTTCCTGACAATTTCAACCAGACAGATTCCTCCCAACTTCAGCTCAGCGATGATATTTAATAACTGTCAAACATATTTGTCTTTCTGCTGCCTGTATGATATAGCATTAGTTGTCTGTACATTGATGGGGGAGGAAAAAGCTTTCAAATTGTAAGGGAGGATTCAAGCTGACAATTTCACCAAAATAGGGGTGATGAGAACAATAATAGTCCTTGAGGAATGGGCATCCTTGACAAAATGTTAACCTGGCTAGGTTGGGCCAAAAGGCTCAAGGTAAAGAGAGAAATGCTTAATGAAATGAAGAGGAAGAAGAAGAACTATACCTCTTTGGTAATTAACAGATTGTTTACTACAACGAGCATTGTTCAATCCAGGCAAAACCACTTAGCAATGGATATTATTCCATTTCAAGCCCTGCTGGGGGTCTTATTTGGCAAGCATATTTCCCCCTTGGGTATAGTTTTGCCCCGGCCTACCCCCCTCCCCCCACCAAACCATCAAATTTAATAAGATTTTGATTTTTGAAGTCTTTCTGGAATCATCGAGTGGGAAAGGAAAATTAAATTAATTTTCCAGTTCTTTAATGTTGAAACAGAAAGTCCTAAAATAAATTCAGTGTTTGTTCTATAGGAAAAACAAACCTCCAAAGAGGATTTGAGATACATCTTACATCTGTTGAACTATTCTTACTTGATAAACTTCAGATAACTAATTTAGGCATCTATCAGCTTTGGCATGCCTAGGAACTATGTTCAGTTTCTTTCCCCTTTGAACAGTTAACCCATTTGAATCAACTTACCTTAAAATAGCTCTTCAAGCACTTGCCGGCTTATTGTGGAACACAGAGATGCTACTGTTCAAAATAAAGAAATCTAGGTCAATTTGTATCATATAAAATGATTTATACTGTTCTTTGGAACGAAACATTTGAGATTCAGCACAGCCTTAAAAATGAAACACCTTCTTATATCAGTTATATCACTTCTGCCATAAATTTGGTCCCTTAGACCTTGGACAAATTATGATCTTTAAAATATTTATGTCTTTATACAAGCTACAGAGATATGCAATGCATTAATGGTTTCAAACTAACTGAGATGCTATGTTACATAGAGGTCAGTAAATAGGTAGCCTTTTTTTCTTTGTTATTTCTAAATTTATCTCACCTCTATACTTGCAAATCTGGGTCAATAATAGATTAATTCAAAATCTTTTACTTTCTATATTTTTTTATTTTAAAAAAACATTGATTTAACAAAACAGCCACCAAATGTAAGGACTGTAGCAAATGCTGCATTGTATGGAGGTCAAATGTTAATTTTTGCTTTATGTGTATTTTGAAAGAACACCTTGAGCCCCTAAGGAAATATAACACATTTTCCTAGCGTATATATGTGTTTTTCCTCTTTTCCAAATAATTTGACAGTGGTTCCACTGCTATACTTTATAAAGGAGGTGGGGGGAACTTTTCTCATGTTGAAATGATTGCTTCAAGCCTCACAGCTATTTGTGAGTATCAGGAAGGGATCTAGCTGATTCCACTGACATCTTGCTGACAGACATATTGCAAACCTCATAAGAATATCATAATCTTTGGTTATGCAAATCTGTGGATCAAGATTGCTTGGAGGCAGACACTCAAGCAAATGATAATGTAGCCCCCTCAAGTATCTCAGCAATTATTTTGACAGAAGAATTGGGATGTTTCTGAAATAACAAGGTAGGGAGGAAAATAGCCATAGCTTTACCTGCAAGTAGATATAGATCATCATAATGCAGGTTAATTGAATTCAACATATAGAGCCCCAATTCCCTGCTTTTTTTAAATTAATGAATGAAAAACAATAAAAAATGAACTCCTGATCAACATGTCTTCTTCTCACATAACATACCACAGAAGAGAAAGTAGCAATGCAAACATAATTCTTTTGACTGAGATTATTTATTTATTAAAATATGATTATCACCCAAATCAAAGGCTCTCAGGGAAGGAGACATTAAGTACAAGCAAACAAAATCACAGAAACACATTAAATCTCATTAAAATATTGAAAGCCATTAGTTAAGAAAGCTTGTAAATGATCCCTTCATCATTCTGTGTGATATATAGTCAAAAATTGTCATCCCCATATGGATCTTTTCACTGACGTTCCCAACCCGGTGCTCAAACCCTTCAGCGGCCTCTACTTGCCTTGCCCTACTATCTACTACTTATCTCTTCCCCTGGAAGCTGGTATGTTGGAAAGCAAAAATCCAACTCAGCATTATCTACATATTCAGGAATATCTCTGTCTCCCACTTAGGCCATTAAAAAGTAGAAAGGGAATACAGTTGTAGACTATTGCTCTGCTTGGGAAGGTTCTTATCATCCAATAGTGAATTAAAGTAATAGGAAGCATTTGGGTGGTTTATAGACAGAAAACTACCTTGCTGATTTGCCTTTGGAAAATACTATGTATGCTATGACATAGAGGTACCCAACCTTTTGGGCACCAGGGACCGGTTTTGTGGAGAGATATTTTTCTGCAGACCAGAGGGGGTGTGGTTTCGTGTGCTGCCTGCATCCTGCGGATGGGGCTTTGCTTATTTGTGCAGCCCAGTTGCTGGCATGCTGTGGACCGGGGGTTGGGGACCCCTGCTATCACAGGATAATCCCACACAATAGCCATTTTTAAATGGGAAAGTCCTTCTATGGTAGTCATTTTCTAAGAACAACCACAATATACTCTTAAAATTGTCCTGGCTGAATAGATGGATTTTTTTTTTTTGCACTAGCAGTTGAAATTGGGTAAAATACAGCAAGAATAACTGGATCAGGGAGGATTAGCCCTGCTCTGGGATCAGAGGACCCTGGTGGTGCAGCAGTTAAATGCAGCATTGCAGGCAAACTCTGCCCACAGCCTGAAGTTCAATCCTGATGGGTTGACTCATGTTCCATCCTTCTGTGGTCAGTAAAATGGGGAGCCAGATTGTTGGGGGCAATATGCAAATAATGCTGACACTATACACTGCCCAGAGAGTGCTGTAAAGTGCTGGTATAGTATATAAGTCTAAATGCTATTGGTATTGCTATTGCTGTCTTCTTCCTGTATTATCAGTATTGCTGTTGTTGTTTTATAGCAATTCCTGTGCATTTTTTTTTAAAAATGGGAACAATAGAAGGGATTTCTCAAGGTCACATACATAGAAGGAAACCTCATCCAAAATACCAATAGTTTACTTTTTAGGGGGAAAACAAATTAGCTAAATTAAAATTCCTAGAGTTATTTTAGTATTTCACTGCCTGCTCTCTCTCCCTTTTGATGTCAGTAGTAAAACTACACAGAGAAAATAGAAATACCGATTGTAGGATGCAGTGAGAAATGGAAAGAGAGTGTTCAAATAAACATTTTGCTCTTCAAATGGATGCAGGTGTAGTTCTTGAAAATAGTTCTATTTTTATCGCTAAGCAAATGTAAATGTCCTTCTTTGCATTCAAGATGGGGAGTCTGGGTGTAGATGGTTCATGTTAATGTTGTTGCATATGGGATAGGCAAGCATACACGTAGTGTCTATTTGTTCATGATTTCTTGGAGAAATGATGCAACGTCTCAGAATTCTTGGTGTTTATGGAAAACTTCAAGCTATGTTTTCTGGAAAATAGTGGAAAGGCTCCATCATCACAATGTGAATATAGATCTTTATAAGAAGAGTCTAAAGCAGGGGTGTCAAACTCCCAGCAAGCCGGATGCATCATGATGAAACCGTGCCCACCCCATTGCCGGCAATGGAAAAAAAGTCGCAATACATCGTGACACGTCACGTGACGTTGCAAGTTTAACACCTGTGGTCTAAAGCAAGGGTTTGCAAGCTTCTTGTTTTAGGGGCCATTATTTACCCCTCTTCATTTCACTTCAGGACTTTTTTCTTTTGCCCATATTGATGTGGGTGACGATGCTGTTATCAAAATGACTGCCCAAGGATGTGCAAGTGCTGTATCTCTCTTATCTCTCTTATCTCTCTTATCTCTCTTATCTATATCTATATCTATATCTATATCTATATCTATATCTATATCTATATCTATATCTATATCTATATCTATATCTATATCTATATCTATATCTATATCTATATCTATATCTCCCTCCTATGAACCAGGTGTATATACAGTATTTCTTCTTCGACTATAAGCCAGATGATTTCTGGTGATGGACATATCTGACCCACAGGACATAGTTTGCTGATTACTGTACAGTGAAACATAAGTCTATTTTACCAATTAGGCACAAAGTCTAAACCTAGGCTGGAATGGGCAGGAAATCCATAATGGAACTCCATCTCCAATATGTAATATAATGCTATGCAAAGTGAAAAAAAACACTTTGACACTTCTTTAAAATTTTCTTGATAGATCTATCAAGGAATTGATCAATCCAGCCTCAAATAAGAAAATCCTAATGATCTGTCATACCAAATATGATCCCATCTCAGGAACAGTGTATGCATGGGTTATGTAGTCTGGATATAATTCCAACCTGAATTACATTTGGGGCATCTGGGGGTAGAATCCAAAATATCAGGATGGCAGATATGACCCTGTGATTGAACGTTCACTCCTTTTTAATGGAGTCTGTGCACACTATAAAGAGCTTGGGGTTTTGGTCATACAGTTACACCCACTAGCTAGACTTTTGTGTTCCTCCCTCACTTACAACCAGAAAATCTATGGCAGAGTAGTCAATTAATGTGAAAATCAAAAATCAATCTGGTTTCAGTTCTAGTGAATGCCTTTCCAGAGGCATTGATAAGAAAGCAAAAATGCAAGCAACCAGGAGTGAATATTCCAGGTTGTGTATACAAAATTTGCTATATAAGGCTTACCTGTGGTATGTTAATTCCAAACGTGAACTACTGCCATTGTTGTTATGTGCTATCAAATTGTTGTCAATGCTGGCTTCCGGTTTTGACAGCGTGGTAAGACAGATGCAGGAAGATGGGGCTCTGTCTTTCACGTTCGATTTTGCCCTGCTGGGGACCCTGGAAAGGATCGAAAGTCACCCCATAGAGGCGACAAGCAAGGAGGGGACCCTCGTTTGATCACAGGAGAGTTGCGGCCCTTCTGTTTGATCTGAGGAAGCCCTCCAAACCGGCGGGGGAAAGACTGCCTACATTCGTGTAGCCAGTCAGAAGCTGCTGACAACGGAAGACAATAAGCACTAACAAGCAATCTTACAGCAATGTGGATGAAACTGGGTGAGACTCTATTCTCTCTTTAAGACTTTAAGACCTCTTCCTGGGAAAAACTGTCCAAAGCACCTTCCCCGATAAGGAGGGAAGGGCAATTTCTACCCCATTCCCTCAGGAAAAGAAAAGTGGCAAATTAATTACTTGGGAGAAACAGAGAAAATTACAAGATTAATTTGGAATGAATATACATTTATGGCTTTAAATTTGGGGACTAAAAGTGTTTTTGAGACTTTTTTTTAAAAAAAAAGAAATTTGAAAAGCTTACATTATAAGTTGAGATTTAAAAAGCTGGAAAATGGCACTAATGACATCTAGTGGTGAATTATGACACTACAATTTGTTATGTCTAAAGGAAATTTGGCTTGAAGCCCAGATTTAGATAAGACTCTTGCTGACCTTGGAAGCTTTCACTTTTGAAAATTGCCGCTGGGAAAAAGAACTTTTGGGCTGCTTATCGAAGTGGCAGAGACGATGAACTATTTTGAAACTGGCTTGCCTGAACTATGAATATAAATATTATCTGACTTTCAGAGCTGTGTTGTGGAACTATTTCCCTGCAGGAGAAATACACTTCATTGCCTGAGATGATGGAATATTTTGGATTACAAATCCTTGGTTGATGAACAATTTTTATTATAAAGACCACCTACAAAAAATGAAATGGATGTCCCATACTCAACTTGAAATGGTAAAAAACCATCTCTAACACCTGTTCCCAAAGGCTTCAGTTTGACATACTACCAAGAAAATATGGATCAAGATCAGAAAGAAATTTTCTCCATGCTAAAATCAATACAAGAGACTATTGTTTTAGCTTGTGATGAAATTAGAAATAACACAAAGGAGATAAAAGAACAATTTTCTAAACTAAATTTACAAACTCAGAATATGACTACAAAAAAGGAACTAGCAACCCAGAAAATAGAAGGAAAACTAGAGGAAGCAGATCCAAAGATTGAGGACCTAAAGGAAGAAACCAACCGACAGATTCAGACAACTGAAGAACTAGAAGACGGAGCGATAATATCGGAAATGGAAAAGACATCTTACCAAGCAAGAATTCAGGACATATTCAAGGAAAAGGAAGAAGAACTGATTGAATGGAAGATAGAGCTGTTAGGAGAACTGTGGGGAATTGGAGAAGGAAGGAGGCTGTTTAATGAATATCAATGGGTTCGTTCTTCCAAAAATACTTTAACCAAATGTTCTTTCTTATTCCAAACAATATACACAAAAACAGAGGAAAAATTACTTGATGCTTCAAATGCATTGACTTGGAAAGTTAGTTGGCAAAGGAAGAAAGTTAGAGTAAGACTGAAGAAAATAGAGGTTTTGATCCATTAGATGGGATATTATATTATTAACTAGATGTTTGAATATGGTGGAGAATAGATAATTGCTAGAAATAGAAGTACTATTATAACTAGAAAGATAAGATTTGTAACTAGAATTTTAAATTTTGATATAAGAAGGGAAACAGGAAAATGCTAAGAAGTTTGAAGAAGGGAAGCTTTTGGTTACCCAAATATAACTTACTTTGAAATTATAAACAATAGAGACATTTTGAACACTGATGGAAAATTAAAATTAAAAAAAGCGAAAACAGGATACTGATTGAACATATGGATATTAAGTGCAAATGCAATTAAGATATGTTTTGGTTAGAAAAGTAATCTAAAACTGATATTATTGATATTATGAGAAAAATGTAACAAAGATGTTGATATTCAATTGTATATTTACTAATAACAATAAGAATTGTATTTGCCTAGTGTGGGAAAACAGGTACTACCGGAAGAAGAGAAGAAATATTTGATGGTGCAATATTGGATCTAGATTGAAGAAGTTAATATATACCACTGAATTATTAATGGACCCAGACAACATGTTGTCTATTAAGTACTTGATTGTAAAAATAGAAAATTAATAAAATATTTATAAAAAAAATTGTTGTCAATGCTTAAAGGTGACACAGAAAGATTTTCTCAATTACAACCTGTCCCTAATCTAGTCTTTCAGGTCTTCCATTGCCACTGTAGCTGAGTTTGTCCAACTTGCTGCTGTTTGTCCTGTTCTTCTCTTTTCTTCCAGCTTTCCAGAATTAGAGCCTTCTTCAGAGAACTAGGTCTTTGCATAATGTTATCTATGTAGTTTTATTGATGAAAATATAGGCACATTTACCACTGACTTCTCCTTCACGGTATAAATTGATGCCTTTGCCATTGTTGCTAAACTCTTAACCTGCCTCTAGCATCTTCTTCTATTGCTATTGACCAAGGTAGGTGTCTGCTTGCCTTAGCTGGATAGCTGGATTCACCTTCACACCTTGGAATATACTACCAATATTCTTTGTTTCTTGCATCTTCACCCCCATCCCCTACCAGCACAGCAGGACTTGGCAAGACACACATTTTTACTGTGTTAAAAAAGTCATCTTTTCATATTTGTAAGGAATATTCCATTACAGGTGGTCCTCAACTTACAACCATTCATTTAGCGGATGTTTGAAGTTAGAATGACACTGAAAAAGTAACTTACAACCAATCCTCATGGCTGTGACTGGCACGGCCTCCCCACAATCAAGTGATTAAAATCCAGGCACTTGGCAAGCAGCATATATTTAGAATGGTTGTAGCATCCCAGATTGCCATTTGTGACCTTTGCAGCCAGCTTCCAACAAGCAAAGTCAATGGGAGAATCCCAGGTTCCCTTTAACAGCCACTTGATTCACTTAACTGCAGTGATTCACTTAACAATAGCAAAAAGGGTTGTAAAATCAGGTATGAGTCACTGAACAGCTACCTTGCTTAGCAACAGAAAATCTGATCCCAGTTGTGGTGGTACATGAAGGTTGTACACCTGTATACCCACTGTCCCTATTTTTTATTTGGACACATTAACCGAATAACAAACAGACTAACAGAATAATAGAGTTGGAAAGGACCTTGGAGGTTTTCCAATCCAATTCTCCCACCACCCACCACCCCCGCTCAAGCAGGTAACCCTATATATTCCAGACAAATGGCTTTCCAATGTCTTCATAAAACCATTAATATGCCAATCGGTCTATATATTTCATCGGCATGCAAGATGTGCCTTATAGGGCCTACTCACAATATCTGTAAGCTACACATGCAGATCCTTCTTCTTTAATGCCAAGCTCTTTTTGTTTTGACTATCATGAACTACTGAACTACAGAGGACAACCAAATGAGGAAAAACTGTACTGAGAGTCTATTGCAGAGATAGTGTTTTTGACTTTAGGAAGTGAGAGCACGATAGTCATGCTGACTTTCTTCAATATAAAAACTAGAATAGTGAATCAACCTTGCCACCCATGCTAAATGTATGTAGAGTCACTGTATCAGCGAGATGGGTGGCATAAAAATTTAGTATGTAAGTAAGTAATTAAAATGGGTTCCGGTGAGCTGCAGGGAGCATCCCTGGGGCAAGGGATGAGGTTAACAATAGATGTGTTCTGGGTAAAACAACATCCCAGGAACTGAAAAAGGTGAGAGGCATTAGCCTGGTGACACAGAGTCATATCTTAAGAATTGTCATTTCTTACTGCTGCATGGCAGCTTTCTCTGAATATACCCATGGGCTATCTTCTGAAGTGCAGTTACCCCTTCAATCTGAACAAAAAAATTATCTGTTGCACGGCCACGGGATTCAGCCATTGTAGGAATGTGGAAAATGATAACCTTTAACTGAATTGCCTGTCACAGACTGAATGTCATTTGCAGGGGTCCCTCGGAGTTTTGCCTGTCATGAACATCTGATGCAAGTGCTCAGCTTTCCAAGGGAATCATTTGGTGGCCACCAGCACTTACAGTCCTCTTAATATTCCTGCTGGCTGAATGGAGTGGAGGAAGGAGATCAGCCAATGCTGCCTTTGCAGAAGTAGAGACTATGGTCTTTTCTTCTTCTGAAACCCAGATGCAAAAAGGAGGAGGAAACTCGTCTTTCTCATTCCCTCCCCCATCCTGCCACATACTGGCAATTTTAAATTAAGTACAAAAGGCTCAGCTTTTGCTGAGGGGCAGAAGAAATAAAGTGTCTTCTTTTAAATTTTTTATTTCTGCCATCACCATGTCTTGCTGTATAGCCCCTGATAAATGCCTGCCATTTACAAATGAATGAACGCTTACCCGTTTGTCAGACAAGTCACCTTGGTTGCCATCTGTCATTCTCACCGGGTGCCTGCTTTCTATTCCTTACAGCAATTGAACAATGTGCTTGAGAGAACTCTTTAAAACCATATCAGTAAAGCTGTTTGGCTGGGAATCTATAAAGCATTTTGAAGGTGGCTTCCCTGTGATTACCTGTTGCCCCTTTAGTGCTCTTTCCCATGTCTTTTGAAACAGCAAATAAACCCAGTCAAGCAAACCCTGGACACCTTTTGGTCTTTATGGTTTCTGTCTCCTCCCCAGTTGTAATTATGCATCATGATTTTTTTTATTATTATTCTGCATGGATAGGTTGCATCTCTACTGATTCAGAAGATAGCATGGAAACAAAAGCCTGAGGGGAGAAAGAAAATTAACTGGAATCTGGAGCACTTTCAAGGCCTGTTCCTGAACACTGGAGGTCTGCAAGAGTGGAGAAAGCTGACATTGCATATAGAAGCCACCTAACACAACATCCTTCATAAGGGTCAGGCCTTGCCTCCTCAGTCCCTGACTAAAAAGCAAAATCTGAATTGCACTGATGTTCATTTGATCATGCCTTTAGCTCTTTGTGTGGTAATGGACCTAGTCATTGAAATATCACTGTTAGGATGGAAGCTGGTAGGAGCTTATGGACTTTTACCTGTTCACAATTTTAGCCTTGAAATATTTAGGCAAATGCTGAAGATATTTTCTACAATTAAGCTGCCCACATTGATCTCCTAGAATGAGATATTATTTAATGTGTATTTGCTAAAACTCCCAATCTAAAATGATTCTTGTGATATTAATGAAACACTGCTAGCTCATAGCAAAAGTCTATAGAGTTAGAAGTCCTATTATAACTAGGCAAATGCCTCTTAGAAGTCAACAACAAAGCAGAGGATTTGGCAGCTGCAATGTGCTGCAGCTGCCAAAAAAGCCAACACAGTGCTAGGCTGCATTAACAGAGGGATAGAATCAAGATCATGTGAAGTGTTAATACCACTTTACAATGCCTTGGTAAGGCCACACTTGGAATACTGCATCCAGTTTTGGTCACCACGATGTAAAAAAGATGTTGAGACTCTAGAAAGAGTGCAGAGAAGAGCAACAAAAATGATCAGGGGACTGGAGGCTAAAACATATAAGGAATGGTTGCTGGAATTGGGTATGTCTAGTTTAATGAAGAGAAAGACGAGGGGTGACATGATAGCAGTGTTCCAATATCTCAGGGGTTTCCACAAAGAAGAGTGAGTCAAGTTATTCTCCAAAGCACCCAAAGGCAGGACAAGAAGCAACGGATGGAAACTAACCAAAGAGAGAAGCAACCTAGAACTAAGGAGAAATTTCCTGACAGTTAGAACAATTAATCAATGGAACAAGCTGCCTGCAGAAGCGAGGGGGTTGGACTAGATGACCTCCAAGGTCCTTCCAGCATTATTATCAGAGGTTGCCACAAAGAAGAGGGAGTCAAGCTATTCTCCAAGGCACCTGAGGGCAGGATAAGAAGTAATGGATGGAAACTAGTCAAGGAGAGAAGCAACCTGGAACTGAGGAGAAACTTCCTGACAGTTAGAACAATTAACCAGTGGAACAGCCTGCCTCCAGAAGCGGTGAATGCTCCAACACTGGAAGTTTTTAAGAAGAGACTGGACAGCCATTTGTCCGAAATTGTATAGGGTTTCCTGCCTGAGCAGGGGGTTGGACTCGATGACCTCCAAGGTCCCTTCCAACTTTATTATTATTATTATTATTATTATTATTATTATTATTATTATTAGTATTATTATTATTATTATTATTATTATTATTATTATTATTATTATTATTATTATTATTATTATTATTGATGGTGATCATCATACAGACAGCCAGATGTTCAGACTGGATTTGGCATTTTTGTCTACCTATTGAGTCCTTACCAAGGACCTGGGATAGGCAGATGTAAATGTTTGAATTGATGGTATTACAGATATCGTTGCAGGATGGAAGCCATTCCTAGTAAGGCTGCCTTTTGCAATTGACTGATGTGAATTTGTCAATGCCAATGTTGTCCAAGTGGTGTTCCAGTTGTTTTGGATTGCACCCAAGGTGCCTATTACTATTGGTACTACCTTGCTTGCCTTTGCCACAGTCCTTCTATTTCTATTTGTAGGTCTTTGTATTTTGTTATCTTCTCCAGTTCTTTCTCATTATTATTATTATTGTTATTGTTATTGTTATTGTTATTGTTATTGTTATTGTTATTGTTATTGTTATTGTTATTGTTATTGTTGTTGTTGTTGTTGTTGTTGTTGTTGTTGTTGTTGTTGTTGTTGTAGTCCTGCTGTTTGTACCTCTCTGTAATCACATAATATTTAGAACAGTATTTCTCAAACTTGGCTGCTTCAAGCTATGTGAACTTCAATTTCCAGAATTCTCCAGCCAGCATGACAGGTTGGGGAATTCTGGGAGTTGAAGTCCACACAGCTTAAAGCTACCAAGGTTGAGGGCCGCTGATTAAGATAAAGGTCATTTTCTTCAATTGCAATCTAAAATTTACAATAGCAGTAGAAATGAAAAGGAGGGAGCTTTTTTAAAAGGCTTAGTAGACTATTGTAGCCTTTCCTAACTTATTACCTATCTGACAAGGTCACTGACTTAGTATTCTGAAAGTTGTTGTCCAGCAAGCTTAATATTAGACTGGCGATGATCTGTACATTTTTGCCATTCTTTTTTGCAACTCTGGAAAGAGCATGTGATGGCATCTTGAAAGTTAACAATTTATATTTGACAGCATGGGTTACTCTGAATTGTAGTTTTGGACATTCTCCCTCACGCTGACGCTCTTCTGACCCTGTAATTCTGTTACTCTACATAAGTAAGCTCTAAAAAATGGGAATATAAACAAAATTTCAGTCAATTAATTCAATCTACCACACATTTAATGTCTACAGTTGGAATGTGTTTCCTCAAGTATTTGAGTATTCCTCAAGTATTGCTGGTAAGTTTACTTTTAATTTCATTTTGTCAGAATAAAATAAAACTAGATTTCTAATTGACTTTCAGAAGCACAATATTTATTGTTTGTCAATATAATTTCTCACCCATTCTGCCAATGTCATGATTTTTCTTTGCAAATCCTGGAGAACCACTGATTTTTCTTCATTTTTCTTTTCTGTTCATGCCTTAAGCTAAAATTCACAAAATGACAGAGGTTATATATACTTCAGTTATTTGCCATTTTCACTGATGTTGTTACTCTTGTGAAAGGCCATTCATAATCTGGAATAGTTTATACATTAGTTGTGATTGCTCTAATGTTAAAGAACATCACATCTCCGTGGAAAAATTAGGACACTTTTATCTGAGATTGATTGGCAGTCAAAGAATATTAGAGATCCCAAAGAAAAACAAGTGTCGTGCTCTTCCACTTTGCTGCCTGAGTGTTCTGTGGTCTGGAAAGAAAATAATCTTGGAAGTATGGGAGTGAATTATGTTTTAAGGGAGACGCTTTTGGTGCTCACTAAAACTTTAAATGTTGATGTAAGTAAACAAACATTTGCTATCCTGGGAATGCAGCACAGAAAGCTGAGAAAAGTTTAGATTTTCACTTGGAAACTTTTATTCCTTTCATGCAAAGGTGACCTTTCCACAGCCATCTACTATTATGTCTTTACAATATATATAAATGAATCTCTTCACACCAGTTTTAGACTTTTGTGAGTACTGGCTGTCAATTGTTGACCAGTGAACAATTGATAGAAAACCTGGGTTTGTAGATTCATAATATATGTGTTGTTCTACTGTCTCTTTTGTATAGAGAGGAAGACGACCTCGACAGAAATATTTTTATCTAGATGAAGAGGCCTGAAAGCTTCTTTAAATCCTGGGAAACCAAATAATTGGAAGAGGCTTAAACAGATGCATCCCTGATTCACTGGAGTACAAGGAAGAGGAGTAAAGAACAATCAGACTTGCAAGAGTCTGTTATGCCCAATCTCAGTGTAGTTCTAATATTCCATGGAGCTGATCTTTTGGAGGGACCCATTTAATGGGACTGATTCTTTGATGATTATGTTAATTTGGCAGCAGTGTTTTAATCTTCATCAATAAAGTGTAAATGGTCCATCTATGTTCCTGGAACAACATTCAAATCAAACATTGGTTCAAAGATCATTTTAACAATATGGCTGTGAAAATTAGAGGCATGTTCCCTTAATCCTGCTTTCATCCTCATCTAACCTAGATCAGGAGCCATTCACTATATCTATATTAGATCCTAATTAAAGATCCATAATGATTTAGTTCAATACCTTTTAAGAATTAAAAAAAATAAAAAAAGTTATTACTGACATTTTTAAAGTAACTGTTAGTCTAAAAATAAGAATTGCTGGTGTCCTCCTCCATGCTTGGAGGAGCCCATTGTACTGCATTTCAAGATCTTCTGGTGTTCCTTAGTTGGCGTTCTATTGCCTTAATGAGAAATGATTTTAAAGTAACACTGCTTCCTAAAGAGATCCAGCAAGCTGTGGATGATAAGGTGCTAAGAGAAGAGAGATCCAGATTCTAGGTCTCTTAAGACCCCGAAGTGTCAGCTGGATGATCTTGGGTAGTCACTCCCTCTTAGTTATAATCAAAGTCCTGCTCTGTGCCAAGCCAAATGAAAAACAAAACCCCTTGTATGAACATGCATCAACATCTTTGCTGTAGGAACTAGCTGGGGCAGTGCCAGAACAGTGACCCCTGCAACTATGCAGGATGAATACTCAGAAGGTTTTAAGTCTTAAAGAGAGAGTAGCATTGCAGGCCAATTCTATCACTGCCAGAAGTTCGATTCTGACTAGCTGAAGGTTAACTCAGCCTTCCATCCTTCTGAGGTCAGTAAAATGAGGACCCAGATCATTGGGGGCAATATGCTGACTCTGTAAACCGCTTAGAGAGGGCTGTAAAGTACTATGAAACAGTATATACGTCTAAATGCTACTGCTATTGCTATTGCTAAAGGAACATAATCTTAATACTTCCCCATCAAAATAAATCTAAGTTGCTTATTAATAATAATAATAACAATAACAACAACAATAAATTTAAAAGATGCTTATTATTTTCTTATTTTATTTGTCTCTCATTTTCTTCCTTCTTTCTCCTCCATGACTATGATTTGGTTGATTCTACCACTAAAACCAAATTGTGAAACTTTTTGTAAAAGACAGATTTTTTTTAAAAATATATATATTACTTCACTTCATTTTGTTCATATCATTCCATTCAGACCTATGCACGTGGACGGTACTATAGAAACATATTTTTGTACTTTCCTCATTTTAACACTCTTCCAAACTTTGCAGAAAAGGTCTCATTAGGATTGTAGCCTGCTAGACAAACCTGACCAGTCAAGCTGCAAGCAGTGAAGCAAGTAAACAGCAGACTTAAAACCCACAAAGGCATTTTCATTTTTTATCTTCTCACTGTTGACTCATGAACATGGTAGATCAAAGTTGTACATCCTGCATCTGCGTCCTCATTAGCTACAAGAAAGGTCAGTCTGTATACAACACCACAGCATATGTCAGATTAAAGAACCAGTATTATTACTATTTTTATGATACAGTATCTTTGGGATATATTTCATTAAATCATTTTGTTTCAAATACAGATGATAATCAGAAGTTGACCTTTACAACAAACGAAATAGTCTTGCTGACATTTTATGACAGGGATAAAAAGAAAGCTGGTTCCAGTGTGCTGCATTGTAGAATTTATCTGTATAATTGGAATATAACACAAGTGAAAAAGATTACTTTCCTATACTTCACAGTATCTCTAAAATTCATGAGACAGGTGTTTGTATCTGCTGAAATGATGAGAAGATGGCACTCAACCCAAGCAGGTTTATCCTTAGCTTTCTTAACCTGAGGAACCCCAGACTATTTCATGTTCAAAACTTCTTCTTGAGGATTCTTCTATCAATCTTGCTTTCAAATAAATAGCTGCTATTATGATGATGATGATGATGATGATGATGATGATGATGATGATGATGATGATGATGATGATGATGATGATGATGATGATGATGATGATGATGGTGGTGGTGGTGGTGGTGGTGGTGGTGGTGGTGGTGGTCGGCTGCACAGTCAACCAGATGTTTAGACTGGATTGGCAATTTTTATCTACCTATGAGTCCTTCCCAAGAATCTGGGATAGGCAGACATATATTTATTTATTTATATATCAAATCTGGAAACGATCCAGAGCAACTGTGGGTGATATACACTTAAAACATAAAAACCATATATAAATATTAGATTCCCACAGGAGGCAATTAAAACAGAAATAATTAAATTTGAAATATAAAAAGGCAGAAGGGAGGGCCTTCAAGGTATTAACCACCCCCACAGCTGTGTGTGCTCCTCTCTGAACCCCAAGTGAGTCAGCAGGAGCTGCATCTCAAAAGGGTGGAAGAGTTGGGGGGCCCATCTCACCCCTGAAAAAAATGGTTTCTTTTCTATATTCAGCCTTCATCTTTGTAGTTTTCAAAAACTTTCCTTGATTGACTTCCTTCAGCAAAGATTCTTGGCTTTTCTTAATACAGTCATTCAGGTCACGCTTTTTATTATTAGAAAGTGTCACTGCTTCTTATAGAAAGCCAGAAAGGTGTAGTGGTTAAAGTGCTGACTAAGAGCAGGAAGATCTAGGTTCTTGTCTTCTCTAAGACACATAAACCAGCTGGGTGACTTTAGGCCAGCCACTTCTTTTAACCATTGAAGGTTATGGATCACAATCTGCCAATAAAGGTAATAAACCATAATCCACTACACTGGCTTAGTGTGGATTAACCAATTAATGTTTTCCAAATTTCCAGTCTAGGGCTGAGAGAGAGGGGGACTGATCCAAATTCTCCCAGCCAGTTTCCATGTCTAAGAGAGGAGCAGACCTTGAGTTTCCCTGCTCCTGACACTAGCCCAGCACCTTAACAACTATGGCACCCTGGCTGTAAGACAAATGTTATATGTCCCTCCAGATAAGTTTGAGCTTCTGGTGAACTGTTCATCATATAAACACATTGGGTTCATATAATGAATGAATCATAATTATTTGACAGTAAGCCCCTAAATATGCTGTGTGAACTCAACCATGAATGAATGAATGGCATGTAACTGTTGCTATGCAATACTTTCCAAGGAATCATTGTGTAATTTTGTATCAGATCACACTGAAATATTTCTTTAAAAAGATCTAATCATTTTTGTTGTAGCTACCACATTCTGGGGCCGTTTGTGTATCCGATACATTTGTAACTCAGTAAATACATAAATGGACTTTATCATTTAAATACATGTTCGAGCCATTCAAACATTGTGATGTGAAAGTTTAGTTTTCCTCTATAGCTTTTGCTAGTTAAAATATTATGTGATCTGAAAGATTGGGGGGGGGGGAATGTCAGAAACATTTCTCATTTCAGCTCATAGCATTGAGAGGTGAAGAGAAGGATGGAAAAAAGAAAGAAGTAATTTGGGTATGGAATGTTCAGGCTGATTGAGGAGTCTCTCCCAATACTTTTAATAAAGTATTTATTTTGAGCTCAAAATGGAGTGAGGAGGAAAACTAAGTGGTGTTTTGTATGGAATCCAATACTCTGAATATATCAAGAAAAAAAGACAATGCCAAGATGATAGGTAAGATAATCTCGGAACCATTACACCAATCTTGCGCTCTGCCCTTTGAAGTCATTCAAAAATGTTAGTTTCTCTTTTCCTCCTGAAATCCACATATCTTGCTTTCGCTGATCCTCTTTGTAATGCTGCTGCTTTTGTTTTTCTGGGAGCAGCCTGATCTGATCTAATCTGCTCTGTCTTCTTATATTGAAATTAACAAGCCATATACCCTGAGGCACAGGCTGTATCTACGACAGTGAAGCACAAATGAACTTGAGCACGAGGTCAATCAACTGCACAAAATACATCACACAGTTATTCCAAGCCTCATGCTGTGTCTGTAATTGCCCCTTGTTCTGTCATTAGAGCTCCCCTACAAGTCATTATTTTGAGTCAGCAAAGCTGCAGGGAGCATTCAGCCCAATGGTTAGCAGAAAGCCGGATAGATAATATAAATATCTCCCTATAGTGGCATACAAGAAGCAGGTATTTAGATTAGCCCTTCTAAAGTGTGCAGCTGTTTAGTCCCTTTATGAAACCAAAGCAAAGCTATAATCGTGAAATATTCAATGCCGATTCCCATAAGCTGATGGTTCTTCCAAGGAAAGGAGGAGAAAATGGACCCCATGCCCTCTATTATGGTTCTAAATCCAGCTTTAAGGATCGTAAGCAGGGAAATGCTAAGCAACAGCAAAAAACGAAAGCCTGATAAAGGTTGTTTTGTATTACTGTTTAAGTGAACTTATTATTCACAAAGGAATGCTTGTTACATGCAAATCACAAGATGATTAATTGATTGGGGTTAGGGGTACACTGATTTGTATACTAGGCAGGCTGACTTTCAAAGAAAGCACTGTTTAAAAAAATACAGCATAGGATAAGTGATGAAAATGGTAATCTGATCTAGAGAACAAAAGCTGATATTTTCCTACAATGAAAACTATGCCAATGACATATTGTTCCCCCCTATCCCAAGGAGGCAAAGGACTTTTGGACAGTATTTTAGGATCCACAACCCTGAAAGTAGACGCAGAAAAGAGAAAATCAACACAAATATATAACTGAAACAGCAGAATATGATTCTTTTACATCAGAAATGACAATTTCACAGCAAGTTCTGGAGGGACATGTTGGACTGCAGGTCTCAGAAATATAGTTTGTATATCTATGCAATAAAGTAAGGCAAAAAGTTCATAGTTTCTTGCATTCCCAGAAGATATTCTGAAAAAAAAAGATGCTCTCTTGATGAGCTACAATCCCTCCCCCAATCCTACATATTCTTCTTACACTGTTAGGAAGAGGAGACTCTGTCCTAATTTTCTCTCCCCTCCACCTTCCCCAATGTGTGCTATATTTTGAAATATATTACTTTGGATGCAGTTAAAGAATGTATTCAGATTTGTTTTCAGAATATTATTTTATTTTTCCATTCTTCTTTGTGGAGTTGCAGGTAAAGTTAGCAAGGAAGAAGACTAAGAAGAGGAAGAAAAACAAGGGGCAAACATAATTAAGGCCAAGAGGTGAGAAAAATATGAAAGAAAGCTAGGCGAGTGTGGTAGCAGGACCAGTCCCGACTATGGACCCAGACCCAGACTCATGTAATTTGCTAAGTTTGCTTTTGAGAATTTATCAGCATAGTATTCTGTAAGCAACATTATCATAAAGAAAGGAAGAGATACATAGATCTTTTTAGTTTGTGGTTGAAAGAATTGCAATAAGAGAATGCCTCCCTGTGTATGGCTCTTGAATCCCAGTTCAGCTGGATTGCTCTGCAGATGCAAATGACTGCATTTCTGTATATAAGTGAATCTTCATTGTCTTGAATAGAAATTGAACAGAGCACATGTCAAGAAGTGAGATTCTCCTGCATCCGCTCCTAAGCTTTTGTGTATACAATGAGCTAGAATAACCTCCATGAACTGAATTATCCTTCTGACCATGGTTCAGTGAAGATCATTATATTCCAGCACAGCTTGAGTGATTTTAATGCCAAAAAGCATCAGCAAGAAATACAAATGTTACAAAAATATTGAAACAATACATTTTAAAAAGAAATGTGCCACAAGATCCTACATACTTACTTTACCTTGTCTCCAAGGTCAACACTGCCCTTTTATGGAAAATTAAAATGCTTTATGTTGTTGGGCAACAGTTCTGGTATGAACACTATTGAAGATGCATTCACTTTTCTTGAAAGGACAAAAAAATCCAGGCCCGGAATCCATTGTTGGCCGAGTAAGAATAAAAGACCTATTAAAAAAAAAAACACCTTGTAATAGAAGTAACAAAGTTAGTCAAGTGTGTTTTTTATTCATAATTCCTATGAATGGTCTTACTAATATTCAATTAAATTATGGCAGCAAAAATTGTGCCTGGAAAAATAGAAGCAATTTAGTTGTTTGCACAAAATATAGTGTATACCCACAAGCAAAAAGAATTCGTGGCACCCAGAAAAACAATGGAAAAAAAAAAGAAAAGGGAAAATGAAAGACTGAATACCTTCTTCAATAGGCACAATATTATGCCTTATTTTATTTGTGATTGACACTCATCTTGAACATTAAGTGTATGGTTTCATACAGAGTCCTTACCTTGAAGATAAAATAGACTTTGTAACTATTACATAGTGGTATTCATAGAGAGGAATCTAGTAAACAAGAACAAAAGCTCACCTTTTATGATCCCATCACTTTTGTATGATGTTGCAGTCTAAATATAAAGCAGGTGGATTTGCATCACAACATTGTGATGCTTGCTTTATCATTTGTTCTCGTTACCTCTTCGTAGATGCCCATATACAAGTTTCTATGGTATGATATAATGCAAAGTAGATAAAACCTGTAAATTCCTAGTACCAATCACCTTGGATATATCAGATTCTATTATGGAGGCATCATAAATCTAAATAGAAGAATTGAACTTTTCTGAACTATTCAGAAGAAAACCTATTTTACTTATATATCTACCGGTATTATATACATAGTTTTTCTTTAAATAAAAGCCATACCAAACAGTCTTCAATTATTTGCATGGAATCCAATGGTCCCTGGACTCTTCTATAATGGACAATGGAAGTCCACTGCAGAGGAGTTCCTGAATGATGGGAGACCTATTTGTTCCACTATAGATAATACAATATTAAAAAGAAGACTATTACAGTGAAATAGATATTGTATATTATGTTTCTTATAAATTGTCTCCTGGCTGACCAAATTAAGAACCCTGAGAAGTGGCAGTTTCACAGTCACTGCTAAGACATGCTTTGTCCTCTTTCTAAATCCTTCAGATAGCTTTTATGTTATGTCTTTTATTGTTTTCATCCAAACACTTCTTTGGAACAGTGGAAGGGCCATATTCCTTTGTGACTTTATTTAGCATCTTCCTGAGAATTTGACTCAGCGTATCTTCTCCAGGTTCTGGGTTCTATAGTAGGATAAATCTCTTTAGCCTCAAAAATACACAAGAAACTGCACACTTTGTTTTAGCCTACTATGCTGTACATTTTATATCTACTGTCTTATCACTTATCAAACAAAGAAAGGTATTCTCATTTAAGAAAAGCAAGGTTATCAGTTTTGGCACACTAGACAGGTTTGTTCACCTTCAATAACTGCTGACTTTAAAATGTCCCCGTATTATTCAAGATTTTTTAGTGTTATCACTGACAGAATTTGTAATCAATATTGTGAGCTTTAACATGTATAAGCATTAATACTTAGCTCTGATATATAGTCCTCTAGATGCTTTGCATTGAACCACATAATTTTAAAGCAAGATAATGAAATACTTGTGAAAAATCCTTGATTTTTTAAAAAAATATAATTAACTATTCAAATTTAATCAGAATTAGAAAAAGATGTTACTGATTGAGATGTTTATTTACTTTCTGATGATAATTCCAACCAATGGTCACTTTGTGAAGCTGGTGGGCTTTTATTTTCTCTGTGCATGAATTGTGTATTTTGAGGAAATCTTTCCTAGCAGCTGGTAAACTTGTGATTCATAGCCAATAATAATCTTCCTTTAAGGACTCCCCAATTAAAGCCACCCAAGTGGTTGGTTTGCTAATGTTCCAGTAAGATCATTTTTGTTTGAAAGAAAGGAAATCACCAGCTTTCTTTGAAAGTATCCAGCTGAATTTCATCTGATAATAGGTCACCTTTCATAATTTGTGCTAACAAAAGTAAGCTGCATATCACAAACCAAGCTTTTGCTACTACAACTGTTTCTATAGAATTTATTGAGTGATCTTTTCCAAAGTAAGAGATTCATTCTGATGAAAAGTGCTGTTCAAGACAGGGACATGCCATTTTGTTTCCTGGCAAGAAGCAATTTAAGAGTAATATTTCTATCTTTGTGGGCTAAAGAAAGTTCTTTACAGTAATTACCCTTCTGATGCTTTTTTTTTTTTAAACATACTCACCCAAGATATATACTTTTTGCTCCTATCAAATAATCTAAAATAATTTAAATACTCCTTAAATTATTTTGGAATAGTTATTTTTAATAGCATAGACTCAGCAGATGGTAGGACCTAGCTGACCTTGAGTGATTACAGAAGCTAAGCAGGGTTTTTCCATTTTCATATCTGAAAGGGAGACCACCTGGGAATTCCTACAGCGGTAGTTAGACTGGAAATTTATTTCTAAAGATCCTTGAAGAAGACAATGCAATCCTCTTCCCTAATACTGCCAAGAAAACCATGTGGATGTAGTTACCAAGTGTAAAGCTCATCTCAGGAGCATCTTTGCTTTTATTCATAGTGAATCCAGCACTATTATACACCTCTTTGTTATCGTGCTGTGAAATGGAGTACTCTGAGTGGACAAATCTATATTACTTTTTTTTCTGGTTGTCTGAAAGCTTACTTTTCTTTGATTGTAGTCTGGAGGTCACTCAACACTTGACATTCACTTTAAAAGACATTTCCTGACAACTAAATATTGCCCATTTTATTGTACATGCAGGCAGTAAAAACATGTCCTTGTGTAGCCACAGAAATTCTGCAAACAGAATGAAAGTTGAAGTGCATCAAAATGTTTTATCTTAATTGCAAGAAATATAGTTTTGCCGGATGATCTGTTTCCCTACCTCATTTGACTCCTTCAGGAGTCAAGCCAGATGCCCAACATTATCAGATATATATTTTTTTCCTCCCCTTAAGCATGCACTAGCAAGAGAGAGGTAGAGGTGGTACAATTTGCTGAAATGTTTCACTATTTAGTGCCTGAAAGATGTACTTTTCATAATGCGTAGCAATAAATACAAGAAGGAATAAACAAAAGCAATACTACATTGTCATAGGTATGTCTACAGCCTTCTCCTGTGGTGGCATGCTTTGCAAATGTTAGATGACTAAGGTTTCTTCAATTCCAAAGACTGAAAAATGTTCCTTTCCTATTTTATGAACAGAATTGATGTGTATGCTTTGCTCTCAGTGATTATTTCTATTCTTTATGCCAGGGGTGTCAAACTGCTGGCCCATGGGCCGGATGCGTCATGCCGAAACCGCGCCCACCCCATTGCTGGCAATGGAAAAAAAAGTTGTGATATATTGCGACACGTCACATGACGTTGCGAGTCTGATACCCCTGCTTTATGCCATAGATAATTCTTGCACACAGAGTTGAAATCAACCAGCTACATCTGCTTTATTTTCAAGCAGCTGCTTCATTCCATTATCGTAACCAGGTCAAATTTTACCTTGCTTTCTCATGTTAGGTCTAGAATTTCCCCAAGGGTTTTTTATGGGGAGAGGGAAGAAACCTCTCTTAAATGGCAGATAGTCTCTTCTTGCTTTTTTTGTGTCTTATATAAATGCATAATACTGAACTCTTAAATAATAATTTCTCTATTAGCATTTAAAACTCTTGTTTAGCAGCAATAATACTTATACTCAAAAGAGAGCAAAAAATCTTTGATGTCCCTCCTGTAGTACATACGCTTTAAGATTGTGTTTTTCATGCAGCCAACCAACTTATCATTATTGAAATAAGAGCAAATCCTCATGCTTACATCACCTTGTTCTAAAGCCATTGCAACTTTCCAATCAGAAGGCATTGGAGCTGAAGAATCTTTCCTCCCCCTCCTTTTTATTGGTTTTGTGTGTGTGTGTGTGTGTGTGTGTATGTGGGGGTGGGAGAGGGAAGAGAAAGAGAGAAATGCTCCTTTGCTCTGGAATACTGAGCCTTTGGTCACTTTTAAGAGAGCCGAAACAAATCTTCATGTTGTAATAACTACCTCTTAAGTGAATTAACCTTGTTTTTCCCCCTGGGCTCATGTTAAAGGAAGAGAAATTGTTACCCATTACCTGGTAGAATTATGACACTTGACTTGTAGTGTGCAAAATTTCATATTGGCTTTGGGGAGGCAGGAGCAGAGAGAAGCTTATTTTCAGAGCATTGCAAGCAAGTGTTTTGCACTTTAACCTTCTTAAGTAGGATAACATGCTGGAGATATATGAAATGAATTCAGAATTCCCTGTGGACACAATCTGAAGAATCACTCCACAGTGCAATTATATTTATGAAAACAAATCTCTAACATTCTTATGTAATTTACTTGCAGTTCAAGACACAGCTTCGGCTGAAAAGTGGAGACAGTCATTATTAATTTAATCAGCAGCCCTCAAAGCTATTGCAAATATGAATGACTCTGGCCTTACAGGTGTAATGTGCAGCGTGCATGAAATTCTGAGCACTGCTCTCTTTGAAACTTAGGAGGAAAGTGATCAAAATTTTATGGGGCTAATTAAAATTTAAGATTAAAATACAAGATCAAAATAATTCTCTGTTATCAATGTTTTAAGAAGAAACCTCTTGGAAGAAACTTGGTGTCATGTCTTTCTCCTCTAGAGATCTAACTTAGAACTACTGACTATGCAGACATGTCAAACTTGCGATGTCACGTGATGTCACGCGGCATATTGGAGCTTTCCCCCCATTGCTGGCAATGGGGTGGGTGCGGTTTCCTCATGACGCGTCCGGCCTGCAGGCCGGCAGTTTGACACCCCTGGACTACAGGAACAGATCTCCCTGATTTGTTTTGGGTTTGAAGTTGAACTTACTAGTGTCTATTTACTTCTCTGTGTATTGTTATCCTGAAACCATCTTTTACTGAAAGCTTCTCAGGAATCAATCCAACTTCTCTGAAAAGTCCATAATCAACAACTCAACCTTGAGACGAGACACAGTCCATGCTATTATAATTGCATAACAAGCATGAAAGACTTTATCCTTTGTCAAAAACTTATACAGTTTATTCCCAACAACTTTGGACAATTTATAGAATCTTGCATGGTGGTTTGCCATAAAAATGTCACTCAGTTACCAACAGTAGTTAGTTCTGTGGCCCATTTCATAATAATGGGGAATGTTAACAAGACACTTAAGAAGCAATATAAAATGAAGAGAACAAGGCAGATGGAACATATGCATTGTTTTGTATCTGGCTGTTAGGCTTTAAAGTTTTTTTAGATCACTCTTTGTTTGTACGGCATGCCTATATCACACAGGTATATTTGTCACTATCCAGCCTGATAAAGGAGATTAATATTAGAACAGAAAAAAACTTCAGGAAGTAATGGAACCTACCATACAAAAATGATTGTAGGATTCCATTAAAAAAATCCACTTAGATATAATATCCTCAAGACATAGAGTTGTTTTTATACTTAATCAACAGTGCCCCAACCAACATATTAAAGTTGTAATTATCAGAGATTATTATAGGCTAACCACCATAATGTTATTAAGTATTTTAATAGCAACTTACTGAAGCTATCTCATTAGGATGATGACATATTTAAGAGCTTAACAAAATTTTCAAGAGTGAGAAATTAACTAAATGGTGAGGAAATATGGAAAAAAAATAAAATAGTGTGGATTATATTCCAGCATTACAAGAAGTCCTTATCTTGGAACATCAGTTGTGAAGAACAGTAGTTTAAGATGAGTCATAAGACAATGTGTACTAATTTTCAAAAGTGAGATGATCTGCCTATAGACCAGTGGTTCCCAACCTTTTCTATACCCCGCACCCCTAGAATGCTTCTGATATATTCTTGCACCCCTTACAAAACTTTGAAATAATGGCAAATTATGCATATACATTATAATTTTGAAAACCCAAGTTTTTGCATCCCCTGGAATATCGTCTCACACTCCCAGGGGGTGCGAGCACCCCTGGTTGGGAACCCCTGCTATAGACAAAGGAGCATATGGTATAATTCCTAAGACTGTACTGTTTTAGGAAATTGTAGCTGAGCATACCTAAATATTTTCTGTCCATTCTAAGACACAATGGAATCTAATTCTCCAATCCAATCACCAGACATTTCACAAATAATGTTAGGGTATTCTGTTTTAACTTGATGGAGTAGCAATTGGGTTATAACAAGTAAGGAGAACAATATAAGAATATTCAAAATGTATCGTGTAAAATTGATCTTAGACAACTCACTATTGACAGATTATTGGAGGTCTCTGCTTCCTTTTTTGCAACCTAGCTCTTTATAACTTTGTTGCAAAACAACCACAACCACAATAAAAACAGCTGAAAATACTCGGAATCCCATCTTCTTAAAGGAATGCTTTAATTTATCTAAAGACAGGTGCTTTTTTTAATTGGAGTCTTATAACTAATTATTATTGGGGTCTGAGAGCCGTGGTGGCACAGAGGTTAGAATGCTGTATTGCAGGCTAATTTTGCCAATTATCAGCAGTTTGATCCTGATGGGGTTCAAGATTGACTCAGCCTTCCATCCTTCTGAAGTTGGTAAAATGAGGACCCAGATTGTTGGGGGCAATAGGCACACTGCTTAGAGAGGGCTGTAAAGCACTATGAAATAGTATATAAATTTAAGTGCTATTGCAATTGCTGTGCTGTAATGCAAAGGGGCATCTGCTTTTTAGGTTGAAAACAGAGATATTTCCCCCTTTTTTCTTCCCATCACCTTATATGAACAGTTTCTGCTCTTTCATCAATGAGAAGCAAATTTCTAACACAGAAGACATTGCTCCTTTCTCAATGGTGAAATTGGTCATGAAAAATACATCCCAGTTTTCATCACTAATGGCACTTTGGATTTAGAAACTACTCTAAACTAGCAAATGATGTATCCATGCAAAAAGACTTGTCCCTAAAGAAAGCAAATGGTTATTTGTTTGACCACCAAAAACATTGTAGCCATATATATAAGGATTAAAGCTAGTTTCCCCTGGATATATTATTTATATTCTAAGACAGTCTTAAGCATGACATAACAATGAAAACATCTAATAAATAATATTTGCTGATTAACTTAACAGAGCATGACTTATTAGAGCACTGATTAAGAGGGCATTGGTACTTGGAATTACATTCATTTCATGGTGTTTGCACAGAACGTCATAGCTTCAACTAATAAATGCACTGAGCATTAACAAAAGACCTTCAGTTTGACAAAATGGTCATAAATGAATTCCTGGGGGATGAATTAGATCAATAAGAAGCTGTTCAGGAAACAAGGCTTCTTTAGAAAGCAAATATGGTCAGATAGATAGATGATAGATAGATAGATAGATAGATAGATAGATAGATAGATAGATAGATAAATAGATAGATAGATAGATAGATAGATAGATAGATAGATAGATAGATAGATAGATAGATAGATAGATAGATAGATAGATAGATAGATAGATAGATAGATATAATTTTGTCTCTAATTGAAATACAGGTGATCAACTTTGAAGGCAACTTTTACCTGACTCAGAATTAAAAGAAATTGAGCCTCCTCCAATATCTTAGTAATCAAGAAAGAACAACCTGAAAACAAGAAAAATAGCTTAAATATTCTATAAAAAATAAGAAACTTTGCATATCATGATATTCCTAGCATCCTCCCTAAATACTGAGTTTGACTAAAGTAACTTCCTTTTTCTGGTTTCAACCATCTTTCTTCCTGGTTTGTGCTTCTATATTTTTGAGCAATTAGTTCACGGGTCGGCAACCCACGGCTCCGGAGCCGCATGCGGCTCTTTGAGCCATGTCCTGCGGCTCCGGAGCCTCCTCCGTCATTTGCAGAGAGACAGAGAAAGAGAGAGGCACTTGCGCTTGCCCTCTCTGTCTCTCTCTCTCTCATGCAGACTTGTCCCCTCACAGGGCTCCTGATTGGCCCTGCGCCCGGGTGCCCCACCCTTTCCCAGGCTGGCTCTTTCCTGGGCTGGCTCCGTCAGAGACGCACATGGCCAGGGAGCCGTGCGGGGAAGCCCCGGGATCCCCGCTGGGAGCGGCCCGCCGGAGCCTCCACTGAGTGGGCTAGCCCTCCCGCAAGCCACGGCCCTGAGGGAGAGCAGCCCCTGTGATGCCCAGCCAGCGCGACCATTGGCCAAGCAGCAGCAGAGCCAGTGATGGTGTGGTAGGTGGTGGGGAGGAGGGAGGGGGCTCCGAGTCCACGGAGCGCCACCGTGAAGCGGCCACAGGGCAGGTGGCATGCCCCCCTGGCTTACCTGTACCAGGCAGAGGGGCTGGCAGGGGCTGGTCGGTCAGGCAGAGCAGCTGCAGGATCGTGGCCAGGGCCAGTGGGCCGTGCGGCACCAGCCCCCCCAGCGGCCCGCTGTGACTACATCTCATGGGCAGAGGGTAAGGCTGGGCAGCGCGGAGTCCCAGCTGGGGGGGCGCGGCTGAGGCTTCCTCGCCCTCCTCCTCCCCTTCTTCCTCCTTCTGCGCCCCGGGTGGCAGTTCCGGTGGCGGCGGTGGGGGCATCGCTCCCTGGGCCATCCCTGGGCCGCCAAGCCAGCCATGCATCTCCCTGGACCAGGCGGCAGTCCCGGTGGTGGCGGCAGAGGCATCACTCCCTGGGCCGTCCCCGGGCCACCGAGCCGGCCATGCGTCTCCCCGGGCTGCCAAGCCGGCCATGCATCTCCCTGGGCCACCGAGCTGGCCATGCATCTCCCCGGGCCGGGCGGCAGTCCCGGCAGCGGTGGCATCGCTCCCCGGGCCGCCGAGCTGACCATGCATCTCCCCGGGCTGGGTGGCAGTCCCACCGGTGGGGGCATCGCTTCCTGGGCCATCCCCGGGCCGCCGAGCCAGCCATGCGTCTCCCCGGGCCGGGCGCTAGTCCCAGCTGAGGCGGCAGAGGCATCGCTTCCTGGGCCGTCCGCGGGCCGCCGAGCCGGCCATGAGTCTCCCCGAGCCAGGCGGCAGTCCCAATGGCGGCAGCAGCAGCGGGGGCATCGCTTCGGGTTGCTCTCTGGGCAGCCGAGCCAGCCACGCATCTCCCCGGGCCTGTCCATGGTGCTCCGGGCGCCTTTCAGTGCCTTTTGCTGCCTCCTGCCCCCCGTCCCCTCCCCTTTGGCTCCGTCTGCTTTGACAGAGAAAGAGGGAGAGGAAAGAGAAAGAGAGAAGGACAGGAAAGAAAGAGAGAGAGGAAAGAGAGAAAGAGAAAGAGGGAGAGGAAAGAAAGAGAGAGAGGGAGAGGAAAGAGAGAGTGAGAGAAAGAGGAAAGAGAGAGAGAGAGGAAGCGCAAGTGCCTCTCTCTCTCTCACACACAAACACACTGAGGGGGGGGAAGAGGACTGGCAGACTAAGTGGGGGAAGAGGACTGGCAGACTATATATATAAAGGTAAAAAGGGATATATGCAGTGTTATCTTCATTTTAGATGTCAAAAGGGTTTTGCGGCTCCCAGTGTTTTTATTTCGGTGGGAAACGGGTCCAAGTGGCTCTTTGAGTGTTTTGGGTTGCCTACCCCTGGATTAGTTGATAGCTTCTTAAACTCTAAAAGGGCTGACTATTGTCCTTACTTTAAAATTTGGCTTGGACCCATTATTCTGGCTTTGTTGCTGAACTGAACACTAGTAGATGTTTTTGAGCTTTGGCCTGCTTCAAAAGTGTTTGTGCTTATACAAATTTATTTAATCAATAAATAAATATTACTACCTGCCCCATCCTAATATGCCATTTGTAAACTGCCTAGAGTCGTTCAGGTGAGTTGTGTGGTGTAAACATTTGAAAAATAAATAAGTGAATAAAATAATGATCTACTACTTCCTTTTTTTGTAACATATACTCTTATTTGAACTTTCAGGAGATCATCTGTTGTGAGACGGTCAGATTTATTCAGGCATGAATACGCTAGTAAAGTCTTAGGTGATGCTGGATGTGTAGATAGTTGGAAGAAGCTATTCATCCCACAAGCCTTTCCTTGTCTTTCTCTAATATATAATACCATTTTATTTTCCTCTTATCAAGCCTTCAAAGAGGTTATGGAATTTTCCAGCCAAAAGGCATCCTGGTCCTTTATCATAGAAGCATCCCTACAGAGCTTCTACATTTCTGGAGACAGGCAGAGAAGAAAGTAGGCTTCCTAGCTGGTTTATCTACTTTTGGAAGCATAGACCTGAAGGTTAGACCATTATAGAGAAAGCTTGAACCAGAGCAGGGGTCCCCAACCCCCAGTTTGTGGACCGGCACCGGGCTGCGGCATGCCAGCAACCAAGCCACGCAAACAAGTGAAGCCCCATCTGCTGGATGCAGGCAGCACATGAAACCACGCCCCTTCTGGTCCACGGAAAAATCTTTCTCCATAGAACTGGTCCCTGGTGCCCAAAAGGTTGGGGGCCTCTGAGCTAGAGTGTCCCTAACTGCTCACTTTCCACCTTCCTTTAGCTAGACAAGAGAGGTAAAATGATGTTATTGTTGTTGTTTAGGTTTATATGCAGACTTTCCTCCAGCAGTGCAAGATGGTTTGTATAAAGGTTCCCCTTTTATCTTACAAGAACAATTCTGTGATTTAGATTAAACTAGATTAAACTAAGAGATTCATCCAGAATAGTCCAGTGAATTTCCATGGCCTAGGATGACTAAAGGTAGGGTTCCCAGTTCTACTTCAATACTTTAGCACCTTTACAACCACATTACATTTGATCACCATTATTCTCCCTCTGAAAGTACATTATAGAGATGATTCTTGCCAGGTAATGAAATTCTCAATGTTGTAAGTCATAAAGAAAAAACGATGAGTTATACTCCATCCATTTTTTTTTGGGTGGGGGAGCAAATAATTATTGTGTTGGTCTTAGATTGCTCAGTTGACTCACCATGTGCTTATTTATCTTCTACTTTTGGCCAATGCAAAAGGAAAGGCTGAACTTAGCAGAGGTAGGCCTCACCTGGTAGACCAGACCAAGATATCAACTGCACAGGAAGGTAAATTACTTTTATTGAGATTGGTGCTAATAATAGAATCTAGTAAGTCTGATTATGCTGTACCTCTTTTCCCCTCATATTCTTCAGTGAATTAGGGAACATCTGCTTGAGCTGCTTCCAAATGTTATCCCATTCTGGGCTTAAAAATGCTACAGCCCTTTTGCCTAGGCAACAGTTTCTACATAATTCTATCAAGGTCATCTCTCTTAGTGGAAAGGTAGGAAATATTGGCAAGGAGGTGAGGTTTTTAAGAAAAAACTGGACAGCCACTTGTCTGGAATGGTATAGGGTCTCCTGCTTGGGCAGGAGGGGGTTGGACTATAAGACCTTCAAGATCCCTTATAGCTCTGTTATTCTGTTATATATTCTGTTATATTCTGCCTACTCATGCTTCCTCTTTCTTGACAAGGATGGAGGAGGAGAGAAGCAATGAGCAAAACCTGACTGATCCTCTGTCATCAGCACTTATACTCTTTAAAAGGTGAAAAAATCGATACAATCTGAAGAGAAATCAGAGTATAGCCACACCCTGTCATTACTCGATGTGAAGAACTGCCACAACATGCAGAGTCAGTGAGAGAAGAGAAAAAAATTACTATTCTTTCCAGGATTAACTTCCTACACTTTTTCTTTCCCAGCAAATAAGCATGAACAAGTAAAATAACTCCTTGCACTTTTCTTTTTAACATTGTGTGGGCGGCCCCATTTTTAAAATCAGGTTGATCAAAGGGATATCCTGTCTCTACTGCCTATCCTTGCTCCCTCCCCACCAGGGTGGCAGAGGGAGAAACATAGACAGTAGACCTTCCAGGGAATGAAGGATGGGAAAGGGCCTTAAAATATTTCTATTACTCAGTTGCTGTTCTCAGCAATACCGTGTTTCCCTGAAAGTAAACCCTATTCCAAAAGTAAGCCCCAGAAGATTTTTTTTGGGGGGTGGGCCTAATATAAGCCCTCCCCTGAAAGTAAGCTAAGCCCTAGTGTGGGGTGGGGCAAGTTGGCCCAGATCTTCTGTGCAGCCGCTGGAGCGCCCCCCAAGCTGATGGCCTGCCAAGGCCCTTCGCCAGCAGCCACTGCTGGAACCAGCTACTGTTGGCCCCGCCCACTGCCTGCTTGTCTGCAGTCACAACGAATCAAACCCTCGGTGAGCCCCAGCCTCCACCTGCCCTGCCTACTGGCCCTAGTGCTGCTGGGACATTTCTCGGCTGCGTCAGTTGGCATGCGGCCTCCAAGTGGCTGCCCATGCTGTTGGCCTCATGGGGCTCTTTGCTCTCCTGGCCGCACTGCTCTGGGCTGCCCTGCTGGGCTGCTCCTGCCTGGTGCAGGGTGAGTCGGCCCAGATCTTCTGTGCAACCTCTGGAGTGTGCCCCCCTGCCAGCCTGCCAGGGCCCTTTGCCAGCGGCCGCTGGTGAAACCGCAACACCCATGCCTCTGCCTTTGGGCTGGTGAGTGCCACCAGCCTGCATGCCTACTTGGTGCAGGGGGAGGGGGGTGTAGTTGCTTCCGTCCACCTGCCAGACACCTGCCGAAGCCACGCAGGGTAAGGTTGCTGCGCTCACCCTCGCCTAGATGCCCTTGCCTCCGCCAAGCATTTTTTTTTGTTACTAACCTGCCTTTCAGCTGCATTGCGTTTCTCCATTCGCTTCTCAGCCTTTGCCACGTGTTTGTGGGACAAAAAAAAAGAAAAGTTCAATCAGACTTTCTAACTTTGTGAGATCTCCACCCCGTCCGCCACCTGCTTTGCCTCCTTATCTCATGGTGGTGGTGGCAGCTGCTGGCCAGGCAGAAAAGTGATCCAGCAGGAGCAGCCGGTAGAGGCCAAAAGCACCCAGCCAGTATGAGAGGTGCAGTGCCCACCAGGGCCTGAATAACGCCAGGTTCAGCCCTTAGCCCGGCATGTGCAGCACCAAGTAGGCATGCAGGCTGGTGGCACTCACCAGCCCAAAGGCAGAGGCGTGGTGGCATGGTTTTACCGGTGTCTGCTGGCAAAGGGCCCTGGCAGGCTGGCGGGGGGTTGCTCCGGCAGTCACATGGAAGATCTGGGCTGACTTGCAGCCAAGCAGGGCAGCACAGAGCAGTGCAGGCAGGAAAGCAAAGAGCCCCATGAGGCCAGCAGCACGGGCAGCCACTTGGCAGCTGTATGCCACCCGACATGGCTGAGAAATGTCCCAGCAGCAGTAGGGCCAGTAGGCAGGGCAGGCGGAGGCTGGGGCTTGCCGAGGATTTGGTTCATTGCGGCCGCAGACAAGCAGGTGGTGGGATGGAGAGGTCGGGACCAGTGGTAGCTGGTTCCACCAGTGGCCGCTGGCAAAGGGCCTTGGCAGGCCGGCAGCAGGGGGGTTGCTCTGGTGGTTCCACAGAAGATCTGGGCTGACTCGTCCATCACCAGGCTCAGCGCCCTTTCCGCCGTCACCCACCACGACCACACCAGTACCATACCTGGTCTGCCACCATGCTCTTGTGGCCATGTTGCTTCTCATCCCATGCACAGGCCCCGTCCCACCCCCACGTGCTCGTGGCCTACTGGTGCCGGTACCGGCAAAAAGTAAGCCCTCCCCAAAAGTAAGACCTTCTGCTTATTTCAGAGCCCCAAAGAAAGTAAGACAAGGTTTTACCTTTGGGGAAACACGGTACATTGCTTTTTCTTCCAAAAAAGTGAAAAAAATTATGAAATATGAATTTGACACCAGTTGTAATTAGGTCCCAAATGGCCAGTGTGATTGTATTTTAACTGACAGATGTGGCATAATCCAATCCCATGTTTCATGAGAATTAAAGGATAAAGGGCAGCATCAGGATTTCAGTGACAATTTCCCTGGACTGCAATGTGTTAGTTAAAATGGTGAGCAAAAATCACAGCATGATACCTTCAGCTAAACTCATTAATAGGAGCCATTGGAACACAGAGAAAGAGACCAGACTGTCCATTTCTCAGATATATGTCTCACTGAAGCCAGACAGATGAACAGGCAGGTTAGAAATGTAATTTTGTTTGATAATAGAGCAGGGCAAAAGAGCAGAATCAAGTGAGGAACATGAAATAGTCTAGAAAGGGGAGGAAATTATTTTATCTCTAAAACCAAGCAAACAGAGAACAGTACTGACGGCACACTATGAAAGAACAAGAGGCGATCAGTACGATGTACTGTTTGCATGCTTCCCTTCACTCTTTTAGCCCTATTACAATTTTGCATTGGGCCTATCAAGCATTCTTTGTCCCTCTCTTTAAGACAATTAACTCTGAGATAATTTCAAACTCTCCCTCATTAATGATGATAGCAGTAGCCTAATGGGCACCAATAATCCTTACCTATATAATTATTTTATACCACTGTTGTAGCACTCATGCTTTCTGGTACATATTTTCCATATCTATATCTTTCCTTCTCTATCCTTCTCCTTTCTTCTCTGCCTTTGCTTCACTCTCTCTCTCTCTCTCTGTCTCTCTCTCTCTCTCTCTCTCTCTCTGTCTCTCTCTTTCTGTCTGTCTCTGTCTCTGTCTCTGTCTCTCTGTCTCTGTCTCTCTCTCTCTCTCTCTCTCCTTTTCCCACTTGGTGTTTAAGTGTGTTCTAGAGACATCTAACCATTGTTGTGTCAATATAATGTCAAGAGGACAAAGCTTATATTATCTTAATGATGGCTGGGATGTACTATAAATTATTGCTACTGGTTCACTTGCCCTTCTCCTTTTCTTAGGCGCTTGATTATTCTTGGAAGGAAGATACAGACAGGACAGACATACAGATAAAATTATATTTAGTGTAGAATCTCATTGATTTTAATGTGTCTGCTCAAAATGTGGCTAAATTGAGATGTGTTCAATAATTCTACAAGTGTGTCACCATTACTGATAGCTAGAAACATGCTTAACAGGAGTTACTCTTCCCCCTGTTAATTCTAATCTGTATCAGAGAAGACCTACTAGAAGGGGAAACCGCCTGTGTTAATCTGCACCAGCCTTCCATCCCATTAGTGTTATATTTGACTCATGAATAAAGCATACAGCACACTTCCCAACCTTTCCTCCTTAGTGTTTTTAATTTCTTCTAGACTGCTTGATCATTCTTTTGGGTAATTGTGGGTTCAATGCACTAGGAATAAAATGTGTTGATTTCAAATCTTGGCACTGGCAGGGATTTCAAAATGAGTTTATATTGAGGGCTGCAGAAACACAATCTCTTTATATGCATGGTTGCAAATGAGTCTGGGATAACTGTTCTGACTTTGAATGTCATGGAGACACATGTTGCAGAAAACAATTTTAAATTCCCTTTTCTAATTCAGGCTCAGGATGATGTGGAAATGTTTGTGTGAACAACCAAACAATTATTTCATTTTAAAATATCATTTCTGCATAGCCCTTTGAATTCACAGAAAATGGTATAAGAAAACAAGTAAGTAGGTTAGTGAGCAAATGTGGCAGGAACTGAAATTCATGATTACAAGATTATAGATCGTAAAACCATGCAGTTTTTCTTATATCTCCTATTCCCTCACACTTAAAATGTGATGTATTGATGTACCTCAAACTAATTTATTGAGCACAAAAGACACATGCTGCATTTAAGGCACATGCCTACTGAGAAGCAATTACCTTTCAAAGAAATACTATCACCATGGTGCCTCACAGACAGACACAAAGAAGCTCCGATATAGAGTCTCTCTGTTCAGAATCCTGGGATATCTGAGTGCATGAAATTGTGGTTGTTTTTATTAAGATCATATTCCAAACTACTATGAAATATGGCAATATCTTACTTCAAAAGATTTAGTCCTGAGCTGAGACAGAAGAAATTTAGATGGATCTTTTCAAAAGCTTTCTCTTTGTATGAGATGAAACAAAATATTGAGAGAAATTTGTTCAATATGCTAGAAGCACATACAGACATCACCCCAAGATTTAATTGTGCTGGGTAACATATGGGCCCTTTCAAATGAAATTGGATTAGGATGAGGCAAGTTCTTTATTCAGCCATGAAGTATACTTTGACCCAATCATCTTTTTTCTGGTTGACTAATTTCACAGGGTTGTTGTGCTGACAGAATGCAAACTGGTCTAGTGTATTCTAAGCTTTTTTAGGGATGGGAAAGAAGGAGATGAGAGAGAGAGGACAATGATACTTCTCATGATTATAGACCACATATATAAGCTATATTTCATAGCATCCCACAATAATTTGATACCAGTAATTGTCATTTCTCAGGGAAGTAATTCTGTAAGTTCAGTTAGTGGGATAAGAATAAAGCATATAGAGAAATACAGAGTGCTCTCTTCTTAGTTGTATTTCATAGCATAAAAATAACTATCCTAAATCCAATCTGAACAAATGTAGAATTAGGTCAACTCAACCATGCAGGACATGTTTTTTTTCCTTATTCCCTTTTTGCTTTGGCACCTGATTTAGCAAAAAGGCAATTGGGCTTTTGAAGTAGGAACATAAAACATGTCTGTTTTCTGAAGGTGCCCTAGTTTTTTTTTTAACCCATTCTGAAAGAATACTTGTGTAACCAATTACATGAAAATCTCATTGTATTCCAATTTCACTTCAAGCAGCAGTCGAGTTAGCTTTCCTTTACCTACCCAATGACCTACAGGAAGCTGAAAGTCTTCTTCAAATATAGAAATTTAGTAAAAAAAAAAAAACACCTGGATTTTGATCTGTATGCCTATATTATTAGAGATATTCACAAAAAATAATCATTGTCAGATTCTGAAGAAGGAGCAAAAGTGTTTATAGATCAGCATGTGCAGCAATTAAAAAGGGAAAAAAGGAACCTTGATATGCAGTGTCACAATGTAAACCTATAAAACTATGGTTAAAACACAAGATCTTACCAGAGGGATATCATTAATTAATGTATGAATTTTTAATGTGCCTTCCTCATACTTTGAAAGGGCCCTTTCTATATGACCCAGAAACACTGGGTCCTTTGTTTCATCTTAGCAAGCAGTTAAGAAAGATACCATGGCTGGCATTATCAAAATCTTTTTCTCATACACTGTCCACCAAGACAACCAAAGGGTCAATGCCCTAAATCAGATCTAAGTATATTCACATAAAGTTCCCAATCCTGCAGCTAAGAAGCTGGTGTTAATGAGCAAATATATTATTGTCTTGTCTGGTGTCCTGCCTTGGGTCATTTCCAGCCCTCTGAATCTATGTTTCTATGACTCTTTGACATCCTATAAGTCCCCAGACATGGAAAGTTTAAAAGGGCACACCAGCTTTTCATGCTGTCTTATACACACTCCGAACCTGGTCAAGAAAAGAAAAGGAGATATTTTACGAAGAGGGGATAATGTTAAAAATGTTTATTTGTGCTTGGAAATTCAAATAAATGAAACTGCTTGAAGGAAAAATGGACAGAATAATAGGCTGAAAATTAGTTTTCCATGGGTAATTATCAACATACAACTGTAACAAAAGACTATAAAGGATAAGCACATTCTAGAGCTGTAGAAATAGAAGTTACTTCAAATTAATTGGATTAAACAGAATATTTCATTTTATTCCTTTAATAATTTATAAATTGCATATGCTGATGAAATGTAATATTTGAAGTGCTATTAAAGTACTAAAATGTAATTTCTTTTGCACAGCAAATGAAATATGTGATATGTACAAAATACTTTCCCTCTTGCAAAAAAAATAGGATTTCACCATGCTATTCTCTTTTTTCTCTTCTTTTTAAAACTTTTGAAGCAAAGCAACCATTATGCTTTAATATTGTGATAACTCAAAGACCTAAAAACCTAGCCATTGTATTTTTAAACTACATTTTTTTAAAAAAATACATCAAGCTGAAAAAATGTTCAGAAAGCAAACATTTTACATACAATATCTGTAACTACAATATACTACAATGTAACATTTGAATGATTCATTTGAAACATATCAAAAGTTTGAATGAACATAAAGCACACCATTGGCTCCTTAAAAATATTGGTACCACATCCATAATAAGAAACGTACTGAACATTTTTATTAAGTGTATTAAGAGGCAACATTATGGACCCTAGCCATATCCAACTACCAGCAATAAAGAAGAGGTAGATAACGTCTTTTTCAAGTCAAGCTGCATTCTTGATAATTTTATGCATGTCTATATGGTTTTCTTGACAGCAGTAGGGAAATGGTAAGTGTTGCCTTTTAGCAGAAAGCTCAGAGTGAGAATTATGGTTTTGTCTGTATTATGGAACACAACTTAAAGTTGAAGATGGTACATCCTTGTAAAATTTACATAAGTTTTAAACTACATCTTTATCCAAGCTTTATTTATAGATTAGAAATTTATGGTGATTTTTTTAAAGTTTTCACTTTTATTAAATTACATAATTAAATATTTGTAAGCCACTTAGAGAATGGATGACATATACAATATTAAAAGAAAGAAAATAAAGGAATTAAAGATTCTGTTGGGCCAAAGACATACTTTTCTGTATCTTCACATGGTAACAAATCAAAATATATTCTGAAATCTAACAAACAGAATATGATGACTATCACATCTTCTACTACTGCTCCCAAATAACTTCATTTAAACATTTGAGATTTAAAATAGGAAGTAAAATGTGGTCATCAAAACATGCTATATCCCTTGAGTTTCCTATTTCTCAAGAAATTATCCAATCCCATTTTAAATATCTATGAATTGTTGTTATCACACTGTCTGCTAGGGACAACTACCATAGTTCCTGTTTTATCAGAAAATGCACCCTTTGCATCTTACTTAGTATTTCAATAATTTCTAATATTTCTAATTTTCTATTCCTAGGCAGCACAAAGTGATAATGGACTCATCATTGGATGTTGACACCGACTGTAGTTATTTTGCCTGTTTTTAACAGTTTTCATTGGAGTTTATAAATTGTTTTTTTAATTAATTATTTTATGATTTAGGTATTGTTTTAATTGTTGTCAGCCACCCAGAGTTAGTGTGGTGAGATAAGCAGCAATACAAATCCAACTCAGTCCAATCCACTTCAATCCAATCCAATCCCATCCCATCCCATCCCATCCCATCCCATCCCATCCCATCCCATCCCATCCCATCCAATCCAACATACTGGTATGAAGATGGCTTGTTCTTTTTAAAGGACATAACTTGATAATGTTGCCTTCTTCTCATCTTCAGACCATCATGGAATAGTTTATATTTACCTTCAGCTGTTCCAGTGTTAAATTAACACTTTCCCACTTCGCCCAACATGTCTTGATATTCAGTGACCTTGTTGATGATATGGTCAGTGACATAATTAAGAATATCTAACCGGCTCTCATTGACTATTCTAAGCTGCTATGAGCACACCTCTTTCTTTCCAGCTCCATGGGCTTACTGTTTTGGCTATGAGAAGTTTTTTTTCCAAATTTACCCTTTCCCCCAAGAGCTATCCCTTTTCACTTGTCCTGATAGATCTTTGAGTTGGCAAGAAAATTTGGGAGGGGAATTGAACTAATGATCTACTAAGCTAAACTGTGTGATTGGACAATTGATAGAAAAAAGTCAAGTCCCCTCAGCAAGTGGTTGTCAGCCAGCCTGAGAAGTATCAGATAATATTGGGAAGATATCCCATTTCACCTCATAGCCTATCAGTGCCTGCCAGGTGTTTTCAGGATTATTTTTAATTAAGGAGTTAGCACTCTTTCAAAAGAGAATTAAACAAGTATTTAAATGTCAGTCGAGGTGTTTCCAAAGTGAAGGACAAAGGATTAATCCAACCCCTCTTCTACAAAACTCTTATCACTTCTTTAACATAGTTGTGAAAGTATCTTTCTCAGTCTGGCTGACAGGCATGCTGGAAAAGTGAGGATTGACAGATTTACCTATGAGCTCAAGGCCCATAGGTAATAGTTAGGATAGGATAGTTAGGAGCCACTTATCTGTTTGTTTGGGGCTTCCTGGTGAAACCTTTACCTTGAAGATCGACAACAAAGATGTTGAGACTTTGGAAAAAGTGCATAGAAGAGCAACTAAGATGATTAATGGTCTGGAGAATAAAACATATGAAGACAGCTACAGAAGTTGGGTTTGGCTAGTCTAAAGAAAAGAAGGACTAGGGGGGACATGATAGCAGTATTCCAGTATTTGAGAGGTTGCCATAAAGAGGAGGGGGTCAACTATTTTCCAAAGCACCAGAAGGCAAGACAAGAAACAGTGGATGGAAACTAATCAAGGACAGAAGCTTAAGCAGGGTTGGACAAGGTCTCTTCTAGCTCTGATTGATTGAAAGGAGACTTAATAGATTGTGTTAACTATCCCACAGTATCCTTAATTTTACCTGCTAGTAAAATAATATCTAGGATCATCCAAAACTGATTAGAACCCTGAGGTAAAAAGAGATGCCAGATGTCCCAGTTGCTTTTTGAAAAGGCTGAGGAACAAGAGATATTATTATTGATGCATTCTGGATAATTGAATTAGCCAAAGAATACCTCATATGTCAATATGTGCTTCATTGACTATAGAGAAGGCATCAAATTGACAGTCATTTGATTGTGTCAATCACATCAAGTTAAGAAACACCCTAGGACAGGCATGTCAAACTCGCAATGTCATGTGACATTGTGTGACGTATCGTGACTTTTCCCCCATTGCCGGCAATGGGGTGGGTGCAGTTTCAGTGTGATGCATCCAGCCTGCGGGCCGGCAGTTTGACATGCCTGCCCTAGGATAATAAGAATCTCAGAATAACTTACTGTCTTGAAAACTATATAAGAAGCTACAGTACAGATAGAACATGGTGAAACTGTGAAATATATACATACATACAGTTTATATGTATGTATGTATATATTTAACCTATATATTGAGGGAAGCTGCATGGAAAGAAGACAAGCATGATTTTAAAGTTGAAGAAAAAAATCAGTTGCTTCCATTATACTGATGATACTACTAATATCTGAAAATATAAATTATGTGAAAGCTCAAGTAATAAAAGTAAAAAAAAAAACGACCCTAAAGACTAAGAAGTTCAAACTAGTGACAAAAGGTACACTAACCAGTCTTAGAATGAATGGTGAGGATTTTGATAGATATTTTATGCCTTTTAGGATCAACTATAAATAGGAAAGGAACCAGGAGTTAAGATATATGTTTCAGACTCAATTTGGAAGAGTAGTTATGAAGGACTTCAAAAAAATATTCAGGTGCCAGGATGTATCTATATCTATAAAAATTAGACTCATGCAATCTATAGTTTTCCCTGTGATAGCTTATGTAAAGAAAAGTTTGACTTTGAAGAAACAGGACAGGAAGAGAATTGATACTTTTGTAAGAGAAAACTTTTGAGAATACAATGGATAATAAGGAAAAGAAACAAATAAGAAAACAATAAACAAATTCAGAATTCTCACTAAAGTCTAAATTATCATCCTCAAATGATTATATTCAGACATACTGTTCAAACAACCAACTCCTTTGATAACTACATAATGCTGGTAAAGGTGGAAGGAAACAGAAGAGAATGACCAGCTGCAATGTTGATGGACCTGTCCATTCATTACAGCAACGAATGCACCCTTGCGGAAATCAAGGCTGAAAACATCATCCCAAATAAAATTTATCCATATGGTCACTAAGAGTCATCATCTGATGGCACTTAATCAATTGACTAAGATTTGGACAAAAGGGTGATCATTAGGCAAGTTGAGAGGCAATATTTTTGGTAGATCCCAGTGTTTCATTTTTGTGAGCAAATCCAAGTACAATTTTTCATTAGATTTAAGATGATAGATATAATAACTCATGTGTAACAAAGGGCATATTCAAAACAGAATAAATAAACAGTAATGCTGAATATTTCATAAGTCTTTGTCATTTTAAAACATCTGGACTTGGTCAGTTTTGTCCATATTTCTGCATATAGAATAAGTGTATGATTTCTGGTTGAAGTTATTACCATATTGATGATATTTTCTTTGAGCTGTACAAAGAGATATTAAAAAGACAATGAAATAAGATTATTTTTATTATTCCTTCAGAAAACTCTTCTATAGCTTTATTCAGAACTAAAATAGTTTTATGATTGTTAACATTTATGCATTAATAAATTAAGCTAGATGCAAAATAAAGCACTTACACCACACAGAATGGATAAATTCTTTGTATCCATGTTTGCAGCTTTAATGAAGTTTAACATTCACAAAAATATATATTGATGAAGCTTATAAAACAAATAGTGCCATTTTCCTTAATAGCATCATGAAATTATTTAAAATAAATGTTTCAGTATTTTTTCACTTTCTTTTCCCATTCTTCATTTGTATCTATAATTGCAATTTCTCCATTTCCTTTCTATTGTTAGAATAATTTATTCTCATGTTGTAATAGGAACAAAATGATCTGTCTCAAAGGCAAGTCATTTTTCCCCCTAATAAGATTGTAAAAAGCAAATAACATCTCACATTTTATAAATACTAAAGGTTCTGATGTTTGATTGTTAAACAATATATATATATAAATCTACAAATAAATGGCACAACAATCAATAGTGAATCCAAACTGCATGAGAAAATGGCTTTTTTAATGTTCAAGGACAAATTCTCTAGTAAATCTATAATGCATGAAATAATTTAATCTGATGATGAAAAATTGGAAACAGTTACCTGGAATTCTCGGTGTGTTGACTGCCTCATCTATTCAAGCAACAGTTACTTCCTTATTCAGCACCATAAGGTGGCATTTTACAGGCATAACCTGATGATGATGGAAAAAAAAAATGAAAGCAGCTTGCAATAGCAATGCAGCAGGAATCTGGCAAAGCCAGGGTCCCCCCCCCCCCAGGCTGCCTGCATTTTCATCATGCATTTCATCATGGGTATTTTTCCTCATGAAGGCCTTCAACTATAGCAAGACTGAAAAAAAGAGCTCTTGGAAGACAAGTGTTGTATCACACACCTCATTTCCAGCCCAGTTCACAAGAATAGCAATAAGTGGTGTTGGTCCATAGCTACCAGGGTAAGTTCACATGCTAACTTAGCATTTTAGGTATGTTTATCCCAAAGAATAGAAGTCCAGTGAGAGACACAACAGCGGCCTTTGAATGGTTTGAAAACTATCACAGAGTTTAGTTTTATTCTCTGTGATTTTTGAAGGTAAGATGGAAATTTCACAGAAAGAAAGAAAGAAAGAAAGAAAGAAAGAAAGAAAGAAAGAAAGAAAGAAAGAAAGAAAGAAAGAAAGAAAGAAAGAAAGAAAGAAAGAAAGAAAGAAAGAAAGAAAGAAAGAAAAGAAAAACTCTAAACTCTATTTTATGGACAGGGTTCTGTTCTTACGTTCAAGCCGCTCACCTGCTGCTTCACTCTCAATGAATTTAATGATCCTGCCTGTAGCCTCAGGTGATACTCAGCATGAATAAGGAAGTGCCAGAGCGTTCCTCAGTGTGTGTATGTGAGTTTCTGTATTGATGATTCCTGGCTTGGCAAAAGTACCAGGTTTCAGCATGAATTTTCTCCCTATCACTGATCATTTCTGTAAGCTCCAGATTTCCAAATAGAAACTGACTGATTGTTGTCACCAGGGAGGTGGGAGGTTATTGCTTTTTATTGTTTTCATATTGGTTTTTTAAAATCTTTGTAAGCCATCTGGTGTCACTGAGAGTGAGTTGGGCTGCCACATACATTTTCTTAAATAAATAAATTTCTGCATAACTGGAGGATGATTCCTAAACCATTCCACTATTGTGTTTGATTGTTAATGATGGCATACAGTCTAAAACAATGATTGATGATTTGTGTGTAGATAATGGCTTTCAGGGGTCTCTGTATCACTTTCCCCAGGAAGCTGCATAAGCCGCCTTTTTAATCTTAAATCTGACTTATTCAACTTGGTACTTTCCATACGTGTTGGGACTGGGATTCCCAAAATTCTCAGATTGTTTGCTGGCTGGAAATTCTGAGAATTACAATCCCGATTTAACTAGAAGACATCAGGTTGTGGAAAACTGCCTCTAGTCCAGTGTTTCTCAACTTTGGAAAATTTAAAATATCTGGACTTCAATCCCCAGAATCCCTGGGCAGCAAGCTGGCTAGGGAATTCTGGGAGTTGACATCCAGACACTAAGATTGAGAAATATTCCTCTAGATAATCAAAGTGTTATCTTTTTCTAGACGGAACCTCTTGAACCCATTATATTTTATTTATGACATTATAATGCAAACCCATAAATCTTACTAATGGTTTATTTCTCAGACATCCTGTCTCATTAGTCATTACTAATTTCTCTCAGCTTTCTCCCATTTTGCAATTTCAAATCAGTACTATAAGACCTCAACAAATGTCCATGGAGTAGGAGAAACAAAATTGGAAGTCTTCCTTCAATTGTTCACATGAATATTTTAAAAAAGAAGAAAAGTTTGAGAGGAAATCTGACTGACAAGAACTGTAGCTGAGACAAGCCTGTCATTATGTACTAGTTTTCCATCTGGTGTGAGGTAGATGAGCAAGACAGAGTTTTATGCCAGCTGTGTTCTCTAATTGTGTGTGCAGAGCGAGCAACAGAATGGATGTTATTATAGACTGTGTACAATGAGACAAAGCAATGAACATCTGGACTTCCAAATCAGTGAGACAAATGTTTGAAGGCCTGTTGGCATTTTTTTCCCCCTAAGGAGACAAGAAATATATTTTGCTATAAGAAATATATGTTATTTGTGTGTAAAAGTGGAATTTTAAGTAGATTCATTGTGTGCAGTCGTGTGTAATCAGTAATAGCTGTAATAGTTTGTTTTCCCTACCAGTTGGAATTTATACTTGCTCAGCATTGGTCACTATGTGGGATTGTACATAGAAAGAAGAATTTAAAAAATGGGTATTTATACATAACTGCAAATCTTTCAGTGGCCATCTGTGAATTTACATATATGAATTATTTTCCTGTGCAGAGATTTCCAATTTCTATTTGGAAAACTATAGCTTACAGAATTGTTTGGTCTGTGCCATGCTCTCAACTATATCAAACAATTAGCTATGACTCCTCCTGATCCTTGTTTAGTTTCTAAGACTATGTAACAATGAGGTCACCTGAGATCAAGCAGCATAGGAAGATGGGTGGTATAAAGCTGCTACAATTTCCCTTAACTGTGATTTCTCTCTTTATTTGGCTGGACAAAAAAGGCTTTCCAAGGTTATTCAAAAGGGCTGCTACTTTACATGAGAGAAAGTAAACTGGGTGATATAACTGTGGGCTTTCAACATGAACCTAGGGAAAACAGGCCAGACATGAAAAAGAAGTGAGATGATAGAAAATTGCTCATGAAATGCTTTAATAGTGGATTAGAAACAATATTTCCTGACAGAAGTAAAAAGGAGGAGGTGGCTATAAGATGTTTTTTTAATGAAGAGAAAGCCAAATCTTACTGTTTCAAGTGTGGGAGAAAAACTGAAATCTGATAGGCCTGATATTTTAGGAGATTAAACTGATACTGAATAAATTGGAAAATTGTGAAAGAAATAGGAAAAAATTGTGAAAGAAATAGGAAAGATTTCACATAACTGATATGGAATTCCATGCACTGTCTATATTTTGTTTAACAGACCTACATAAATTACATCCCTCCCCCAAAAGGGGTATAGAATAATACAAACTACATACACACAAAAGGGAACAAAAAGAGAAGCGAACAAAAAAGAGAAGAAAGTATGCATTAATGCAGAAAATTCTTAAAGTGAATATAAAGATTAAACCAGAAACTTTCCTTCTGGGTCTAGTGGACTTGGGAAAAAAAATGGAACTCTGATTTTATATATAGTGACGGCAGCAAGACTGCTCTGTGCACAAAAATTGAAGGATGTTTCGATTCCCACCATGGACGAATGGTTACAAACACTGATGGAATTAGCAGAGATGGCTAAATTGACTATAAGTACTTTTGTTTCTACTTGGAAACCGCTTCTGGACTTTGTGCTTGAGGTGGAAAACAAATGATACTATGATTTGGGGTTTTACTGATTAGACTGATTTGTTGATATAGAAATGGCTAGTTCATACTACTATAGAAATGTAAAAAGTTGAGATTCGATCTTAATCTCTTATTTTACTGCAACAGAGGGAGTCAGAAGTCAATGATTTTTCTTTCTTTCCCTCCCCTTCTCCACACTTTTCTTTTTCCCTTTTCCCTATTGTTGTCCCTTACCATTTGCTTTTGTATTTTCATATTTTATGTTACAAATGAATAAAATTATAAAACAGGGAAAAAAAGAGAAGATAATAAAATCTGCACATTGACAAAATTTTCATCTGTTAGCCACACTGCTTAGGTCCACACATAAACTATGCCGAGTGTATATAGTGATTCTTCGAATAAACCTGATGTGTATGAAGACCAACATCAGCTAAAAACCTGGAAACGGTGATTTCACATTATTCACAGTTAACAAAAATAAAAATGAGAAATGATAAGAATGAAATGAACATTTCGATTGGGAGCTGAGTAACTAAAAAAGGTGCAGCAAGAATGTCTACGTGGAAGAGGAAAAAATAAAACAGTTTGTCACTTTTGAAATTTGTTTGCAAAAGGAAGCCTTGTCACGTACAACTATTTAAAGCAAACATTTGGATGACAAGGTGGCATGATTGTCAACAAAAACAGCACTGTTTTCAGTATTTGTCATGCAGTGTGTCTATTTTTATGTAAGAGTTTGGGGGGGGGGGAAGAGAAAGAGAATGAGTAAGTCACAAATGAAACCTAAGTTTGCTCAAGAAAGGATGAACATTCCTCCTAGTTGGGGAGAGTAAGCAGTACAAAATGAGAGGTTTCTGGAATTCATTCTGCTGTTGTCTCTACAGTGTTCCTCCCTTCTGACTGGCTTTTAACATAGACATACAGAACTGCATGTGTCAGTTCATAACTTCATTCTTCCAACCAGCTGAATATAAAAAAAAATGGCAGTAGTTTGCCAAAGAGACAAGAAGCTCTCTGGTTTGTGAGGCAGTTTGGCTCTTTGGAAAAAGAAAACATTTCGAACAGACACCACTGAAGCTATGATTGCAGTATAAGCAGAACTGGGAATAGGAAACCAGTGCCTCCCCCCCCCAAAAAAAACTGTTTTACTTCAAGGAGGAAAAGAATCATTTGCCATAAGCTCTGCTCATACAACCGTGGGTTGTATCAGAAAGCAGCACTCCGATTATGCACACACAGCTCTCTCCCATACCTGTATATAAATTCTTTGGATTGCCACTATGACAAATTAATCCCATATAACTATTCTGTGCATTTAAAAGGGACATCTGGAAGACTTGTTTTCTATATATTTCTGTGGGATTTTTTTTTCTGTCTTAAGGAAAAGAATGCATAAAAAAGAGGAGAAATGGGGGAGGTATCAAAACATCCACAACATAAACGGAATATTGGAATGCAATGGATGTTCAGACTACACAATAAAATATATGCTGAAGAGGCAATGTTAACAAAAATGAGTTTCATGGTAATAATAAGACAGCATTTAAGGAAAATATAAAGAGGCATAAAGTAGTACTATGTCTGCTGATCTTTTTCTTTGTGAATGTACAAAGAACTTTTGCATAAAGACATAGCCACTGATTATAATTAGTTGAAAATTCAACCCCCCCCCATCATGTAAATGCAAATTAATGAATTGTATGACAAAACAGTCCTTGTCACCTCTTGAAAAAAGAGCCAGGTCAATGAATTATTCTGTTAAAAAAAGGTAGTCAAAAGCTATCAAGGAAAGCTAATACTTAACATCAGAGGAAACGAACAAACATCATTCAAAGCCAATCATAATTTCAGAGTAGTTTCTGTGCCATATAAAGATTTCCACTAAATAAGATGAAGATGCTATAAGCATAGATATTGAAATCCTATTTCATTAACCTTGGAAGACTTCGTGTAAGTATACTAAAGCTTTTGCTTGTTTTTTAGACTTATATATTATAGCATTAATTCACCAGTGGAATTGTGAGTTTAAAAAAAACGGAAACTGAACAAGTCAACAAAAAATTAGCAGAAATTTCATCAGTAGGTTTTCCCCAATAACTGAGAATGCATGTGGACAAAACCTCCAACACACAATAAAATAAATCAAAACTATGTCCTGTATAGAGTATGGGTAAGTCATAAGCTTGGTACTAAGTTCCTATAAACAGAATGTTATCAATGTCTTGAAAAGAGTTCAGAAGAAGTTTTTGGAATGTTCATTGAAGTCTGGAAAAGGATAGTTATTTTAGAGAGGTGCTTTGCTTGCATCTTCTACACATCCTGAGATACCTACTTCAAACCATTCTCTAGGCATGCACAGCTTAAAATTGAATCCCAGTTCCATATTCCTCCTGTATTTACAGCTCTGTTCATAGATGGCAATTAAGAAAGATATTGGAGAAACAAAGAAAACCTTGATAAAGAGGAAGTGACTAAGAGTTCCTCCCTCCTTTTTGTTTAAAATGCATTTAAGTGCTATAGATGGCTTTGTAGTAATGCAGGAGTTGGAGTACTTAGGGCAATGCTACTCACCTTCCTCCAACTCCTGCCTTTCCTCCCAGAAAAATCAAGGTAACAAGATCAAGTTGCCAGATTTCTGTTGCTTCTCCTCTCTTGCCAATCTGTTATGATAATTTTTTGCTATGGGCAAGGCTAAGGCAAGGTGCAGGACAGATGAAAAACAATTCACTGTTTTCCTCTTTCCATTTCTCTGGAATGGCATGCTTTCTCCTGTTTCTGAAATCTATTCTGAGCTTTCATCAAAAGCCACCTCAGTTGTGTCACCTCTCAAATCGGAAGGAAAGAAAAACATTTATATAATTCCTCGTAACATTCAGTTGTAGCATTAACACTTCATCATCCATGACTGAAATAGTATCAAAGACCTCCCAAAGTGTATTTGCAATTGCAGTAGGCAAATGCTTTATCATCAACTTGGGTCTGTATTTTCATATGATTTTTCAGGTCATGGCTATCTAGCTTGAACTGTCTCTCTGCATATTTTGCAGTGTGACATCTATATTTTTTCTAGAACAAACAAATACACAGGTGCATTTAGTCAGATGTAATTTCTACTGCATTCAAGAATGCTTACTCCCAAATGGATGTGCGTAAGATTATTATCTAATTAAGTAATGGGCAAGATTTTGTTAACAATGAACCAAATTTATAGATGCTAGTCTGGATGAAAGTTGTTATATGGTGAATATATCACAATCATAATGTCATTTGCAGTTTTACCAGTACATTTTTATTGCAGATTCACTGAATATAAATTCCAAATTTGAATATTTTTTTCCATTTGAAAAAAAAAAAATCTTGTAAAACACTTTTTTGCTTTTTTTGCAGCCAGAATTTGCCCTCCTAATTAATGCCCATCTATAAATGTCAATGAGATCCTGAATATAAAATTATCAAATACTTCTATATTTTAAAAAGATTTGATCAGATAGGTTTGTATTTCTTTTCTGGTATACTGTCGTTCTTTATTCCTTCTCCTTTTAAAAATAGATAAGGGACATTAACTTGATTGTCACAAAATCTATCCGTGGTGTTCCACTTTTCAAGTAGTATTTTATGCCTCTCCTAATTCAATTCAACATGGCTAATCTAAGATTCCTCATGAACTATTTCAGGATGACATGGTTGGACCCTTGGGCAGGTGAAACTGCTGAGGTGAACAGAATGTCCTCCCCATTCATTGGACACTTAAGCTGCAGTTATAAAGTGGCATCTGATTTCCAAGAAGGATTCTGTCTGTGAACTGCTTAACTCATGCTTTGCAAAATTCTGGTGAGGGATTATTTTAATACACTGATACTCTTGTCTTCTGGAAGAGTACTAGAGCTGCTATTAAACACATGTTCAGTAATCCTTTTACATCTGTCTATAAAAAAAGAGTTAATTTCAGGTGTTGCTAGCTCTGTCCTTAATGAATGCATTACTTGTTTTCTGCTGCTTTCTGCCAATTTACATGGCCAAACTTCCTTCTGTTTTTCTTTTTTCTTTTGGGAAGGGGATCAGTGCAACTTGACTACTGTAATATACTTTTCCATACACCAGGGCATTCTCCCAGGTGCTGACAGTGACTCTGTGCCAACACTTTGGATCAGTTTGGGATATAAGGAATTAGGTGAAATGGATAGGAGTTCTACCAGTTACTCCTTCTAGCCCCAGTGACAGGAAGATTGTGTTATAGACAGATCAGTGGCTTGGTTCACAAAGAACTTTGGTCCAGGACAAGCATAAGAGGAAACAGGAAGGAGATCTCTCAATGACCATGCAAATTTCCTACTGCTACATCCCATAGTCCTTCTCCATCCTCCAGAATGGTCAGATTATTTTTGAGCCAAACCTACTGGTCTTCCAGATTCTTGTTCAGAAGTAGTCTAAGTGACAGGTTACCAGGCATCACTGCAGTGGTGACCTGTCACTTAGACATTTTGAAAGGTAGTCAGTGCCTTTCTCCCTCACTTTAAGAAGAATTATTAGTGGTAGTTTTTTTTTCTTTCTGCTGGCTGATAATTCTGAATGGGAGAAGAAACAAAGTCAGAAGAATCCACTGTTCCCTGCCTTTCAGTTGTCCTGTAGCAAAGCTGCAAGGACAGAACCATTGGCAAGCCTTTTACTGAGGCAGACAACAGCCCAGCCATCGGGGAGTGCAAATTATGCCAGCATATTTTTCTGCCAACTCAAGGACTGAGGGAATACACATTAATGCAGCTCTCAAAGTCTTTGAGAAAGATACCTAGTTAATTGCACCTGTCTTTTCACAAAAGGAAAAAAAAAACAGTCCAACTTGTCAGAAGCAGCACAGTGGGGAGCAGAAGAGAATTGCAGATCAAAATAGAGAAAGAACTGGTGAGAGAACACCTAGTTGTTTTGAATGAACTCAAGTCTCCTGGACAAGGTGGATTACATCTCAAGGTGTTAAAATAATTTTTGAGAAATTCTGGAGAAATGCTGGAAGACTGGAGAAGAGCCACATTGTTCCAATATTTTTAAAAAGGAAAAACATAGTTCCAGGAAACCACATACAAATCAGCTTGATATCAATACCAGGGAGAATCCTAGAAAAAAACAACAACAACCAAACAGTAGGCTTGCTAGCACTTAAAAAGGAACGACGTGATTAATAGATGTTGGACAAATCTCATTGCTCTTTTTGACGTATGATTAGATTTTTGGGAATGCTGTGACTGTCATGTCTTAAACTTCACTAAGGCATTTGCTAATGTAGATCACAGATTCCTTCTTGACAAACTGAAACAATGTGGGATGGATTGTCTTACTATCAGATGCTTTCAGTGTTGGCTGCAAAGCCACAGCCAACATGTGGTCCTTAATGTGTCTATGTTCACATGGAGGGAGATATGCAGTTGGGTACTTCAGGGTTTGGTGGGCCCAAAACTCTTTAACATCTTCATGAATGACTTAGATTAAGGAATAGAAGAGATGAAGGGGATAACTGCTAACATCCTAGATGACAGCCTCAGAATTCAAGAGGATTTTGGAACACCGGGACATTGAACCTTGTCTCACAAAACGTTCAGTGGTGAAAATGAAAGGTGGGCAAGAAAAAGAATGCACAGATACAAGATAGCCTTAGCAGAAAAAAATGGTGAGAATGATCTGGGTATCTTGACAGACCACAGATTAACCAGTCGGCAACATGCCACATCTATCAAAAAAGCCAGTGCAATTTGGGGCTGCATCAATAGAGGTATAGAGGTCAAGATCATGGGAAGTGCTAATATTGTTCTAAATATTGAACTGGTCAAATTGAAGCCGGAATACTTTGTCCAATTCTGGTGTTACAATAGAAAAAGAACACCAAAGAACCGGAGAAGTATAGGGAAGAATGACAAAGATAGCAAGGGGCTTGAAGACTAAATTTTGTGAAGAGCAGCTAAAGGAACTTAGTATGTTTAGTTTGAAAAATAGAAGACCCCCCAAGAGATGCAATCTGAGAGTTGCTTCATGACAATCAAGTCCAGCATCCTTGTCATCAGTACAAGGGATGTTGAATCAAAGAATGATGAAGCTTGTGGCAGAATTTCTGACATATCACTGCTTGGAAATCAAATGGATTTATAAGATGCCTAGGGTGAATCATCCAGGAGTTTGCTGTGAAATGTTTAAAAACCAGCTCTATTGGCACTGCTCTACTGAAGTCCTAGCTACAAACATCTGATTGGCAAGTTAGGCATCTGAAGTCACATCTGCACTCAACTGCTTTTCAAAATTCAAGAAAATTTAATGATTATATTTTATGGGTTGGTACAAGCCATCTCTAGCATACCAGTGTCCTTTGTAGTGATCAGCAGAAGTAACTAACTATATGTAACTAGCCAGCAATCTGACTATGGCAAAATAGTAATTATCATATTTTCACTTTCAGGTCATAAACCACCTCTATAAGGTATAAATGATATCCAACTTATGTCCACTTCACAAGTTGGGACATAAGACAAGCCCATAGTTATCATGGAGACCAAGAATACTTAAGCCATACTCAATTCCATCCCTAATGGGCAGATATTTAAATCCCCTTGTATTAATAGCAATATCAGCTGTCATCTCACGCTTATCCCTCACTATCGGTGCCAAGCTGCCATGAACTGGAAGGGGGTCTGGATGGGAGGGGGAGGCTCAAGGGGAATGAAGAGTTAACTATATCTCCCTGAGACACAGCTTCAAGGTCATTTGGATGGGAACGGAACATAGCTGCATGCCAAACTTCACTTGAAGTGACCATTTAAAAAACATCTTCTTTGAATTTGATTGGACATGAGGGGGCCAGCAAGGGGACGTACCTAAGGGAAGGGAAAGTTAGACTTGGGGATTTTTGATGTGCGATTTTCAGTTCTGGCTTTACATTACTGGTAATTCACTTGACTTCTAGTAAACTATACTTTTCTCAACAAATGGAATAAGGATCATTCTTACTTACAGTAGAAATTCAAACAGAGACAGGTCTGACAAACAGGGAATTTATCCTCAGTCCTGCAATATAATCTAGGATTTCAGGAAGAGAGACTACGGGGCAACAAAATGAGCTGATTTCATAGCTTCTTCCACAGTGGACAACTTTCTGTAGAACGGAGTCTCTGGTAACAGATTTCACCCAGGACCATCACTAGTTCTACTTAATGATCCTGGGAATTTTAACTGATATAACTCTTCAACGGATACCTGTTCCACTTCAGTCTGGTCATACATTCTGCTCATTCTTCTGTAATCAAGTCATTAAGGACCATTATGTTAGAAAAGGGACAAGCACCAAATTGGCTGTTCCTTCTTCTCTTTAATTCAGTAGCATAAATTCAGTAAAGGTAAAGGTTTCCAGTCGTAGCTGACTCTAGGGGGTGGTGTTTATCTCCATTTCTTAGCTGAGAGAGCCAGCATTGTCTGAAGACACTTCCATAGTCATGTGGCCAGCATGACTATATGCCAAAGCTGCACAGAATGCTGTTTCCTTTCCACTGAAGTGGTACCTAGTTATCTACTTGCATTTGCATGTTTTTGAATTGCTACGTGTGCAGGAGCTGGGACGAGGAATGGGAGCTCACCACATTGCACAGTGCTCAGATGTCAAACCTGAGCTGTCAGCTTTCTAGCTGACAAGCTCAGTGTCTTTAATCACCATCACACCCCCTTTATGAATTAAGCATGAATCTCAATATAGCATGAACCTTACAAATAGATTATATCATTTGCTATGAACTAATGCCAAACTAAAGAAACAACAAATGTATCCAATATAAATAGGTAGAGCAATAACTACAAAGCCAATCTGAATTTCTAATTTGTATCAAAGAATGGATGCAAAAGGAGAATTATTATTAATGCCATATACCTTGCCATATACAAGATAGTCTCTGTCTCTGCATAGAAAACCTGTTTCTGTGTTTTGCATATTCTGCAATGGATGGTTGAAGGTATGGAGGTGTGTATGAAGAGAGCATTCATTCCCATCCCATTGGCATCTAGGCAATGTAGGAAAGAATTATGAGAATGGTGAACATTCTTATAATATTCAACTCACTATATGCTTTCTACTTATAGTTAATAGTAAAGGTTTGAAACTCAGCAGAATCCTTTACTGTCTTGTTAGCATTACAAAACTGACTCAAGATCCAAGCCTTTTATAAGCAGTTTGACTATCGTTCAATAGGTAAGTAGACATGTTTGATTTAGTTGTGCCATTTTAAAAGTATGTTATCTGACAGGCTAAGTACAGAATGCCTAATTAGATCATGCTACTGCATTTTTGATAATGAATGCTGCATTTGCAAAACTTGAAGCTTCACAGTAAGCAGATATTAATTTTTCATGGCTATTTCTGACAGGTAACATTTTTTTTATCTTCCACATACAGTACATTTGTATAGAAATACTGTTTGTGTGCCTGACTCACATTTAGAATTTTAACTTTGGGGTTAAAATGACTGTTGAAACGCATTCTCATTTGGAGAAAAATATTCTTGGATTTTATAAGACATTCCTGAGCACAAAATTAAATCATATTTAGTACCCATTTAGGCTGAATATATCAGGATGGAGTAAAATGAAAATTTAACACTACAACGTGGCTGTTTGGGATTAATTGACACATGATGGACTCAGAATAAGGAAAATTTGCTCAACACCTATCTTACCTAGAACAGCTGGATGATTGTAGTGGAAATACTCACTCTAGATGCAGGTTCTTTAGATTATCACTATACAGCTGCCTTCCCCATGGGAAAAATTGCTTTCTTTGATCCTTGTCAAGAATTTCTCATTAATCAGATCTATGGGGAAGACAAGGAGGAAGCTGTCTAATGGATGAGAATGGATGACATGCAAATGCAATTAGCAGAGTAGCATCTGAGTGACCATTGAGTCTTACTGAATCTCTGTCTGAGGTCTTCTTCCAAGGAATGGAAGGGACCTCTTCTGAGGTCTTCTAGGGATCTCCTTCAAGATCTTCTTTCAGGGAATGCAAAACCAGAAGAAGGAAAGCAATACTTGTTCCCATCATCACCCAAAAGGGCCAGTCCTCATTGTTTAGAACAGGGGTGTCAAACTTGCAACGTCACGTGACGTGTCGCGATGTATCGTGACTTTTTTGACATTGCCGGCAATGGGGTGGGCGCGGTTTCACTATGATGCATCTGGCCTGCGGGCTGGCAGTTTGACACCCCTGGTTTAGAATGTTTGTAGGCAAACTTAAAAATATATTTAAGGGCAAATGCATGATTTCTAACAGGGATTGTGCATGGTTGCTGAAATGGATTAAGGCTATGTTATATGGAGAAGTAACCTAAGAATCTTCTCCCCATAGTTCTTTTACTTTTAAAAAGTTCCGCCAACACTTTATTTTGGAAAGGAACTTGTGTGCTGCCATCTTCTCCTTTTCTTTTTAATACAGTTCCCATTTTTCTTTGTGATATGCCAGGTAGCCTTAGCTACCTCCATAATGGTTTCAAATATCTATATGGAATTAGAATGTCTAAAACTCCGGAGTGAGATGTGAAACTTTATGTAACAAACTTGGAGAGGGCAATATTAATCCTCACAGGTGGTTGTTCTCTTTCAGAGGTTCTCTACTAAAATATGTTTATGGTAGGCTTCTACTAATTAAGCTGAACCTTCTGAAACATGGGACAATTTGCCTTGCCAACCCAGGCAAAATGCTCCATTTTTGGTATTATGGGGCTAAGTATTTTTTTTAAGTTTCTGCTTTTGTTTGCTCTATTTCTTCTTTGCTATGATCTTGAAATCGTAACTATTGCAAGGAGGTGGATCTATCCATCTCCATTTGCTCAACACAGGCAAACTGTAAGGTTGGGATTAAGAAAACCACTCATCAGCTAACTCCGGTCACTGGCTAAGCCCCAGGATAGTGTAATAGCTATTCAATTTTAACGTGAACATTCAGCTATAAATCGTTTTTATTATGACTGATGTTTGAAACTATTGTTTATTTCTTTTTTAAAAAATTAGTTACAACATAGCTTCGCTGTTTTATTTAGCTTGCCCTGCTTCGGTTTTATTATGGCAATCTCCCTGACTGGATATGAATGAACTTTACTGGCCTCCTAATAAGGGGTGTGAATATTTTATTAGAAACATTTTGGATAGAGTTTGCAGTTCTCACTACCTGTCCCCCTTTCATTTCATGTCTCTTAATGATCTTAGAAAAAGCTGGCAAGCTTCTCCATGTACTTATAAATCAGACAACAATACGGCAGCAGCCATAGTCATCAATTAAACCAGAATGACCAGATATTTTACTTAATTATCATCTGCTGCATTTTATGTACCCACCTCCTATTTCTGAATATTAAGTCATGATTTGAAGTAGAGGTGTGCCCTGTAAATTGAAAGCATAAAATGATTCCGAAAAGAACAGCCTCAGAAGCAGCAACAATAACAAAAATGTAGAAACTGATCTATCTATCTATCTATCTATCTATCTATCTATCTATCTATCTATCTATCTATCTATCTATCTATCTATCTATCTATCTATCTATCTATCTATCTATCTATCTATCTATCTATCTATCTATCTATCTATCATCTATCTATCTATCTATCTATCATCTATCTATCTATCTATCTATCTATCTATCTATCTATCTATCTATCTATCTATCTATATCTATCTATCTATCTATCTATCTATCTATCTATCTATCTATCTATCTATCTATCTATCTATCTATCTATCTATTAAATTTATGTAGCTGCCTACTCGCTCACAGCGACTCTAGGCAGCTTACAAGCAATCAAAACACAATATAGAAAAAAATATATAAAACAATAATAACCCACCCATCCCCCTGGTGACAGCACAGTCAAATGAGCCATTTGATGGGCTCAATCCCACTCTGGTTTCCCTAGGCCTGCTGGCAAAACCAAATGTTTAGGGCCTTATGAAAGAATGTCAAAGTGGAGGCCAGTCTAATTTCTGAAAAGATGATATTCCAAAGGGAGGGAGCCAGCACAGAGAAGGCCCTTCTTCTTATTGAAGCATATATTTAATTTGTCTAGAACACACACAAAAGAAGAAACAAAAGAATGGGTAAACTAGTTATTCTGTTGCATGTGCTCTGTATCACAATACCCAGAAAGCCAACTATTATTAGAAATATAGGGGGGGGGGGATCTGTAAATTTAAGTGATACTAAGAATTAAAATACAACAAACAAATAAAATCATGTTATTGAAATTTATTATGCCATGTAACAAAGCAGCATTTCTGCTATTTTCAGAATACATAGCTTCCATATAGCTAGGATTATTTTGGCCTCTGAGAATCAAAATATGAGGTCACAAGTTTTTGGCCCATCCAAAGAATTCTTTCTCTGTATCCATATGAGAAGGACAAAGGTTTTTCTTAAACTTTAAATCCCAAACCAAATAAATAATATCAGGGTAGTTTGGGGAGGAAACAGTAATTGCTTTAATTGGATGTGCATACTTTGATTCTTAACTCCTCTATCCAAAAGCTACATAAAGGAATAAAATATTTTAGTCTGCCCGCAATGCTAATAAAGTCAGTATCACCAAAAAGTATCCTCATGCTATTGAGGCTCATTTTTATTGTAATAACAAAAAGAAAACCACACTGACACCAGCCTTAATGTTAAAGCTATTGAAATAGCTTTTCTGAGCATCACATGGAAGAAAGATGGGTCATAAATTTAATGAAAAAACAAACAAATCAATACATACATTGAGAAAATTGGTTTGCAGGACTATTTAAAAAGCTAAAATAATAATTCCAGTTCTTTGGAAAACATACTTTGCCAGCAATGTTGTCATTTTATCCAAAAACAGGTGTACATTCTGGATTTGCCCACCCCTTGAAGATTTCTTTTGTGTACCTGGGTCCCAAATACTTGGCTAACAGCCCTGAAGGCATTTTTTTTTCCTATGAAAAGTGTTCATATCCCTTTTTCTCTTGGCAGAATTGATAACTAACTTTTAGGTTTAGTAGCTGCCTGGCATGGATATTACAAGAAGAAATGGAAATGGATGTGATCAGTGTATTGATGCCTTTTCACTGGACAAATCTGCTCAGAAATTCAATATAAATATTAAACAATAAGGAAAACATGATGCACCCAGCATCAATGCCAGAAAATTGAACAGCAATCTCCCAGCAGCTTTTCAGTCTGCCAGAAGGAACCAATTACTCAACTTTAATTACTTATTTCACAACCAAGATAGATAATCTTGCGTATCATGATCAGTAATACAGAATACCACCAAGATATTGTTTGTTCTCAGCACAGAACGAACATATCTAGATCAAAATTCAAACTGAGATAGCTCATAGATTTTCAGGAACAACTTGGAGAAATTAGTCTCCTCCCCTTTTTTGAGTATTAATAATAATAATATATTATAATAATATATTATCCTCCTGGAGAACTAATGCTAAGCAACTTGAAACTCAACAGTGGTTACTATTGTAAAGATTAAAACTCCCTTTTAAAAAGCTCCAACTGTTAGCTAAACCTAGAAGATACTCATCGGGAGAGATAACAGAGCTTTTTTAATGCTTCCATTCACCAATGCATTCGTATTGTATTTTCACTTCAACTGTGTAACTTTATTGGTTCATACTATCTCTGAGCGATTGGCTCATTTAATGTTTATTCTATTTTTAAGCATGTTGCTCTGGTGTCACCCTTCTGTGGCATCGGAGATAGAAAATTTAAAAAGAAGGAAAAGAGCATTGAGGCATGCCCCCAAGCTCAAAACTCCAATCGTGAGGTTAAGTCATCTATGGAAACACCCTAGACAACCAGCAGAGACAATTAGAGTGTATATATTTCCAAATACCCTCTAGCGAACCACTGGAACTAGCTAATTAGAAACACATATACAGCCCACAGAGATTGTGATGTTGTACAACTTTTACCTCCATTGAAAGGAAAAACAATTATATCAGAAAATGTGCAGATGCTTTTGTGGCAAGAAACCTAACAGGAACTCATTTGTCGGGATAAAGAATTCTAGAAAGCTTTAGGCTAGCGATCTAGCATTAGTCCGTTGCCACCGTTGAACCGATCCTCTCCATTCATTGGGAAGTCAACAGAAAAATATCCCAATATGATGTTCCTCACTACGTATCGTGTTTCTATTGCCTCCACTTCAGGTACTATAGTCATCAGATTGTCTTCAGGGTAGCAGGTCACAAAATCAAATGGATTTGACACACCTGCTTTTGGGCAGGTTTGAATAAGGTGGAAGACAAGACTTTGACAGTTGTTCGGCTAAGAATAATTGAAGGCTACTTACTCATGGGCAGGGGACACACTGAAAGTCAGATAATGAAGACATGGCAGGAAAAAAATGATATTTTCATGGCATGTTTGTAACCTTGGTTAGGAGCACATGGGAAAGCCTCCAAAAATATGTAGAAATAAAAAAACAAATTAGCAATCGTAATACATTGAACTAGACATGGATTATCCCAGTGGCTAGTTGAAAACCATGCTTGAACTACAGATGGAACAAGTGTTATTTGGCTCCCTTGCCTGTTTTTTATAGAAATTTGTTTGGATGCAGTCAATGTCTAAAATTAGGACCAAGAATGTAAGTTTCATTAGGGGTCACCTTAATATTTAGCTCATAAATTCCAGCATTCCTAGGAACACCCTGGTATGACAAAATAGGAGTCAGTTGAAGTGGACATGTGGAGCGTGTATCTCCTGCATCTGTTTTTAAAAAGTGTCTGATGTACTTACCTTTATGGCAGAGGAATTTGTATTATGTTCTTTTCTATAATGCAAATAAAACCTTTGATTATATCATTAGTCCACACGAGGGATGGTGGATTTCTAGGGAGATGTATATTTAAAATAGAATACTGATTCATCTCCTGCTCACTGAGGCAGATCAGGGGCAGGTCTTGTCCAGATAACTTCAGGAATCTAAGTGCTGCCTTAGGAATAAGATTGAAAAAATAACCCCTCTGATACCAGGTATTTTTTCAATCAGCCTTAGAATTAACCTGATTTCAGAATTCTAATTTTTGCAGAACTTTTATTTCATGCCATGCCCCAATGTCTTTGAGAAACAACCATCCTGGTCATAGAGAATATTTATTTTAGAGGCAAAGCATGTAGCATTTGTACCTAGTATTGTAATGTCTGGCTCACTCAGGTGATATGCAACACATTGCCTTACTTGTTTGATGGTGTTTTTTTTTCCCTCCAAGACACTTTCATAACAACTTCTACAGTGATTGCTGTTTCTTTCCGTTTTTGGATCATACATGATAAATCTAATGGCATTGTAAATCTTGGAAATAGCTTCAATTTAAAATACCTCCTTTGCAACATCCCTCCCTGCCCCAATTTTTCTATTTCTTAGTCGAGGAGGGATTTGCAGTAGGAAAACTTTTTCTATGGTGTGGTGGCAGTTAGAGCTAGGACTATTTTTCACAACCCCTACATGGCCTCACAAACTAAAACTGGACCCATTGGACAACATTATCCAGACACAGCAACCCGTCTTTCTGCAAGATGGTGCAAATGTTTAGTCATTTACCAACCATTTAACAAGCAAGCTAGAGTGACAAGCTGAGCTCTTACTTTCCCTGTACTAGCAGTGATATAGTATGGCTTGTGTTCTTTGTTCTCTAGACACAAATCACAAAAGAAATTCAGCTTCTCAAGTCCCTGCCTTTTTCCCACCATTAAAGCGCTATAATTGTATTACAAGCACCCAGTATGCTGCATGTATTCATTATGTCATTTGAAAAACTACCATTGTAGTGGGATCTGTGAACCCAAAGGGCATCAAGTATAGATCTTGCTTTAATCTCCTCCCACATACACAGACACACTCATCATATATTGCCTCATTTTAGCTACTACTGAATCATCACTATCTTTCTTTTCACTCTTTGTGCTGTTCCCATGGCCTGTTCCTGCATTTAAATTGCTGTCACTGTGACACTATCATTTATGTCCCACAAGGTTTAGCCAAAGGAGAAGAAAAAAAGGGGAGGAGGGAGACAGAAAGAAACTTCTCTCAGCAAGAAATATGACTGTGCATAAATTAACATTTTAACAAATGCAGAGACTTTGGCATTGAAACAGAGCAAATCTATAACAGCACAGATTATGTACTGTATGAAAACATATAGACACAGAGACACACTCACTAAAATAACTAAATATCCCATGTTGGAGAAGTGAGTAGTTAAAAAACTCATAAAGTAGATTTTATTGTTGCATAATGAAACTCACTGCCATCAAACTATTAGAAACTTGTAACTCATCTTTACTATTAATAGGCACTTAGATTTTGGGCCTCCTGCCATCAGTGGCTTAGATTTATCTAGCACACTTCAGTCTTAAAGATTGAGCTGCCTCTGATTTACAGAATGTAAATTTTGCTTCCCCAGAAAGCAAATAATAGCTGCATTTTAACACTTGTCATAACCTCCCCTTCCCCTTTAGCTAGCGAAGTGATAGGGTAGAAAAAGATGCATTTGTAATTTCTCTATTTCTTTTGGCCACTTGAAAGAAAATCCTCCCTATAGTTGTGTCTTCCGCAGCGAGAACAATTGCATATCTTACTGGCATGTAAATGAAATATGAAAATAACTCCTGCTCATTTGTGCACTCCCACCGGGACTTACTTTGTTAGGAAGGTATTTGAATGAGTTTCCATTTTTTTGTTTTTTGCTCAAGCCTGTGGTTCAAGATAAACCTTAACACCTTGAAATATGTTTCCAGGGATTCATTCTGCCTGTTTTGTACACAGAAGAGTTCATATCCAACTCAGCCTTATTAAACAGAAAGAACACGTTTCCTCTCATCTTCCACCCAAAACAACATCTGGAAGGAAGAAAGGAGAGAGGAAGAATGGATGAGCTTGCCAACCATTGGATGTCACTGTTGCTCTATATACCATTCTGCTGAAAGCACCTCCTTCGGCAAAAAACACTTCTCCTGAGAGAAGTAGCAATGCAGATCAACCAGTAGTTAATGCCTTTTCATTCTAAATTGGCCTTCCAATTGATTCTTTTCATCATTCCAAGAAGGAGACATTTACCAATGACTAGAAAAGACAGGCAGTAGACACTGACAAGTAGATGAAGATTGTAGAGAGGCAATGTGGCATTTTCTACTTTGGAGGGGGAGGGGAAAAATCTCAATTTAGGGATTTCTTTAATATTTTTCCAGATACAAACTTGCTTTTGTTCTTTAAGGATTTAATAGGGTTTATCCCTTGTCTCTTGTTTACTTTTACAGTGTAGTGGATATGCCAGCATCATGCAGATTTCTAAATAGAAATGATAGCAATAGCAATAGCATTTAGACTTATATACTGCTTCATAGTGCTTTACAGTCCTCTCTAAGTGGTTTACAGAATCAGCATATTGCCCCCAACAATCTGGGTACTCATTTTACTGACCTTGGAAGGATGGAAGGCTGAGTAAACCTTGAACCGGTCAGAATCGAACTGCTGGCAGTTGGCAGAATTAGCCTGCAATACTGCATTCTAACCACCATGGCTCTTGATATAATCAGCCCTGTTGTATGAAATGGCCATTCTTTCCTCACTTTCCCTCCATTAAGGTGCAGTCCTGGTACACTTAATCTTCATTAGTGAATAAGCACTAATGAAGACCAAACACCTAGAATTGCAATGAAATTCTTTCAGTCCCTTCATTGAAAATAGGACAATTTGGCTTGATAGCTAAGGAGGTAGAGAGACAACAATATCAGAAATGGTATAACATTTCAGATACATAGGAAGAGTGATTTAGAGGAACTGAGAATCCATCCACCAATATATATATATATATATATTGTTAATTATACTAAAAATCCGAATCCCGGGTAAACACATGTCGTAAAGCAAATAAGTAAAAACGATCACCGGGATGAAAATCTTAAAACAAAGATTGTTTAATTTACAAAGCTCAGCGTTCATCGGCCACAGTGTCGACATCATCAGAGCATATAACGTAAGATTTGGGAGTCCATTCTTATATGGCTGGCTGTCTCTGTGCCCGGGCTCTCGACCTAGTCGTCAGTCCGCTCATCGGTGCCGGGTGCACCGTTCTTAAAGGGGCCATTTCCACAGGTATCCTCTCTCCTCCAGTTGCTGTTGTGTGCTAGCGTTAGGGGGTCGGGTGTCAGATCGCTCCTGCTCCTCCCGTTTCGTGCCGGGGGATCGGGTGTCAACCTGTTCTTATTTCTCTCCCCCCCCATCCCCATGGTCCCGTTCATTTTAGTCTGTCTACATGTCCCTGAACTACCCGTGGGGCGTGTAGTTTCTTCAGCGCGTGTGTGGGGGTGCAGGAAATAATCGTCTTGCGGTTTGCACACGCTGTTCGTTGTTTCCTTCGTCGCTGAGTGTGGTCGTGTCCCTATCGTCTGGTCTTTGTCTGGTAGTGTTCGATCGCCCCCCTTTCCTTTTTGTGCCCCGCTGGGTCTGGGGCATTGTCTTGCTTGTGAGGTGTGCTTCTGGTTCGTTGCTCTCTCTGGGGGACGTGGTGGTCATCCTTTCTGTTGTTCCATCCTTCCAGTTATATCTTGTGCGGGCAGGTTGTTTATGTTGCCAGTTGGTATGGTGCCTCCCCCACCCCTTTAACATTTGGTACGCAGGACCAAGCTCTATATGCCGGTTGATGGAGTTTTTACCCGACATCCAGGCTTCTTTGAGCAGGCGGCCTCCCTTGGTGGCATCATGGGATAAAGTCTCCGCATTGGTGAGGTCGAACTCATGGCCATGGTTGGCCATGTGGGTCCACACCTGCGAGTGCTGTTCCTGCCTCTTAATTGCCAACTCATGTTCGTGGACCCTGGTTCTAAGTCTCTTGGAGGTTTCTCCAACATAGTTACAGGGGCAGTTTTTGCACCTGATCCTATACACTACCGAGGATTGCTCCCCAGTGGGAAGTGGATCTTTTGGGTGCATAATCCTGGCGTGTAGGGTCTGGTCAGGTTTGTGGGCCACCCTCACATTAAAGGGGGCCAGCAGTCTGGCAGTGGCCTCCGACACACCATTGATGTATGGCAAGGTTGTCCGTGCCGGTTGGGTTGGTGCCCCGTCGGCTTGTATGTTCGTACGAGGTCCGTATGGTCTGTTGTGATGCCTAACAAAGTCAACTGGGTAACCATTGCGTCTGCACACTCGGTAGAGGTGCCTCCTCTCTTCCATTTTGGTTTTATTAGTATTGCAGTGGGAGCCAACTCGTTTGAATAGAGTCTTGATAGAGTTAGCCTTATGAGCAACCGGATGGTTGCTTCTATAGTGCAGCATCCTATCTGTGTGGGTTGAAGGTGGAGAGCGACGAAATAATGGTGTCATACGATGTCACCTCGCTCTTCACCTCCATCCCACAAGATCTTGCGGTCACAGTATTAAGGGACCGCCTCCAAGAAGAGCAAGGGCAGCGACAGGACTCCCTCCACACCGAGGATCTGGCACAATTAACCATATGCCTCAAAACATACTTTGTCTTCCAGGGAACAATGTACGAACAAACTAAAGGGACACTGATGGGGTCACCCATCTCGAGTGTCGTAGCGGAGGCGGTCCTCCAACAATTGGAGAGGGTGGTGATGATGAGGCACTGCCCCAAATTCTGGGCCCGGTATGTTGACGACACCTTTGTGGTGATTAAAAAGCAAGATAAATCCAGCTTCTTGAACGAACTGAACTCTGTTTACCCTGACATCCGGTTTACTGCAGAGGAGGAAAATCAAGGCGTGTTGGCCTTCCTGGACGAATGGATCAAACGACAGTCCGATGGGTCCCTACAAACAGCCGTCTTCCATAAGCCAACCCACACGGATAGGATGCTGCATTATAGAAGCAACCATCCAGTTGCTCATAAGGCTAGCTGTATCAAGACTCTATTCAAACGAGTTGGCTATATATATATATATATATATATATATATATATATATATGTAGGTCTTTGGTAATTCGGGTTTTCTCCCGCGTAAAATTGAAAGTGTCTTGGCGACGTTTCGACGAAGTCTCATTCGTCATCTTCAGGCAGGTGTCTCTTCGGCCCGTGCTCCTAGAAGCACGAGGCCGAAGAGACACCAGCCTGAAGATGACGAATGAGACTTCATCGAAACGTCGCCAAGACACTTTCAATTTTACGCGGGAGAAAACCCGAATTACAAAGACCTACATACAAACACCCGTGAAAACCTCAGAAACACACACACACACACACATATATATATATATATATATATTAATATATATATATCTATATATATATATATATAGGTCTTTGGTAATTCGGGTTTTCTCCCGTGTAAAATTGAAAGTGTCTTGGCAACGTTTCGACAAAGTCCCATTCGTCATCTTCAGGCTGGTCTTCGGCTTCGTGCTCTAGAGCACGAAGCCGAAGACACCAGCCTGAAGATGACGAATGGGACTTCGTCGAAACGTTGCCAAGACACTTTCAATTTTACACGGGAGAAAACCGAATTAACAAAGACCTACATACAAACACCCGTGAAAACCTCAGAAAACAAATATATATATATATATATATATATATATATATATATATATATATATATATATATATATATATATATATATATATATATATATATATATATATTATATATATTTCTTTTCCTCCAGTCTGGAAGCCAAAGCTCATTTGGGAAATGTTCAGGCGCATGTTGAGTGACAGGCTTCAGGGAACAGTTTTGCTAACTATCAGCCTGTTGTCAGCCAGCACTGAACTCTGCAAGCCTCCAGGATTAGAGCTGAAGTGAACGGAACAAGCTTCTTTGTCTACAGCTAAATCTAACCTTTCCTAGGATACTTCCAAACCTACAGCTGAAGGTCAAACTATGTGAGATGGCACAGATCAATGATTTTGACAAATAGCAGCTGCCACAGTTCTACCAAAAGCCAATTGCACCCCTAAGGAAACACTTATGCACAGACAATGTTCCTGAAGTCAGTAATATACAAGATTTGTGTGTGTATGTGTGTGTCTGTGTCAGTGTGTCTGTGTTTTGTTTTCAATCCACTTGCCTTTTAATGACTTGGAATGGTTTGTATTCCTAAAAGTGGGTAGGGTCTGGGCAAAATGTAAAACTTTCCAGGATATCCTAAAAGTGCTTTTTTCAAGAGGCAACTGAACTTTCTTTGTTTTTCCTTGAAGATGTTTCGCTTCTCATTCAAGAAGCTTCTTCAGTTCAGAAGCTTCTTGGATCAGAAGTGAAACCTCTTCAAGGAAAAAACAAAGAAAGCCCAGTTGCCTCTTGAAAAAAGCACCTTGGGACTCCATAGACATTTAACCACTTTATAGGATAGGCTTCCCTAATTGAATCCCTTCCAGTTGTGAGGACTTAGTTCACATCTGGATGCCTTCCAGATGTGAGGATTTAGCTCCCAAAATTCCCCAGCCAATATGGCCATGGAATTATTGAGCATTCTGGTACTTAAAGTTTCATATTCCCCTGGAAATGTGGATGGCCCCCACTCAGTTGTTGTTCAGAACTATTGTGAAGACCCAGTTCTTACCTAGGCTTTCACTCAAGAACAAGACCCCTCACTTAATGTGTGTGCCTTCTTTTTCTTTGGTTTTTTTAAATAATATATTGTAATTTCTTTGCTTGTGAGCTACCTAGAATCATTGAAAGACAAGTGATGTGCAAGTTTTTTTTAAAAAAATATATTATTATTCTTACATATTTATTTCCCAAAGCTAAGATCTTTCTAGATGGTTTATTTAGCTGTCTCACAGTCAGCAGATATACTGTTCCATGTAATTTTATTAGTGCAATAAGTTTGTTGTTAGTTCTAGTAAAATCATTATGGAATATGTTTTAAATAAAAAAAATATCTGAAGCTGGAGAAAAGCTTTTAAAAGGAAGAGTGGATATTATTTTAGGAAATTAAAATTAGAGTGTTTTTCTAAGAAGTCAGTAAATATATATATGTAATTTATGTACATATGGATTATTATTATTATTATTATTATTATTATTATTATTATTATTATTATTATTATTATTATTATTATTATTATTATTATTATTATTATTATTATTATTATTATTATTATTATTATCAAATTGATCAGAAAGCTGGGACTGAGATTCTCTAGTCATCTGGTTAGTTCTTATGGTATTATCTAATTCTGTTTTATTATTTTGTTTTAGCAATGGATCGCTTGTAATCTCACACAAAAATAATTACAATCCTATATAAATTTTATAATAGTAAATTACTACCAGGTCAGAAGAAAAGTGGACTCAGATCACTTCACGAATGCTATGTGAAGAATATCTTAATTAGTGATGGACTATTTAATAACTGGGAGCCTTAAGCTCAAATTTATGAATTTTTGTTTAGACATAAGTCTAATGAGCTCAGTGGGGCTTTTATTTGAATAGAAAAACACAGAATCACAGTATTAGGGTTTCACTAAGAATAAACCCCTTTGTCTTCACCATTCCCATTTCCCCCCTCTCATTTGACCATTCTGCTCTTTCACCTCATATTTTTGTAGTTCTACACATAAGCACACAATGTCTTGCTATTTGCTATTAAGTTGTGTTTGTATATATGTATGTGTGCTTCCCCTTCTGCAGCTACTAGCATAATTGCCCTTAAAAATGTCAAATAAGCCATTGCTGGGTCTAACTATGTATGTATTTGTGAACAACAGGGAATCTGCACATTATGGAATACATGCTGGGTATGAAATGATCAAGAACATTTGGTGGTTCAGTAAAAGTAGCAGAGGAGCACTCTGAAAAATTAATATGTTGAAACCATTTTACTTATGAAACATGATTGTGATGGAGTCAGAAACGGTGTGTTCTGTTTTATTTGGCTTGGACTGAGATTTCTTTCTTTCTTTTTGCAATTGCCTGCCTACCTAATGTATTTGAGCTATAATTGCAATAGGTAAAATGCTCAGGTTTGATTTCGTTGCGCTTATATTTTGTCAGTATCTTCTACCTGGAAGCCTCATCCAGCCGGTTGCCCACATGTGATGTAGATAACGGGCAGCATAGATCCTTATAGTGTGTTTCAGATCAAGAATAGTTGACAGTGAACAGGAATTGTATTGAAAGAAGGGCATAGATGTTCATGTTCTCCTCAAATGGTTGGAATCTTAATAGTCAAACAGTAAACTGACTACATCATTTGCTCTTACTGTATTTCAGATTGAGGTTTTGTGTCATAAACAAGTCTATAATAGTTCCTATGTTCAAACTCCACTGGAGATTCTACATAGTTTTATATTAAACATCAAATTTCTTTTCTTTTCATATTGACTCCATGATTTTAATAACAGACCAGTGGAACAACCCCAAGAGCTATCTTTCTTAGCTGATATCTCCTAAAGTACAATGAATTCTCTATTAGATGGATAATTACTTAGAAGTTCATCATAAGGGATATTTGCAACTATATGAGTTTCCTTTATAATTCATATAGAAAGGTAGAGAGGGTATTCAATATTAATTTCACAGTAGGAAGTCCCACGTTTTGCACATGACATCAGCCCCCCCTTATTGATACGATTCCCAAAGCAAAATAAAATCTCTGTTATTTTGAAAAAAACAAATTGGATAATATAACTCCAGTTAAGTGGATTTGTGTATGTATGGAAGCAGGTAAGAGACAAAAAAGGAAAGAGATTATGTCCATCACTATAAAATCTGAGTATCTGTGTAAAGTGACAGAACCTGACTATCCGAAGAAGCATCACGTAAACAAATATAATGTGAAATAACAACAACAACAACAACAACAACAACAACAACAACAACAACAATAATAATAATAATAATAATAATAATAATAATAATAATAATAATAATAATAATAATAATAATAATAATAATAATAATAATAATAATAATAATAATAATAATAATAATAATAATAATGTTGGAAGGGACTTTAGAGGTCATCTAGTCCAACCCCCCGCTCAGGCAGGAAACCCTATACCATTTCAGACAAATGGCTGTTTCTTCCCTCTTTTTCTATGTTAGTAAAACATATTTGTTTAAATGCTTTGAGCTAATGCAATTATGCATATTCACTTGCAATTCAATATTGCATGTTGCACACTTGGAATTTTGAATACTATTTTGTATAGAAATGGATATAACTACTGTTGAAAATGAGAAAAATCCACACTGTGGTTGTGTTTATAAACACTCTTAACCTGGTTAATGAATTAACTCATTTTCAGTATTTGCACAATACAGTGAACCATAAATTAACAGCAGCTACCTGACCAAGGTTAATGCTAACCAAGCTTAGTAAATGCATCTGTTAGATGTTTATCTGACCTTGTTAAGTATGAACAGAACCAATGAGTGGAATAATTGATTTGCACTTCGATAATTTTTCTAACCAATTTCTCCACAAATGTATTTTACCTTGAAATAAAAATAGCTACATGTTGTGTGTTTAAAAAATTGTTCTCTATTAACCTAAAAATTATGGAACTGGAATCTTACTGACAATTAATTGAATGAGGATAGCCATTGATCATTATTCAGATCAAGATCAAGAATGAAGGATGTTAATGTTGTCCATTGTAATAGTCTAGAAAGGGAGAAATGTTTTTCTTCGGTGAAAGGATGCTTACAAAGTTTATTTTGAAACTAATGACATGAAATAATCCTGATTTAAAGTCTCTTATAGTTGCTACTGGAATGGAGCTCACAGTTAGATATTGCTATTTCAAATGTGGTGTCACAATTTGAGGAAAACTACATCAATGCACATTTTAAAATGTCTGTTTTAAGAAAAAGTATCTTTGATACTTTGTGCCAGAGTTTCAGTAAATATATTCAAAAATTAATATTTAAATATGCATTTGAATAAAAAATTGCTGTTTTTTTCTTTAAAAAAAACCCCCTTCAAGTGAATGTTGAGCAGAATTTTAAATAACATGTCCAGAAACAAATTGATTCATTTTTTTATTTCTCATATAATGCAGACAAGAAATGCTATCTCCTTGAGCTGGGGAGAGAATTAATGAATTCAAAACATACACAAAAAGCCCACTTCACAGGACTGTGAAGATTAAGTTTAATTCTGCAGATATCTAGGCAAGTTCTTGCATCCTACTCTACATGTACCTAGGAAATTTGAAAGGGACCTGTATCGATACTGATGTAGATGACTTCCATATTCAGTAAGAAAGAGAACCTCATTGCATCTAGGTCAGTGATGGCAAACCTTTTAGAGACCGAGTGCCCAAACTGCAACCCAAATCCACTTATTTATCGCTGGGTGCCAGGTGGGCGTGGCCCACTGGGTGGGAGTGGCTGTGGTAGTCATGGCAGACTGGGTGGGTGTGGCCAAGATGGGTGTGATCACCTCGATGTTGCTCGTGGGGACGCCTGTGGGGGCTGGGCAGGGTTGGGGGAGATCCAGGGGGTCTCTGGCAGATGGGGCGGTGGGCAGGAGGCTCATCCTGCGGAGTGAGGCGAGGCAAGGCGAGGCAGGGTGGGGGTGCCATTGTCGCAGGTCAAGGCGAGGCAGGGGCCAGGGCGGCTGCTGCCTGACACCATCGGCCCCCGCACACAGAGGCCAGCGAGCGAATGGGTGCTGGGATGCATCTGGCCACGTGGGACCTCGGCAAGTTAGTGGGCGGCTGGTTGAAGAGGGACGGTTGCCATCTCTAGGGCATGGCGCGTGTGCCCACAGAGAGGGCTCTGAGTGCCGCCTCTGGCACGTGTGCCATAGGTTCACCACCACTGATCTAGGTACTTGTTTACATATGTAAGCCCATGGATAAACATCTCCCCCCCCTCTCTCTTTCTCTCTCTCTCTCTCTCTCATACACACACATTATTGATAACATCTTATATATCAAAGGATTTTCAGGATATACCTTGTAACAACAAAACAACTTAACACTCTCAAAGCAAAGGAACTGTGATGTAAAAACTTGTGTGAATAACTAGTTCTTTACAAATGAGAGTATACAATCCCTTCCCCACTGACTCCATATTGCAGTTTTAACAATTTAGAAGAATATGGTGGGAAATGGGGAAGTAAAGGAAAGGAGAGAAAATAAATAGACAGAAGGAGAGATAGATGCGTAGATAGATAGATAGATAGATAGATAGACAGACAGACAGACAGACAGACAGACAGACAGACAGACAGACAGACAGACAGACAGACATGAAATTCTTAATTAAGATGTAAGGTTTTTACTAACTTAATCAACAAGATTTAAATGTCTTGCTGATTATGAATGTATGAAATGTCCTTCATTTTAGGGCACAGATAATCCTCAATAATCTGCATCCTCCCTGACTTTCTACATTCCAGTAAAGTTCCCAAAACTATAATAAGGGACCTCCTCCAATGGGTATTTTTCAGTTTAGAAAAATGGGGCTATCCAAAAGGGATTGCAGAGTGAAGAGTTGGTAACAGAAAGCAACAGCAGTGGTAACATTGTCCACTACCTTGAAACAATCCTAAACATGCCTTGAAACCAAATTTGAAAGAAGCTTCCAAAGTACCCTGAGAAAAAGAAAACTAGAAGTAGAAAAACAAAGAGCAAAGAAATATTCACTAAATTGGAGGATCAATTTTGACATGTAATTATGCTGCCCCACATGAATAGAAATTGATTAGTGAGTTTAACCCTGACCACTACTCAGTTCATGAGGCGTTCTCTTAAGAACACTTTGAATCTATTGTGGACTATCGTTAGGGGACCATATTAATAACAGTAATACTAACTTGTTACCTCTCAGACTAACCTAACAGCTTATTGGTAAAATATTGAAATAGTAGTTAACTAATAGTGTTATTAAAATATTAAAGACTTTCACGTTTGGACCAATTTCCAAAATTGGTCACAGATCATCAATAGAAAATAAAATGTAATCTAGATTTCTAACAAAATAGCCAGAAATATATATTTTTCCATTGCTAGTGTTTAATTCCTTAGACCAGGCATGTCAAACTCGCGATGTCACGTGACGTAGCGCGACGTGTCGTGACTTTTTCCCCATTGCCGGCAATGGGGTGGGCACGGTTTCAGTATGATGCATCCGGCCCCTGGGCCGGCAGTTTGACATGCCTGCCTTAGACCAACAGCTTTTCAAAACTGTATATCATTGCACAGGACATATTGTGGCAACTCAATATGCTAAATGAGGCTTTTTGGGGAAAGCTGTATGCATACATATATGAGCATAAACTTGTGTATGTACATATACAGTATATGTTTGTACATATGTATAGTATATATGTATTTCTGTTAATGCCTGGGTAAAATAAATGTATAGCTGGGTTTCTTTCTGCCCAGAAATTATATTAGCAAAATTAAAACATTTCAAACAAGCTAAATAATTTGCCAGCCTCCAAGTAAAAATATAAATGAGCCAGACTTATTTTTTTTTAAAAAAGTGACACAATATTTCTAGAAGCCTGAAAACTTTTTTTCTTTAAAAAGAATGAATTGCTCCATCCCTGTTGATTGTAAAATGAAATCTATTTTTCTACCTTTCAGTAAATCTAAGGAGAATTATGCAAATTGAAGAATGTAGTCTTGTCACAATGATGTCATACAGGACCTCTTAGTTTGGAGGACTATTTGTATGCTCAAAAAAACATTGAGAAAGTAGTAATAAATTGCTAGGGTGCACTCTTCTGGCAGCTGTTAATAAATCAATATGAAGGGGAGTTCTGAAGGGCAAAATGTTGCTGTCGGTGGGTGTCTGATTTAATTTTGATCAAAATTAATATTTCGTATATGATAAGTGAGCTGGCAGGAACAGATTTTATGATTAATTCTACAGAATTGAAAATACTTTGATGGTATTTTAAAAGCCATTCCAATCATCTAAAATTCCCAGAAACTAATTCAGACACTGGCTTCTGCAGCATGTGACGATGACATTTTTTGTTTCTATTCAAATATTAAATAGGATGCTGTTTAATAGAAATGGTGGAATGAATTTTCTGGCTTAGAGAGAAGAGAGTTACTACAGGTGGAACCGAATGCATCAATCTTTGGAACCCATATTGTAACAGCCCAATTTTATCTTCATTTAGTCAGTGCAAGGCCCCATTGATTGCCACTGAAATTACTTTCAGGTAATTGTATGTAGAATTCCATCCATTGAATAACTTTCTCCTAGATTCTTGGCACCAGGAATCATTTCCAAATTTCATGCAATGTTTTTTACCCTGTAAATATGACTTGGGCATTTAACGAATACACATATTTAGAAGAACAATTTATCAAAAACCTTGAGGTTCTTTTCCAAGTTAATAAACTGAGCATCCAGCCACCTGGTGTGAGAAAAGCTTGCAAAAGGATCCAAATTGTGTGTACTTGGATCTTTTTTTCTTCAACCTCCGCTGAAGGGCAATTTGTATATATTTTTGCAAAAGGAAATGAAGGGATATAGTACTGGGAATTGTGTACAAAGCACGAGACATCTGCATATATAGATTCCCCCTGACATTTAAATGTATATATTTATGACTTCAACTTTTGGATCCCATGGTTTAGGGACTATATTCAACACAGAACTACATCGTGGCAACCTTAATGGCTTTGAAATACTTTCACATGTCTAAGCAATTTGTCAGAAGGATTGGCTGTGAGAAGAGGAGGAGGAGGAGATGGAGGAGGATGGGGGCTTTGCAGAGTCATTTTATAGAACAGAAATGGAAATAAAGGGGCTGATATAAATGATAGCTGAAATGGAGGAAAACAGGAGCAAAAGTAGAAGCCTTTATCTTGCAGTGATCTTAAAAGCAGTGTGTCTGTCTAAGGGAGACAATTCATATGACACAAGGAATAAGGAAATAAATAAAAGGACGGTAGCTAAAACCATTCAGTAAGAAAATGAATCCTATTGCCATTTCCCACCCTTAGATATTTTAAAGTTCAAAAAAAAAAAAAACTTGTCCCATCCATTTTTACTTTCTGGGAAGTATATTTGCTTTCTCACATTCAGAGAAATATCTAGGTACCTTTGTGCACTAATAGGAAAAAAAAAAAGCCATGTCCTAAATATAAATGTATCTCTGTGCATGTTTGCAGAACGCAAACTAAAATAGATGCTTGCATATGTAAGAAAGCTGATTAACATCTTCAGTGTAAATTGCCCTCTTTATGCTTATACATTTCTTTCTATTTAGAATATTCATACTGAGGATGGAAATAAAACATCTTGCTGGCTATATAGTAAAATCAAAGCTCTTTCTCATTAACTCCCTAGAAGCACTGGAGATCTTTTTGTACCACTATTTATTAGTGCTGCGTGAAGCTTTGCTTTGCTTCAGTGAGGGGCTTTGCACCAGGAAAGAAATACAATTTGCCTGGCTAAGGCAAAGAAAGGAACTAGGCAATCTGCCTTGATGTGGCTCTTCGTGGCTCTTTACAGCTCCTTTTCCTTTGCAGCATCTCTTGCCATTGGCAAAGGCTCAAGGCCTTTCCTGGCTTTTGAGAGAGATGGTGAAGGAGGATCCTATGGGAGGCTGTGGAAAGGAAACATATAAACATATTAATCTTCATAATCCACATTTCTCTAGGAGCAAAATGGGAATCTCCTTAATTTTATCCCAACAGCAACTTTTCGGATGGACTGTAGAGAATAAGGAAGATTACCTTGAGAGAAATATGCAAGAACTGTTACATAAGCAAAGAGAGCTGAAACATTCTTTAAGTCCCAAGGAGCAGGATAGAATTTGAAACAACTTAGACAGACTCCTCTCTGATTCTTCTGCATATAAGAAGGAAGGGAGCTAAAGCACAATCTGGCTTGCGAGATTCTAATATTATAGCCTGTCTCAATAAAGTTTAGTTCTAGTCTTGTGGAGTTGATTTTCTGGTCTGGTAGGGACTGATAAAGACAGAGCTAAAATAGATTGACTCATTATAAGTCACCTAGTGAATTGCCATGACTAAGAGTAGACTCGGACTTTGATCTTTTCAGCTATAATCTAACACATACCACTCCTAACAACCACTATAGCAGTCAAGTGGATTTGTGATGCCAGTCAGAAAAAAAAAATATTTAAAGTGAAAAGTTGTGGACAAAGAGAAGGAATTGAGGCAGCTATTCTTAATATATTCTTAATCTTATTATCTGCAATGAGGCTAATATGTTTTTGTTGGAAACAGGAAGCCCTATTGTTTTTCTCCACACTTCATAGAACCAAAACATCCCCTTGAAAATCTGTAAAGCCCTATATTATTCATGATTATATAGGTAATATATACAGCATTTGTTGACAAATATGGGTAATAATTGATTAATTAAATATCAAGTAATCAATAGTAATGTAAAATAAACTACAATTAAAGCATCTGAGAAGATATAAAGAGTATGAACCTTTATAAATAAGATCACTCTTTTTCAGATCCTGATCAATCCTTTATCATTCTAAAATTTTCACAGCACAGTTTATCATTCCAGCTGCAGACTCGTTTTCTCTGAGGATCAACACTGATTAGAGTGGTATGATACTGTCTCATAACTTATACTTAAGGAGGGATGAGAAACTAGGTCTATATAGGTGACCATATAAAATTGAGAGTTGTAAAATATACAGGAAATCTTAATATATATATATGCTGAAATTCATAAAGAAATTAATATCTTCATGATGTCATTTCCAATTAAAAAACTCATTAAAAGTGCAAATATCAGAGAAAGTATACATAAAAATGCATGACACAAAATGCAGATTAAGAAAAGCTTTTGAGATTACTGAAAAATGACCAAGGTCATTGCACAAAATAGCTGCTGGAGGTGGGGTAGGGTAGGGAACAGGCATGACCAATGTAACACAATTGTTTGCTAAATGAGCTAAAGAGGGCAAATGATAACTGAATTAATATATTCTTTGAATACCAGGCAGATGTGGACTAGAGATTCAAAATATAAAATCTATTCTTTTGTATTCATACATGTGTTTCTTATTCAAATAATTTTCTTTTTTACATCATTCATTCAAGCACAGCTTTCCATATATTTCCCATATACAGCTTTCCATATATTTTCCCACTGATTCCATCAGTCTCTTTCAGTCCATAATTAAGTTCATTGCGTTTAATAGCCCCCTTGCATAACCTTGCATAATAATACTAGAGTACATTTTAATCTGGTATTTTTTTCCGCTTCTGGAATTTTAAGGGAAAAATGGGACACTTTTTGCTGCACTATTTGGACTTAGATGCATGCAATGGACCCAAACCTTTGATAGGTTTTTTTTCATGCTGTAAAAAAATATTCTGTACAAGCCTTCTCTGCTGCAGAATTTTATTGTATGAGATCCTGCAATATTTGAAATTAGACAGGACAATTTGAGTAAAATAAATTAATTATAGCAGATCCCAAGCCACTTCATAATCTGAAAAGTAAATCAAAATTTTAAAACGAAACACAAAATCTTTGTCAGGTCTTGTTGCGGGAGCTGGTACTACCACAAATCCATCTGGAGTGAAACCCTACATTTGCTCCTAGTATAATGTTGTGATACAAACTCCTCTTCCATATTTTATATGCTTTAAAATATTCAAACAACTTGTTTTTACTAAATTCATAAACTTGGGATTGCATTGCAACAGCTGGGTAGCAAGAGGGAAAAATCATAAAAACAATCTTGTTAGGAATTGTTCCCAATCTCTATTAAAAGACACTCTTGTTGGAATGCCTTGCTTCATACAAATTGTTTGTCACCTCCCAGATCCCTTTGTGATTTCTTCAAGGCACTTAATACAATTTTATAATGAATGCATTGCATATTAATCTCTTTTATGAGAAGGACAGCAGCATGCATGTTTTCTAAATGGGAACTTCTGAAATGAATGAAAAAGAGACTCACGGCTTTGAAGTTGGAAACAATTATGTAGTTCTGAATTACAGTTATTCTGGCAAAAAGATTCTTTTTTGTCTTAAATCCATTAAGATAGGAATTATATAAAACAAATAATGATACTGTTCACTTGAGTATTGGATAATATTTGGCCTGTCAGTTTTGCCCGATACAAATTATATTTGCACTAGTAGTTTCATTTATTTATTTTTGTTAATTTATATATTTGTTCTCTGAATAAATGAAGGAATGCTGAGGAGGAAATGAGGACTACATTTTCTTATATAAAATGATAAACTAGAAATCATTTTCCTCATATTGCTACAGAAACACTGAAAATCCAAGGGTTCTTATGGCTGCTATTCCCTGACTCATTTAATGAAATCTTTTTTATTTGAAAGAGGGATGAGGGAAGCTTCAAACTTTAGAAATAGTACTTTGATGTCTTTCTGTTGCTGAGAAAAAAACCTTTTAATTAGGTCACCTAAACTTCATTTTCTTTCAAACTGTTCACGTTTACGATTCTCTTTTTCTTCTGTTCCCTTTGATGTTTCAAAATATATGCCAGTGATATTTAAGTTTATTTATTATGCACAGGCATTAAACTTGTGCTATTAACATTTATTCATGTCCTTGAAAATTGATTAGTTAATTAAGTGCAGAAGGCCTCTTATGGGAAGCTATTCATTCATGTTTCATTTAATAATCTACATGTACTATGTACATTTTATACTTTATTTTCAGCAAAAACAGCTGTTACTTATATGATATAAATTTTATAGTCCCCAGTGGGTTAACATATTAATTGAACTTTCCTTTTATTACTAAATCCCAGTGTACTTTGATATCACTTTATCTAATGTAACAATGACTCATTTGTTGTTAAAATGGGAAGTTGAGATGAAGATGAAGAAGGTGATGTCCTGGATTTTGGAAGCTTTCTTCCAGAATTTGATTGAAAATTAAGTTTTACTGGCTTCAATTACATTAAGTTTTAAGGTAAGAAATTAAGTTCTTACTAGTTTCAGTTACAGAGATTCTTTAGCAAATTACTTCAGGATTCGCTCTGTAATAATGTAGAGATTTATCACTCCCTAAATGTTGTCAAGCACCAATTCCCACCAGCTTCTGATAGTACGGGCAAATGATTAGGCGTTACGGGAATTGTGACTGAACAGCTATGGAAAGCCACCTGGAAAACAGGTGGCTCTTCAGAGAGAGCCATCTGCTGCGAGCTGGTTGAAGAAATAATAGTATCCAATGTTTGGAAATCTGCAGTATTTGACCATAACAGTAAGCAAATTGTTTCTTCTCATTGACATACTGTTTCCAATATGCCATGCCATTCCATGCCATCCCATGCCATCCCAGCAAATCCCACCCAAACCTGAATAACTTCTTATCTAATCTTCTATGTTAGGAATATGTTAACTTGTGAAATTTAGAAAGCATGTTACTCTAATAAGTGGCAATTACATTTTCAGCAGGTAACACCAGCTTACACAAGTGAATGGAAAAGAAAGCCATTAGATTGGCAATTTGAGGAAATTTCTGTGGATTTTGCCTCAGTAAAGTAAGGCAAATCGCAGTGTGTAGTTGAGATGACTTTGGAGATGAGGGATAAAGACAATGACAAGCATTTTGTAGCTCATGGTTGGTTGACAAGCCAATCTTAAACTGTAAACTGTAATAATTTCTTACCCTTGGAAAAGTCACCATTTAAGTCAACCAAGTCTACACCAATAGTGGAATCTTTTAGATGTTGTAGACTCTATAATCCACTTCCACCACAGAAACAAAGCCCAGCATATCTGGAATGTATTATGTTAGGGAAAGTTATTTGGGGTACGCTAACTTTTCCCTTAAGCTACCCTGAAAACCTTTGCCTTTACAAAGGGCAGTGTTAACAGTGAGAAGGATTGAGTTGATAGTGAGATGTAACATAGAAAGAAATGTTATATATTGTGATAAAAATATATTCATCATGAATCATCTCACTTAACTCCAAAAGAAAGAACTTTAATTAGACTTTAACATCTTATTATAGGAAATAAATATCACTATTGTTCATGTAAGACATTTGGAAATTTACTGACATAATTAGATTTCTAAATGTGCTAATGAGTTTTATTCATAAGAATGAAGCCAAATGTAATGCCATCTGATGAAGATTTGCCACTGCATATTCTCTTATACTTAAATCTAATTCCCATGTATCTACTTCTGTGGCAGAAAAAAATCTATTTAACATTGTGCTTTGTATTATGTCATATGTTGTCATTTACTATAGATGTATTTTATAGCTAGCTAGGCTAAAAACTTTTTACCCAAACTCAATTTGCAGTTAATTATTGGACCAAAACAGCCAAATAAAATCTAGTCAGGTTCCAGTGAAATATATGTAAAGTGGGGTTTGTAACAGACTTGAAACAATAAAATAATCTGCATTTCCACAATAAGCAATTATTTTTAACTGGTAATGCACAACAATATATTAAATGCTCATAAAATTCATGTGAAATTTACTAGCATTCAATTTGAGACATATTCTGTTCTTATTTGTATATAATGCATTTGCTCATAATGCTGACTAAAGAAGATTAACCATCGTATGTTTAGAATGTAGATGAAACACTGAAAGGGAAAGAAAAAAACCTTATCATCATTTACATCATAATGCTGTTCTGTAGAATCAACTCACACATTCTGTATTCAACAAGCATCAAGACTCTCATTAAGTTACAACACTTAATTACTATTTCATCCAAGATGATTGTGATGATATTTATGTGCCATGGTTGTCAATTCTTAGTGACCACATAGATAGTTCATCAATATTCTTAGAGTTGGAAAAGGTTATTTGGTTAACCCTCTGCATAATAGAGAGATCCAGATTAAAGCATCCTGAACTGATATGACAATGTCATTAAGCAACGGCCTACCTTTGTGAATGAGCCACTAAGATCTAAAATGATTGATGGACTTTTCCTCTGACTACATATGAACTTCTTACATTGCAATGCAGATGTTTTCATATAGTCCAGCCACTTATCACTAGGGCTCAGCAGATCTTCAAAAGTTGCTTTGCTTTTGAGTTCTTAATAAAGTACAACCTGAACTGGTGCTACAAATTACGGTGACAAACCTTTTCTAAGATGAAATCCCTGTTTATTTGTATAGGAGATTCTGTAGAAAAGTAAAGGAGTTGGCTGATTGATTGATTGATTTTTTTAAATACATTTGCTAAATTCATGTCCCATTTTCCTTCAGGAGCTCAAGACAGCATGGATAGCATTTCCTGCTAATTCCCTTTATATTTGGCTCCCTTTGATAAAACAATGACTGGCCCAAAGTCAAGTAGTAAACTTCCATTTTTGAGAATGGAGTTTTATCTGGACCTTCCCCGCCAAGCTCAACACCTTAGCCATTGTTCACTGGCTGTTCTAGTGAGTTAGTACACTTAATTTCTCCCATTCCACATCTTCAATAAAGTAGTATGTATACTAGCTGTTCATCCACATGTCTGGTCTCCATCTTTTCTTTTATAGCCTCTGTACCTATGTTTGTGACTGTGTGGGTAAAATTTGATCAAAGGCATAGTTTGCATGAATGGATGCATATTTCAGATTCTTTAGTAAGTATGGGAAAGTCAGGATCTGACTTTGTCACTATGATGTTCTCTACATGCATTCACTACTCCCAGCATTTCAACATCAGAACAATATTTATGTGTACAATAATCAAATGCAGAGAAATGTAACTACTTTGCATGCACATGTAACTGGACTGAAGAATAAAACATTCATAGATGGTTACACCAGAGAAAAAAGGTCATCAGTGCATTCAGTTTCATTTTTTCATCCTTGCAGTTAAGGCAATCACAAAACCATGACACATGAGGCCTTTTTTTTAAAAGGGATATCCAACATGAATTAAATTATATTTTTTGTTCTTTACACACATATTGGTTTGAACAAAGCAAAAAAATATTCAGAAAGTCATGGCAGCAACATTAATTTGGCCTATATAAATTCCTTTCATATCTGTGCCTGAATGAAAAAAACAAGCTGACATCATGCGGATCTGCATTTCTGAAAGGTCTATTTTTCAGGCTTAGGATAATCAATCATTTCTCTGATGTGTGGTGTCAGAACTAGATGCTACTGATGAACTCTATTATTCAGTTTGCACCCAACTGGACAGCACACAAAATCCATTATTACATTTTCTGCACCCGAGAGAAAAATACTGTTAATTCAAATACTATATATAGCAATAGCACGTAGACTTATATACCACTTCATAGTGCTTTACAGCCTTCTCTAAGCGGTTTAGAGAGTCAGCAAATTGCCCCCAACAATCTGGCTCCTCATTTTACTGACCTTGGAAGGATGGAAGGCTGAGTCAACCTTGAGCCGGTGAGAATCAGACTCCTGGCAGTGAAATGAAGAGTTAGTCTACAATACTGCATTCTAACCACTGTACCACCAGGGCTTTTGATGATAGAAATGTCATTTGTTTAATAGCTTAAACAGATAGCCCATCTTTTCATTCCATATTTCACTGATGCTCAAATGATTTTTTTATTATAGAAGATAAGAGGTAAACCAGTTCCAAAGATATAGCCAGAAACTCTTTTTTATTTGACATTGGATTCCATATTTGTTCCATCTTGTAGGCCAGCATATTAATTTTTAGCACCTGTCATCAGTTTGAACCTACTTCTTTTTGGACGTTGCATGTTGCCTATTACTTTGGCATTAGATAATAATGAACAGTGTGTAAATATCTGTAATCAAACGGGTATCCCAGTTATTTGTGTATTAATAACACCTAAAATATTTATTCAGAAAAACAGCAAGGTTGACTTTTCTGTAGGAGGTACAGGAAAATTCCTGAAAAACCTGCCTTCTATCCCCCTTGCAAACTGCTTTCCAAATTAGCTGCAGTTTGCACAGTTTAGAATAAGAAATACTGGAAGCAGTGAGACAAAGAAGTAATAGTTTCGTTGGCTGCAATGAAAGACTTATCCATACAAATGTTTATTAGAAATTGACACACATCCAGACTGTTCATGTCTCAGAATTACATAGTTCAGACCATTTGAGCCATGGTGGTTAGAATGCAGTCATTAGAATGCAGTATTGCAGGCTAACTCTACCAACTGCCAGCAGTTCGATCCTGACCAGCTCAAGGTTGACTCAGCCTTCCATCCTTCCAAGGTTGGTAAAATGAGGACCAAGATTGTTGGGGGCAATATACTAACTCTGAAAATTGCTTAGAGCGTGCTGTAAAGCACTATGAAGCGGTATATAAGTCTAAGTGCTATTGCTATTGCTATTTACCTTTTTTCTCAAGTTTTGGAGCCAGGATGGTTGCAGCTTTGCACCTGAAGAGGGATATAAATGTGATTTCCTAGTTGCTTATTAATATTTTGGATTTTAATTGAAATTGTTGGTTTTTTACTCATTGTCCACCATCTAGAGTTGCAATGTTTGAGTTAGAATGGGGAAAGAGTCACAAAGAAAGAGATAGATATAGAGACAGGTGCTACATACCTTTATGCAAATATATATGCAAGAATCATTATCTAGGCAAATGTAAGGCTGAGTTGCCAAGCCTTGAGAAATGAAGTAATATTTGGAAGAGGCTCTGAAAGACCCTCCCTGATTCACCTGAGCATTGTAGTCCCCCCCCCCAAGAGGCACATTCAAACTTTCAAGATTCTTTCATTATAGCCAACTTCAGTAGAATTAGTTGTAATTTTCCTGTGTAGCTGATTTCTTGCCTGGCTTAGCTAGTGGGGCTCACACTTTATTTCAGACAGAGAAAGCTAAACCAATACTTTTAGATAAATTGCTGTCCCACACAGCCACATTAATATTCTTTCCTGCCATCACTGAGTCTACAAGAAAGTATATAGACATAAATTGTGCTGACTCCACTGTCCACCTTTTTCTTTGCTTCAACAATGAACTTGGTCTGTGTTGTTGCCCTCACACAGTTTAACACAGGATAATTTCATGGCAATGACTGGTGGATTTCTTGACATAATTTCTTCCCCAACTTGGTATCAGCTACTGGCAAAAAAGTATGCATCAATCACTCTCTTGTATGTGAAGTGGGGTATTAAAGCATTATTTGTGGGATAATCTACAGTTAGATTCATAGTCTAAGATTGGGGAAAACTTAATAATTCAAGTCCTAAAGAATTATTAAGATACCATCTAAGATTCCAAGCAAGGTGATTTGTAATAAAATTAGAGTATTCAGGTCTGATGAATTCAATATTTCCAGGTATCAGGGAAGTCCTTTAGGTATCACTCCAACGGTTCCAATTACAATTGGTATAATAATGGATTTTTCCCCATAAGTGTTCAATTTCAATTTGAAACTCCTAGAATTTGGTAATTGTTGTCCAATTGTTTACTGAATTATTAAATTATTTCTGATCTTTCCTCTTGCATCCCAATTTTTGGGGATTTTACAATTTCTGCAGTAGACATACATACACTGGAAATAAGCATCAGACAGAAAGATTCCTGCCTGGCATGGATGATCTCCTGGAAATGTAAGGTGTCTGGTCTTTTTTGCAGCGTGTCCACAGCAGATTTGCCAGGCCAGACAGGCTAAGGAGACCATTGTCTCTGATTGTGCCAGCTACTGTATAGACTCATTCCTAAGGCAATTGATATTGTCCTCATGGGAAGTTTTGCATCTCAGCAATGAAGTGGGGATAAATTGGAGGTGATATCATAAGGATGTTTACAAAACACTTTGCAAGATATTTTTGTGTCATGGGAAATAGGATATGAAACTGAGCCCTAAAGGTGTGGTCTTTACAAATATTTTTGGCATAATCAAAAAGTCGTAATTTTAAAATAGTTTTTGATTTTTAGTTTTAAATTATGAAGATTTTTGTTCACAAAGTCCAATGAATCAAGTGTTCATCTGGTCAGGCTAACAATTCTTCATGGTTTGGGTCTGTTTGCTCCCAATGTACCTTATAATACAAGTAACCATATCTGACAGATCATTTCAATTTGAGACCCAATTTTTTTTCTACGAATTGTAAGAATAATATTTCAAAACATTAGTATGCCTACAAAATCTCAACACTATTATTAGATTTTATTATTTTTTTTGAGACGATTTCTCTGCTTCTTCTCCCCAGCACTAATTCTGACATTTAGGAAACCATTCATTTCTAAGTGCCTCTCCACACCACACACACACAATTCTCTAAATTGTTCAGCTTTATGCATGACCTTCCTTTAGTCACAAGTCTAATGATCAGTCATAAAATAACTGGACATTTCTATCTTGGACATTATCAAAGAATCTTCTTTTAGATGAAGAAACTCCTTTGTGTTGCAGCATCAAGGTTCTTTCATAACAGTTGTGCAACTGACATTATTTCTACCTGCTGTTTCTCTGCTCCTAATCAGTTCTTTACCCACTGTCTCCCTGCAGGGTTGAAAAGGGGCCTCTTGTGTGGCTTTTGCAACAAAGAAGCAGTGGGGAGGGAAAAGGTTAAGTACATAGCCTATCCTGCTAAACTGCTGCTTTCTAAAGCAGGTCCTTTTACCTCAAATGCAATTGGATTTCATCCTCTCATTCCTCCTCCTTCCTCCCCCCCAAAAAAAACCTGCATCATGCTTACAGCAGACTTGTTCAACTTGATGGGATCCAGTTAATCACAACCTCATTGGTGCTCCTCTAAGATTAAATACTTCTGAATCCAATCCTATGCAAGGAGCAATGGCACAGTCCTTTTTCTGCTTCTCATCTATACAAATTGGATAGGCATCCCAACATATACTTTCCAAATTACAAATATCTGAGGAGAACAAAATGTGTCTTTGCTTTAGATTCTTTGAGTGATTTCAGTCTTGAGGACACACTGTTGTATCCAAACTGGAGGCAATGCTACTTCAAATGCCAGCTGCAAGAGTTTTCATTGATTATGTGCCAAGTTGGTATTGACCCTTAGCTAGCATATGGATACATTTCCTCCTAGATGATTTGTCCCCAAGTGTTTATGGAGATTCTCAGTCATTCAGGTCATGGTTCTCCCAAAGGTGCTTTTTCAAAAGGCAACTGGACTTTGTTTTTCCTTCAAGATGTTTCACTTCTTATCCAAGAAGCTCCTTTGGGATTTGTCCCCAAGCTGATCTTTCTGGTCTTTCAATAGTAACTCCTCACTGTAATGGAATCCATCCACCTAGCTGCTTTTCATTCTCTTCCTTCCAAGATGCAATAGTACAATAGTGAAAACACAAGCTCCAAAATATCCCCCTACAATGTATGCCTTAATACTCCTGTTTGCAAACACCCAAACACATCAAGCAGGATGCTGAGTGAAATGAAATCCTAGAATAAAACAAGGTCAGATTCAGCAAGGCTCTTTTTAGATAACATTGTGTAAAGGTCCCACATTTTACAATGTTTTTCTATTATCATTCCAATCCATCAAGAGAGACCCAGTATCTTTTGTTTGCTAGGAGTCATCTATCTGACCCCTGGACTTTAGCTCCTGGACATATGAGAGACTGTATTCAGAAGGAACTGGGCATGTGAAGAAGAAAGTTGTTATATCAAATGCTTGGAAACCTTGCCCTACCCAGTTCTTTAGCATCCCTGTTCTTTTGTGAACTTGAAATTTGAAGGAGTTTGGACTTGGGGGCAGTAGCAGAACTAGGGAACCTGTGGCTTTCCAATTCTGCTTTCCCAACTCTGATTGGCCTCAGTCAGCCCAGCCAATAGTAAAGATAAGATAAGATGATAAGATAAGATAAGATAAGATGATAAGATAAAATGATAAGATAAGATGATAAGATAGATAAGATAAGATAAGATAAGATAAGATAAGATAAGATAAGATAAGATAAGATAAGATAAGATAAGATAAGATAAGATAAGATAAGATAAGATAAGATAAGATAACATAAGATAAATAACCTTTATTGTCATTTTTATACTGTGGGCACAATGGCACACATCAAAAATGAAATTTAGTTGCCCGCTCTCAAAGTGAAACACATACATGACACATACCTAAACATACTATGAACAACATATGTATAGACCCACATCCCTACATATACGTAGCAAATAAATATTAAATACTGTCCATCTTGAATATATAACGGAAGGAGGAAGCTTGAGAGTTCGCAAGGTTAATGCTGTATGGAATGAAACTATGGCTGAATCTGGATGTTCTGCTATGGATAACATGAAGCCTCCTCCCAGAAGGTAACAAGGAAAACAGGTCGTGAAGAGGATGTGTAGTGTCCCAGATAATCTTACGGACCCTGCTCAAGCAACGCTTCTGTGCTATATCCTGGATGGGAGGGAGGGAACAGCCAATGATCTTTTCGGCCATTCTCACCATTCTCTGCACCGCCTTCCTGTCTGAAGCAGTGATGCCTCCAAACTGTGATGCTGTATGACAGGATGCTCACAATTGTCCCCCTGTAGAAAGTGGTCAGGACAGGGGAAGGAAGATGTGCTTTTCTCATGCGGCGCAGAAAATGCAGGCATCTCACTGTTGAGCGACCAAGTCAGCCTACTCGTTAGCTGCACACCCAGGAATTTGATGCTGGTAACCATCTCCACAGGTGAATCATTAATGCACAGAGAAGAATGGCTGTGCCTGCCTTTTCTGAAATCAACAATGATCTCTTTGGTTTTTCCAGTATTTAAAACTAGGCTGTTTTCCTTACACCAGTTCACCAACCCCTCAACCTCCTTGCGGTAAGCTTACACCTTGTCATCCTGAATAAGGCCCACTACTGTTGTATCATCTGCGAACTTCACAATATGGTTGGTGGCAACACAGAACAACAGTCATGGGTCAACAGGGTGAACAGCAGCGGACTTAAGATGCAACCCTGAAGAGAACCTGTGCTCAAAAAAATGGTATTAGAGGTATTTGTTCCAACTCGCATATATTGGGGCCTGTTGGTAAGAAAATCAAGAATCCAGTTGCACAAAGGAGTGTTTAAGCCTAAAAGGCCCAGTTTGTCTACTAGATGCTGGGGAATGATTGTGTTAAACACCAAACTGAAGTCGACAAACAGCAAACGCACATGAGTATTTCTTTCCTCTAAGTGCTTCAGGCTCAGATGGAGAACGGAAGAAATAGCATCCTCCGTAGAGCGATTTGGTCGGTAGGAAAACTGAAGCGGGTCAAATGCTGGCGGGAGGCTAGATACAATAGTGTCCTTTATCAGCTTTATAGTAAAGATAAAAGAAACTGGAGTACAACATTCCATGGAAGATGAAAAAAAAAAGATCCCTGGTTAAAGGATGGCCAAATGCAAAGGCTCCTGAGTTTTTAATTGCAGTGTAAGAGTGAAGATTTCAGGCAAATATAGTTTGCATGATAGCTTAAAAGTGCTGAATTTAGATATTTTAGACATCTAATCAAAATGCATGAGGTCTGATTTTTTTTCTTTGTATCTGCCCACCTTTCCCCAAATTGCATAGGATAGATAGATGATAGATAAATGATAGATAGATACTATAGATAGATAGATAGATGGGTGATAGATGATAGATAGATAGATAGACAGACAGACAGACAGACACAGACAGACAGACAGACAGACAGACAGACAGACAGACAGACAGACAGACAGACAGACAGACAGATAGATAGATAGATAGATAGATAGATAGATAGATAGATAGATAGATAGATAGATAGATAGATAGATAGATAGATATGACACGTGTAAGGGAAACTTCTGAGATACATAATCTGCACTTTATATTTTGCATTCTCTGAGGTGGAAAAACAGTTGAGAAGGAACCCTTCAAATTCATGTGGCAAGATAACCTGTTGGTGACAGCAGAGACCCATGTTTCATAATGCTTGCGAATATACAGCACTTGCTGCTCAAAACACTGGCAGAATGGGATGGACACAGCTTAATGCATTTTCATTAAATTGCTTAATTACTTTGATATGAAAAGCACCTGGATTCTTCTATTTATAAAGTAATGGTCTGACCTACTAAGATGAGAAAAGCACGAGAAGGGCAAAGAGAATATTGCTGGCATCCAGAAAGGGTCTGTATTTCTTTGAGATGAGTTGAAATTTACACCTTGAATGCTGATGAAGAGTAGAATTGGAGTGGGAACAATTTGGATTTAAAGCCTCTTTGCTAATTGCCCTTATCAAATATGTGCTCCTAGAAATATGAAAGGACTTGAATATTTTATCCATATGAAGATAGGGAGGATAATGTGATAATGAGTTGTTTATGTATCAACAAATTGCTTAAAGGGCATTTGGTTTCAGAATATAGTTTATATTGAACAGGGAGATAGAAATAATCTAATCTAAGGTGTTTGAATAAAGTTAAAATATGCAGTGGGGATCTCTTTGGATGAATTTGCCTTAACAATCTGGGGTATAAAAAGAAATTATTATGATTATAGTTAGAGTCAGATAAAATAGTTAAACATAAAACTAGGTTTCTTCACTTTGAGATTAACACTCCTGCTTTTAAATCTAGTGAAATGGAACATCTGTATAATAATCCTTAGCAATTGCTCTGAATTCATATTATCCCAATAGTCTCAATTTTTTTCTGATAAATTATTATAGAATGCTTAGGTTATTTTTGTATATAAAGGCATCTCATCAGTGTTCAGCTATTAGTTTTTCAATTATTACACTACAGGCTGGGATATTGTTTTAATTGTATCCTTTTTTTTTTATTCTTGGTAGCAGAAAAATCATTAACATTTTTCAGGCTCTACACATCCTGCTTATTTTCTTTTATACTACACAGGGTTCTTATTAACATTTGTCAAGTTACGAAAAGGCCAGAGTCAAAAATGTCGGAACAGTAATAGCAGCTTTGGATTTTATCCAGAGATCCTCTCTTGTTTTACTTATGGAAAGCAGCTCTGAGAAACTATTCAATTTCTCAGGCTTTATATATAGGGTGCCAGCTCATCTTTCTTGTACTGATCTGAACAGATTGTCCTATTAGAGTTATGCAGTGCCCTTGGTTGGGTTCCAAAATGCTGCATTGTAAAGAACATTTGTTCTGGAACTAAAGTAGCTATATGTTTTCCTGCAATCATGTGGCAGTTGCAGAAGGCATCAGTGAGGTCCTGGGAAGAGATACAGTAACTTTAAAGAGTTACAGACAGGTAACTCTTTCATTCGTCTTTCTAACGGTATTTTGAAATTGAATCTAAAATGTTGTATCAAGTCAATATCATGGCTGTTCCTGAAAAAAAAATATTTGTATAGATTTTGATCCTGTAATATGCAGAATTCTGCCCTTCCATCTCTCTCTCTCTCTCTCTCTCTTTCACACACTCACACTCACACTCACAGAGAGAGAGAGAGAGAGAGAGAGAGAGAGAGAGAGAGAGAGAGAGAGACCCACAAAATATAAAGTTGAACACACAAACACAGTCAGAATTTGACATTCTGTTCAATTTCTGACTATGCCTTCAGATTACATACTGGTGTTTGTTGTCAGATCTGTGCAGCTTTTTGTTCCACAGAAGGTCCCTTCATTTGAATCTGAAAGCTGGCACTCTTTTTTTAAATAGGAGCTTTAAGCTTTCTGGATGATTGGCTTTTGTGATTTCATGCATTTCTTTGAATAAGGTTCCAATTACTCTTTTCCAGTCTGCTGCTTTCTTGATGCATGGGACATCAACTTAGTGTTGATGGAGAATGTTAAGAAATGAACTTCAACACACTTGTTTAAGGAATTTCTAGAAATAAATAAAAATGAGATGGAGGGAAAATATATAAGCCAAGAATCCAAGACCCAATAAAACTTGGTAGTGCTACATGAATATGTATGTATGTATGTATGTATGTATGTACTGTATGTATGTACCTATGTACCTATGTATATGTGTATATATTCAAAAACTTGTCCATTACAGTTTTATTTGCTAAACTAAACTACAACTGGAGATTACTAGCATATTGAATAACTAATCAAGGCATGTTATTTCAAAGTAACCTCTGCATTGGTGACAATTGTCCACATAACTGTCCTTTTTCCATGAAAGAACATTTACTCTCACTGAATGTTGACATCAAATTTTGTTTTGAGAATCCATCATACTAAACTATCTTTCAGACTTAGCAAGCAGCTATTTTTCTGCCAGTCAGATTGTTTTATTTCAAATTTGATGAAACATCTGGGTCCCACATTTCCTTCAAGAAACTTTTGCCTGAAGTTTTAATGTTGTCATGCATTTGTCACTCAGGCAATTCATTTTTACTTTATTATTCTGAGAAATTGAACACAATCCAGTGTATACCAGGGATTATAATCAAAAACTTTTTGGTACTGCTGCTGGATAAGAATTCTTCTAAAAGTCTGCTTATGCTTTGTTAAAAATTTCTGATTGTCTTTTTAATTCCTAGGCTTATAGGCTTACTGACAAACAGGGCCCAGATGAATTACATTCTAGCCTAACTAACCATCTTAAAACAATATATACGGAGTGCCATAAGAAGATTAGACATAATTCCATAAAAATCAGTTATTTGCTGACATTTTAAAAGGAAATATTAAACATGAGTTTTTAATACAACAACAACAACAACAACAACAACAACAACAACAACAACAACAACAACAACAACAATAACAATAATAATAATAATAATAATAATAATAATAATAATAATAATAATAATAATAATAATAATAATAATAATAATAATAATAATAATAATAATAATAATAATAATAATAATAATAATAAAGTTGGAAGGGATCTTGGAGGTCATCCTGCTTGGGCAGGAAACCTTATACCATTTCAGACAAATGGCTGTCCAGTCTCTTCTTAAAAACTTCCAGGGTTGGAGCATTCAAAGCTTCTGGAGGCAGGTTGTTCCACTGATTGTTCTAACTGTCAGGAAATTTCTCCTTAGTTCTTGGTTGCTTCTCTCTTTGGTTAGTTTCCATCCATTGCTTCTTGTTTTTCCTTCAGGTGCTTTGGAAAATAGCTTGACTCCCTCTTCTTTGTGGCAAGAAAAACCAAATGCACAGGTATAGTATAGGTGGTACCTTGCTCAATAGTAGTAACTGTGAGAGGGATCTCGGAGTCCTAGTGGATAATCACTTAAATATGAGCCAGCAGTGTGGCTGCCAAAAAAGCCAACTCAGTGCTAGGCTGCATTAACAGATGTATAGAATCAAGATCACAAGAAGTGTTAATACCACTTTACAATGCCTTGGTAAGGCCACACTTGGAATACTGAATCCGGTTTTGGTCACCACAATGTAAAAAAGATGTTGAGACTCTAGAAAGAGTACAGAGAAGTGCAACAAAGATGATTAGGGGACTGGAGGCTAAAACATATAAGGAACAGTTGATGGAATTGGGTATGTCTAGTTTGAAGAGAAGGACTAGGGGTGACATGATAGCAGTGTTCCAATATCCCAGGGATTGCCACAAAAAAGAGGGAGTCAAGCTGTTCTCCAAAGCACCTGAAGGCAAGACAAGAAGCAACAGATGGAAACTAACCAAAGAAAGAAACAACCTAGAACTAAGGAGAAATTTCCTGACAGTTAGAACAATTAATCAATGGAACAACCTACTTCCAGAAGCTGTGAATGCTCCAACACTGGAAGTTTTTAAGAAGAGACTGGACAGCCATTTGTCTGAAATGGTATAGAGTTTCCTGCCTGAGCAGGGGGTTGGATTAGATGACCTCCAAGGTCAGCCAGATGTTCAGACTGGATTTGGCATTTTTGTCTACCTATCGAGTCCTTACCAAGGACCTGGGATAGGAAGATATGGATGTTTGATGGTATTACAGATATCATCGCAGGATGGAAGCAGTTCCTAGTAAGGCCGCCTTTTGCAATTGACTAATGGCGAATTTGTCAATGCCGATGGTGTTCAAATGGTGCTCCAGTTGTTTTGGGATTGCACCCAAGGTGCCTATTACTATTGGTACTACCCTTGCTTGCCTTTGCCACAGTCTTTCTATTTCTATTTGTAGGTCTTTGTATTTTGTTATCTTCTCCAGTTCTTTCTTGTCTATTCTGCTGTCTCCAGGCACTGCCATGTCCACTATCCAGACTTTTTTGTCTTTCTTATCGACAATTGTTAAGTCCAGGGTGTTATGTTGCAGGTGCTTGTCTGTTTGAATTCTGAAGTCCCAGAGCAGTTTAACTTTATCATTTTCTATGACTTTCTCTATTTTATGATCCCACCAGTTCTTGCTTACAGGCAAATGATATTTCTTGCAGATTTTCCAATGCACCATTGTTGCTACTTTGTCATGCTGCTGCTTGTAGGCAGTCTGTGAGATCTTCTTGCAGCAGCTTACCAGGTGGTCCACTGTTTCTTCAGCTTCTTTGCATAGGCGGCACTTACTGTCTGTTGCTGTCTTCTCAATTATTATTATTATTATTATTATTATTATTATTATTATTATTATTATTATTATTATTATTATTATTATTATTATTATTATTATTATTATTATTATTATTATTATTATTATTATTATTATTTCCTAAGGTTTTATGATGTTCATCATGCAGTGACATTTCCTTTGGTCCAATCCAAGGAGAAAATGCTACAAATACTATATATATATATATAGTATTGTAGCATTTTCTCCTTGGATTGGACCAAAGGAAATGTCACTGCATGATGAACATCATAAAACCTTAGGAAATAATAATAATAATAATAAATATATATATTTATTTATTAATTTTCTAATTTTACAATTATTTAAAAAGCAACGTGGTGACTGGGTTAATAAATAGTTCAATAACATACATAAGTCTTTAGTATAAATCTCAAGTTACAACATCAGATATTTCTTTTCTTTTTTCCTTAATATCTACTATGTCATATTAAGCTAATACAGTTCTTATTATTATCAACTAAGTAAAAACATCTTTGTTACATTTATCAATAATTTTTAGCTTATACATATCTTAATTGTGTTCGCATTCAATCCTTATATACAATCAATGTCCTGTTGTTGCTTTTTTCCCAAGCTTTAATTTCCCATCAATATTCAAATTAACATTTGGTATTTATAATTTCCAAGCTTTAGGTAACCAAAGTTTCCCTTATCTCAACTTCTTCCTTTTTCCCTTTTCCCTGTCTCTTTATTATTATTATTATTATTATTATTATTACTATCATTATTATTATTATTATTATTATTATTATTATTATTATTATTATTATTATTATTATTATTATTATTATTATTATTATTATTATTATTATTATTATTATTATTATTATTATTATTATTAATTATTATTATTTCCTAGGGCTTTATGATGTTCATCATGCAGTGACATTTCCTTTGGTCCAATCCAAGGAGAAAATGATACAATAGTATATTAATGGGATCTTTAGTCATCCACAATGCTTGGTGGCTTGCCTTCCTTGATATCACTACTTAATAGTTCTGCTCTGCGTAATGAAGTGGAAGAAAGTTATATACTGCAAGGCCTCCAAACCTGTGTCATATAGGAAGTCTATGTGGGTAATAGTACATAGCTGTCAGATCATAAATCCAGGACTCTGTCTCACTCAAGATATTCTGTTAGCATGGATGATGATTTCTGTCCTGGTTTGGAATTAGGTCCAAACTGTAAGCTGTCCAGTCAAATCCATTCAATTCAAGACATCATCAATCACAAACTTTTGTTTCTTGCACCACCATGATGAATCTAGCTTAAAAGAGCAGTTATTTTGTGATTGCAGTTATCAAATTATTTAATTATGGAATGGAAGCAAGCAATTTTATTGCAATCAAAAAAATTGAAACAGGGCACACCAAATCAAAGGATTCCAGGTATTTAATGGCCTGATCTTAGGAGAGGAAGAGGATCAAGAGAATGTATCCCCAACAGCAGAGTCTATGTAGCCAACTCCCAGCAACAATACTGAAACACTTACTGGCTCCACCATTCCTGCCTGTATACAGTAGTCTCTGTCAAAAATTCTTTCATCCACTCTCCAAGAACACCAGAGAAGCAGCCAAAGACAAATGAAGTTGCTATACCAAAGCATAGTTAATCTGTTTTGGTTATTCAGGAGTAACTTACTGAAATAAGTTAGGACTAGGGTCAGAAAATGAGTGTATTTAAAGAGAAGCCTTGTCTAATTAAGGTCACTGGAGCAAGATTGATATATCATCAATTATTACTCCTAGCTTATGAGATCCATTTTTATAAATTTGGTTGATTTGTCTTTGGATTCCTTCTCTCTTTCTGTAACAGTCTACTCACTGAATTCTGCTCATGTGTGTATAAAATTTAGGTGGAATTTATAAACTCATAATGTTTGTGTGTGTGTGTGTACAAACAGACACAATACAGCAATCAAACACAAATGGAGATTCTTCTTGTGCCATATCATACTTATCTCTGAAATAGACCAAAGTTCTTTTCAGATATTCATTATAGGTGTCTGAAGAAGTTGTTCATCTGCATGTAACTAGATCCATCCCCTTGATATGATGTGACACAGCACTCTCAAACTGATACAAAATCACATTCAATTTAAAAGGAGGAAGATTCATAATGCATAAGCAAATCAGAGTTCTCATTTCTTGTATTGTGAAGTCTACATGCGATAAAATTGGTTTCCTTCAAACTCAAGCGGTGTTCTATGGGGAGTCTTGCTAGCAGGTGGGTTGTCATCAAAGAACCTAGACCTGGCATTCTTGTAGCCCTTTTATGTATTCATAAAGCTATATGTGAAGAAGGCAAAGGAGTTTAAATGAACATTAAAATGAATCCTTAGGATTTTTTTTCTTTTAAGATTTATGAAATACAAACCTGAACATCCCTAATCATACAGAAGAAGCATTTATGAAAGAGTCTGCTGTTGTTGCATGAAATTTAATATAATTCACAAAGAATATCAGGTCTCCCAACAACAGGCAATTTGAGACTTGCAGAAAAAGAGACGAGTGCTTCACTCATCTCTCTATGAAATTCTGAGCTTGAGCGATGCTGAATGATTTAAAAAGCTATTATAGAGAACAAAAAGGTTAATTGGTATCTTCCTAGTAATACTGGGGTCATTTAGGATAGGGAAATACTAGAAAAATGCAAAGAGATTTGAGGATTCCCTCCTCAGGTTTATGACAGACATTAAAAAGGAAATCCAATATAAGAATTGGCTCCTGGAATGATCTCCTGGGAACCATAGATTAGCCTTCCAGCTAAATAATAGGCAAGAGGGTGAACTGTCTTATTTTTCCTTTATCTAACCCTGAATGTCTTTCAACCCAGACAAACTCCAGTCCTGTTCCCAGTAGGTTTTGTTTTATTTTCAGGATTAGCTTTTACTTTCTCCACATATCCCTTTGGCTCTTTTATATACTTTTCTCACTGACGTTGGTATCCACACATGTTCTTTTATCCAATGCTCCCTTGCCTAGCTTTCATCTGTTCCTTCAAAAAAATGATTATAATTAGTCTTGCCGTCCTTGAAATGCCAGTGATGTTCCTCTAATTTCTTTCTGCTCACAACACTTTTTAGATTGAAATGAAATTCTACAGAAAGTGAAAGTGACAAGGTCCTTGTGAATGCTAGCATTTCTCTCTTTCTTTTGCATATGTTTTGCTTTCTTCTAATTAACTTTTCCTTCACATTTCCTCACATTTCTTTTGCTTTATATATCAAGACCAGGACATTTATAATGTGAATGTGGATACGCTAGTAGACCAACATTTATCTTACTCATTTTTACACTCATTATTTATATCTACCATTCCTGACATGACTATCTCTCCCTCACAGTGTTTCTTCAGGCTTGGGTTGAGCTCCATAAATTTCAGAGATTTGTTATATATGGCCACTTTCATTTCTTGATAACAGATATGGTGCTATTTTTTTTCTCTCCTTACGGGGAGAGAATTGTTTTTTTTTCCTTACCCCCCCCCCCTACCCCGATTCTCAAGGAGTCTTCCATTTGTTTTGTTCTGTTCCATTCTTTTTTATCTTTGGCCTATCATGCTTTCTTTATGATTTGTATTATATCTCTATACTTCCATTTAAGTTTTTGATCTTTGAGGACTTTCTCCTAGGTTTCTTTTTCATGCTCTGCACTCAATGCTATTTTAAATGTTCAAGACCATAAACAGCAGGGAATGGGCTTTGGATCATTCCTTCTGAGAGGCAATTGAATTTTCAGCACTGGTCCAAGGTATAAACTGCAGATCTCAACTGTAGAGGCACTCAGTAAAAGTGACTATTTTGTGATAGAGAGCAGGAAGAATAATGGTAGATTTCCCAAGCTTTGCCCTCCTGCTATTTGGGTGACAAAATATTATCTGCACCACCAGAGGAATAGAGGTAGAAAAAAGAGTAAGATGGGACAGTTTATATCAATTAAATATAAATATGGAGTAAGCAGACTTTTCTCCAATGATGAGACAATCAGATTTTCAAATCATCACCAGAAGAAGCAAATGAACACTACAGTATGTGCAGTTTGATGAGACTAAGTACACATTTTTCCAGCTCATTGTCTCTAAAAACATGAAAAACAAATAATTTTGTATCATCATTTTGAAGCAAAACCAAAACCAAATGCCTTTTCATAATATAATTTTATTAAACTTATTAGAGTTTAAAATACAAATGAAAATGAAAATAGGAAAAGGGGAAAGGGGAAAAGAAAAAAGAGAAGAGTGTAGGATGAAGAGGAACAAAATGGGAGAAAATAGCATTAACTTCTGGCTCTTTTCAATAGAATGCAGTAGAATGAATGTATTAATGATACAGTTTCAACTTTTTATACTTTATATTAATAAATCCCAAAGTCAAAGTTTCACTTTTTCTATCTCAAGCACAAAATTCGGAAGTGGTTTCCATATTGAAACAAAGTTAAGTATATTCTTCTCTTTCATTAAAGCAGTTAATTTGGCTATCTCTGCTAGTTCCCCAATTTCTTCAATCATTCTTCCATTGTTGAAATTAATATATCTTTCAATTTTTGCTCATAAAAAATTCTTGCTGCTATCAACATGAGTAACAATAAAGTTATAATTTGTTCTTTGTCCATTATACGTAAAAGAAATATCTCTGGTTTGATTTGTATATTTCTTTTCAAGAATCTTCTGTATTAAAATATGATTCTTACCCCAGTATTTTTGCATGTTTGACAATTTATCAGGTGTTAAATATCAATGGTACATCATTTTATAAAAAAAAACTCTTTTAGACTATAGTTCAATGTAAATTTTAAACACACCATCCACATGTGTTCTCATTGTTCAAGCATTATATTATACACAATGTTCTTTGCCCATTGAATCATGCTTTGCTTCACATATTCATTCTCCAATCCAATTTCAATAAGAGTTTATAATAAACCTTGGCAAAAACATGTTAATCGTTACCACACAATACAATTTCAAATTCATTTTTGCAAGATGAAACCCATAACATTTTTTGTCTAGTTTAAATCTTTCTTTCAATTGTATATCTGTAATTCAATGATAGACATATCCTTCTGACTCTTCCTTAGGTTTAAGAGTAGGTTCACATTAATTGTCCCAAAGGTGATTTTTCAAAAGGCATCTGGTCTGGTCTCACGCACCTTGGTCCGTACCACCGGCTGAGCGTTGTCCTCCACAGCCTCTGATGTTGCCACACCTGCCACAGCCAGCTCCCCCAGGGTTGCTGAGTTGGGGATACGGGTGAGGGGACTAGCTAATTCCATAAAATTCAAGCAGGTTGATAGGTCCCTGTTGGGAAGGGCCCCTGCAACCCATGTCACGGAGCCAGTACGGCTGGAAATGGGGAACCATTGGGACAGTAGAGGTGAACTACTGTCCATATGATGATGCAACCGTTACTTTCCGGCAACTCTACAACAAAGTCTATCACTATGTCCTCCCACAGTTGTGATGGACCTGCAACAGACTGCAACAACCCTGTGCGATGCTTTGTGGTAGCGTACATGGGACAGTCTCTTATATACGTCTCTACCTCCGCTTTCATCCGGGGCCACCAGAATTGACCCTTAACCAGGTCCAAGGTTCTGAGGAACCCAAAATGGTCAGCCTGTTTAACGTGGCTCCTCTGTAGCAGCTTTGGACTTCATTTTTTCCTTTGCTTTCTTTGTTTTCAGGGGGGGGGGGAAGTCTAGTTGCCTTTTGAAAAAGCACCTTTGGGACAACCATGACCTGGATGACTGAGAATCTCCATAGATGTTCACCTTAATTAAAAATTATTAATCATAAGTCCATCAGTCTGGGCTTGCCATTATATCTTTTCTGGGGGGGGGAAAGCTTCCTGAGGTGACAATCAAAGAGGAGCTTTCATAGAAAATCTTGTTTTATATTTGTTCCAAACCCTTGGGGATGGGGGCATGTCTAAGAAAATGATTCTTAAAATCAACTTTCATCTAACCTTTTCATACTATAAGTAGGCATGGCATCCAAATCTTAATTCTTGGCCCTCTAATTTGAGTAATCTCTTGTTTTGGAGAATCACGCAGACTTTCATCCAGACTAAGCATCAAGCATCAAAATAGAATTTCAAATCTAGTAAACCTAAATATCCTCTTTCTTTGGAATCCTGGAGGAAAAACCAATGTCTGGATAGCTTCTAAAATATCTTTTATGGGGATAAATGGCTCTTTATCTTGTTTCTGTATTGTTCCTGTATATGGCAGAGCAATTTGAGGTATTTTTGATGCTTAAACCTGTAATAACTGTGGATACTGTGTGCATATAACTAGTGAGTGAATTGTTTTTTATTTCAAATGTCCTTATTTCAAAGTTTTCCTAACAATTTCAAGAAGTACTAATTCCTACTTAAAATTATTTCCCAAGTAATATTGCTTTCCTCTTTTAGGTTTGAGCTTTTATAATGGATTCTTCATACTGCCCTTCCCTGAAAAGCAAAGCCTTTCATTTTCTATAAATCAAGTATTAACATTGTGTTTTTGGTTCCAATATGCTCCTTATTTTGTGATTCCACAAGTGCCGGAGAAGAAAGAGATTCTTGATGATAAGAATGGATTTCTGCCATTCCATTCCTGACATTGCAGATGTTCACTGTATCTACAACACAAGCTTGGAAATTCCGACCACTTTTCTCTTTAATACCCTCTTGCACAGTTACCCTGTACCTGGGTGATTTTGCTCCACCATTGTTTGGAATCCAAGTCTAGGTTTTTTCCCCCGCTGTTGTTACATTACAGATTCCCTTTCTGGCTTCATCTGTCTCCAGTTTTGTCCTGGTCTTTTCCTCCTCCCAGACCAGGGAGTATCTGATTCTGGGTTCTCTCAATTACAGTTTCCACTGATCCATATACCAGTCATTCATTCCAGTATTGGCTTCTGTTAAACCAAGAAGAGAAGTCCCATATTTTTCTACCTGCTCTTTTTTATATTTACACTCTTCGTTGAAAACCTTCCAACAATTGGCAGGTGCTTCTAAGGAGTTTAAACTTTTTTTCCTCCCAGTTTCTTTATAACTTCCTTTGTGCCTAAGCTATGCACCCAGGAGTCAGATGACTAAGGAAAAAAAAAATCAAGTTTGTCCTTGACCTTGACAATAGCATATAACATTTTCTTGTTTCAGGGCAGTTCATATAATATTATGCTTGGAAATATATGTTAACTGGAAAAGACGTGCAATGAAAAATTCATAAAGTTATTTCAGCAGTGCTCTAAGAGTAGAAAGGAGCTTGATTACCATTCCGCACCCCACACACCCGGTCAGATTCAACATCTGTCTAGGTCAGAAACATTGCGTGCAAAAGTGAATACAGCTCTTTAATGGATTAATGGGAAAATGTGGAGCAAAGAAAAAAAAAGCCCTACTAACACAAGCAATAAAATTGGTATTGATCCATCTATAGAGGCAAGGCCTGATCAGGGTATTTGATAAATTTAATATAGCAAGGGAAGAATGCTGTAGAGACATAAGATGCCTATCTATTAGATATATGGAACACAATGTTTCCATATAATATTTATTTAATTTATAACTGCCCATATACCAGTGGTGGCGAACCTATGGCACGGGTGCCAGAGGTGGCACTCAGAGCCCTCTCTGTGGGCACGCGCGCCATCACCCCAGTCCTAGGCCTTCAGCTGGGTTTTATAAAACCTTTTCGCGTTAGGCCTCCCCCACCATGTGCAAAAAAATTAATATCAATGTTTGTTTTTATAAAATAAAACATTTTCAAGAATAATGTGAGACACAGGATAGATGAGATCTGACTACAAAACCATTTTCATCTATAGAAGCTTAAGAGGAGATTTTGGATCAGATGCTATTTTTCAGCTCAGCTTAGATCACATGTTGATTGTTTCGGGAATAAAATTAGGAAAGTTAGTACTACGTAGGCCAGTGGTGGCGAACCTATGGCACGGGTGCCAGAGGCAGCACTCACAGCCCTCTCTGTGGGCACACGTGCTGTCGCCCCAGTCCTAGGTCTTCAGCTGGGTTTTATAAAACCTTTTCGCTTTAGGCCTCTGCCGCCGTGTGCAAAAAAAAAAAGGTTCAATCAGTCAATTTCAATTTCTTGCGGAAAAAAAAAAGATCTTGCAAAGTTGGAATTGATTGATTGAACTTTTCAGTCCCACCCAGTCTGCTGTTACCACTGCAGCCATGCCCACCCAATTGGCCATCCCCACCCAATTGGCCACGCCCAGCCAATGGGCCATACCCAGCCAATGGGCCACACCCACCCGGCACTCGATGATGCATAAGTGGGTTTTGGGTTGCAGTTTGGGCACTCAGTCTCTAAAAGGTTCGCCATCACTGCCATATACCAAGAGGAACTTGGAAATTGTATTTATTTGTGAGATATATATTCCCCTTGCTAATAAAAAATGGTGGGAGTGCCGAATGTTGTTGTTTCCCCCCCCTGTCTTTCTGCAAATTTAAAAACAATACCATTAAGGGAGAAAATGGCAAAGTAGATGAATTTCCAAGTTTCCTAATATTCTATTCTTGGAAAAGTTGTCAGGTATATAGTGGCCTCTCAATTCAAGATTTTTCTGGGAAATGGAGCAATGTACAATGGCCAATGTATGTTGATCTATAATAATAATAATAATAATAAAGTTGGAAGGGACCTTGGAGGTCATCGAGTCCAACCCCCTGCTCAGGCAGGAAACCCTATACCATTTCAGACAAATGGCTGTCCAGTCTCTTCTTAAAAACTTCCAGTGTTGGAGCATTCACCGCTTCTGGAGGCAGGTTGTTCCACTGGTTAATTGTTCTAACTGTCAGGAAGTTTCTCCTCAGTTCCAGGTTGCTTCTCTCCTTGACTAGTTTTCATCCATTACTTCTTGTCCTGCCCTCAGGCACCTTGGAGAATAGCTTGACTCCCTCTTCTTTGTGGCACCCCTGAGATATTGGAATACTGCTATCATGTCACCCCTAGTCCTTCTTTTCATTAAACTAGACATACCCAATTCCAGCAAACGTTCCTGATATGCTTTAGCCTCCAGTCCCCTAATCATCTTTTGCCTTCTCTGCACTCTTTCTAGAGTACTCAACATCTTTTTTACATCGTGGTGACCAAACTGGATGCAGTATTCCAAGTGGTGGCTTACCAAGCATTGTAACGATGTTTTTATACTTCACGTGATCGTTGATTCTATCCCTCTGTTAATGCAGCCCAGCATGGTTGCTTTTTTGGCAGCTGCGCACACTGCTGGCTCATATTTAAGTGATTGTCCACTAGGACTCCGATATGCCTCTCACAGGTTACTACTTTGAGGCAAGGTACCCCCTATATCTTACCTGTACATTTGGTTTTTTCTTGCCTAAATGTAGAACCTTCTTTTTTCACCATTGAATTTCATTTTGTTAGATAGCGCCCAGTGTTCAAGTCTGTCCAAGTCCTCCTGTATCTTAAGCCTGTCTTCTGGAGTGTTGGCTATTCCTGCCAGCTTGGTGTCATCCGCAAATTTGATGAGTTCCCCATCTATCCCCTCGTCCAAATCGTTGATTAAGATGTTGAAGAGCACTGGCCCCAGAACAGAGCCCTGGGGCACCCCACTGCACACTTCCCTCCATGTAGATGTGGTTCCATTGAGGACCACACGCTGAGTATGGCCGGTCAGCCAGCTACGAATCCATCTGGTGGTGATGCTGTCTAACCCACATTGTCTTCTTATCAAGTAGTAGGTTTTGATCTACTTTATCAATGCCTTCTGAAGTCCAAGTAAATTATATGCCACTAACATTCCTCTGATCACTAATTTTGTCACTTGGTTCAAAGAATGCAATAAGGTTTGTCTGGCGATGATCTGTTTTTTGACAAACCCATGTTGGCTTTTAGTATTTGCTTTTGTTTGCCTCTAGGTGTTCGCTGATTCGTTGTTTGATTGTATCTTTTCCAGAGATCTTCCCAGGTATTGAGGTCAGCTGATTAAGTCGGTATTTCTGGTCATTTTTTTTCCCTTGTTGTGAAATGGGGAACTACATCAGCTCTTTTCAGTCCTCCAGGTAATTCCCCCGTGCTCAGGATCTTTGAAAATATAGTTCAATGGTTTCTGAGATCACATCTGCAGTATCCTTGAGAACCCCTGGGGTGTAATCCATCTGGTCCTGGTGATTTGAACTCGTCTAGGCTGGACAGGTGCTCACTTACCATTTTCTTGCCTATCTTAACTTGTGTTTCTGTTGTTTTTTATGGCACTATTTTTGATAGGTTGGTATGTTTTTTCCCTTTGTGTAAAGACAGATGCAAAAAACGAGTTAAATAGTTCTGCTTTCTCCCTGTTGCTTGTCACCTTCTTGCCACTTTCACCCACTAATGGACCAATCATTTCATTCACTTTTTTCTTGTTTTTTACATGTTGAAAGAAGCTTTTTTTGTTATTTTTGACTTTGGTCGCAAGCCTTAGTTCATTATGAGCCTTAGCTTTCCTCACTTCATCTTTGCAGGCTCGGGCTATTTGCTGATATTCTGTCTTAGTTATGTGCCCCTCTTTCCACTTTCTATACTTGTCCCTTTTATCTTTCAATTTATCAGAGAGTTCTTTATGCAGCCATGCTGGTTTCTTTTGAGAGCTTAATTTTTCCTCTTTGTTGGTATTGTGCTAGACTGGGCTTTTATTATCTCACTTTTCAAAATTTCCCAAGCTTCTTGAGTTTTTTCCCTTGAGGATTCTCATCCATGGAATCCTTCCCAAACCCTCTCTAAGTTTATTGAAATTAGCTCTCTTAAAGTCCAAGACTCTAGTTTGACTGTGTTCTATTGCTTGTGCTTCCATAATGTTGAATTCCAATATTGCATGATCACTTCCTCCCAAGGTTCCTGTGGCTTCAACACCTTCTATCATTTCATCCCTGTTAGTGAGAATTAGATCCAAAATGGCTAATCCCCTAGTTCCCTTCTCTACTTTTTGGGAGACAAAGTTGTCTGCTAGGTTTGCAAGGAATCTGTTTGATCTTCCACTTGGTGCAGAGTTTGTCTCCCAGTTGATGTCAGGGTAGTTAAAGTCCCCCATTACTATTGTGATGTGCTTCCTACATACCTTAGTTAGCTGACTAGCAAAAAGTTCATCTATTTCCTCTGTTTGGTTGGGTGGCCTGTAGTATACACCTATGGCAATGTCATTTCCCCCCCTTTTATATTGACCCAAATGCATTCAAGACAGTTTTCATCATTGTTGTGCTCTAGTTCTGTAGAGATGTAGTTATTTCTTACATATAGAGCAACTCCACCTCCTCTTTTATTTGGTCTGTTTCTTTTAAATAATTTAAATCCCTCTAGCCTTGTGTTCCATTTGTGGGTTTCATCCCACCATGTTTCTGTAATGGCAACAATATCATATCTGCCCTCATTAGCCTGAATTTCTAATTCACCCTGTTTGCTGTTCATACTCTGTGCATTGGTATATAGACATTTGAGTCCTTTATGACTGACCCTGTGTTTACTTTCTACGTAACCTGTGTGGTGCCTGAGTTCCCCTATTGTCTTACCACCTATTTGGTTAGTGCACTTTGTGTGGCACTTGCTATTAGAAGCTTGATTTTGCTTGACAGCAAGGTTGATATTCTTGTCCACACACACATCTATGTTACATGCACTGATAACCCTATAATTGTTAGATTGCCGGGGACAGGGATGTTCTGTATCAATTAACTCACTGTCCCCGCTGTTTAGTTTAAATATTCCTCCAGAAAATCTGTGAATTTATAGCCGAGTAACTCAGTCCCTTTCTTTGATGGATGCAAACCATCTCTTTTGTACATTTTTTCATTAGACCAGCTACAGACATCGTGACTAATATATCCAAAGCCTTCCCCTTTACACCACTCCTTTAGCCACATATTGAATTCTGCTATACGCTGGCCTTTTCCATTTTGCTCCTTATACACTGGTAAAACCTCTGAAAAAGTAAGCCTACAGCCTATTCTGCTAAGTTCCTGCCCCAAGCTCTGGAAATCATTCTGCACAGAGAGTACATCTTTTTGGGACAGATCGTTAGTGCCAAGATGTACAATAGCCTCCACATCACAGTCCTTGCTGGCATTTTTGATTATTTTAGAAATACGCTTCTTGTCCCTACTGGCAGTAGCACCTGGAAGACACCTGACCTCTTTTGAAACCTCTGTGTCCTTTCCTAAATTTACATCCCTTATAATTGAATCACCTACCAGAAGGTGGATTCTCTTTTTGGATGCCTTTCTGTTCTTGCATGACTGATGTGTAATACCTGATTCACACTTCTCCCTGTCAAAAACAAGTTCTTCATCTCGGACCACGATCCCCTGCTTATTTGAGTTATCATCACAATTACTTTTACCTGCCTCCTTAATTTCCCTATTAAGGTCAGCAAGGGCACTGTATCTGTTGTGCAGTGACACAGCGAAAGCTTTGCGTTTATGGTTCACAGCTCTCACCCTGCCAGATCCCACGGTTGTCCACACTGCCCTTCTCCTGCAGGATCTTTGTGGTAGAGGGGGCTGATAGCGCGGAGGATCAGTAGAGTAGTGGGATTGAACTGGACACCTAATTTCTGCCTGAAGAGCAGAGATTAGAGACCCTAGATAAATAACCTGTCCTTGTAGACTAGTGATTTGTTTACAGATAGGACAGTTTCCAAGTTTGAAAAGGGTACTGCGAAAGACAGCTGCAAAGCAAGTGTTGCACTCAACTAAGCCAGACATTCTTAAATACAGGGAATCTCAGACACACTTGCCGTTTTGATTTTTAGTTATATAATTCGCGCGCCGTTAGGCGCGCGGGCCGCTACCTTTCTGTTGCAGTCTCCCAAGAGTTAGAGTTTGAAAAACCTCCCCCACAGCTCTGGGCAGTTTAAATAGACAATGGAGATCCAAACAGGGCCCAAGTTACCTTTCTGTTGCAGTCTCCCAAGAGAGTTTGAAAAACCTCCCCCACAGCTCTGGGCAGTTTAAATAGACAATGGAGATCCAAACAGGGCCCAAGTTACCTTTCTGTTGCAGTCTCCCAAGAGTTAGAGTTTGAAAAACCTCCCCCACAGCTCTGGGCAGTTTAAATAGACAATGGAGATCCAAACAGGGCCCAAGTTACCTTTCTGTTGCAGTCTCCCAAGAGTTAGAGTTTGAAAAACCTCCCCCACAGCTCTGGGCAGTTTAAATAGACAATGGAGATCCAAACAGGGCCCAAGTTACCTTTCTGTTGCAGTCTCCCAATCTGGGTCCTCATTTTACCAACCTCGGAATAGAATAGAATAGAATAGAATAGAATAGAATAGAATAGAATAGAATAGAATAGAATAGAATAGAATAGAATAGAATAGAATGGAATGGAATGGAATGGAATGGAATGGAATGGAATGGAATGGAATGGAATGGAATGGAATGGAATGGAATGGAATAGGATAGGATAGGATAGGATAGGATAGAACAGAGCTGGAAGGGACCTTGGAGGTCTTCTAGTCCAGCTCCTTGCTCAAGCAGGAGGACCTATACTATCTCAGACAAGTGACTGTCTAGCCTCTTCTTAAAAATCTCCAGTGATGGAGCGCCCACGATTTCTGGAGGCAAGCTGTTCCACTGGTTAATTGTCCTCACTGTCAGAAAGTTTTTCCTTAATTCCAGGTTGCTTCTCTCTTTGGTCAGTTTCCAAGCATTGTTTCTTGTCCTGCCCTCTGGTGCTTTGGTGAATAACGTAACCCTCTTCTTGGTGGCAGCCCCTCAATACTGGAATACTGCTATCATGTCTCCCCTATTTCTTCTTTTCTTTAGACTAGCCAAACCCAAGTCCTTCGTATGTTTTAGTCTCCAGGCCTTTGATCATCTTAGTTTCTCTTCTCTGAATTTTTTCCAAACTCTCAACATCTTTTTTGTGATATGGTGACCAAATTGGCTGCAGCATTCCAGGTGTGATCTTACTAAGGTTTTATAAAGCGGTACTAATACTTCATGTGATCTTGATTCTATGCCTCTGTTTATACAACCCAGGATTGTATTAGCCTTTTTGTCTGCTGCTGCACACTGCTGGCTCATAGTCAAGTGATCGTCCACTAGGACTCCAAGGTCCCTCTCACAGTTACTGTTTTTCAGCCAGGTCTTGCCCAATGTGTACCTGTACTTTTCATTTTTCCTGCCTAAATGTAAAACTTTGCTTTTCTCCACATTGAAATTCATTTTGTTGGATAGGGCCCATTGTTCAAGTTTGTCAAGATCTTTTTGGATCCTGAGTTTGTCTTCTGGGGTGTTGGCTACTCCTGCCAGTTTGGTGTCATCTCCAAATTTCAATTCCCTCATCTAAGTCATTTATGAAGATATTGAAGAGTATTGGGCCTAAGACGGAATCTTGTGGTACCCCACTGTTACTTCTCTCCCTGTGGATGTAGTGTTATTGAGGACTACTCATTGAGTACGGTTTGCCAGCCAGCTACAGATCCATCTGGTGGTGATGCTGTCTATTCCATCTTTTTCTAGCTTACCAAGGAATAGGTTGTGGTCTATTTTATCAAATGCCTTACTAAAATCTAAGTATACTATGTCCACAGCATTTCGCTGGTCTACTAGTTTAGTCACTTTAGCTGGTGAGAATTGAACTGCTTGCAGTTGGCAGAATTAGCCTGTCATACTGCATTCTAACCACTGCGCCACCATAAACTAGTATTGCATATTAAATTAACTTATATAAGCTCAACTCTTTGAAATTGTTATTACAATCAACATTCAATAATTAACAAACACAACCAATATGATAAGAATCATCGGAACGAACTCTACTCTTATGAGAAATCCATTAATATTTTAAAGCTTTATGTAAAGAGAAGTCCATTGTTTGGATGATGAACAAATCCATGTGCAGATTTATAATCCATAAATGCTAATTCTGATATTAAGGATAAGTGTTAGAGAAAGAAATTGATTTTGCGTTAAAAAATCGCTTATACTTCTAAATGTTCCTGAAGTCCTATGCATATGTATGTGTCCATATGTGTGCCTGTGTATAATTGGCTCCCTGCTTTGCTCTGAAAATAAAAGCGCTAGTTAAAATTAATTGGATTCAAAAGAAGCTGAACAGCTGTTATTCTCTTCCTGGTCCTTTTTTCTTAATATAAGCAGGAAAATACATGTTGGTTTTGGAACATATGCTATATTTTCATTTTCTTGATCTGTGACACACAATAAAAGACTGCCATAAATAAAACCCTAGGCTTGCTTGTCGCTTATGGCATATTCCAGTTAAAGAAGATATTCTAAAACAGAAACAGTCATCTGTCAAAGATGCTTTCAAGGACCCTTGAAAGAAAAATATTCTAACATTGGAAAAATTGAAGGATATTTCTGAACAGTTAGAGTTCATTTTAATAGTGTCAACAAAGACAGATGGAGAAACTGTGTCTAAAAGATGTTATGGAAGAGGAACAAGTTCTTCCTGATAGGATCAAGAGTGAGTTGAAAATGGATTTACCAATGACATACTATAAAAGTAACATGGAAAAAGATGTTATACTGGACATAAAAAAGAAACTAGCTGATGCATTAATAATTCAAAGGGACATACAAACAATAAATGAAGAGAGTGACCTAGATAATTTTCCTGTATTGGATTTACAAAAAAGGGTTATGAGAAGGGAGAAATAAAAAAGTGAAAAGGGACATTATTTGAATGGGACAAAGATTAAGATTGTTAGAAACAAAAGGGAGGAACAAAAAGTTGGTTTATTTGATCAGGCTTAAAAGAGATATGTTGTTATTTCTGATAACCTTACTGAACTTTTACTGACTCCAGGAGTGAAATAATGTTTCTCTCTAGTTTCTCTTCGGATCGTATACATCTTTTGCCTTTTACTAAAAGATGTTTTATGGATTCATATGTTCATAAGAGACGGGATATTGCTGTATTTTAAAATGAGGTGATAAATTACTATTTTTTTTTATACTTGTGCTGGTTGAGAAGTCACCCCTTTATATAGTTCTTGTCTTTTTCTTTACTATATTCTTCCTGTTCTTTATTTTCCCTTTTCTCTTTTTGTATTCTTTTCTGCACCTACTACTCCTGCTTTTCATTCTTCTTCTTTTTCCACAGCTATTAGTTTGTGTAATCATACACAAAGCAGTAACTGATTAATCTTTAAAAAATACTATAAAATTAGCATGGTTAATAAAATTTCTATAAAAAGAAAAAACAAAACAACAGTCAAGATGGCAACCATGTGATCAAAACCCCACTCCTTTTTTGTGTGTGCCATAATGCACTAACATCGGGACCAGGGCTTTGATAACATGTTCTGGCTGCCATCTTGATTTTTGAAACTTTTGTGAACTTCCTTGCTTTTGGTCTACCTCGTGTGCTTGTAGATGATATGGGGACAGGCAACTAGATAAACTGCTAACAAGCTAACGTAACAGAGCTGCTTGACAGAGAGATGGGTGGCATATTAAACAAACAAACAAACAAACAAACAAACAAACAAACAAACAAATTAATAAATTAATAATAAATTATAATAAATTAATAAATTAATACATTAATACATTAATAAATTGATAAATTAATAATAAATTATATAAATTAATAAAGTATAATAAATTATAATAAATTAATAATAAATTATAATAAATCACTAAATTATAATAAATTAATAAATTATAATAAATTATAATAA